>JASTWF010000033.1:2117438-2717438 GCA_030390025.1 Squalus acanthias | reverse complement strand
GGGGAGATGTTGTAAGACATGCAGAAATAACCCCTCGCCCCGTCAAAAACAGTTTCCAAATTTCAGACCCGCAGAACACACAAATCGAATCAAAGATTTCAGTGTAAACTGTTCTTTACTTCAAATCAGAAAGAGCTTACAAGTAATACCAAAAACAAACCGTAATCAATTTATTTACATTTTACAAGCAAGGACGCACGATTCTAAATCATTTACTTTAAGCTCAAGTGACCATAAGCAACCACATACGAGCGAACACCAATGAGAGGTCAATTTAGCGTTGACTAGACGTCTGACTTTAACTGGCAACTGACCAAGTTCCCTTCGACTGCAGCCGCGAGTGGTCAATCTACATCTTCATTTATATCTCAAAACTTGGCAAATCGCCCACAGCATTCATGTCCCGAACTGAGTGAAGAGCGTTATTTTCTCTCTCTCACTTTCTTTCTTATCTGTTTCGAATCTTAGTTAACCAAAGCCAGACGTTCAGGGGTTGGAGAAAGACGATGTTTTTGCATCTGAGGGTGGACTCCTGTTTCTCACAGAATTTTCAGGATATTATCTTTTGGAGGAAAAAAACAGTTTGCAAGTTTTACAAACGTTTTAGCCAAGCAGTCATTTGACCTCAAAATTTGTCGGTACATTTGGCCACTTTAGCTTCAGTCAAGTTTACCGTGAAACGTATCTTCTTACAAAGCCCACCCTCAACTGTTTGTACCTGAATTTAAGGTCACAGGCACTTAAACTTTGTCTTCGTCGACTTCTTTCCGGGTCTTCTGCAACAGCTTCAGAAATGCTTGCTGCTTGCCGCGCCTATTGTCTCGATAAGTTATTATCAGTAATTATAACACAATCACCGATTGAACAATGACTAAAACATGGGAGCTAATTCTTATCCAGGGATTAACCTCAATATTTATACCGATTTCCCAACAAGACGAATCATCCCCAATCGTATATATTTCTTTGCACAGGTTCCGTTTTTTCTGCGCCAAGCATTAAAAGTGCTTTTGAGAGTGATTAACTCGTTCCATTAACTCTACCAGGTGTTCTGGTAGAGGTGGAATAGCATGTGGTCCCATCCACCCGGGTCACATAATGCGGTGGTCCGTCATACCGTATTAAGAGGATTCTCTGATGTACTGCTATATTCTCCACGCGGAATAGAGTACTTGGGGTCGCCTTTTCGTGCAGGATGGGATAATACAATACCATCCTTCATAAGGTGATGTCATTCTGTTCCTGTAATTTACATTCGTGTTTTACAGGGTACACCTCTACTAACTCCCTGAATTGGCACATAGTTATAGTAAATTGATAAGTGGACATTGTCCTCAGGAGTCGATCATTCACCCATAAGGGATTTTCCCCTCTGCAATGCTCTGCAGGTGTTCAAGGGCATGTTTCACTAACCAAGTCCATACATTACACAAACTTCATTTTGCGCAGCCTCAATTGAGGCATTCAGATCCTCCTTTAAAATTTGGTTTATCGTTTTTAACATTGGAATTTTAAATGTCTAACCACGTCCTGCAGATGAATGGTGATAATGTTCTCCTACTTCAACTGCGCTTGTTCCAGATCATTCATTTTATTCAGAATTTCCTTTATCCGATTTCTAATTGCTTTACGGATTGATCCAAATTAGCCAAATCCAGACTATTAACGAGAGATTTGCCGTTATTAAAAACAGTGACTGCATCATTTATCAGACCCCGTCGCTTTCTGATATGGTCCCCTTTAAACCCGTAAAAAAAGACCTAAGCCCTTGCGATATTTTGGCTCGAATTCAGATTCCGCAAGTGTTGTGCTAGCTCTTTCCCAAAATCCTTCCATTAATTCCAGCATCATCCTCCAATGCAACCACACTGTTTCTGGTTTGCACCAGTTCAGTAGTCCCACTTCAGTCAGATTCAAAATGACCGTCACCACCTCGTGATGCACATCCTGGTACAATATCTTCCGAGTTGGGATTCCCACTAGCCCATTTTCGCCCTGGAGTGTGATACTCACAGAATCATGCCTTTCACCCAAAATCCCAAATTCCTCTGTCAACATCCCTGGGTATATATTGTCGCACCGGCAGGACAGTCCCTCCAGGGGTTTCGGCACAGTGGTATACAGTCGGGAAGGAGTGGCCCTGGTACTCCTCAACATTGACTCATGGCTTCAGGTCAAGAATGGGCAAGGAAACCTCCAGCTCATTAACACTTACTGCCCTCCCTCAGCAGATGAAACAGTACTCCTCCATGTTTAATACCATTGGAAGAAACACTAAGAGTAGTCAAGGCACAGAATGTACTCTGGGTAGGGAAATTCAATGTCCATCACCAAGAGTGACTCCGTACCACCACTACTGACCGAGCTGGCCGAGTCCAGAAGGACATAGCTGCCAGTCTGGGCCTGCGACAGGTGGTGAGAGAACCAACACGTGGGAAAAACCTACTTGACCTCGTCCTCACCAATGTACCTGTCACAGATGCATCAGTGCATGACAGCATTGATAGCAGTGGCCACCGCACAGTCATTGCGGAGACGAAGTCCCGTCTTCACACTGAGGAAACTTCCATCATGTTGTGTGGCACTAACACCGTGCCAATCGGGATAGATTCAGAACAGATCTAGCAGCTCAAAACTGGTCATGCATGAAGCGCTGTGGGCCATCAGCAGCAGCGGAACTGTATTCCACGACAATCTGTAACCTCATGGCCCGCCATATCCGGAATTACCACCAAGCCAGGGGACCAATCCTGTTTCAAAAAGGAGTGTAGAAGTGCATGTCAGGAGCAAGACCAGATTCAGGGACAAATATCGGGCAGTATACCCGGATAACTGCCATGCTCTTCTTCGAAATAGAGCCATGTGATATTTTATGTCCACCTGAGAGAGCAGACCGGGCCTCAGTTTAAAGTCTCATTCGAAAGTTGGCACCTCCGTTAGTGCAGCACTCCCTCAGTTCTGTACTGGAGTGTCAGTCTAGATATTTTGCTCAAGTTTTTGGAGTGGGACTTGAACCCACAACCTTCGGACTCAGAGGCGAGCGTGCCACCCACTGAGACACGGCTGAAATGTATAGAAATCAATGTAGGCCGTACACTCTCCTCCCTGATCTGTCAGATGAATGCCTGCTCTTATTTATCAATTTATTTTGCCAGTGAACTTTCTGCATTTACACAGAATTACATAGAATTGACAGAAAGTTGTTGTCGTTTTACCTGATGTTGAAAATTTTGACAGTACATGCTGGACATCTTGGGGAATTATGGGACGGCTGTCGAACATCTTTGTATGTTGCAGCACAGGCTTTCCAATATAAACAGGATGACTTTGAAGCGTCGTGAGAGGAAGGCATAGCTTGATCTGAGTGTTGTGCAAAGACATGCACGACAGTAATGACGTCACCCTTGATTGTTTAAAATATAAATTTAGGGACGAGGATAATAAAACATGCGTAGGAGGAATCTATTAGCTGTTAAGATAAAGGTAAATAAAGGTTATTCTTGAGTGATGTTAGTAACTGTTGGATCAGGAAACCTTGTTTATGCTTAGTAGCTTTCGGGTAAACAACTACAAGCGTTTACATGACTGGACTGTCTGCACAGGATTTGGGAGTAGGTGCGTCATACAGTTTTGTCTATGACATGTACCGTTGACGTAGGCATAACATGGTGTATAAAGGAGCAAGGCTGTCAGCATTACTGCAGAACATGGTGTATAGACGAGCAAGGCTGTCAGCATTACTGCAGAACATGGTGTATAGAGGAGCAAGGCTGTCAGCATTACTGCAGAACATGGTGTATAGAGGAGCAAGGCTGTCAGCGTTACTGCAGAACATGGTGTATAGAGGAGCAAGGCTGTCAGCATTACTGCAGAACATGGTGTATAGAGGAGCAAGACTGTCAGCATTACTGCAGAACATGGTGTATAAAGGAGCAAGACTGTCAGCATTACTGCAGAACATGGTGTATAGAGGAGCAAGGCTGTCAGCATTACTGCAGAACATGGTGTATACAGGAGCAAGGCTGTCAGCATTACTGCAGAACATGGTGTATAAAGGAGCAAGGCTGTCAGCATTACTGCAGAACATGGTGTATAGAGGAGCAAGGCTGTCAGCATTACTGCAGAACATGGTGTATAGAGGAGCAAGGCTGTCAGCATTACTGCAGAACATGGTGTATAAAGGAGCAAGGCTGTCAGCATTACTGCAGAACATGGTGTATAAAGGAGCAAGGCTGTCAGCATTACTGCAGAACATGGTGTATAAAGGAGCAAGGCTGTCAGCGTTACTGCAGAACATGGTGTATAGAGGAGCAAGGCTGTCAGCATTACTGCAGAACATGGTGTATACAGGAGCAAGGCTGTCAGCGTTACTGCAGAACATGGTGTATAAAGGAGCAAGGCTGTCAGCATTACTGCAGAACATGGTGTATAGAGGAGCAAGGCTGTCAGCATTACTGCAGAACATGTTGTATAGAGGAGCAAGGCTGTCAGCATTACTGCAGAACATGGTGTATAAAGGAGCAAGTCTGTCAGCATTACTGCAGAACATGGTGTATAGAGGAGCAAGGCTGTCAGCATTACTGCAGAACATGGTGTATACAGGAGCAAGGCTGTCAGCATTACTGCAGAACATGGTGTATAGAGGAGCAAGGCTGTCAGCATTACTGCAGAACATGGTGTATAGAGGAGCAAGACTGTCAGCATTACTGCAGAACATGGTGTATAAAGGAGCAAGGCTGTCAGCATTACTGCAGAACATGTTGTATAGAGGAGCAAGGCTGTCAGCATTACTGCAGAACATGGTGTATAGAGGAGCAAGGCTGTCAGCATTACTGCAGAACATGGTGTATAAAGGAGCAAGGCTGTCAGCATTACTGCAGAACATGGTGTATAGAGGAGCAAGGCTGTCAGCATTACTGCAGAACATGGTGTATAAAGGAGCAAGGCTGTCAGCATTACTGCAGAACATGGTGTATAGAGGAGCAAGGCTGTCAGCATTACTGCAGAACATGGTGTATAGAGGAGCAAGGCTGTCAGCATTACTGCAGAACATGTTGTATAGAGGAGCAAGGCTGGCAGCATTACTGCAGAACATGGTGTATAAAGGAGCAAGGCTGTCAGCATTACTGCAGAACATGGTGTATAAAGGAGCAAGGCTGTCAGCATTACTGCAGAACATGGTGTATAGAGGAGCAAGGCTGTCAGCATTACTGCAGAACATGGTGTATAGAGGAGCAAGGCTGTCAGCATTACTGCAGAACATGGTGTATAGAGGAGCAAGGCTGTCAGCATTACTGCAGAACATGGTTTATAAAGGAGCAAGGCTGTCAGCATTACTGCAGAACATGGTGTATAGAGGAGCAAGGCTGTCAGCATTACTGCAGAACATGGTATATAGAGGAGCAAGGCTGTCAGCGTTACTGCAGAACATGGTGTATAAAGGAGCAAGGCTGTCAGCATTACTGCAGAACATGGTGTATAAAGGAGCAAGGCTGTCAGCATTACTACAGAACATGGTGTATAAAGGAGCAAGTCTGTCAGCATTACTGCAGAACATGGAGTATAAAGGAGCAAGGCTGTCAGCATTACTGCAGAACATGGTGTATAAAGGAGCAAGGCTGTCAGCGTTACTGCAGAACATGGTGTATAAAGGAGCAAGGCTGTCAGCATTACTGCAGAACATGGTGTATACAGGAGCAAGTCTGTCAGCATTACTGCAGAACATGGTGTATAAAGGAGCAAGGCTGTCAGCATTACTGCAGAACATGGTGTATACAGGAGCAAGGCTGTCAGCATTACTGCAGAACATGGTGTATAGAGGAGCAAGGCTGTCAGCATTACTGCAGAACATGGTGTATAGAGGAGCAAGGCTGTCAGCATTACTGCAGAACATGGTGTATAGAGGAGCAAGGCTGTCAGCATTACTGCAGAACATGGTGTATAGAGGAGCAAGGCTGTCAGCATTACTGCAGAACATGTTGTATAAAGGAGCAAGGCTGTCAGCATTACTGCAGAACATGGTGTATAAAAGAGCAAGGCTGTCAGCATTACTGCAGAACATGGTGTATAAAGGAGCAAGGCTGTCAGCATTACTGCAGAACATGGTGTATAGAGGAGCAAGGCTGTCAGCATTACTGCAGAACATGGTGTATAAAAGAGCAAGGCTGTCAGCATTACTGCAGAACATGGTGTATAAAGGAGCAAGGCTGTCAGCATAACTGCAGAACATGGTGTACAGAGGAGCAAGGCTGTCAGCATTACTGCAGAACATGGTGTATAGAGGAGCAAGGCTGTCAGCATTACTGTAGAACATGCTGTATAGAGGAGCAAGGCTGTCAGCATTACTGCAGAACATGGTGTATAGAGGAGCAATGCTGTCAGCCTTACTGCAGAGGGCTCGAAGGATACCTATACCAAAACCCCACTCTCAGTACACATTTAGGCTGATCACTTGTACTGTGTATCAATAAAGTCTATTCGTTATACAAAACTACGGATAGTTTCCTGCTTACTCGAAACGGGTTGTGGTGAACCAGAAGAGGAATGAGGTTGACTGCTAACAGCACGTTGCACCAACCTTACTGAACAACCTGAAGCAGCATGTTACATGTTGTTTTTACTTGTTGTGCAAAGTAGTTATTTTTAACAGTGATTCTATTCAGCCCATGTGGTTGATGATGTTAAACCTGTGATCTGGCTCTCTGGTCCATGTATGGTCAATTGACGGATAACTAATTTCTGGCCACGGCTCTGCTTCATTTTCAGCATACCAACAAAAAAAAACTGCATGCTGAAGAATTACGAATAAATGTTCAAGGAAAAACATTTGCTGACTGTGGCTGGATCATGTTCTTCCTCCACTATCTCAGCTGCGGAAACAAAAGTTTTATTCGAACAGAAAAGGGATACTTTCAATTATTGAGGGTCCTTCGCCACCTCAGGACATCGCAATCGACTGTGCAGCCCTGGAGGTAAAAAACTGAGCGCGCGGCTGGAGCAGGCCCGTGACCCCGAACCCCGGGCACATGTTGACAATCGGATAATCGCGGTTCCTGCGACGTGGGAAAAGATTTTGGCTTCATTCACCGCAGGGCTAAGATAAGTACAAGGCGGCCATGTTTGTATGACGGCATGTCGACCATATTTGTGTGACGTCACGTGGGTCACATGTATGTGACGTTGGCTGAAGAGATAGTCGGTGCATTGGTTGTGATCAGCCAAAATTCCCAACGGTTTGGAAGGTAGCAAATGTAACCCCTCTATTCCACAAAGGAGGGAGAGAAAAAACAGGGTACTATATGCCAGGTAGCCTGACATTGGTTCACTACAATGATTCCTGGGACAAGACGATTGTCCAATGAGAAGTAATGGAATAGATTGAGCCGTTTCTCCCTCGAGTTTAGAAAAGTTAGAGGTTATCTCATTGAATCATTTAAGATTCTGAGGGGGATTGACAGGATAAGTGTTGGGAGGTTGTTTCCCCTGGCTGGAAAGTATAGACCTCGGTGCATATTCTCAGGATAAGCGGTCGGTCATTTAAGATTGAGATGAGGAGGAATTTATTCACTCAGAGGGTTGTGACTCATTGGAATTCCCTACCCCAGAGTGCAGAGGATTCTCAGTTGTTGAATATATTGAAGGCTGAGATAGATATTTCTTTGGACTCTAGGGGAATCAAGGAATGTCGGGAACGGGCGGGAAAATGGTGTTGAAGCCGAAGATCAGACATGATGTTAATGAATGGCGGAGAAATCTCGACGGGTTGTATCGCATATCCCTGCTCCTAATTCTTACGATCCTATAAGGCAGAAACAGGACAATTACACTACACAATAGGGTCTGAAGTAATTCCCTGAGGGGATAATGCGACATTTCTGGAACCGGAATAGAAGGGCTGGAAATTCAAGTAGAAAATGTAGAGAGTGATATAAGAATGGAAATTCCAAATTCAGGCTGAAACCCTAAAATTGAAATTAAAATTATAAACAATATGTGTAATAGTAAAAGCGTTTTGGAGGATCCTAAAATAATACATCAAAAAACAGGTTTTGAAGCTTGTTTATTATTCATTGTAAAATATTCATAAACTCAAGTGTCTCGTGCTTTCTCGAAGGGTGGAACATAGGTGGGACGAAGTTGGACTCCCATAAACCCAGTTCAAAAGGTCGGGTTTTTGGACGGGCTTAAAGGCGGAGAGGGCTGGAGGAGCGAATTCTGTTGCATGACGGCTAAATGGCTAAAGGCACTGCACAAAATTCTGGGGAAAATGGGATTGGCGAGAAAACGAACATTCGGGAGACTGATTGTAGGGCTGAGGGAGGTGACAAAGATAGGGAAAGGGTAGGTAATGAAGGAAAAACTTGCGGAAGAAGTAAGTAAAGCGTAGGATCTAAATCCAATTTAGGTCAGCAAGGAGAGGGTGGTTGGTGGAGAAACTTAGTGTGGGATGGGTTACGGGCTGCAATGTTTTGGATGAACTGAAGTTTAAGGACGGTGGAGAATGGAAGGTCTGCCAGGTGCAAATTGGACAGTCTTCTGGATGTGACAGAAGCACGTTTCATGAGTTGATGATTTGAGGGAGGGTATAGGCGGACAATGCTAATGAGTCAGAATCAGGATGTTGAACAACTAGTCTGGCAACAGAGCAACAGTGGAATGAGTGACCCAAATAGATGATGTAACGGGAAAGCCGATGTTGTCTGCATACATTAAAAAGCTGATTTCATATCTGTGGATGACATCGCCAAATGGAAGCATGTAAATGAGGAAAAAGAAGGAACAAAGATAGATCGTGGGGATTCATCAAAAATAACGATGCTGGAGCCTGAAGCGAAGCCATTGCTGGAGATTGTCTGGCTTAGATCAGGCAGGTAAAAATGGAAGCAATCAAGTGAAGTCTCAAGAAAAGAGGTCAGTGTCAGTGGAATGAAGAGGCCACGGATTGCAGGAGAGGGCGGAAAGTCTGGAAGTGACAATCGCTAGATTGAGGGTTTTAGTGCCAGATAGACGGAGGCAGGGGCAGAGCCCAACAATGTTATAGTGGCGGGAGTTGGCGTCTTTTGTGTTGGAGAGGTTTGGGGCCGGAAGCCCAGTTTATTGTTGAATACTGCTCAGAGGTTGCGAAAAGTCACATTCAGCCTGAGACAACTGCCAGGGAGGGGAATGGAATCCGAGACAGGAGTATGGAGATTGTAGCGGATAGAAAGATTACGGCTTCGTACTTCCCCCTGTTTAATTGGAGGAATTTGAGGCTTAACCAAACAGATGGTTGCACATGCAGGCAAACAACACAGAGGTAGTGGAGGGTCGAGAGAGCGTGAGCTGGGTGTTGTTAGCACACAGGAAAACGCTGATAGCATATCTGCGGAAGATATCGCCAAAGGAAGCTGCCCCCATTCCTGCCGATGATGTTGTCTAATGGCAGCATGCAGCTTATGAAGAGGAGGATAGGCAAGTGTCGAATGTTCAGTTTCTCCAAAGATCACGGTGCGGGGCTAGGACTAGAATCCTTTGCTACAGATGCTCTGGCTATGACGTGATAGGTAAGACTGGAACCAAGTGAGGGCAGTATCCCCGAGAGAGGCCATTGTCAGCTGTATGCCGAGCTCACGGGTGGGTTTATAGCAGATTTGAGAAGTGCGGTAAAATGGGGAGGGTTGAGGCCAGGGAGGGACTGAAACCAAAGGATGAGAATATTACATTTAGGCATTGGAGGACTGTGAGACAAGTCTAGGGGGATGGTCTCGCCGGATTTGGTGCCGGCTAAAGACAGATAGCAGAGTTTTGGATGAGTTGCAATGAAGGAGGATGGAGGAAGAATGGCTGCGTTGAGGTTATTGGGGGACTTGACATTGGAGATGAGAGAGGCATTGGTGAGGTATCCAATGGCAACGGGCTGAGGTGGATGAGAAAAGCATCTGCATTTTAATCGAGATCAATGTGGGTCATTATCTCAGCTCAGGGATACACAGTTTTCATTTTATTGGGTTGTTGATGCTCAGTCTTTGAGTGTATTAAAGACTGAGCTCGATAGTTCTCTGGGCACTAAGTGAATCAAGGGATATGGGGATAGAGCAGGAAAGTGGAGTTGATGTAGAAGATCAGTCATGATCTGATTGAATGGATGATCAAGCTGGAGGGACCGTATGTTCTACTCCTGCTGCTAACTTTGATGTTCTTATGTTCTTATGATGGACCAACTTAGAAAAAAAGGAATAAGATCTGCAGGAGAATAGCGGAGAGAGGTATGGTAATGGGGCACTCTCAGCATCCATCCCCTAATTTCATCCAGTATACTTTCAAGCGGCAACATTTGTAGGCTGCAATCCTGAACGTATCATTTGACTATCCTCACGTCAGAGACTCATTATTCATATTATAACTGTGGACCTGCAGGGAGTGAAACGTTTCGGCTTGTGCCCCTGAGTTCGACGATGCACACTGCTTAGAAATCACCGGCAACATTTATCAATGAATCGACAGGAGTGAGCATGGTCAGTACAATTACATGAAAACTGTAACTGAAGCCGCTTATTATTGGATCAGTCCTGTATGAGCATAAATTGCAGATTTATTCTCGGGAGAGGTCTGATTAAGATGATGTCCTGGACTTTGAGATGTTTGTGTTCTATTCACCACATTTTTTACATCAGAGTCAAAGCTGCTGATGTAATGTGTTTGTTCAAGTGACTGTAACTAAAAGCAATGATCAGGGGTATAACCGTGTCAGTGGAGATTTATCCCCTGTATAAATCAGTACCCATTGGAATGGATCAGCTCCGAGTGACTGCCGGAGCTGTGGGTTCTACTCCAACAGAAGTCGCTGCTTCTCACGGAAATGGGATATCCATTAACCTATCAGGTAGAATAGATATACTATCCTCTTCTTTCAGCATTTGGAGCTCCTGGTAAGCATTTATCTCAGCTATTAATGGTGTAAATCTGTGTTAACTGTGCTGCTGTGCCTGGCAAATATATGTTTCTCCTAACAGATTTTGCACAGCCGCCTGTTTTGTTCTATCGGTTGAATCATGGATTGCATTCAGTATTTGCTCTTTCGTTCTTGTACGAGCTGAATTATAACTGTAATGGGCTTTGTTTATGCAACCCGGGCATTGCTCCTGGAATATATCTGTATGGGATGTGTTGGAATCAGGTATATGGGCTAAGAGCCTGTAATCAATTTCATTTTGTGGAAATAATCTGGAATATTATTTCATAAATGTGTTTGCATTGATGACTAATGAAATACTTTACGAGCTCTGCATTACAAGGTGGCAGCGTAATGTTCACCCTCACCAATAACATAGTTCAGTTTACTAGGATTCCAATGCATGTATTGGTTATCATTGTTATGAAACATTATTTCACTGTATCTTTATCAGACGCCGCTTCAGAGGTGTGTCAACTGAACTGAGTCTGTTGCTGACTCTTTCACATCTCCTTCTCTGCTTCAGTGTGGATGGATTCACTGACTGTCACTGGAATTCATTGTAAAAATGACATGTTTTGAGGTTCTGTTATATCAGTTTGCACTGTACCTGTTGCAATCAGGAGCACTTCTATTGATCTGAAGATTAAAAGGAGCAGCGGTGATGTTGGCGTTTTATTAATTGAAAAAACCCGCCACCTAACGCAGCACTTTATAATTAAAGCCAAGAAATTTCAATTATCGTGAGGTTTGCTGAAATAAACATTCTATTATCTGTGTTCCATGCATGGCAGATGACGTGAACCGTGCGGGGGAACAGGTGGAGATTGGATGATCTGTAGAAAGAATAAAGCCTTCCACAGATATATTGCGGTTTAACAAATTAAGGCTGAGAATAGGAACACGGGATGGTGAAGTGTGGCAGCTACCGGATGTTGGAATCGATTCGGATGTGAAAATGGACATTGGGAAAGGGACCAAAACGAGTAAAGAAAGTTTGAGAGAAGAGTGATAGATAGGGCAATTGAGGAGGGTAGCGAAATGCCGTGGAATGAATGATTCAACGGAGAGAGCTCTCGGAAACGTCCAGTACAAGTATAAATAGAAAATATAATTTAATCGTGTTATTATGGAGTCGCCAGATTGGGTGAGCTTTAATTGTTGGACATCCTCCTCATGTTTATGTCCCTGTCAGATCCTGAGTCCCTTTCGGTGAATCTTCCATTTCCTTAATCTATATGTTAAACTAAACACAATTAAAATCTATTTAAAAATATAGTCCGTAATATCTTCGGAACAGAGGAACAGGAGTAGGCCATTTACCCCTAGAGCCTGTTCCACCGTTCAATGAGATCATGGCTGATCTACGACCTAACTCCATATACCCGCCGTTGGCCCATATCCCTTAATAACTTTGGTTAACAAAAATCTATCAATGTCAGATTTAAAATTAACCATTTATCTAGTATGAATTGCCATTTGCGAGGAGTTCCAATCTACTACCACACTTTGTGTGTAGAGGAGTTTCCTAAGTTCACTGCTGAAATTTCTGGCTCTAATTTTCAGACCATGCACCTGGACCTGGACTCCCCAAACCTACCTACAATATTTGTTCGCCTTATTATCTTGAAAACTTCGATGAAATCAACCTTTAACCTTCTAAACTTCAGGGAATAAAACCCTAGCCTGTGTAATCTCTCCTCGTAATTTAACCCCTGGTGTCTGGTTATCAAGCTTGTAAATATACGCTGCCCTCCCACCAATGTCAATATATCCTTCCTAAGGTGTGGTGCCCAGAACTGCTCACAGTACTGCAGGTGTGGTCTAACCAGGGCTGTTTATAGCTGTAGCATTACTTCTCCCCCCTTGTATTCTATTGCTCGAGATATAAAGACCAGCATTCCATTCGCATTTCTGATTAGTTTTTTTGTAACTGTTTATAGCAATTTAATGATCTATGTCTCTGGAGCCCCAACTTACTTTGGACCTGCTCTGTTTTTCGCTTTTCGCCATTTAGAAAGTACCCTGTTCTATCCTTTTCAGGTCCACAGTGGATGACCTCACTTTTGCTGACATTGAAATACATTTGCCACAGTTTTGCCATGCACTTAATCTATCAATATCTCTCTGTAATGTTATGCTTTCACCTGCAATGCCTAAAATGCCGTCTCTTTCTGTTTCAGCAGCAAATTAGGATATGTGGCATTCCATCTCATCGTCTGAGTCTTTGATAATTAGTCTATAGTTTAAGCCACAACACAGATCCCTGCGGGACATCACTAGTTACATCCTGCCAATTAGATGAACGGCCCATTACCCCCAATCTCTGTCTCCTGGCGCTCAGCCAATTTCCGAAACAGGTCAATAATTCGCCTTCAATTCCATGGCCTTCAACCTTAGTTGAGAGGTCGCACAACACCAGGTTATAGTCCAACAGTTTTATTTGAAATCACAAGCTTTCGGAGCTATCGATTGCTCCTTCCTCAGGTGAAGTAAATTAGATACAGAATCGCCAAAGCATATATAGATAGATAACAAAGCATGTGTACCTTACAATTGCAGACCACTAAATTAAATCATCCTGACTATCTGCCGAGGTGTGATAAAGTTAATTAAGTCAGCCAGGAAGGTACCACATCAAAGACATAGCAAGATACAACTGAGACAATGAGGTGTAGTCGCAGGGGTTCTAACGTGTCAAAAGCTGCCGTCTGTATGTAAAACGAAAAGCTTTAAAAATTTTACTTTTTTACTGGGAACATTTTTACTTTTTTACTGGGAATCACATCTGTGAACAAGCTAACGACGACTCGAGTCCGGATCACGTCATGTATCGTGACATAAACCCAAGATCCCGAATGAGACCGTCTTCATGAGTGCGGAACTTGGCTATCAGTTTCTGCTCGATGATTTTGCGTTGTCGTGTGTTTCTAAGGTTGCCTTGGAGAACGCTTACCCGCAGATCCGAGGCTGAATGTCCTTGACTGCTGAAGTGTTCCCCGACTGGGAGGTAACAATCCTGCCTGGCGATTGTTGCGCGGTGCTCGTTCATACGTTGTCTCAGTGTCTGCATGGTCTCGCCGATGTACCATGCCACGGTGCATTCTTTCCTGCAACGTATGAGGTAGACAACGTTGGCCGAGTCACATGAGTATGTACCATGTACCTGGTGGGTAGTGTCCTCACGTGTGATGGTGGTATCTGTGTTGATGATCTGGCATGTCTTGCAGAGTTTGCCATGGCAGGGTTGTGTGGTGTCGTGGTCGCTGTTATCCTGAAAGCTGGGTAATTTGCTGTGAACGATGGTACTTCTGAGGTTAGGCGGCTGTTTGAAGGCAAGTAGTGGAGGCGTGGGGATGGCCTTAGCGAGGTGTTTGTCGTCATCGATGACATGTTGAAGGCTGCGAAGAACATGGCGTAGTTTCTCCGCTCCGGGGAAGTACTGGACGACGTAGGGTACCCTGTTGGTTGTGTCCCGTGTTTGCCTTCTGAGGAGGTCTATGCGATTTTTCGCTGTGGCCCGTCGGAACTGTCGATCGATGAGTCGAGCGTCATATCCCGTTCTTACGAGGGCGTTTTTCAGCGTCCGTAGGTGTCCATCGCGTTCCTCCTCGTCTGAGCAGATCCTGTGTATTCGCAGGGCTTGTCCATAGGGGATAGTCAGGATGATTTAATTTAGTGGTCTGCAATTGTAAGGTACACATGCTTTGTTTTCTATCTATATATGCTTTGGCGATTCTGTATCTAATTTACTTCACCTGAAGAAGGAGCAATCGATAGCTCCGAAAGCTTGTGATTTCAAATAAAACTGTTGGACTATAACCTGGTGTTGTGCGACCTCTCAATTTTGTCCACCCCAGTCCAACACCGGCATCTCCGCATCATGACCACTTCAACCTTAGTTAACAGGCTCTTATGAGGGACTTCATCAAGTGCCTTCTGGAAGTCCATATAAATAACATCCGTTGACATTCCACTGTGCGCTACTTTAGTCAACTCGTCAAAAAGTTGGATTAGCTTCGTCAGGCATGATCTACCATTCATAAATACATGCTGGCTCTCTCTGATCAGCTGAAAAAATTCAAGATGTTCAGTCACCCTATCCTTAATTATAGACTCTAGTAATTTACCTAGAACAGATTTTAGGATAGCTGGTCTATAATTTCCTGGTTTCCCTCTCTCACCATTCTAAAATAGCGGAGAGACATGCGCAATTTTCCAAACATTAAGGGACAATGCCTGAATCGAGAGAAATTTGGAACTTTATAGTTAAGTCACCTGCAATGTGCTCACCTACTTCCTTTAAATCCCTGGGATGGAACCATCTGGTCCTGGGGATTTGTCACTCTTTCGTGACATTATTTTATCAATCACTGTTATTCTGCATACATTAATTTTGTTGAGTCCTAGACTCAATATAAGTTTGCTTGTGATTTCCGGCATGTTGTCCTCTTCCACTACTGCAGATACTGATGCAAAGTAATTATTCAACATGTCCGCCACTTTCTTATATTCATTGACAATATCACGATAATCAGTTTTCAAGGGCCAAAATTGCACCTGACCAAACTCTTTCTCCTGATATCTGAACCGCAATGACTGATTTGGTGAAAGTGGTAAATAGTGAGTAAATTCAACAGAGAGTGTTCTTATCCAGCTGAAATTGTACATACTTTTCTTACTTTAATACATTAAAAAATTACTTTAATCTGCAAGTCAGTGGCACTTTACATTTAACAGTCAATCAGCTGTAATTGGGCGAATGACTGGGAGAGAATTGTTGTGGGTGGAAGTTGACAGACTAATTGTAAGTAGAGTGCTTGTAAAAGGTAAATAGAATAATGTGGGAAAATGTTAAATTTTCCATTTTTGCAGGAAGAATAAAAGAGAAGCATATTATCTAAATCGTGAGAGATTGCAGAGCTCTTAAATGCAGAGGGATCTGTTTGTCACAGTGCATGAATCGCAAAATGTTAGTGTGGTAACACAATACAGCTTCCTGTGACTTGAACTTTATTACATCACTTCCTGTGATTAGTCCAGGATAAATACTGGGCTGATCAGTTGAATCCTGGAGAGGCATAGAGTAAAACCTCTTTTGTATGTAGCACCTTTTTAGTTGATTAAAGCTTACTTTAAGTTCACCACGCATAAGGCTCATTCTTACGACAATTTAATCAACTTTGAAAAACTTCGCACTCAAACTTTTTGGACGAACTCGGAACTAAGGGTCCAGGGAATCACCCATCATGGAAAACATCCTTAAACCATCGCGTCTTGACTTGGACCCAAACACCCCAGCAGCCGGTAAGGTGTGGAAACACTGCTATCGCACGTTTGACAATTTTCTCGAATATTGCAAGGCTGATGATGATTCAAAATTGCGGATACTCATCAACTGTGTCACCCCGAATGTATTTCAGTATGTCGAGGAATGGGGCAGTTACGAGGAGGCAATTCGGACGCTTAAAAGACTATATACTAAGACACCGAATGAGGTCTATGCCAGACATCTACTAGCTACAGCCCAACAAGGGCCGGAGGAATCCATTGATAAATTCCTCCAAGAGCTTCGCAGACTTAGTATGGACTGTAACTTTCAGGCGGCCTCAGCTGAGCTGTACCGTGAAGAAATGATCCGTGATGCTTTCATCTGCGGGCTTGCCTCCCCATTTATACGCCAGTGTCTACTGGAAAGTAAGACAATTGAGCTTCAGAGAGCTTATGACATGGCTTGCTCTCTAGATCTGGCAAAAAGAAATGCAGACCTTTATACAGTGCCCAGACCTCGGTCTGCTGCCTTAACTACAGTCAGGCAATTTAAGAGGCCACAGGTGAACTCTATTAGGGAGGACTTTATCCCTGACGATCAATCTGATGACTTCACTGATGAAGAGGATGATGACCCCACTGTGGCAGCCTCTTGGCAATGTAAGAAATGCTTCTTTTGTGGTGATGAGTTTCACCCTCGGAAATTCTGCCCTGCTCGCAATGCGTTTTGCAGTCATTGCAACAAAAAGGGTCATTTTGCAAAGGTTTGCCTATCAAGAGCCTCTACGAGGGCTTATGAAGCTAAGTCCTACCGAACTGCCCCGGTAAGGGCCTATCAAGATGTTCCGGCTAAAATCTATCGTGCTTCCTCTCGGGTTTTCTCTCGAAGAAACACACCTAGAGTTTCAGCCACTCTTTGTGCAACGACACCAATTACAGCTGCTTGTCCTCAGAACATATTCCATGCAGCTACAAAAGCATCAATTAATGGACATACTTTAGATGCCTTAATTGACTCATGTAGCACTGATAGTTTCATTAGGGAACAGATTGTTGCAGAGTTAAAGCTACATGTTTTCCCATCGGACCAGGCAATTGCGATGGCGCAGTCATCACTTAATACCAGAATTTCTGGCTTTTGTATGGTTGAAATAACACTTAATGGTCACAGGTATCCCTCCACCCGGCTTTCGGTGCTCAAGGACTTATGTAGTGATCTTATCTTAGGGCTAGATTTTCAAAAGCAGCATAAGAAGCTCACCATTGAGTTCGGCGGATCCAAACCTGAACTCACTATTTCTAATATACGACCTCGATTACCGTTCTGTGCATTGTCAGCAGCTTCACTGGATGAACCCTCACTGTTTACCATTATCCCTCCTCGATGCAAACCGATTATAACAAAGTCACGACGTTTCAGTCAGGAAGACCAGTCTTTTATTGCGGCTGAGATTTCTCGGCTTTTAGCAGAGGATATCATCGAGCCTTGTTCGTCGCCATGGCGCGCCCAGGTCGTTATTGTTAAGAACCCTCTACAACCTCATAAGAAACGGCTGTGCATTGACTATTCACAGACCATCAATCAATATACGGACTTGGACGCATACCCATTGCCGCGCATCGATGATATGGTTAATAAACTGGCTGAGTACACGGTGTTCTCAACATATGATCTGAAAAGTGCCTATCATCAGGTACCCTTGAAGGTCTCAGACAAGCAGTATACGGCCTTTGAAGCCAATGGACGGCTGTATCAATTTCGTCGCCTCCCCTTTGGGGTCACTAATGGAGTGGCTGTCTTCCAGCGAGCAATGGATGACCTGGTCAAACAGGAAGACTTAAAGGATACGTTTCCTTATCTGGACAATATTACTGTCGCAGGTCGCAATCAGCGGGAACATGACGCCAATCTCCAACGATTTTGGGATGCACTCCAGCACCGTAATTTGACATTAAATGCGGCTAAATCCATTGAGTCACAACCAACCATCAACATCCTTGGCTATTGTGTGGGCAATGGCATCATTAAACCTGACCCTGAAAGGCTTCGCCCACTCCAAGAACTCCCGCCACCTAAGAATCCGGCCTCCTTGTGCCGGGCCCTCGGCCTGTTTGCATACTATGCTAAATGGATTCCTAACTTCTCGGACCGAATCCAACCTCTACTGAAGGCCAGCACATTCCCACTAGACACAGCGGCTGTTGCAGCCTTTAACCTCCTGAAAAAACAGTTGGAGAAAGCGGCTCTTCACTCCATCGATGAGAGTCTTCCTTTTGTTGTTGAGTGTGATGCCTCGGAGGTGGCGATCTCGGCCACTCTGAATCAGGAAGGTCGTCCGGTGGCATTTTTGTCCAGGACTTTTCAAGGGGCTGAGCTACATTATCCTCCAGTCGAGAAAGAAGCTACAGCCATCATAGAGGCAGTACGGAAGTGGACTCATCTCCTAGCTCGCCAGCACTTTACCTTAATCACGGACCAGCGATCGGTCGCCTTCATGCTCGATAATCGAAAACGGACCAAAATTAAAAATAATAAAATCCAGCTTTGGCGGCTGGAATTGGCCTCTTTTGGTTACACCATCCACTATCGACCTGGCAAGGAGAATGTGGCTCCGGATACCCTCACACGAGCATTCTGCTCCGCCATGGCACCCTCTACGCTCGTAGACATCCATGATGGGTTGTGTCATCCGGGCGTTACTCGCATGCTACACTTCGTGCGGTCC
Source organism: Squalus acanthias (assembly GCA_030390025.1). Lineage (NCBI taxonomy): Eukaryota > Metazoa > Chordata > Chondrichthyes > Squaliformes > Squalidae > Squalus > Squalus acanthias. The sequence goes on along the minus strand of JASTWF010000033.1, from coordinate 2,698,511 downwards.
CGAAATCTCCCATTCTCTACCGGGGATGTAAAGAAGATGTGCTCGGACTGCAGAGTCTGTGCGGAATTGAAACCTCAGTTTTTCCGCCCCTCGGGTGGTATACTCATACATGCGACCCAGCCAATGCAACGGCTTAGCATCGATTTTAAGGGGCCGTTGCCCTCTTCAACTCGCAACACTTATCTATTGACCATGGTCGATGAGTATTCCCGTTTTCCGTTTGCCTTTCCCTGCCCCAATATGCTGACGACCACGGTTATCAGCTGCCTTGAGCAGGTATTTGCTTTCTGTGGCATGTCATCCTATGTTCATTCGGATCGGGGCCCTTCTTTTATATCAGGAGAACTCAAGGCCTATCTCTCCGAACGGGGTATTGCTGCCAGCAGAACGACGCCTTATCATCCGGTCGGGAATGGGCAAGTCGAGCGTTTTAACGCTACCATCTGGAATGCGGTACGTCTGGCTTTGAGATCTCGGGGCCTACCCAACCAGCAATGGGAAGCAGTACTTCCAGACGCATTACACTCCACATGGTACCTCCTTTCGACCGCCACAAATATGACGCCTCATGAACGGTTCTTCCGATTTCAGCGGCGCTCATCCTATGGGATATCTCTCCCGTCGTGGCTGACTGCACCGGGACCAGTGCTACTCCGAAGATATGTTCGGGCGTCTAAGAATGACCCCCTGGTAGATGAGGTTGAGCTCACTGACGTCAACCCTACCTACACCTATATTCGGTATCCTGACGGTCGGGAAACTACCATGTCATTGCGGGATCTGGCTCCCTGCCCGCCGAAACATAGAGGGACACCAGGGGATGATATTGTACCAGGCACATCTCTGGGCTCGCCAGGTGCCTCTCATCACGATCTGGCTCTGACACCGGCTGGTACCTCACTCCAGCGTGCCGACCTGGGGCAGACTGACTATGAGCCCGTCGGGGCTCGCACGCGCAGCCACGATCCACCCCGTACCATACGCTCGGAAACGGAACTGCCACAGCCCTGCCCGACACCCGTTCGGGCACCAGTACACAGTCAGGATCGTCCTTACCCCTCACAGATCGGGCTGGATCACTCGGACTCTGGTCCACGGCCCGCGGCGGGTAAACGGGCTAGGGGCCCTCTACCGCTACGAGAACCCAAACGGGTGCGGCTCTCCCTCGTCCAGCGGCTACGAAATGGAGGGAGAATGTGGTAACACAATACAGCTTCCTGTGACTCGAACTTCATCCCGGCCTCCTAATCTTTTTTGCGGGGGGAGAATGTGGTAACACAATACAGCTTCCTGTGACTTGAACTTTATTACATCACTTCCTGTGATTAGTCCAGGATAAATACTGGGCTGATCAGTTGAATCCTGGAGAGTCATAGAGTAAGACCTCTTTTGTATGTAGCACCTTTTTAGTTGATAAAAGCTTACTTTAAGTTCACCACGCGTAAGGCTCATTCTTACGACAGTTAGTATGCAGGTACAGAAAGTAATTAGGAGAGCAAATAGAATGTTATTGTATATTTCGAGGGAATTGAATACAAATGTAGGGAGGTTATGCTTCAAGTATACAGGGCACTTCTGGATTACTGTGTACAGTATTGGTCTCCTTATTTAAGAAAGGATGTAAATGCGTTGGAAGCAGTTTAAAGAAGGTTTACTAGACTAATACCTGGAATGGGCGTGTTGTCTTATGAGGAAATTTGGACAGGCTAGGCTTTTATCCGCTGGAGTTTAGAAGAGTAAGTGGTGACTTGATTGAAACATCTAAGATCCTGAGGGGACTTGATAGGGTGGATGTGGAGAGTATGTTGCCTCTTGTGGGAGAATCTAGAAGTAGGGGTCACTGTTTAAAGATAAGTGGTCGCCAATTTAAGACAGAAATGAAGAGATTTTTTTTTCTAACAGAGGGTCGTGAGTCTTTGCAACTCTCTTCCTAAGAGTGCGATGGAAGCAGAGTCATTGAATATTATCAAGGCAGAGGTAGATAGATTCTTGATAAGCAAGTGGCTGAAAGGTTATCGGGGGTAGATGGAAATGTGAAGTAATCAGATCAGCCACGATCTTATTGAATGGCGGTGCAGGCTGTAGGGGCCGAGTGGCCTACCCCTGCTCCTAAGTCTTATGTTCGTATTTCGTATGTACATACAGAGCTGTGTGCGCAGAGTATGGAGCATTTGCGAAATTGAGTGGCAAGCTATACAATGTGTAAGAGGAAATTGGTGACAGTGGAAATTTGGTGCAACAGTAAAAACAACTGATATAGTGCCTTTGTCATAGTAAAACGTCCCAAGGCGCTTCACAGCAGTGCTGAGCCACATTAGGAAACATTAGGACAGATGACCAAAAACTTGGTCAAAGACGTAGGTTTTAACAAGCATTTTAAAGGAGGAAAGAGAGGTAGTAAGGCGGTGAGGTTTATGGTGTTAATTTCTGATCTGAGGCCCTTGGCAGCTGAAGGCACAGCCACCAACAGTTGAACGATTAAAATCAGGGATACTCAAGAAGCAAGCCTCAGAGGAGCGCAGGTATTTCGGTGTGCGGGGGGGTGGCGTTGCGGGGCTGGAGGAGATCACAGAGACAGGGAGGGGCGAGGCCATGGAAGTATTTGAAAACAAGCATGAGAATTTTAGAATCGAGACGTTGCTTAAGCGGGTACCAATTAAGGTCAGCGAGCACAGGGTGATGGGTTAACGGGACTTGGTGCGAGTTAGGACATGCGAAGCCGAATTTTGGATGACGTCAAGTTCACGTAGGGTAGAACGTGGGAGCCCAGACAGGATGCGTTAAAATAGTTAAATGTAAAATTAACAAATGAGGGTTTCAGCAGCAGATGAGCTGATACAAGTGCGGTCACGGGCAATGGAAATTACGAAGTTGCAAGTAGGCGGATTTATTTATGTCGCGGATAATTTGTTGGAAATTCATCAATGGGGGTCGAACCAAGTTTACAAACAATCTAATTCGGCGTCAGACAGTTGACAGGGAGAGGGATGGAATCGTTGAACATAAGAACATAAGAACATAAGAAATAGGAGCAGGAGTAGGCCAATCGGCCCCTCGAGCCTGCTCCGCCATTCAATAAGATCATGGCTGATCTGATCCTAACCGACAATCTACTATCTATCACAGAACCATCTCCTGCATCTAACAGAATTGCACACACGAAATAGGAGCAGAATCAGGCTACACGGTCCCTGGGCCCGCTCCACTACCCACAGGGCCATGACCGATCCGAACCTAGACTCATGTCCAAATTCCTGCTCGCTACCCGTAACCCTTAATGCCCTTTACTTCTAGGAAACTGTCTATTTCTGTTTTAAATTTATTTAATGATGTAGCTTCTACAGCTTTTTGTGGCAGCATATTCCATGGACCTACCACCCTCTGAGTGAAGTAGTTCCTCCTCATCTCAGTTTTGAAAGAGCAGCCCCTTATTCTAAGTCTATGTCCCCTAGTTCTAATCTCACCCGTCATCGGGAACATCCTCCCCGAATCCACCCGATCCAACCCCTTCACAATCTTATATGTTTCAATAAGATCGCATCTCATTCTTCTGAACTCCAATGAGTAGAGTCCCAATCTACCCAACCTCTCCTCATATGACCACCCCCTCATCCCCGGGATTAACCGAGTGAACCTTTTTTGCACTGCCTCGAGAGCAAGGATGTCTTTCCTTCAGTAAGGACACCAAAACTGTATGCAGTATTCCAGGTGCGGTCTCACCAATACCTTGTACAACTGAAGCAATACCTCCCTATTTTTATATTCTATCCCCCTAGCAATGAAAGCCAACATTCCATTTGCCTTCTTAATCACTTGCTGCACCTGCATACTAACATTTTGAGTTTCGTGCACCAGGACCCCCAGATCCCTTTGCACTTCAGTACTCTCCAGTTTCTTGCCATTAAGATAATAAATTGCTCTAGGATTTTTCCTGCCAAAGTGCATCACCTCACACTTTCCAGTGTTGTATTCCATCTGCCAAATCTCTGCCCACTTACTTAGCCTGTCTATGTCCCCTTGCAGGTTTTTTATGTCCTCCTCACTCATTACTTCCCCTCCCATCTTTGTATCATCTGCAAATTTTGATATGTTACACTTGGTCCCTTCCTCCAAATCGTTAATATAGATTGTAAAGAGTTGGGGACCCAGCACTGACCCCTGTGGAACACCACTAGTTACTGATTGCCAGTCTGAGAATGAACCATTTATCCCACCTCTTTGCTTTCTGTTAGATAGCCAATCCTCTATCCATGCCAGAATATTACCCCAATCCCGTGATTTTTTACCTTAAGCAATAATCTTTTGTGTTGCACCTTGTCAAATGCCTTTTGGAAGTCTAAATACACTACGTCCACTGGTTCCCCTTTATCCACTCTATATGTTACTTCCTCAAAGAACTCCAGCAAATTTGTCAAACATGACTTCCCTTTCGTAAAACCATGCTGACTTTGTCCTATTAAATTATGATTATCCAAATGTCCTGTTACTGTTTCCTTAAAAATGGACTCCAAAATTTTACCTACCACAGATGTTAGGCTAACCGGTCTATAGTTACCAGCCTTCTGTCTGCTGCCCTTTTTAAATAAGGGTGTTACATTAGCCGTTTTCCAGTCTGCCGGGACCTTAGCGGAATCCAGGGAGTTTTGAAAAATTATTACCAATGCATCTACAATTCCTAGCGCCACTTCCTTCAAGACTCTAGGATGTAAGCCATCAGGTCCAGGTGATTTATCCGCCGTGAGTCCCATTATTTTACCGAGTACCACTTCCTTAGTGATTTTGATCGTGTTTAGCTCCTCTCCCCCTATAGCCCCCTGTTTGTCCAGTGTTGGGATATTCTTAGAGTCCTCTACTGTAAAGACTGATACAAAATATTCATTCAGTGTTTTTGCCATCTCCATATTTCCCACCATTAATTTCCCGGTCTCATCCTCTAAGGGACCAACATTTACTTTAGCCACCCTTTTCCTTTTTATATAACTATAAAAAATCTTACTATCTGTTTTTATATTTTTTGCTAATTTACTTTCATAATCTATCTTCCCTTTCTTAATCAATCTTTTTGTTATTTTTTGCTGCCTTTTAAAGTTTTCCCAATCCTCTGTCCTCCCACTAGATTTCGCTACCTTATATGCCCTTGTTTTTAGTCGAATACTATCCTTAATTTCTTTACTTAGCCACGGATGACTGTCCTTTCTTTTACACCCTTTTCTTTTCAGTGGAATATATATTTTTTAGAAGTTGTAAAATAACTCCTTGAATGTACACCACTGATCATGTGTCGTCTTACCCTTTAATCTATTTTCCCAATCCACTCTACTCAATTCCGCTCGCATACCTTCATAGTCTCCTTTATTCAAGCTTAGCACGCTTGTTTGAGATCCAACCTTCTCACCCTCTAATTGAATATGGAATTCAACCATGTTATGGTCACTCATTCCAAGGGGATCCTTTACTAGGACATTTTTAATTAATCCTGTCTCGTTACACAGGACCAGATCTAAGGTTGCTTGCCCCCTGGTCGGTTCAGTTACATACTGCTCAAGAAACCCATCCCTAATACACTCAATGAACTCATCCTCAAGGCAGCCCTGCCCCATTTGATTTGTCCAATTAATATGATAGTTAAAATCCCCCATAATTATAGATGTTCCCTTATTACATGCCTCAACTATTTCCTGATTGATACTCCGTCCAACAGAGTTGCAACTGTTCGGAGGCCTATAGACTACGCCCACTAGTGTTTTTTTCCCCTTATTATTCCTTATCTCCACCCAAACTGTTTCATTATCATGATTTTTTGACCCAATATCATTACTCTGTATTACAGTGTTTCCTTCCTTTTATTAACATAGCCACCCCACCTCCCCTTCCTTCCTGCCTGTCCTTCCTGATCGTTAAATAACCTGTTATGTTTAATTCCCAGGTATTGTCACCCTGCAGCCATGTTTCTGTAATGGCCACAATATCATAACCATATGTAGTTATTTGTGCCATTAACTCGTCTATTTTGTTACGAATGCTACGTGCATTCAGATAGAGAACTTTCAAATATGCTTTGTGGCACTTAGTTCCTGCTTTTTCATTTTTTACCACTTTACCTTTTACTCCACACACTCTGTCCCTTCCTGCCACGCTCTGATTTGTGATTCTCCTACTGCTACCTATGTCTATGACCCTCTCTGTTGTCATTTTTATTTTTTGCTCTCCTGAAACCTCCCCCACACTAATTAGTTTAAAGCCCTCTCCACAGCCCAATTATTCGATTCGCCAGGACACTAGTCCCAGCACTGGCCAAGTGAAGTTCATCCCAACGGAACAGCTCTCTCCTGCCCCAGTACTGGTGCCAGTGTCCCAAGAAGCAAAACCCATTTTTCCCACACCAGTTTTTGAGCCACGCATTCAACTCCATGATTTTATTTCCCCTAGCCAAATTTGCTCGTGGCTCAGGTAGTAATCCAGAGATTATTACCCTCGAGGTTCTGCTTTTTAATTTGGCCCCTTGGAGTAAGATATAGTGGCAATAATTGAGACTGCTTCAAAGAAGGGGAGTAATGGAAAGTTACTATTACTGACTACAACGTATTCAAGAAAGATAGAAAAGGTAAACGACGGGTGGGCAGTATTGCGAAAATAGCCTATTATTGCCTTGGCAGGGGTTAATGATGCAGTTGAACGGACAAAGACAATGGCCTAAAAATTCGTACGTGGCGGTGGCACAAATCGGGCGGTATCTGCTCGGCCGTCCGTTATACCCAGCGCATGATATTGAGTTCCATTGCAGTCTATGGAACTCACGATCTGGCTCTGAGTATAATCGGCAGTCCATCCGACACCGCACGCTTTGCGGCACTGTGTGAGACCAATTTCTACAGCAGTGTTATTAGGTTAGAATTAAGGAACAATAGAGGAGCTACTACGCTACAGAGTTTATATAATAAGCCAGGAAATACAGGGAAGGAGACAACAGAGAATCTTCCAGCCCAACGAGGAAGGAAGCAATGCTGGATCGACTTCTGGGAAATGAAATGGGGCATTTGGAGCATGTTTCAGTTGGAGTGCATTTGGGGAACAGTGATCAGAATATGTTCCGGTTTAGAATAGCTATGAAACGGGACAAGTTCAAATCAAGCTTAAATATTCTTAACTGGAAGAGGGCTAGCTTTAATAAGGAGAAAAAGGGTCTGGTCCAGGCGGCTTGTATTCAAAAATTGTCTGGCAAAACAGTAATTGGACCTGACATGGCCTTCAAAGAGGAGGTAGTTCGTGAGTGACTTTGTTTATGTGGAGAAACGGAAGAAGCTGAGGATGTTGTCTGTAGAGAAGAGAAGGTTAGAATGCGAGTTGAGAGTGGAGTACAAAGTCAAGAATGGTATTGGTAGAGTAAATAAGCAGAAACTGGATCCAGTGGCTTAAGAGTCAGTAACTGGGGAACAAATATATAAGGTGATTGGCAATAGAACCAAAGGCGATGTGAGGAAACATATTTTTACACATCGAGCTACTGTGATTTGGAATATAATGCCTGAAAGTTTGGAGGAAGCAGAATCAATCGTAACATTCCTGAGAAAATTGGATGAATAATTGAAGGGAAAAATTTACAGGACTAGTTAAAAGAGAAGGGGAGTGATATTAATTGAATAGCTCTACCAAAGAGCCAGCACAGGCACAATGAGCCGATTGGACTCCATATGTGCCGCAACATCCTATGATTCTCTGATTCTCTGATTAAGCTATTGTATTTTAAAAGCACCGTCAGCTGAATTTGATGAAGAAAAGAATGGTTTTCAATAATACATTTTAATTAAATTTTAATTGAACATGCAAAAGGGATGTAATTAAGTCCTTTTATACACACGAGCTGTTTCCGACCAACAATAACCAGATAAAGTAATGATTAATTTGATTCATTGAGTTGTGTTAGTGGGACCTGTAGGTTAGACTTCATCGAACACTCTGCAGCAGTCTCTCACTGTGGATCCCAGCCACTCCTCGCGCTGCATTGAATCCTCTGTCTCCTCATCCATTGTTACAGTTTGTCCACTTTACCAAACCGTCTTTCTGTAACACGCCTCCAGCTCCTCCGTGTGTTTTTCCTTTTCTTCCTCCTAATCTCACACACTTGCTCGGCCTCCAGTTGCCTCTTTGAATCATATAATTCCATGGCATTACATACAGTCTACAGCACAGAACACACCATTCCGCCCAACTGGTCAATGTCGGCGTTTATGCTCCACACAAGCCTCCCCACAACCACTTCCTCTAACCCTATAAGCCTATCCTTCTATGCCTTACTATTTCATGTGCTTATCTAGCTTTCCCTTAAATGCATCTCCACTATTATAATGAACTAATTCTTGGGAGGCCTCGTTCCATATTCTTACCACTATTTGCGGATAGAATTTTCCCTTGATTTGACCAATTGGTTTTAACCGTGACTATCTTATATTAATGACCGCTAGTTTTAGACTCCTCACAAGTGGAACCATGTTCTCCGTCTACCCTCTCAAATTCCTTCATAATCTTAACCACATCTATCAGGTCACCACTCAGCCTTCTAGTTTATAGTGAAAAGAGACCCATCCTTTTCAGGTTTTGCTGATAAGTATATCCCATCTGTTCTGTTATCATAATTGTCAATGTTTTTGAATCTTATTTACAGTGCTTGTATAGAATTTCTATAATAATAAGATCGGAGCGGTGCACAATGCTCCAAATATGGTCTGGCCAATGTTCGATACATGCTTAATATTCTATCTGCCTGGAAATGAAACCTGGTGCTTGTTTTACTTTTGTTATGACATGATGGACCTGTGCCGCTATATTTAGTGATTTTTTTTATCTGTTGCGCAAAATTCCTTTGCTCTACTACCTCATTTAGACTCTTATTATTCAAGCAGTATGTGGTCTCCTTTATCTTCCTAACAACATGCACCGCTTTTCACTTACCTATATTGGAATTCGTTTGCCAATGACACGCCCATTCCTCAAGTTTAATCATTCCTCTTGAACTCTTACTTAATCAAGGGATATGGAGATAGGGCGGGAAAGTTGAGTTGAGGAGAAAGATCAGCCATGATGTTATTGAATGGCGGAGCAAGCTCGAGCGCCGTGTGGACAACGCCTGCTCCTATTTCTGTTCTAATCCTGTCTTCTGTTGTTACACATCATTCCTAATTATTAATAATAACACGAAATTTGGTGTCAGACGCAGTTTTTGAAATTTGACTTCTGATTCCTGAGTCCAAATCGTTGATGTAATCGATGAGCAACACTGGTCCCAGCACCGATCCCTGTGGAACATCACGGCCCACCCTTGGCCTTGAGTCGTTACCCTTACCTTCCACACTCTGTTTCTGTAACGTAGCCTGATTGATCTCCATTCTGCAATTACACTACTTTCAGTGCAAATTCTGGATTAGTAACTACAGAATTGACAGGATTGCCCATGTGATAATTAAAATGCAGCCTATAAATAAGACTTCCCCATAATTCAACACTAGTGCTTCGGGAACAGAGTTTTATTTTTATTTATTGTGAATAAATAGAAAACAATAATAAATCTTATGTGTTTGAATACTGATAATAATATATTCCATTGCATAATAAAAGAGGAGTCTAAATGGTTTACTGAATCTTGTTGTTAAACCGAATGTAACTAATATCACTGATGGTATATTCCAGAGAATTGGCTCCGTGGAAGTTTTCCTCGGGAATAAGTCTGATTCCTTTGAACTAATCGTAATATTTGGTTATTTGCATCCTTCTTTTCGGCACCACAGATATCGCTGTTTCTCGCAGAAAATGGGATATCCCGTATTATATCAGATCGAACGCCTTTACTACCCTGTGCTTGCAACCTTTGGAGTCACCGGTAAGATATTAAAGCCTGCTATTAATGGTGTAAAACGCTATGTAATGATGACCGCTCCTGCAGCGTCGCCAGTGCTGTGGTAGCTTTGTCCCAATTTGTTTTCTACACAATCTTCTATTCAGCTAGATCATTGAAATGTAGAGGCCAAGAAATCATTCTCGCTGTACTCGCGTTCCCGTTTTTGCTTATATGGTTGAGCCCTTTGAAAGTGAAATCGTTCGAATTCAATGCATTTATACTGAATTATGTCACACTGAAAGTAATCCGGTTTTTCAACTGGCTGCAAGAATAACCAGATCGAACCCATTCCAGTCGTGATCACATATTTCTTCATTCACAGGGCAGCGTGTTATAATGTCAGTTGTGTAGTGTAATTAATAAACTTCTACTTGCTGGTTTCTACCAATACTTGCCATGGAACTAGAAAGTCGCTGCACCGGGTGTACCGCGGAGAATCTGTGGTATCGCCCCAGAATTTGTAGTGAGTAATATAGCCAACTATCAGCGTCTGCTGTCATTACTCCTTTGAAACTGAAAGCAAGGTCAGGATGTAGCTCATGCGCATCAATCGCAGAAATCCTGAACTTGCGCTGTCATTCACTGCTTCGACGCAGGCGGCGCTGTGCCCGGCCCCCACAACCGGCAAACAGTGTAATCAGTGAAATTGAAACTCAGAAAAACTTGGAGTTTTCCGTGTTAATATCGCTTTTAAATACCCCATTAAAAGTTAGGCCTTGTTGGACTAGATGTAACTGGGGAGTAATAGGGTATTATCTGCTGAACAAACATTATGGCACTGAAAAAATATTCTTAATTTTTCGGCTTGTAAATTCGTGTAAAATTTTGCAGAAACACAAACCTTAACATAAATAATGTTTAATTTAATATCTCCGTCCATTGGGCCAGTGTGCATTGCACACGATTAATACTGTGGGGTGAAATTCAACTTCGACTGGGTCGCAAAGCTGAGGGTGGCGGATCGGCCTCCCGATATTCGCAAGGCTGGTTTCCTTTGTATTGAAGTCAGTTTTCATCTGATAATACACGATCAATACGGCTAGAATTTCACTTTTAATGTGACATCTCAATTCATTATTTCATGTTATTATTTTATTTTTTCCTTTTGATATAATGCCCGGAGCAACAGGAGAGATCAGTGAGTATTTAAACTCACTTTCGCGGGCTTTTTTACAGAGGCCGGTGTCGGGAGCAACAGGAGAGAACAGTAAGTATTTAAACTCACTTTCGCGGGTTTTTTACATTGGTTTACCAATCTCACAGACCGGCGGCGGCTTTCCACAGCCACGTCACGATTCAAAAATTGACGCGGGCAAGAGGAACCAGCAGGGTGAGTACGGCCTAGTGAGTATTTATACCACTCTATAGTTTGACAGTTAAGTTTAAAAGTTTATCAAGTTTAGATGTTCTTAATTTTGTGGTTATAGTTTCTAAGTTCTCTGTTGTGTAGCGGGGAGAGCGAGTAAACAAGGGCCCTTGAGTATAACATTTTCTTGTAGTGTAATTGGTGGTATTGATTTGATGCAATTTAATTTAAATTAGTTAAATGGTAAGTCTTGGCAGCACAGCTCGGCCCCGTGGAATGCTCCTCCTGCGTGATGTGGGAAATCAGGGACACTTCAAGAGTCCCTGACTGCCATGTGTGCAGGAAGTGTATCCAGCTGCAGCTACTGGCAGACCGCATTGCGGCGCTGGAGCATACTGGAGCATTCGCGATGCTGAGGACGTCGAGAATATCACACTTAATGATTTGGTCACACCGCAGGTAAAGGCTGCACAGGCAGGAAGGGAATGGGTTACCGCCAGGCAGAGTAGTAGGCACAGGCAGGTAGTGCAGGTGTTCCCTGTGCCCATCCCCCTCTCAAACAGATATACCACTTTATTTATTGTTGAGGGGGATGGCCTATCGTGGGAAGGCAGCAGCAACCAACATCCTGGCACCATGGGTGGTTCTGCAGCACAGGAGGGGAGGAAAAAGAGTGGGAGAGCTATAGTGATATGGGCATTCTATTGTAAGGGGAATAGATAGCCGTTTCTGTGGCCGAAAACGAGATTCCAGATGGTATGTTGCCTCCCTGGGGCAAGGATCAAGGATTTCTTGGAGCTGTTGCAGGGCATCCTGGAGGGTGATGGTGAACAGCCAGTTGTCGTGGTGCAGATAGGTACCAACGATACAGGTAAAAAACGGCATGATGTCCTAAAAGCTGAATATTGGGTGTTAGGAGGTAAATTAAAAAATAGGACCTCAAAGGAAGTAATGTCAGGATTGCTACCAGTGCCACGTACTAAGCAGAGTAGAAATATAAGGATATTTCAGCTGCATACGTGGCTAGAAGAATGGTGCAAGGGGGAGTGATTCAAATTCCTGGGACATTGGAACCGGTTCTGCGGGAGGTGGGAACAGTACAAACTGGACGGTTTGCACCTGGGCAGGACCGAGACCGATGTCCGAGGGAGAGTGTTTGCTCGTGCTGTTGGGGAGGGTTTAAACAAAAATGGCAGGGGATTGGGAAATTGTGCAGGGAGACATAGGAAAGGGAAGCAAGGATAGAAACAAAAGACAGGAAGGAGAAAAGCAAAAGTGGAAGGCAGAGAAATCAAGGGTGTAAATCAAACATGGCCACAGTAAGCAATAATTCTAAATGGTCTAAGAGTGTTTAAAAAATAAGCCTGAAGGCTCTGTGTCTTAATGCAAGGAGCATTCGCAATAAGGTGGATGAATTAGCTGCGCAAATAGATGTAAACGGATATGATATAATTGGGAAGATGGAGACATGGCTCCAGGGTGACTAAGGCTGGGAATTCAACATCCAGGGGTCTTCAATATTCAGGAAGGACAGGCAAAAAGGAAAAGGAGGTGGTGTAGCATTGCTGGTTAAAGAGGAGATTAACACAATAGTAAGGAAGGATATTAGGTCTTATGATGTGGAATCGGTATGGGTAGAGCTGAGAAAAACCAAGGGGAAGAAAATGTTAGTGGGAGTTTTATACAGACCGTCAAACAGTAATGCTGAGTTTGGGGATGGCATTGAACGGGAAATTAGATACGAGTGCAATAAGGGCACAGCAGTTATCATGGGTGACTTTAATCTACATATAGATTGGGCTAACCAAATTAGTAAAAATACTGTGGAGGAGATATTCCTAGAGAGTATACGGGTGGTTACCTGGACCAATATTTCGAGGAATCAACTAGAGATCAGGCCATCTTGGACTGGGTATTATGTAACAAGAAAGGATTAATTAGCAATCCTGTTGTGAGAGGCCCCCTTGGGGAGGAGCGATCATAATATGATAGAATTCTTCATTAAGATGGAGAGTGAAGTAGTTGACTCAGAGACTAAGGTCCTGAAGTTAAATAAAGGAAACTATGATGGTATGAGGCGCGAGTTGGCTACGATAGATTGGGGAACGTTACTTAAAGAGCTGACGGTGGATAGGCAATGGCAAACATTTAACGATCGCATGGATGAACTGCAGAATTTGTTCATCCCTGTTTGGCATAAAAATAAAACAAAAAAGGTGAATCAAACGTGGCTAACAAGGGAAATTAGGGATATCATAAGATCCAAGGAGAGGACATATACATTGGCCAGAAAAAGCAGCAAACCTGAGGATTGGGAGCAGTTTAGGATTCAGCAAAGGAGGACAAAGGGATTAATTAAGAGGGGGAAAGTAGAGTATGAGAGTTAGCTTGCAGGGAACATAAAAACTGACTGTAAAAGCTTCTATATATAAGAGAAGAAAAAAAGATTGGTGATGTCAAGTGTAGGTCCCTTGCAGTCAGAATGAGGGGCATTTATAATGGGGAACAAAGAAATGGCTGATCTATTAAATACATACATTGCTTCTGTCTTCAAAAAGGAGGACACAAATAACCTCCCAGAGATGTCAGGGAACATAGGTTCTAATGAGAGGGAGGAACTGAATGAAATCAGTATTTGGAGGGAAATGGTGTGAGTGTAATTGACAGGATTGAAGGCCGATAAAACCGGTGGGCCTGATAATTTACATCCTAGGGTACTTAAGGATGTGGCCCTTGAAATAGTAAATGCATTGCTGGTCATCTTCCAAAATTTTATAGATTCTGGAACTGTTCCCATGGATTGGAGAATAGTTAATGTAACCCCACTATTTAAAAAAGGTGGTAGAGAGAAAACGGCGAATTATAGATCGGTAAGCCTTGACATGGATATTTGGGAAAATGCTGGAGTCCATTATAAAAGATGTAATAGCAGAGCACTTGAAAAACAGTGACAGGATCGGACAAAGTCAACATAGATTTAAAAAAGGTAAATCATGCTTGACTAATCTACTGGAATTTTTGAGGATGTAACTAGTAGAACAGATAAGTTGAACCATTGGATATGGTGTATTTGGACTTTCAGATGGCTTTCGATAAGGTCCCGCATAAGAGATTAGCGTGCAAATTTAAAGCACATGGGATTGGGGGTAATGTACTGTCTTGGATAGAGAACTGGTTGGAAGACAGGAAGCACCGAGTTGGAATAAATGGGTCATTTTCCGAGTGGTAGGCAGTGACTAGTGGGGGACCGCAGGGATCGGTGCTAGGGCCCCAGTTATTCACAATATATATTAATGATCTAGACGAGGGAGCTAGATGTAATATCTCCAAGTTTGAAGATGACATAAAGCTGGGTGGGCGTGTGTGCTGTGCGGAGGATGCAGAGAAACTCCAGTATGATTTGGACAGGTTAGGTGATTGGGCAGAAGCATGGCAGATGCAGTATAATGTTGATAAATGGGAGGTTATCCACTTTGGTGGCAAAAACAGGAAGGCAGATTATTATCTGAACGGCAAAAGATTGGGAAAATGGGAAGTGCAACGAGACCTGGGTGTCCTTGTGCACCAGTCGTTAAAGGTAAGCATGCAGGTGCAGAAGGCGGTTAAGAAGCCAAAAGGTATGTTGGCCTTCATAGCGAGAGGATTCGAGTACAGGAGCAAGGATGTCTTGCTGCAGTTGTACAGGGCCTTGGTAAGACCAAAGCTTGAGTATTGTATGCAGTTTTGGTCGCCTTATCTGAGGAACGAAGTTCTTGCCATGGAGGGAGTGCAGCGAAGATTCACCAGACTGATAGCTGGGATGGCAGGAATTTCGTATGAAGAGAGATTGGATCGATTGAGCTTGTATTCGCTAGAGTTTAGAAGAATGAGAGGGGATCTCATTGAAACTTAAAAAATTCTAACAGGACTAGACAGACTAGATGCAGGAAGGATGTTCCCGATGGCGGGGCAGTCCAGAACCAGGGGTCACAGTCTAAAGATAAGGGGGAAGCCATTTAGGACTAAGATGAGGAGGAATTTCTTCACCCAGAGAGTGGTGAAGCTGTGGAATTCCCTTCCACAGAAGACCATTGAATTCAATTCATTAAATATATTCAAGAAGGAGTTAAATATATTTCTTAAGGCTAAGGGGATCAAGGGATATGGGGAGAAAGCAGGGACAGGGTACTGAATTTGGATGATCAGCCATGATCTCATTGAATGTTGGAGCAGGCTCGAGGGGCCGAATGGCCTACTCCTGCTCTTATCTTCTATGTTTCCATGTTTCTATGCCTGAAATCATTGTTGATTTTGTTATAATTTCAGAATACTATGTTTTCATAATTTGTATTTGCTGTTTCTGATCTATTGCTACTTTCTTGCAACCACTCAAATCAATATGCCACTTTTTATTTTTTTAAACGCTTTTCTTTAATTAATGTATCACTGTGTTCATTGTCTAAACTTGTGGAATGTATTGTTCTTTGCAACATCTTTACCGATATTCCTGTTTCATTTGTCTCGTCACTGTGAGCTGCTGATTCTTTATTGAATTTCATTTCTTTAGATTTCTGTCACTGTTCCCGCAGTTCATTGATGTTTGATTACCTGTCAGACAATCTTTCCCACCATCCCGGCTCTGCAGCACACACTTTGCCTCCTCTCCTCTGTCCACCAAACTGCCCGGCCTGCTGAGTGTTTGCAGCATTTTCTCTTTGATTCTCTGTTGTTTGTATTTTTTTACACTTCCTACATATAAGAATTTCACAATTCCACGATATTTCTATTGCTTTTAATGTTACTTCTTGTCTCAAATTATTATTTGTTACTGTTGCTTTATTTGTCCCTGTGCGTGTAGCTTTCCAAAACGTTATTATAAATTTTTTAACATCAACGTTCAATTGATTATTGATTCTGTACTGCTGACTCTTACATAATGCTCATCTCTGAATACATTCTTGGCTTTTGATGCTTTATATCTTGCCTTTAGTGTAATCTCGCAAACGTTAATAATTTTACTCTCGGTAACGGCACTCCTCTTATTTAACTCGGCAATTGTTTATGAATTTATTTTGTTTCATTTCATTCCCCAACACGATAATCTTATAGTTCGTTATTGATGTTGTGGCTTTATTTTTTATTTCACATCACTGACAAGTCACAATAATCTAGTCATTTCAAATAAAATATTTTCTTATCCACTCAAGTTATTATAACTTTGTGTAATTAATTGTTATTGCTTTTCACTGTAATCATCACAGTCTTTAGGCATTTTACTTATTAACATTATTTGTACAGTCCATTTGAAGTTAATCTGTCTTGGTCTGCAGTGAATTTTATCGAGCTCATTTAAAAAAAATATTCCCGTTTCTCTATTTCCTGATTTTAGCAATTTGTTGGTTACTTTCATAATATGAAAAGAAATGCGCGTCTACGAGTGAAAAATTCCTTTCCCAACGGCAGATAGCAACCAGGCTGTAATTAACACACGAGGTTCTGCTAAACTGAAGAGTTTGCAAAGTCGAAGGTCCTTTATTTTATCCGTATTTCTTACAGTTAACTTGGTGGCCATTGTGATCCTGTCCCGAGGAAAGTGCGGTCTCTCCAAATGCATCACTCGCTACCTGGTGGGAATGGCAGCGGCCGATCTGACGGTGGTTGTCACTGACGTAATTCTGAATCGCATTAATAATATGTATTTTCCTGTTAGTTTCTTGTTCATCACTCCTGTGTGCTCTCTATTAACTGTTCTGTGCATTGCATCCATTAACTGTTCGGTATGGTTTACGGTCGCTTTCACCTTTGATCGATTTATAGCCATTTGCTGTCAGAAGCTCAAAGCAAAATATTGCACTCAGAGAGCTGCGACTGTGGTTATCGCAGCCGTGTGCCTGGTGAGCTGTGTTAGAAGTGTCCCCTTTTACTTTATATACCAGCCTTACTTTATAATTGACCAAGTTCCGTGGTATTGTGTTCCAAAGACAAACTTCGGTACTACGCCCTTGTGGAGGACATATGAGTGGATTGACAGTATTTTAACCCCTTTATTGCCGATCTTTGTAATTCTGTTGTTCAATACTCTAACGGTCAGACACATTTTAGCAGCAAATAGAGTCCGCAGGGGACTCCGGAGCAACAGTGAGAATCAGAATGACCGAGAGATGGAGAACCGGAGAAAATCCATGATATTGCTGTTCGCTCTATCTGGCAATTTTATACTCTTATGGATGGTATATGTAGTGCATTCAATAATGTGGCCAGTGGAAAACTATAATTATACAGACAAATATCTCATTACACCGGTGTACAGGGTTCAGCAGGTTGGATTCATGCTGCAGCTTCTTTGTTCATGTACAAACACGTGTATCTATGGACTAACTCAGAATAAATTCAGAGAGGAGCTGAAGAGTGGGATGAAATATCTGTTTTCACTAAATGGGAAATTATTTCAATAAAAATATCTGAAGAAATATCTCGAGCTTTACAATCAAGATCACTTTGTTTGAATTTGGAAAGGCTC
Source organism: Squalus acanthias (assembly GCA_030390025.1). Classification (NCBI taxonomy): domain Eukaryota; kingdom Metazoa; phylum Chordata; class Chondrichthyes; order Squaliformes; family Squalidae; genus Squalus; species Squalus acanthias. Next base: position 2,680,814 of record JASTWF010000033.1, on the reverse strand, counting down.
TGTGGACAGGTATTAGGCCCAGGATGACTGATGGACATGAGCTTTTTAAAATCCAAGTGAACTGGAGGATTTCAATCGATGGCTTCTTCCTCCCGCCAGCATTGCTGCTGCCCTACCGGTGTTTTCAGAGACCGGCTGATCTGAATATTGATTGGTCAACTACAATATCTGGGCAGGAGCTACGGGATAACAGAAAGTAAACTGGGAGAATCTGACATGGCAAAAGAGAGAAAGAAGTATGTCTGCAAATTTCACTGAACGTGAGTTGGAGTAATTGCTGACACAAGCAAATGTCCTAAGAAGATTTTACTTTGGTGGACGACGCATGCGTTAGAGACACCTCCTCCAACCCGTCATGGCACTGCAGACTCAAATGTAATTTAATGAGCTGATGAGGATTGTCAAGGTAGGTCGTGATGTAGACCTCTGCCAGGAGAGCTCTGGGCTGGTCTGTACTCATTGCAGCTGCTCCATTATTTCAGAGGACCGGAAGTGTCTAAATGACCGTTCCTGCTCCCGCCATATGTATTGGCGCCTTCCCTTCGAACAAGGCCCTGCGGAACATCAGTCTCAGTGGAATATCCCCAAGTAGCGGGAGTAGACTGGAGGCAACGGGTCACCACTGTCAAAAACCAGCGGATTTTCATCTCCAGAATATCCACATGCTGATCTCCGTCAACTCCCGCTGCAATAGCACTTCAGCATTATCTACATCAATAATTGCATGTCCTCCTGAGGAGCAGAGTGCATACAATACGAAATTCTATGCAAGTGGACGATCATTTCACTCTTCCATGCCCTTTTCCCCGAAAGAGGAATTAATTGAAATCGCAGCGACACCTCTCCCGGTGGTCGTTGTTTATGGGTAAGTGGAAGCACCACGAAAGAAGCAGGTTAGAGGTCCTATTTTCCATTCATGCACGTTACACAGAATGTTGGCATGTGGGTAGATTATGAACTTTCAATCCCCTTAGAATGAAAACTGGTCAGTCTCTAAAACGACTGGCCGACGACCAACAGTGGTCAGTAGGAACAGCAATAAGCCATTAATTCCCGCGAGACCGTTCCACCATTCAATTTGATCATGGCTGTCATGTTGCTCTATTTTTAATATTATGCTCCTTTATTATGGATTCCCCAACCAGATGAAACACTTTTTCTGTATCTACTCTATAGAATCATTTTATTATCTGCAGCGTCTTAATAAGATCTCTATATCTTCTAAACTCAAGGGAATATAACCCAAGTTTATTCAAACTATCCTCTTAATTTGACTCATTAAGCCCTAGAATCTTTCTGCTGAATCTGCAATGAACCCCACCAAGGCCCATATATCCTGCCTGAGGTGCGGTTCCCAAAACTGAACGTGGTACCCTAGATGTGGTCTGAGCAAAGCTCTGGACTACTGAAGAATGACTTGCGCCCCATTTTAATCCAGCCCCGTTGAGATAAAGGCCAACATTCCAAAAGCGTTTTGATGAAGATTTGAACTTGTACATTCGCTTTTAGTTATTTTTGTATCTAGATATCCAAATCCAAATATGTATCCAGATATCCAAATCGTTTTGCTGTTTCTAGTTTCTAGTCTCTCGTCAGCAAGGAAATATTTCGATTTTTCTTGCTTTGATGCAAAGTCGATTAGCTGACACTTCCCCACTTTGAAATTTATCTGCCACAGTTTTACTCGCTCGCTCCTTCTGTCTATAATTTGTAACTTCCTGCTTCAATCTACATGACTTATTCCATTTCGTAATTTAGTGTAAACTGCAAATGTTGATATCGAACTGTCTGTTCCTTAATCCAAGTCATTGATGTAGATGTTGAAAAGCTGAGACACCGGAACAGATTCTTGGGGAAGACCACGTTGCATTATGAAAACAGAGTAATTTCCGTTATCCTTACCCTCGCATCCAATTACGAAGCCACGTCAGCAGGTTACCTCCAATAACAACAACCAGAATAACTTGTGTTGACATCGTACCTGTAACGTAGTAAAACGCTTCACAGCAGCGTTCTAAAACAACATTTGACACCGAGCCACATAAGGAGATATTAGGGCAGATGACCAAAAGCTTGATCAAAGAAGTAGCTTTTAAGGAGCGTCGTAATGGAGGAAAGAGCGATAGAGAGGCGAAGAGGAAATTCCATAGCTTGGGGCCTAGGCAACAGAAGACACGGCCTGCAATGGTGGAGAGATTAATATCGGGAATGCTCAAGAGGGCAGAATTAGAGGAGCGCAAGTACCTCGCACGGGGGGGTGGGGAGGTAGGGTTTGGGCTGGTGGAGATTACAGAGATAGGGAGGGGCGAGGCCATGGAGGCATTTGAAAACATAGATGATAATTTTAAAATCGAGGCGATGTTTAACGGGGAGCAAATGTCGGTCAGCGAGCACAGCGTTGCTAGGTGAACGGGATTTGGTGCAAATTAGGACACGGGCAGTAACATTTTGGATTTGCCGAATCCTATCAAATACCTTTTGAAAGTCTTTTTACGCAACATCCATAGACAGTCCCCTGTCCACATTGCTAGTGAACGCCTCATCCAACTCAACTGGGTTACACAGACATGCCCTTCCCTTCACCAGTGCAGTCTGACTCTCCTAACCTGAGCTCAAACTTGGTAAATTGCTCAGCCACTTCGTTCCTGATGATCGATTCCAGTAACTTTCACTCAACTAACGTTGAACTGACAGGCCTGTAGTTTCCTTTCCCCCTCCTGTTTCATCATTCCCTCAATGGAACGACATTTGCAAACTTCGAATCGAAAGGCACAAATCCCGAACGCCGATTTTAATTCAAATCCCCGAATTGTAGAACTACCCTAGCGTCTCTATTGTCAGAAGGCGAAATGTTAAGGTATTGGGAAAGCATCGGTTAAATATGAGACAGGGAACCATAAGGCAGATTAATCCCGGGCTCCACCTGGGATGCGTGTGCTGACATTTCAAAGATTAGTGTTGAGGCGGGTCCAGGAGTAGGAGAACCAGTCTCTTTACATTACTTCAAAAAGGAAAAATTGATCAATTGGAAAGTGAGCTGAAGACTGAAAACTGCACCTTCGCACTCCAGACGCAAATATGTTCATCCCCAGACCATGGTTTCAGGAGCAGTAAAAGGAATAGCCGTTAAATTGCTGGCTCAGTGTTCCTTAAAATCGCTTTAGCTATGATTGGAATTTCTGCGGCGCATCTCTTTTTCTTCTTCATCTGGGGTCGTGGTGGAGATGGGGGATGGTGGCGGAATGGTGATGGGGTGTTGGTGGCGGGTGTTGTTGGTGTCGGGGCTCAGAATGAGTTTTGATGGAAAATAATTCTTCTGGCCGTTTCACAGGACAGAATGACATGAGGATTCCTTTTATTAATTGTCCAACATCATGGCGTGATATATAGAATTACATAGAGTATAGAGCACATAAATAGGACATTCGGCCAAACGAGTCTATGCCGGTGCTTATGCTGCACTCGAGCTATGAACCTGAAGCTAGATATGTCCCACAGCTTCCCAACTCCACTTTACTTTAACGTCACGCCCCCTCGTACAAGGTTAGTGGCCCATCGTAGGGGGACCACCCGCTGTTGATGACCATTAACTGCAGTCATGGTTGACATGAATACAGCAGAACCATGAAGATTACAATGGGGTCGTTGACCACTTCATGACCATCGCTCGTGCTCAACAAATGAAGCCTAAGAATGCAATAGTTTTCCAGTTTTTCTATTCCGAGTGTAGGAATCGTCATTTCTCGATCAATACTTGTCTGGTTGCGTAATTTTTATTCTCAAGTGTCTGATCCATTATCGCCGATGTTTTAATTGTCGAATTCTCCAGTTTACCGTTCCCCAGTATCTGCCTCATGATTTCCAGAATGTATTTGTTCAATTCTCTGGTTTTGATTCCTGAGGGTCGGAATCATCCTCCGATATTTTTAATTCTTCAGTTTTCCAGGCACTGATTCCTCAATGTCTGAATCGTCATTATCTGACGTTTTGTTGACTATTTCTCCAGTTTTTCATTCCTCAGTATCTGATTCATTATTTCCTGATTTCTAATTGTCTAAAACCCTATTTTCTGATTGCTGATAATCAAACATTCGATTGCCTTTTGCTCCAGTGTTTGATTGGCCCTGTCTGAATCATCATTGTCTGATTTGTATTTGAGCAATTGCCCAGTTTTTTTCATTTACCAATTTCTAATTCCTCTTTACCCGATTTGTCATTCTTTAATTGCCCAGCTTTTCTTATTCCCCACTGTACGCTTCGTTATTTGTTAATGTTTAATTCTCTACATTTCCAGATTTTGTTTTCCGACAGTTTGATTTATTATTGCTTGAATGTTAATTGTCTGAGCGTGCAATGTTTTATTCACCAGTGTCTGATTCATTAATGCTTCTATTTGACTTGTCGAATTTCAGTGTCTGATTCATAATTTTCTAATTCCCGAAAGTATATTTGTCGAATTCACCAGATATTGATTCCACTGTGTCTGATTCATTACTCCCTCAGTTTTATCTGATTACACCACTTGTCAAATATCGCCAATCAGAAAACGAATCCTTTCTCCTTACTCTCCGTCTCCGAATTCCCATTCAATGACCAACCCAAGTCACAAGGTTACCTCAAATTCCGTTTGCTCTTAACTTTACAAATATCCTTGTCTGATGGATTTGAGAGTTCAGGTAGAAATCATCCATAGACGCTCCCCTGCTCAGCTTGCTATTGTCCTTCTGAAAAGATTCGACTCGTTTATTCAAGCAGGACCTTCCCTTCATTATGCTTTGATCAGATGATATTTTCCAAGTGTTCAGTCAATTTGTTTCTGGTGATGAATTGGAATAAGTTCCCACAACTGATGTTACTCGGCAAGACTATTATTACTGGGTTTCTCTCCTGGTTTCTCCTTCAATAATGGAGTGGCAGTTACAATTGTTCAATCCACAGGCACAATTCCCGAATGTAGACAGTTTGGAAAATAATGAATAATGTTCCTGCAATTTCCCCACCTGGTTCATTCCATTCCCTTGTTTGGAAGCCTTCATGTCCTTCAGATTTGTTTATCTTAATTTCAATTAGGTTCTCTCATACATTTTTCATGTTATTAAATCCAATATGTTCCTCCGTTTGACTTATCTTTAGGTTCCTTTAAACCGCTTGTAATTTTTCCTAGTTATTCTAAGTGAAACAGATTCAAAGTTCTCATAGAGCAAGTTTCTACTGATCAATATTGACTGCCTTTAACGGGCCCTCATTTACATTTTCAACTCATTTGTCTTACTATATTAATTAAAACGTTTGACGGTAGTTTTGATATCAATTGCAAGTTTTTTTCCAATTGCATTTTCCCCTCATTAATTTATTTTCTACCCTTTTGGTGCCATTTTATACCTCTATAGATCATTATTTCCGTTTGTGAAAACATGTCTTCTAACTTTCTCCACGATGACCTCGATTCTATTCTGATTCTTATCAAATCAGAAGAGGCATTTTTCTTTCACTATTTACCTTCTCAAAAGCGTTTCTAACTTTGAGAAGTGGGGAAGTGCTGCTTGTTATTTAATTGTATCATTACATAAGATCGACCCTGCGGTTCAAATTCATGTATCTCGCCACACCTGCTGTCTGTGCATTTATTTGTTGTGAAATAAAGGTGCCGATCGACTTGTATTTTTTTCATCTGGCCAATTGCTTCCTGTTTCCGAATTTTGAAAGGCTGGTGAGGCATATGGGACACGAGCAGAAACACGAATATCCAGTTCACATCATGAGTGTAGCTATTGTTAGATCCCGGGTTACACTGTTTTATTGTTAGTTATTGTACTTACTCACACATGATGCTTTTTACCGATGCTAAGCTATTTTATTACTCACTTTTACTGGGATCATTGAAGCACACAGAAAGCCCCAATGTAGAAGAACCAATTGGTCCCGTGCGATAGAGAATCACAGCAGCTTTTACTGATTCGCTACCACATTCTTTGCACTAATGCCTTGATGACCTGACAGATATCTTTAAAATTATGAAGTGCTTCGATAGCTTACACGGAGAGAGGATGTTACCACTTGTAGGTGAGTCCAGAACTAGGGGCCATAATTATAAGATAGTTAGTAATAAAACCATTAAGAAGTTCAGGAGAAACTTCATTACCCAACGTGTATTGAGAATGTTGTACTCGCTAACATCAAGTTGTTGAGCGAAGATCATATTTACATTAAATTGGAGGCAAATAAGTACCAAAGGGAGAAATGAATATTATGCTATTGTGTGAGATGAAATAAGGTAGGAGTAGTCCCGTGTGCTCATAATCAACTGCATAGACCTGCTGGGACGAAAGTTCTGTTTGTGTGCTTTTAATTCGTTGTAATCTGGTTCTGAAACTGCCAGAAAGCTCACTTATTTAAATCACAGCAGTTTAAATAAGGGAGGCTATAGTGCAGTTTGTCATGGAGTTCAGATCGGAACCGAGTGTTAAACTGCGAGGTTGCTGAGTGAGGGAGTGAATCTTAAAGGTTAATCTCTTTTTTTAATAAAATCTGGTCATGTGTGCTGCAATTAGCATTTAACTTACATTTAAATTTACTGTTTCAAGTTTTAAGTTTCTTCCAGGCTTGGGCAGGGCTAAGCAAGCTCTGTGCTGGAGAGCAGCTGAGAGTAATTAATTAATTAACTGCTCTAATTTGGTTCTGTAACTGCCAGAGAGCTCACTTATTTAAATCACAGCAGTATAAATAAGGGAGGCTGGTGTGCAGTTTGTCAGGGATTGCAGATCGGAACAGAGTGTTAAGCTGCGAGTTTGGTGAGTGATGGAGTTCGGTGAGGGTGGTGTACCTTTCTGTTTCTATCCTTGTAAGCTTCCAGGAGAGCAGGAGCTAAAAAGCTGCACAAGAAGGGACAGAGAACCAGCGGGAGTTCAGCTCTGTGACAGCCCCCAACCGCATCTGGAGAAAAATAAAAGTGCGGTTTAAACAGAGTGCTGCGAGTTGGTAATTGGTTCTAACTTTACACCAAGGAAAGAGTCCGGGCGCGGGAGCAGTCAAACAACAACAACTGCGAAACCACTAAAGTGACGTCATAACCAGGAAATGAGCTGATTGGTCAGTAGGACCTGGTGCGTATTTCTACAGTCCAGCAGTTAAATTAAAAGAAAAGTCTCCAGTTTAGAGTAAGTAGTGTTTAAAGGGAAGTAAGCTCCCTAGTGTATCTAATATTCTTTAATTTAAAGGAAGTAAAGAGGGTAAATTAAGGGTAGAACATGCAAGGCAGCTCGGCAACGTGGAGTGCTCCTCCTGTGCTATGTGGGAAGGCAGGGAAACTTTTGGTGTCCAGGGCGAACACATGTGCAGGAAGTGTCTCCAGCTGTAGCTACTCGAAATATGAGTTTCGGAGCTGGAGCTGTGGCTGCAGTCACTGCGGAGCATCTGCGAAGCTGAGACCTTCGGGGACAGCATGTTTAACGAGGTGGTCACACCGCAGGTAAGAGTGCACAGGCAGACAGGAAATGGGTGAACGCCAGAGAGATTAAAAGAACTAGGAAGTGTGTGCAGGAGTCACCTGGGTCCATCACTCTCTCCAACAGATTTTACCTTTTGGATACTGCTGGGGGAGAAGGTTTTTCAGGGGGATGCAGCAAAAGCCAATCCGTGGTACTACGAGTGGCTCAGCTGCACAGTAGTGGAGGAAAAAGAGTGGGAGAGAAAGAGCGATAGGGGATTCTATCTAAAATTAAATGGATCCCACCAATTACATTGTAATTAAGTGAGAAAACTCAAGTGTCCTTGCTTAACAGTAGTCCCCGCTACACAAAGAGACCGTAGAAACCACAAAATTTAAGTTTAGAAAAATTGAGAACGAAAGCACTCACCAACCAATCACTTTCCTGCTTTTTGGTGACGTCACACTACAAATACTTTTTGCTTCCCTCTCCCGGAACCTGCTCCTCCCGACCCCGGCCTCTGTAAAATAGGCCCAGCCTTTTCCCTAGCTATCCTCCTACGCTTTATATGTATTTAGAATTCTGAAGGATTCTTTCTCACTCTGTTGCAGTTCCAGTTTCTGGGTAGTAGTTCTCAGCAATTGCAATTCATAGCAAATTTGAATAATAACACAACATTCTGGAAATACTCAGCAGGTCAGGCAGCATCTGCGGAGAGAGAAACGAAGTTAACGCCTCAGGTCGATAACCTTGCAAAACAACTGGATGAAGTTGGAGATTTAATCGTTTGTAAACAAGTACAGAGTCATGAGAAAAAGGATTGTGGAATGGGACAAAAGAATAAAAGTGAAGGTCTGCGATATGCTGGATGGAAGAACATATTGAAGGACAAATGGGGATGTAGCTCAGGGGTACAGGCTGCGAGGGTCCCGGTGTTGAAATTTTAGAGTGTTCTTCTGAGCGTCCAATGTAAAATCCGCCTCTCCCTCTCTGAATCTCCATCTCTCTCCCCGTACCGCTCTGTCCTTATCGCTTTCTACATCCTCAGTTGTCTGTTCCCACATCTCCATTTCTCTCTCTACCTTTTTCTATCTCCCTCTGTATCACTGAGATTGAAAGATTGTTTAGTTGAAATAGGGCAGAAAAGCTGCGAAGAACACTAAATTAATTTTCCAACAGTATTCCCTGATCGTCCAATTTAACTCTCGTCTCTGCCTCTCTACATCTCCAACTCTTTCTACACTTCTCCCTCTATCACTCTGTTACACAAGTTATACTCTGTTATTCAAAAGAGAGGGAGAGCGAAACAGAGACAGACACAGCGCGGGAGCGAGAATAAAACACATAGACACACGTGGGGAGAGAGATGCAGAGAGACAGCCATGGATAGGGAAAAAGACAGATTACAGGCATAGATAGGGAGAAACATGGAGAGAGAGAGATAGACAGACAGAAAGAGGGACATAGATAGAGAGGGAGAGAAATGGAGAGAGAGAGACAGAGGGGCAGAGTTGGAGAGAGAGACCTGGAGGGAGGGAGAGAGATAATAATCAGGAACAGAGATGGGGAGAGGGGTTAAACTGCGAAACAGATTTTTAGAGAGGAGAAATGCAGGGGCCGAAATGGAGAGCGATAGATAGATAAAACAGGAGACAGACATTGGGATATTGGGCCCCAGCATGCTCTGGGGGCCTCCAGTGTGTCACCTATCTCTCTATCTTTCTATCTGCACATATATTTTGGTTGTTCTCTCCCTCTAACTCCATTCATGTGCATTGCTCCCAATATGATCAGGCCCACAGCGGCGACAGTGATCGGCGGGTTTGCCCAGTTTGCTTTCGGTGCAGGGCAGCCATTTATTGGAAGGCCAGTTGAACTGTTTAGTGCCGCCATTTTGAGCAAAAATTCATGTGTCATCTGCAGATCGAGTCCCGCATCAATAGATCGATCATAAGTAAAATATAACATAATCAGAATTAATGTAATTTCAGGGCTCCATGCTGCAAATATAAAATGTACGTTCGGCCCATAGTGGAGTGAAGGAATGAAGTATGAAATGGGATTCAGTTCTCGTGCTTGATACCCATCAGCGCTTTCTATGATTTATCTAATTTAACAATTACATTGAGTGGGTATTTTATCGCGTACTTCAGCTTCTCTCTGAATTTAGTCTGTGTCAGGACATAAATACACGTGTTGGTGCAGGAACTGACCATCTGAAGCTTTCCTGATGTGAATTCTGTGACATAAAGAGGGTCAGTGGGAGAATAGTACTACACTTTTGTGATTCGCTGATAGATGTAATATACAACCAGTGTCAACAATAACAGTATAAAACTGCCGGATATACTGAAGAGTAAAACATGGATTTCCTTCGGTTCTCCATCTCTGTGTCTTTTAGATTCTCTCCATCGCTGCGGCGCCGCAGTCCCTTGTGGACTCTACTAGACTCAAAAATACGTCTGATCGTCAGAACATTGAGTAGAATAATTAGAAAGAAAGGGACACAAGGGGTTAAAATGCGGTGAATCAACTCAAATGCTGCCCATGCGGGGGAAGTTGAGAAGGTCGGTTTATTGTTACAACACCAGGGAATATTATCAATTATATCGTAAGGTTCATAGATTAAGTACCAGGGGACAGACTCTAAACAGCCCAGCACACTCACTGTTCCGATAACCACAGCCGCCGTTTTCTCGGTGCAATATTTTGTTTTCAGCTTCTCACAACAAATGGCCACAAACCGATCAAAGGTGAAAGCGACTGTCAGCCAGACAGAAGTCTCGGTGGTTGCAAAATACATGAAGTCAATAAAACTACACACGGGAGTAATTCTCAGGAATGAATGTGGGAAATAAATCGCAGCAATCCAGCCCAATATGGGCTCAGAGATAACGACCAGTAGATCGGCCGCTGCCATTCCCACCAGATAACGAGTGATACATTTGGAGAGAACACACTTTCCTCGGGACAGGATCACAATCGCCACCAAGTTAACTGTAAGAGAGACAAAAGGAAGCAGATAAATTACTGGTCAGACCTGGAGCCAAAGCTGCAATTTGAAAGGATCTGGGCTGAAATTTCCAGATTTGTTACTTCATCGAACGGTGGAAATTCATTATTGGACATGGGCAACGCTTTCGGGCAGAGAAATGTTTTTTAAACACAATTTTTTTCTCATTTCTGGGATGTGGGCTTCGCTGGCAAGGCCAGCATTTATTGTCCATCCCTAATTGCCCTTGAGCAGGTGGTGGTGAGCCGCCTTCTTGAACCGCTGCAGTCCGTGTGGTGAAGGTACTCCCACAGTGCTGTTCGGGAGGGAGTTCCAGCGTTTTGACCGCTGCTTCTCCCCCTCGCTATTTCTCTCTCTGCTCTCTCTCTCTCTCTGCCTCTCTTCCTCTGGCTATCAATCTCTCTCTCGCTCTATCTTTCGTTGTCCCTACTACTCCTCCCTTTCCATTTCTCGGATGCCTTCTCCAGCTCTCCGGCGCACTCACTCTTTCCAATCACTTTCTCAATGTCCCATTAAACATTCGATGCTTTGCTAATATCCTGCGACTGCTTTCTGTTCATCATCCCCGTGTTAAACGGTGCTATTCTCGAAGTCAGTTTGTTCAATTGCGAAGCCTCTATGAATAGCTTAGTGCTTCTACAGGTCAGCCAATTCTCCCATTGTTCACCAACACTGTTCACTTCATCTGCAATGCATGCACCAAACAGAATGAAATGCCTCTTCCAGACAGACCTGACAACACTTGAAGTCCTTGCTCATGTAATTATGAAGTGCTGCGTCAGATGGCGAATTCGTTCAATTAACAAAACGCCAACATCATCGCTTCTACTTATATGTAGATGTACTTATGAATCCAACAGTGCAACCCGATACAACATAAACACATTAAATTAATTTAATAATGAATTCCTGTCTCAGTAAGTTCATTCATCCACACTAAAACAGGGAAGGAGATGTGAAAGAGTCAGCAGCAAACTTAGTTCAGTCACCAGACCTCTGAAGCGGCGCCAGATACAGAGATAGAATCAACTCCACTCTACGGCACCACGGGTGGCTCAGTTACACAGTGGGGCGCAGGAAAAAGATTGGAAGAGCAATAGTGGTAGGGGATTCGATAGTTAGGGGAGCAGACTGGCGTTTCTGCGGCCTTAGACGTGATTCCAGGATGGTATGTTGCCTCCCTGGTGCCAAGTTCAAGGATGCCATTGAGCGGCTGCAGGATATTCTGAGGGGGAGGGTGAACAGCCAAAGGTCGTTGGCTATATCGGTACCGACGATATAGGTAGACAGAGGGATGAGGTCCTGCAGGAAGAATTTAGGGAGCTAGGAGAGATATGAAAAAGCAGGTCCTTAAAGGTAGTAATCTCCGGATTACTCCCGATACCACGTGCTAGTGAGTAAAGGAAAAGGAGGATAGAAGAGATGAATGCATGGCTGGAGAGATGGTGCAGAAGGGAGGGCTTTAGATTCCTGAAGCATTGGGACCGTTTCTGGGGAAGGTGGAACCTGTACAAGCCGGACGGGTTACACTTCAACAGAGCCGGGACCAATATTCTCGCGGCGGGATTGTTCGTGGTGTTTGGGAGGGTTTAAAGTAGCTTGTCAGGAGAATGGGCACCAGCATATAGGTGTAGATAAGAATCATAAGGTGCATAAAAGAGTGAGTGTGTTGGATAGTACTAGAGAAAATAGTGCTACAGGCGGAATTATTGCCGTATTAGATAGGAACAGACTAAGAAAGACTGCGAAAAATTCAAAAATGGGTTGTGAATGCAAGTACGTAAACACACAAAGTTTGGTGAATACTGTTGGTGATCTACAGGCAGAATTAGCCGTGTGGCAATAGGATGTTCTGGCAATAACGAAAACGTGTCTAAAAAAAGGTGAGGACTCGGCACTTAATATTCAACGGCACAAGGTGTTCAGAATAGAGGGAAGGAAAAAACGAAGGTGGTGAGGCAGTGCTGATTAAGGAAGACATTGTAGTGTCGGAAATGGATGAAGTTCATGAGAGGATAAGGACAGAATCCATGTGTTTAGAGTTGAGGAGCAAAAATGGTATGATCACGCTATTGGGTGTATTCTATAGGTCTCCAAATAGTGAGAGGGATGTAGATGAGCAAATCTGCAGGGAATTCACAGAGATATGCAAGAGCCATAGAGTGGTGATATTGGGAGACTTTATTTACTCAAATATCGATTGGGATAATGCAAGTGTAAAGGGAAAGGAGTGGCAGCAATTTCTGAAATGTGTTCAGGAGAATTTCCTTGACCAGTATGTTCTTGGCCCAACTAGGAAGGAGTCATTGCTGGATCTGGTGCTGGTGAATGAGCTGGGCCAGGTCGACGAAGTGTCTGTGGAAGAACACTTGGGTGCGAGCGATCATCGTATCATAAGATTTAGATTAACAATGGAGAGGAGCAACGAACAATCTAGAGTGGAACTTCTAAACTAGAATAAGACAAAAGTTAATGGGATGCGAAAAGAACTAGCCAGGGTTAAATGGAACAACGACTGGCAAAAAAAACTGTAACGGAACAATGGGCGATCTTTAAGGCGGAGATGTTCCAAAAACAAGCTTGGTACATTCCAACAGAAGGGAAGGGTAAGGGAACAAAAGCAAGGGCTCCTTGGATGTCGAGGGAGATGGAGAAGATGATGATACAAAAAAGAGGGTGTATGATGCATGTCAGGTGAACTCTTCAAGGGAGAACCAGACGAAATAAAATAAGTTGAGCGGGGAAGTGAACATGAAAATAAGATTGACAAAGAGAGAATATGAGAGTAGAATGGCGGTTAACATAAAAGGGAACCCAAAATCTTCTACCGGCATGTAAACAGTAAGCGAGTCGTAAGAGGCGGGGTGGGGCCTATTAGAGACAAAGCAAGGGATATATGCTTCGAGGCGAGGCGCAAGGTTACCATACTCAATGAATACTTTGTATCGGTTTTTACTAAGGAGCTGGATGCTGACAAAATATCAGTAGAAGTGAAAATGGTAGAAATAAATGGAAGGGGTAAACATTTATAGGCAGGATGTACCAGAAAGGCTGGGTATGCTTAGAGAGGACAGGTCGCCTGGTCCTGATGGCTTGTATCCCAGGTTGCTGAGGGAATTGGGGGAGAAGATATTGGAAGGGCTTGCCATAATTTTCCAATCTTCCCCAGATGCGGGGGAAGTTCCTGAGGATTGAAAAGTGGCAAATGTGACGTCATTTTCAAGAAAGGATTTAAGGACAATTCCAGTAACCACAGGCCGGTCAGTTTAACATCAGTGGTGGGTAAAATTTTAGAATAAATAATCAAGGAATGAATTAACGGGCACTGGGAGAGGTTTAAGCTACTTAAGGAGAGCCATAGCGGATTTGTAAAAGGCAGATCGTGTTTGACTAATCTAATTGAATTTTTTGATGAAGTAACAGAGAGGATTGATGAAGGGAATGCAATCGAAGTTGTCTACATGGATTTTCGGAAGGCGTTTAACAAAGTTCAACATAGAAGGCTGGTTAACAAAATTGAGGGTCATGGAATAGGTGGGTCAGTGACAGCTTTGATAACGAATTGGCTTAAGGACAGAAAACAGCGAGTTGTGTTAAATGGCTGTTTTTCAGACTGTAGGATGGTACACAGTCGTGTTCCCCAAGAGTCAGTGCTGCGGCCACTGCTATTTTTGTGATTAAAAAATGACATGGATATTTGAATGCGGAATATAATTTTTAAATTTGCCGATTACACCAAACTTGGGGGTGTGGCAAACAGTGATGATGTTATCAATCGACTGCAACAGGACATAAGAAGGCTAGCAGAATGGGCAGACATGTGGCATATGGAAATTAATACAGAGAAGTGTGAGGTGATGCATTTTGGCAGAAGGAACAGGGAGAGGCAGTATACACTTAATGGCACAGTTTTAAAGAGTGTTCCGGGAAAAAGGGACCAGGGTGATAATATGCATAGGTCCCTGGAGTTGGCAGGACATATTTTAGAGTGGTTAACAAAGCAGATGGGATCTTGGGCTTCATAAATAGAGGTATTCAGTACCAAAATAGAAAAGTTATGCTGAACCTTTATAAAGCGCTGGTTAGGCCACAACTGGAGCATTGCGTCCCGTTCTGGTCACCACACTTTAGGAAGAATGTGAATGCCCTTGAGAGGGTGCAGAGGAGATTAACAAGAATGGTTCCGGGGATGGGTGATCTTAGCTACAACGACAGGTTGAGGAAGCTGGATTTGTATCCATTAGATCAAAGGAATATTGAGGAGTGATTTGATAGAGGTGCACAAGAATATGACGGTTTTGTATAGGCTAGAATTGGAAAGGCTGTTCCCACTAGTTGATGGTACAAGGGCTAGGGGACACAGATTTAAGATTTTGGACAAGAGATACAGGGGGATGTGAGGAAAAACTTTTTTACGCAGCGAGTGGTGAGGACCTAGAACGATGGAAGTGGTGGAAACGGACACACTCAATGTTTTCAAGGGGAGACTGGATAGTCACTTGAGGGAAATAAACTTGCATGGCTACGGGGATAGAGCGGGGGAATGGGACTGACTGGATTGCTCTACAGAGAGCTGGTACGGAATCGATGGGCCGAATGGCCTCCTTCTGTGCCATTATGACTCTATGACTCTATGACAGTGACATAATATTTCATAACTGTGATAACCAATACACACATTGAAATCCCAATTACACTGAACCATATTATTGTGGAGGAAGGAGATTGCGCTGCCTCCTTGCAACACAGACCATCAATCTCTGAAAACACATAGGGGGAAAAATTCACTTGGTTGCGCCTCCCGTTAGCGCCTTAAGAGGGCGCTAATGGGGCACAAAGCCGCTAACGCCCGGGCGCAGCGATGTTTGCGCCGCTCGAGAACTTAACTTGAGATTGTGCGGCGGCGCTAAAACTTACCGCTGCGACCACCTGCGCGCGCAGATTGTGACATCATTCCATGGTGCAACGCCCTTGTGGCGCCCCGTAGCGGAAATTGAGTGGCGCCCCCTGCCTTACCGCCTGGCGCTTCCAACGACCAGAAGACTGGAACGCTATCAATCGCTGTGGGGCTGGGGGGGGGCGCTATTTAAAGGGGGCCTCTTCCTGTCTTTTATTGTTGGTGGCATTTTTGAACTACGCATTCTGAGAGAGAGAGGGAGAGACTTCTGGAGAGATTCAACGTTGTGTGAAGGAGTTTTGGGTACTGAGCAGCACTTTGCAGGTTCATTTTGATTTGCCATTCCTTGTATCGATTTAGCAGAGACTGTGGGAGCTGCACTCTGAGCTCTTTGCCTGGTACTTTCCATTGTTCTTTCCAGCACATTTGATGTGCAAGTCTCTCCAGGCCGAGATTCAAGGCAGCAATGAACAGGATGTGGATGGAAAGCAAGATTAACCATCCCCTTTAAGAACTGGCCCGTGCCATTGTGTGTGTGTTCCATTGCTGAATGACATTACATGAGCTTCGCCAGCGCTCCGAGTTAGCGCCTCACTGCTCGGCCTTTGCGCCTTAAGAGAGGTGTGCAGCGCCTGCTTTAGCGCTCCACTCACCTCCCGGGGCGGTAAAAGTGAAGTTTCCTGTCAGTGCCGATAATTAGCGCCAGGCGCTAATATTTGCGTCCGGACGATATTTGCGCCCCAAATGGGGCGCGACCTAATTTCTACCCCATAGAATCACAGAATCATAGAATGGTTACAGCACAGAAGGATGCCATTCGGCCCGTCGCGTGTGTGGCGGCTCTCTGCAAGATCACTTCAGCTAGGCCCAGTCCCACGCCCTTTCATAAGAACATAACATAAGAAGTAGGAGCAGGAGTAGGCCATATGGCCCATCGGGCCTGCTCCGCCATTCAATAGGATCATGGCTGATCCGAACCTAGACTCACGTACACTTCCCTGCCCGCTCCCCATAACCCTTAATTCCCATATCAGCTAGGAAACTGTCTATCTCCGTTTTAAATTTATTTAATGTCGCAGCTTCCACAGCTCTCTGATGTAGCAAATTTCTTAGATTTACTACCCTCTGAGTGAAGAAGTTTCTCCTCATCTCAGTTTTGAAACGGCAGCCCCTTATTCTAAGATTATGCCCCCTAGTTCTAGTCTCACCCATCAGTGGAAACATCCTCCCGCCTCCACCCGATCAAGCCCCCTCACAATCTTATATATTTCGATAAGATCGCCTCTCATTCTTCTGAATTCCAATGAGTAGCCGCCGAACCTACTCAACCTTTCCTCATAAGTCAACTTCCTCATCTCCGGAATCAACTGAGTGAACCTTCTCTGAACTGCCTCGAGAGCAAATATATATTTTCTTAAATATGGAAACCAAAACTGTACGCAGTATTCCATGTGTGGCCTCACCAGTACCTTGTATAACTGAAGCAAGACTTCCCTGCTTTTATACTCCATCCCACTTGCAATAAAGGCCAAGATTCCATAGGCCTTCCTGATCACCTGCTGTACCTGCATACTAACCTTCTGTGTTTCATGCACCAGGACCCCCAGATCCCTTTGTACTGCAGCACTTTGCAGTTTCTTTCCATTTAGATAATAAGTAGCTCTTCGATTTGTTCTGCCAAAGTGCATAACCTCACACTTTCCAACATTATATTCCATCTGCCAAATTTCCGCCCACTCACTGCACGTGTATATTTCGTTTTGCAGGTTTTTTATGTCCTCCTCGCTCACTACTTTTCCTCCCATCTTTGTATCGTCAGCAAACTTGGATACGTTGCACTTGGTCCCCTCCTCCAAATCGTTAATATAGATTGTAAAGAGTTGGGGTCCCAGCACTGACCCTTGCGGAACACCACTAGTTACTGATTGCCAACCCGAGAATGAACCATTTATCTCAACTCTCTGTTTTCTGTTAGATAGCCAATCTTCCACCCATGTCAGTATATTACCCCCAATCCCGTGATGTTTTATCTTGTGCAGTAATATTTTCTGTGGCACCTTATCAAATGCCTTTTGGAAGTCCAAATACACCACATCCACTGGTTCCCCTTTATCCATCCTGTTTGTTACGTCCACAAAGAATTCGAGCAAATTTGTCAAACACGATTTCCCCTTCATAAAACCATGCTGACTCTGTCCGATTAAATTATGCTTATCCAAATGTCCTGTTACTGCTTCCTTAATAATGGACTCCAATATTTTACCAACCACAGATGTTAGGCTTGCTGGTCTGTAGTTCCCAGCCTTTTGTCTACCTCCCTTTTTAAATAAGGGCGTTACATTAGCAGTTTTCCAATCTGCTGGGGCCTTTCCCGAATCCAGGGAGTTTTGGAAAATTACCACCAATGCATCCGCAATCCCTACCGCTGCTTCTCTTAAGACCCCAGGATGTAAGCCATCAGGTCCAGGGGATTTATTCGCCTTAAGTTCCATTAACTTACCGAGTACCATCTCCTTAGTGATTTTAATCGTGTTTAACTCCTCCCCCCCCCTATAGCCCCCCGTTTGTCCAGTGTTGGGATATTTTTAGTATCCTCTACTGTAAAGACTGATGCAAAATATTTGTTCAGCGTATTTGCTATCTCCGTGTTCCCCACTACTAATTTCCCGGTCTCGTCCTCTAAGGGACCAACACACACTTTACCAACCCTTTTTCTTTTTGTATAACTGTAGAAACTCTTGCTATCTGTTTTTATATTTTTTGCTAGTTTACTTTCATAATCTGTCTTCCCCTTCTTAATTAATCTTTTAGTTATTCTTTGCTGGCTTTTAAATACTTCCCAATCTTCTACCCTCCAACTAGATTTAGCTACTTTATATGCCCTTGTTTTCAGTCGGATACTATCCATTATTACTTTACTAAGCCACGGATGGCTGTCTTTTCTTTTACGCCCCTTTTTCCTCAGTGGAATATATTTTTCTTGAAAGTTGTGAAATACCTCCTTGAATGTACACCACTGCTCCTGTACCGTCTTACACCTTAATCTCTTTTCCCAGACCAATTTAGTCAACTCTGCACTCATACCTTCATAGTCTCCTTTATTTAAGCTTAGTACGCTGGTTTGAGATCCAACTCTCTCACCCGCCAAATGAATTTGGAATTCAACCAAGTTATGGTCACTCATTCCAAGGGGATCCATTACTAGGACATTTTTTTATTAATCCTGTCTCATTACACAGGACCAGATCTAAGAATGCCTACCCCCTGGTTGGTTCAGTAACATACTGCTGAAGGAACCCGTCCCTAATGCACTCTATGAACTCTTCCTCAAGGCTGCCCTGTCCAATTTGATTTGTCCAGTCAATATGAAAGTAAAAATCTCCCATGAGTATTGCTGTTCCCTTATTACAAGCCCCAACTATTTCCTGATTTATACACCGACCAATAGATTTACAACTGTTAGGAGGCCTACAGACTACGCCCACTAGTCACTTTTTCCCCTTATTATTCCTTATCTCCACCCAAACTGTTTACACTATCCTTATCCTTTGACCCAATATCATTTTTCACTATTGCAGTGATTCCATCCTTTATTAACATAGCCACCCCACCTCCCTGGCCTCCTGTCCGTCCTTCCTAACAGTTAAATACCCCTGGATGTTTAGTTCCCAGTCATGGTCACCTCGCAGCCATGTTTCTGTAATGGCCACCAGATCAAACACATGTGTAGTTATTTGTACTGTCAACCCGTCTATTTTGTTACGAATGCTGCGTGCATTCAGATAAAGGACTTTTAAACATGTTTTGTGACAATTTATTCCTGCTTTTACCCCCTTTACTACTTTAAATTTATCTTTATATATTCTGTCCCTTACTGACAAGCTCTGTTTTTTTATTTCCCCACTGCTAATTTGCACGATTGACATTTTTATTCTTCGCTCTCTTGAATCCCCCCCCCCCCCACATTAATAAGTTTAAAGCCCTCTCTACAGCCCTAGTTATTCGATTCGCCAGGACTCTAGTCCCAGCACTGGCTAAGTGAAGTCCGTCCCAACGGAACAGCTCTCTCCCGTCCCAGTACTGGTGCCAGTGTCCCAAGAAGCAAAACCCATTTCTCCCACACCAGTCTTTGAGCCGCGCATTTAACTCTCTGATTTTATTTACCCTAGCCAAATTTGCTCGTGGCTCAGGTAGTAATCCAGAGATTTTGCTTATGGCTCTGCTTTATAATTTGGCCCCTAGCTGCTCATACTCCCTCAGCAGAACCTCGACAACTGGATCCTCCCCCTCCCACTCCAAGTTTCTCTCCAGCCCAGAGGAGATTTCCTTTCCCCGTAGCCCTGCATTTTTCCCCTTCAGGTACTTATCCAATTCGCTTTGGAAAACCACGAGTCAGAGTGCCTCCACCACCCTTTCAGGCAGTGAATTCTAGAACATGACCACTGTCTGCATAAAAATAGAATCATAAAAGTAATCAAAATTGATCAGAATTTCTTAACAAATATTGCAGGACAGTTTAGTTCCACAATATGAAAGTGTTATCAGCTGTTGATGGTCTGATACCTTCTCTCAGCCCAGACTCCATTCCAGGACAATGCACCCCGCTTGATTGGAACCCCATCCATAACCTTAAATATTCACTCCCCCCACTACCGGCGTACAGTGGCTGCAGTTTGTACCATTTACAAGATGCACCATAGCAACTCGCCAAGGCTTCTTCGACAGCACCTCCCAAACCCGCGACCTCTTCCACTTAGAAGGACAAAGGCAGCAGACGAATGGGACCAGGACCAACTCCACGTTCCCCTCCAAGTCACACACCATCCTGACTTAAAAATATATCACCGATCCTTCATCGTCGCTGGGTCAAAATCCTATAACTCCCACCCTAACAGCACTGTGGGAGCCCATTCACCGCACGGATTGCAGCGGTTCAAGAATGCGCCTCACCACCTTCTCAAGTGCAATTAGGGATGGGCAATAAATGCCGGCCTTGCCAGCGACGCCCACATCCCCATAAACGAATAATTTTTAAAAAGTACAGTGAATAATCCATCACAATGCCAGGGTTGGATAAACTAAGATAATTACAGATATGGTGCAGCTGCTAAAAGACCGAAAGAGCAGAGACTGAGGACATTCCAACAATCCACTGCTGGAACACAACAGGCGGCTGTGGAAAACATGCAGCGAGAAGTACATTACCAAGTACAGCAGCAGAATTACCAGCGATTTACAACACTACGAGCTGAGATAACGGATTTCCAGGAACACCAACGGCTACAAGAACAGGGAAGTAAATCTCTGCTATCTGCTGGATTACTGGTTTTCCCATTTCTGTGAGAAGCAACGACTTCTGTTGGAGTGGAACCACAGTTCCGGCAGGCACTATGAGCTGATCCATTCCAATGGTCCCTGATTTATACAGGGGATAAGTCTCCACTGACACGGTTATACCCCTGATCATTGCTATTAGTTACAATCACTTGAACAAACACATTACATCAGGACCTTTGACTCCGATGTAAATAATGTGGTGGATGCAACAAAAACATCCCAAGCCCAGGACATTATCTTAATCAGATCTGTCTCGGGAATAAGACTGAACGCTGTGCTCATACAGGACTAATCCAACAATAATGAACGGCTTCATTTACAGTTTCATGTAATTGTATTGACCATATTCACTGCTGCCGATTCATTTTTTTTTTAAATCACCGCTTTCTCCGTTCAGTCCAGACCGGTTTCACTCTCTCCATGCAGTTTCCCAGTTAAAATACGGAATTTGATTATCTGACAACAGGACAGTTAAAGGCATTTTGCTTCCAAATTCAACTCTTCCATCACCTTCACATGTTCCATCTGCGACTCTTCTCTTCCGTTCCTCGAATTCTCTATCTCTATACCTGCTGATAGGCTGTCGACCAATATCCACGATAAGCCCGCGGACACCCACAGCTAACTTGACTACACGTGGTCACCCTGCTTCCTGACAGGAATTTATTCATTTCCCCTAGTTTTTCCGTATCCACCGCATCCGTTTTGACGATGCCAACTTGCATACCAGTGCTTACGATATGTCATCATTTTCCCCCCACCGAGGATTCCCCTTTACCGTGTTTTAAATGGGCCTCGGCCGTGTCCATTCCATTTTGCTCACTTCCGGTCTCAGCCCTTCCCCTCTCTCCCAGAACCACATTGGGTTAAAGTTATCCTTAATTCTACCCCACCAGCCTCAAGGTTCAAAGGGTCACCTCCACCAAAATTGAATTAGTCAATCATAGAATGGTTACAGCAAAGAAGGAGGCCATTCACACCTTCGAGCCCGTACTGGCTCTCTACAAGAGAAAATAAGTTAGTCCCACTCTCCCGTTTATGGGCTGTGAGCGTCGCTGGCAAGTCCAGCATTTATTGCCCATCCCTAATTGCCCTAGAGATGGTGGTGGTGAGACACCTTCTTGAACCGCTGCAGTCTGTGTGGTGAAGGTACTCCAGCAGTGCTGTTAGGTAGGGAGGTCCAGGATTTTGACCAAGCGACGATGAAGGATCGGCGATAACTTCTAAGTCAGGATGGAGTGTGACTTGGATGGTGTTCCCATGCGCCTACTGCACTTGACCTTCTCCAAGGAAGAGGTCGCGAGTTTGGGAGGTGCTGCCGAAGAAGCCTTGCGAGTTGCTGCAGTGCTTCTTGTAGATGGTACACACTGCAGCCACGGTACGACGGTGGTGGAGGGAGTGAATGTTTAAGTGGTGGATGGGGGGGCAACCAAGCGGGCGGCTTTGTGCTGGATGGTGTCGAGCTACTTGACTGTTGGTGGAGCTGCACTCATCCAGGCAAGTGAAGAGTATTCCATCACCCACCTTACTTGTGCCTTGTAGATGCTTGAAAGTGGTTAGGGAGTCAGGAGGTGAGACACTCGCGGCAGAATACCTGACCTCTAACCTGCTCTTGTTTCCACATTATTTATTTGTCTGGGCCAGTTAAGTTTTTGGTCAATGTTGATCCCCAGGATGTTGATTGTGGGAGAATCAACGATGGTAATGGCGTTGAATTTAAGGGGCGGTAGTTAGACTCTCGCTTGTTGGAGACAGTCATTGCCAGGCACTTGTGTGGCGTGAATATTACCTGCCACGCATCTGCACAAGCCTGAACGTTGTGCAGTTCTTGTTGCATGCGGCGTGAGGACTTGTGAATGGAGCTGAACACTGTACAATCATCAGCGGATATTCCTATTTCTCACCTTAAGTTGAAGGGAAGGTAATTGATGAAGCAGCTGAAGATGGTTGGGCCGAGGACACTCATCTGAGGAACTCCTGCAGCGATGGCATGGAGCTGTGATGATTGACCTTCAAACACCACAACCATCTTCCTTTGTTTTAGGTATGACTCCAGCCAGTGGAGATATTTCCCCCGATTCCAAATGACTTCAGTTTTACTGGGACATATTACAGCGACACTTATTCAAATGCTGCCTTGATGTCAAGGTCAGTCACTCTCAGCTCAACTCCGGAACTCAGCTCTTTTGTCCATGTTTGGACCAATGCAGTAATTACGTCTGCAGCCTGAGTGGTCCTGGCAGAATCCGAACTGGGCATCATTGAGCAGGTTATCAGTGATTAAGTGCCTCTTTCTAGCACTGTCGACAACACCTTCCATCACTTTGCTGATGATTGAGAGTAGACTTATCAGGCGGAAATTGGCCAGCTTGAATTTATTCTGCTTTTTGAAGACAGGTCATACCTGGGAGGTTTTCCACAAGGTCGTATAGTTGCCAGTGTTGTAGATGTACTGGAACAGCTTGGCATGAGACACGGCTAGTTCTGGAGACAAGTTTTCAGCCCGACAGCCGGGACGTTTTCGGGACCCACAGCCTTTGCTGTATCGAGTGCGCTCAGCCGTTTCTTGATATCATGTTGAGTGAATCGAAATGCTGAAGACTAGCTTCTGCGATGTTCGGCGGCTCAGGAGATGGCGGACATGCATCATCCACTCCGCACTTCTGGCTGTAGATCGTTGCCAACGCTTCAGCCTTGTATTTTGCACTCACGTGCTGGGCTCCACTATCAATGAGGATGGTAATATCCATGAAGACTCATCCTCGGGTTAGTTGTTTAATGGTCCACCACCATTCACGGCTGGATGCGACAGGACTGTAGAGCTTTGATGTGATCCGTTGATTGTGGGATCGCTTAGCCCTGTCTATAGCATGCTGCTCCCGCTTTTTGCATGCATGTAGTTCTTTGTTGCAGCTTCATCAGGTTGGCACATCATATTTAAGTACGCCTAGTGCTGCTCCTGGCACGGTCTACTACATTCCTTATTGAACCAGGGTTGGTCCCCTGGCTTGATGCTATTGGTAGAGTGAGGGATATGCTGGGCCCTGAGGTTACAGATTGTGGTGTAATAAAATTCTGCAGCTGCTGAAGGCCCACAGCGCCTCATGGATTTTCAGGTTTCAGCTGCTAGATCTGTTCTGAAACTATCCCATTTAGCAAGGTGGTCGTACCACACAACACGATGGAGGTGGTCCTCAGTGTGAAGACGGGACTTCGTCTCCGCAATAACTGTGCGATCGTCACTGCTACCAAAGCTGTCATGGACAGATGCACCTGCGACAGGTAGATTTGTGAGGACGAGGCCAAGTACGTTTTTCACTCGTGTTGGTTCCCTCACCACCTGTCGCAGGCCGAGATTTGCAGCTATGTCCTTCAGGACTCGGCCAGCTCGGTCAATAGTGGTGCTACCGAGCCACTCTTGGTAATGGGCATTGAAGTCCCCGACCAAGAGTTCATTCTGTGCCCTTGCTACTTGCAGTGCTACTTTCAAGTGCTGTTCAACATGGAAGAATACTGATTCATCAGCTGAGGGAGGGCGGTACGTGGTAATCAGCAGGAGGTTTCCTTGTCCATGCTTCACCTGAAGCCATGAGAATTTATGGGGCCTGGAGTAAATGTTGATGACTCCCAGGGACACTGCTTCCCTACTGTATACCACTGTACCGCCACCCCGGTGCGTCTGGCCTTCCATTGGGACGGAACATACCCAGGAATGGTGATGGAGGATTGTGGGACTTTGGCTGAAAATTACTTAGAAGATAACTTCTATGTAGCCCCATCTCGAGCACAATGTCTCGGAAGATTCCAAATGACATGACTGGGTGAAGACCGAGTCTTTGACAGGCAAGACTTTTATTCCAAGTCATGTTCATTCTCTGACATTTAATGCAGATAAGGTCTTAAATTCTTAAATCTGCTGGATCTTTTGTGACACCGTCAAATTTTTTACGGTCCAGGGAACCTCCCTCTCCTGCTTATAAGAAAAGAGAAACAGAGAATCCATTGTGGCTCTGCTTACGAGTCCAAGGTGTTAGTTTATCAATTTATAATTTAATTCCGTCACCATGGGGAAATATCCATTGAAATTAATGAACTTAAATTTATTAATGCCCAATATATAAATTTACATTCAACAATTTAAAAGGTGATACTTGGTGCATTAAAAAAAAGTTGTTAGTGGAAAAGGTTAGCTCATTAGTAGGTTTATAAGAAAGCGGAGTGAAACATTGTAAGAGACAGTTGTATAACTTCAAGTAAATTTAAATAAAACGTTCCCAATCGAAAAAGGACAAAACAAAATCTTATTTTTATCAGTCTTTGACCTTTTTCAAACTTGCTCAAAATATCCTGATAAAATCAAATGCAGAAATGAATTTCAGATTTTCTTTTACATCAAATTGTCGATACGTGAACCACGAAGGAACAAACATGTTAGAATTGTTTTATCGATCCGGATGGATTAAAAATCAGTTAAAATAGCAGAAATCGCTAAAACACCACTTTAAACACACTGTGAAACTTTTCTGCAGTTCAATCCGACTGTGCGCGGTCTTCAGATTCTCACCATACTGCTCGATAGCAGCAGCATTCCGCTTTGTTCACAGGTGCCAGTACCACCAAGATGATTAAACAGTCAGAATCACCCTGCTCATTGTGTCCACGGTATTTGTCAAAAATACAAAATTTGCAGTTAATATATGATAGACTCATGTCTGGAACTAGGCTGCAGTGGGATCGGGGCCATAGGGGGGAATGTGGACGGTTGGAACAGTGATCGGAGGCCGGTGGGGATCAGGGGCTGGAGCAGCGATTACGGGGCTGGTGGCGGAGCATTGGATGCCGGTGGGGGGACCGGAGGTTTTGTAGGAAATTCGGGCTAGGCTGCCTCGTGTGGGCTCGGGGGCCTGGGGCCAGATCGGAGGCCTCGGGGGAGGGATAGCGGAAGGTTCGGGGGAGCCAGGTCGCGGAATATTGGCGAGGCAGCGATACTGGATACAGGAGGTAAGAGGAAAGGCATTTTCGTCCTGGATCCAGCAGTCCTCGCCTCCCTTTAGCTGGCGGGTATCGGGAGGCCTGGTAAACACGGCCATCCAGCGTTAAATTAGAAATGTTGGATTTCTAAGAGGCTCGAAGGCTCATTATAATATTGAAATGGTTGACTCCACCCGCCTCTGGGAGCGAGTTGGCTGCCCACCCCTGCCCCGCCTGTAGCACCGGAAGTGAGCGAGTTAGAGCCGGGTTGGGGGTGAGATTCCGTTTTTTTAACACTTTACCTTCCCCCCGCATCCAACCCTCCTGTTTTTGGGGTTAAATTTTCCCCAGTGCTTTTTGACCGTTCACATTTTTTTTTCATTGAAACTGCATAATGCAATGAGATATTTTTAACTCGAATCCAATAAAAAAAAAGTGTTTTGACGATATTCTACCAGACATCATAGCAAACGTAACTTTTTGTCTGAAACTTAACTTTGTAAAACAAACTCATTGGTGCTTTTCAACGTTGCACAAGTAAATATTAGTAAAAGTTAATGCAAAGGAACCTCTCTAATTAAAATGTAATTCAAGTTTTCTCCAGTTCTGGGAGCACAAGCTTCAATTGAAATGAACAGCCTCCTCAATCATGGTCACATTTTCATGCACCTTAGCAATTGTGATCCCTGTGTTGGGTTATGAACTCAAATTGCCAACATTTTTGTGATTTCCCTGGTTGTGTGCCCAAGGAACAGTCACACACAATGTTTGAAAATGTTTCGTTATTAAAGTAAATAAACAAAACATGGTGAGAAGGCTGATCCCATTTCATTCTCGCAGCAACTTTAACATTAGCTTTTTAACGTTTTTTCTTTTTCCTAAACCATTTGGGACAGATCAAGTCTTGAACCCAATGGTTTTTATCAGCTGATATTGCAATATTGTCATCACACTGTTGGCCTGTTTTGTTTCCTTATCTTTTTGTCATTGGCATAACGATTAACACACTTCATTGTAAATGCTCCATGAGGGTAATTACTGTTCCCCTACACTACTTCTCGACCTAACTTCCGTCCCACACCCGCCATGATAGGACTGTTTTATCATCATGTTTCATTTTTATTTTTTGTACTGCTGTTCCACGCTTTGCCCTATCCTTCCTCGACTCGGCCTTTATTGGAGGTGATCAGTCTCCAATCTTTCTGCCTTTACAACAATCTCCACTTTCTATGAGGCCTACAGAGCTTAAGGTCAGTATGACGAGTGCAGTGGTGTCGCGGCCACTGTCACATTAAAGCAACTTATAACCTGGTATCTGCTCTACTCCCTTAATACATTGAACACTGCTCACACCTGTGTGTTATTTATCCTTGTCTTGCTGCTTGGTGGTCGCTGTGGGTGACCAACGGTGGAGGTACTCATCCTCCTGTCCTAGGGCTCGTCTGGATTTGGCCTCAATGTTTCAGGTTTCAGTTCAGTCTAGGGTCGACCTTCCCCGGTTTTCGGGTCCGTTTTTGGACGCCAAAATGTTTTTTTTTAAACGTACGTTTTTCAGTTAAGCATCAACAAAACCAGTCATTTTTTTTGGTTACAATCACTTTATTATTTATTTTAGAATAAAATGTAATGTACAGGAGGAGTATCATCAGCAGACAGCATAAAATGTAATGCACAAGCAGTGTATCATCATCAGACAGTAAAAAATGTAATGTACAAGCGGAGTATCATTATCAGACTGCAGACAATGAAATGTACAAGCGGAGTATCATCAGCAGACGGAGCAGAATTTAATCTCACCATTCGTTCTTCTCACTGAATTTCCAAAAAGATAAACTGTTTCTTTTTATTCACTGTTTTTTCATAGAAATCTTGAATTGTCCCATCTTTCCCATGATTGGTCCCTTCAGTAAACATGGCCTTATATATTAATCTCTTGCTGATTTCTTGGACAACTATGAACACACTAACTAACCAGATAATGTTACTCTGGTTGTTGGGTTAATCTGTAACTTCTCTCTCTCCCTTATGCATCAACACTCTGTGTTAAGTATTACATTCATGGACTGGAAACAGTGGGCCTCGCCCATGTGCTGCGCTCAGTTGTTCTGATTATTAATTCATTGAATAATTGAGGTAAGCGGATATTTCACCGCGCTCTTCAACGGCACTCTGAACTTGGACTGGGTCACCACCTAAATAAATGTGTTTGTGCAGCAACTTAAACTGCGCAGCATAAATCAGAGTTGTTTAAAGATATATAAAAAAACACTGTCATTTTGGTGATTTGTTCCTGAAATTATATAATATAAGAAATCGATAACACATATTAACCACAGAAGTAGGAAGATGCCAGAAATGGTGAAGAGTAAAATCACAGACTTCTTTCTAGTCTCCATCTCTTGGTCTCTGCCATTCTCTCTCTTGCTCTCACCCTTCAGTCACTTCCGGACTCGACTGGCCACAAAAATGAGTCTGACTGTCAGAGCGTTGACAAACAATATTAAATTGAATGGGAGCAATGAGGTTAAAAATCGTATCAAACCAGTCCAGTACCACCCATTCGGGCTCGGTATAATATTTTGGCTTTACATTACAGAACCACTGTACATTGTCGAATATCCATCTAGGGCAACACGGTGGCATAGTGGTTAGCACTGGTGCTTCACAGCGCCAGGGACCCGGGTTCGAATCTGACCTCGGGTGACTGTCTGTGTGGAGATTGCACATTGTCTGCGTGGGTTTCCTCCGGGTGCTCCGGTTTCCTCCCACAGTCCAAAAATGTGCGGGTTAGGTTGATTTGGCTATGATAAATTGACCCTTAGTGTTAGGGGGGGATTAAATATGTGGGGTTATGTGGATAGGATGGGATATGTTAGGGGGAATTAAATACTTGGGGTTACGGGGGTAGGGTGGGATATGTGTACTGTGGGGATTAAAGCAGGGGACAGGGTGCTGGATTTGGATGATCAGCCATGATCGTATTGAATGGTGGAGCAGGCTCGACGGGCTGAATGGCCTACTCCTGCTCCTAGATTCTATGTTTCTATGTTCACATATAAATTAGAAGGGAACGTTTTTGAAAACAGAGCAGAATGCAGGTTATTGCTCGAACCACAGCCGCAGTTTGTTTGGTGCAATATGTTGTTTTCAACTTCTGGCAACAAATGGCCACAAATCGCTCAAAGGTCAAAATGTGGTGAACAAGACAAAATAGTCTGCGGCTGCATAAATCAAGAGAAAGATAGCACTACACACAGGGACAAAGATAGCACTACACACAGGGACACAGATAGCACGACACAAAGGGACAAATATAGCACTACACACAGGGACAAAAATAGCACTACACACAGGGACAAATATAGCACTACACGCAATGACAAAGATAGCACTACACACAGGGACAAAGATAGCACTACACACAGGGACAAAGATAGCACTACATACAGGGACAAAGATAGCACCACACACAGGGGTGATGGCCACGATAGATCCCGGGGAAAATAACAACTGATCCACCACAGAAAGACCTCAGTTATAATGACCAGCAGATCCGCCGTTGCCTTGGCCACCAGGTAGAGGGCCCTGTCAACCACAGTAGAGAGGAATCCTCGGCTGAGGAAAATTGAAGATATTTAGGAAGCACTTGTGCAAAATGTGGCATCATCGGAACAGATGCAGTGGATGCAGAAAAACTGGGAGAATCGAATAGAGTCCTTCTAGGAAGCTGGGTGGGAGGAACTATAATCAAGTTAGCGTTGCGAGTCGGTGGGCTTTCCATAGATAATGGTGGAAAGCCTATCCTCTGAAATATAGACCGCAAAGTCGAGGAATGCGAGGGAAATGTCAGAGATGGACGAGGCAGGTACTTAAATTGGAGGCAAAGAATGTTCCACGTATTCTACGAAAAATATGCCTAGCTCGGACTCATAGGGACTCCCATAGCGACATCATTTGAGTGTGGGAATATGCCAGTGTTTACACCCGCGGTCCACGCACCTGTACATTGCAGCAGGGGCACTGCACTAGGGACAGGATCAGGAAGCTGTGAGAGTTTACTTTCCCAGCCCAGTGCCGGTGAGGGAGAGAGGATTTCCAGGGGGAAGGCGAGTGAATGGAACTGATCTAATTTTTCCAAATAGGGCCGCAGAATGTACCAGCGAGAGACGGTGGAGAGGAACTGGCCGGGCAATGAACTCATTTTGTTTGTCAGGCAAGATCCCGATAAATGTGAGATTAAAGGATGTTCGAGTTTACTGCACTTTTGGGCCAGAAAGGGGTGGACTTACATGGGCAGAAATATAAATGGAAATCTGGAGCGCAGCGCCGACCTCAGAAGGAAGGAACTCACATGTGTCGTGGGAGAGTAGGTGCAGAATGAACGTTTGGATGAGTATTCAGAGCCTGAAGAACGGAGAGATATCTGTGTGGAGAGGAACTAAATTGTCAAATAATAATTGAAAAAAATCAGAAAACAACTTCAAGATATTTAAGTTTGAAAGGGGGAGACAGTTTATAAACTAGTCAAAGAGAGGATTAAACCTGTGGTTCGGATGGATTGCACTGTCCCATATTAAAACAAATAGAGGAACTAGCAAAGGCACTACTATATATTCGTAAACAAATCATTAGAAGAGAGAATAGTGCTCGAGGACGGTGGACATATTATGTTATTCCTGTATTTAATATGCAAGATATATCAAGTCCAAGGAACTACAGACCAGTTAGCATAACTTCGGTGATCGGAAAGGGAATGGAATCCTCGCTCAAAAATGTAATAGAAAAACATCTTGAAACAGAACAAAATAATAAAGCACAGTCAGCGTGCATTCCAAAAGGGAATGTTATGCCTGACCAATCTTATTGAGTTATTCGAATAATGATCAGAACGAGTAGATACGGGTAATGTAGTAGCTGAAATATACTTTGATTTTTAAAAGGCCTCCTATAAGGTACCACATCACAGGCTCATGACTATTCCCAGAGCAAACAGAGTTAGGGTACAAGCAGCAGATTGGACATCAAGCTGGCTACAAAAACATAAAACATGGATCAGGGGTTAAAGGTATTTACTGAGATTGGCGGAAGGTGAGAAGTGGAGTTCCACAAGGATCGGCCCTGGAATCACTGTTGTTCACCATTTACATAAACGATATGGACTCGGGAAGCAGAACCACAAATGCAAAATAAGCAGACGAATCCAAATTGAGAATCGAGTTAATACAGAGGAAGAATGAAAAAAATACCTGAAGGTAGTAATAAACTTGCGGAATGGGCGTTCAAATGACAAATGAATTTCAAAATAGAGACGTGTGAAATGGTGCATTTTGGTAGAATGGATCGGGATCACAAAAACTCATTGGAAAATAAGAGACTAAATCGGGCAGAGGGGCAGAGGTTTTCAAGGATGCAGATTCGCATCTCATTTAAAGCAGCAATGCTGTTCAACAAGGCCATAAACATGCAAACAAAGCACTGGGGGTTCTGATCATCATATTACAAAAAGGATTTCTAGGCACTGGAGAAGGTGCATTTTTTTACAAGGATGATACCAGAATTGAGAGATTGTAACTATCAGGTAAGATTGAACTGGCTGGGCTCTTTTCTCTAGGCAAGAAAAGGCTGAGGGGTGACTTAATAGAGGTCTTCGAAATGATGCTGGAGTCTGATAGGATAGACGTGGAGAAGATATTTTTTCTTGTGAGCGAGACCAAAACTGGTGATAATCAATATATGACAGTCACTAATAAATCCAAAGAGGTTTTCAGGAGCGAATCTTTACTCAGAGAGTGATTAGGATGTGGAACTTGCTACCACATGGAGTAGTTGAGATGAACAGCATAGATGCATTTAAGGGGAAGATCGATAAGTACATGAGGGAGAAAGGATCAGATGGATATTCTGATGGGTTGAGATGGGCTGGGATGGGCAGAGGCTCGTGTGGAGAATAAACACCGACATAATTCAGTTGGGCCCAATGGCCTGTCTCTGTGCTGTAAATTCTATGTAGTTCTCTGTATCTTGAGTATTGATTAATCACAGTCAGCAGTTTCTTCATAACAATGCAGATATTAAAGTAGTTTATTATTGAAGCAGTGCACTATATATTTCATTATTAAGAGTTAACTAATGTTATTATTAACAGCCCGCGGACTGATCTCTGCATAATGAAACCCGGTATGTATGATTTTCAGTTATACGTGCCTCTCCGCGCAGTAACACACCACACTGAGCTAAGGACAGATATAGGTGCAAGTTGCATGTGTAGAGACTTTGAATCATGGGTAAGAACTGGTCCGTCAAACCTCAATCAGTTACCGAAATGAACGGTTCAATAACCACTCTGGGTTGTGGCTGGCCTCTTTAACTGAAGCTATTTTGTAATTAAATTCTAAATGTTAATGTGAACCTCTCAGGGCTGCTCTGCTGCACTCTGGGACGTGGCTGCACTCTTTAACTGGGGCCATTCGGTAATTAAATTATACATGTTAGAGTATCCTCTCAGGGGTTCTCTGCTGCACTCTCGGGTGTGGCTGCCCTCTTTATCTGCTTCCATTCAATTACCCAAATAAAGTGCGGGTTTTGTGACTACAGGTCACAGAGTTAGACAAGCTAACTGTGAAAAATTTGGGCTGCTCAATTTAGGGCGGTTATATCATAAATGACTCTTGTATCAATCAGGTTTGTTAACAAAATCTTCATGAAATCTTTATTTAAATCAGTAATAGGCGAGATAGCGTTTTAACGATTACAAACATAGACATAAAAAACTTCGAATGAAGTGTCTCAAACTCACACAGCCCCACAAACTCATACAGCCCATCAAACTGATACAACCGCTCAAACTGATACAGCCCCTCAAACTGATGAAGCACCTCAAACTCAGGCAGCCCCTCAAACTCAGGCAGCCCCTCAAACTCATACAGCCCCTCAAAACCTGTCATAGCTGGAACTAATACAGCCCCACAAACTGATACACCACATTAAACTAATACTGCAGTTCAAATTAATACAGACCTTCAAATTAATAATGTACCTCAAAACTAAAACAGCACATCAAAGTTTTACAGAACCTCAAACTAACAGAGCAACTCAAGCTAATACAGTACCTCAAACTAAAACAGCATCTCAAAAAAATACCATACCTTAAATAATAAACGCCTCAAACTAATTAAACAGTTCAACCAAATACAGCACTGCATACCAATATAGGATCAGAAACTAGCAAAGCACATCTAAATAATACTGTATCAAATTAATAAAGAATCTCAAACTAAAAAGCAACTCAAACTAAGACAGCTTCTTTAACGAATAAAGCAACTCAAAATACTACAGCATTTCAAACTGATACATCGCCTCAAACGAATAGAGTTCCTCAAACTCATAGAGCACATCAACTTAATATAACGACTCAAATTAATGCAGCACTTCAAACGAATACAGAACCTGAACCTAATGCCGGACCATTAACTAATAAAGCAACTCAAACTAATAAATCAACTCAAACTAACAATGGCCCAGAAATTCGGGTCGGAGGCTTCCCGCGGGTGTAAGCATAGCGTGTGCACTTACATAGCGCGCCTGTGGTTGTGCTGTGCGCCCGCGTGGAATTCCGATCGTGGGCCTCCTGCAGCTGCCCGTGTGCAGTGCTCGCATATCCCAGCGGCGAAGCTAGTTTGCAGTGTCACCTGGGATGACGTGGGCCATGGGGAGCTAATCGGAGCAGGGAATCTCCATTCATAGATTTGACAGGAAGACCAGTCAAATCTATGAATAGACGTCGGACCCAAAACCGAAGTAAAACTTCAAATACATTTTTTAAAAAACATCACATTTTTAAAATAACTATAAATTACATAAATTAACTACTTTAAACAAAAATTTAAATTTTTGAAAAAATGTATTAAAGTTTTTAGCGGGGCAAAAAATAAACTTACCTTTTATTAAAGTATTTAAAAATTATAAACCTGTGGAAAAAATGTTTCATTTTTACTTAATTCACCCCTTACCTTGTTAAAAGCAGGCCTTGCACCTTCTTTTTCTACACGCAGCTGCTAGGGACTTACCCGAACGGAGAAACCTGTAAAAAAAAGCCGAAGTTCCATGTCTACGCGCTGCCTCTCCGGCGCACGCGTTTGACCTGTGCACCCCTTCCTTCAAGTGAACGGAAGTTCCGGTTTCCTGCGCATGCGCAGTGCATGCGCGAAATCGGCACTTTCGTCAGCCTTACCGGTGAGTACACAGCGCGTACTCACCCGTGGAGTCCCGAATTTCTGGACCATTATCTGAAAACAATACAGCAACTGAAACTAATAGAGTATATGAAACTAATACAGCACCTCAAACTGATACAACACCTCAAACTAGTACATTCCCTCAAACTGATACAGGCCCTCAAACTAATACAACAACTAAAACTAAACCAGCAGCTCCAACTAATACAGAAGCTCCAACTAATACAGCACCTCAAACTGATACAGCACGTAAAATTAATGCAGTACCTCAATCTAATACAGCCACTCAAACTAATACAGCCCCTCAAACTAATACAGCACCTGAAACTAATACAGCCCCTCAAATTAATACAGCCCCTCAAACTGATACAGCACCTCAAACTAATACAGCACGTCAAACTAATACAGCACGTCAAACTAATACTGCCCCTCAAACTAATACAGCCCCTCAAACTAATACAGCATCACAAACTAATAGAGCACCTCAAACTAATACAGGCCCTCAAACTAATACAGCCTCTCAAACTAATACAGCACCACAAACATATGCAGCACCCCAAACTAATACAGCACCTCAAACTAATACAGCACCTCAAACTAATACGGCACCTGAAACTAATACAGCCCCTCAAACTAATACAGCACATTAAACTAATGGTGTTGAGAAGGTACTCCCACAGTGCTTTTCGGGAGGGAGTGCCAGGATTTTGACCAGCGAGGATATAGGAACGGCGATATACTTTCAGGTCAGGATGATGTGTGACTTGGAGGGGAACTTGGAGTTGGTGGTGTGCCCATGCGCCTGTTGCCCTTGGCCTTCTAGATGGAAGACGTCGCGGGTCTGGGAGGTGCTGCCGAAGAAGCCGCTCCTCATTCTTCCTATCAAATTGAATCACTTCACACTTTTCTGCGATAAATTTCGTCTGCTATGTGACTGCCCATTTCATCAATATGCCGATGTACTCCTGAAATCTGTTTACGACTTTTCCGAGATAAGTGTCATCTGCAAACTCTGAAATTATTCTCTGTATAGCCAAGTCCAGTTTATTCGTATATATCAAAAAGTGCAGTGGTCCCAACACCGACCACTGGGGGACACGACTGCACACTTCCGTCTAATCTGAAAAAAATAACTGTTTACCTTTACTCTCTGGAAATGTAACACCCCTATTTTAGAAAGGAGGGAGACAGGAAGCAAGAAACTATAGACCAGTTAGCCTAACATCTATCGTTGGGAAAATGCTGGAGTCCTTCATTAAGGAAGCAGTAGCAGGGCATTTGGAAAAATATAATATTTTCAAGCAAAGTCAGCATGGTTTTATGAAAGGGAAATCATGTTTAAAAATTTCTGCAGTTCTTTGAGGATGTAACGAGTAGGGTGGATAAGGGTGAGCCAGTGAATGTGGTATATTTGGATTTCCAGAAGGCATTAGGTAAGGTGCCACCTAAAAGGTTACTGCATAAGATAAATGCACTTGGAGTTGGGGGTAATATATTAATATGGATAGAGAATTGGCAAACTAACAGAAAGCAGAGAATCGGGATAAATGGGTCATTTTCCGGTTTTGAAACGGTAACTAGTGGGGTCCCACAGTGATCGGTGCTGGGGTCTCAACTATTTACAATCTACTTTAATAACATGGATGAAGGCACCGAGTGTAAAGTAGCCAAGTTTGCAGATGATGCAAAGATGGGTGGGAAAGCAAATTGTGCAGAGGACACAAAGAATCTGCAAAGGGATATAGACCGGCTAAGTGATTGGGCAATCATTTGGCAGATGGAGTATAATGTGGGAAAGTGTGAGGTTATCCACTTTGGCAGGAAAAATAAAGAAGCAAATTATTATTTAAGTGGAGAGAGATTACAAAATGCTACAGTTCAGAGGGACCTGGGGATCCTTGTACATGAAACAGAAAAAGTTACCATACAGGTACAGCATGTAATCAAAAAGGCAAATGGAATGTTGGCGTTTATTTCAAGGGGGTTGGAGTATAAAATCAGGGAAGTCCTGCTACAACTGTACAGGGTATTGGTGAGACCACACCTTGAGTACTGTGTACAGTTTGGTCTCCTTATTTAAGGAAGGATATACTTGCATTGGAGGCATTTCAGAGACGATTCACTCGGTTGATTCCTGAGATGAGGGGGTTGACTTATGAAGAATGTATGAGCAGGTTGGGGCTACACACATTGGAATTTAGAAGAAACAGAGTTGATCTTATGAAACATATAAGATACTGA
The DNA here is from genome assembly GCA_030390025.1 of Squalus acanthias. Taxonomy (NCBI): domain Eukaryota; kingdom Metazoa; phylum Chordata; class Chondrichthyes; order Squaliformes; family Squalidae; genus Squalus; species Squalus acanthias. The sequence continues at coordinate 2,644,694 of JASTWF010000033.1, read as the reverse complement.
GGGGGATTTACAAGATAAATGCAGAGAGGAAGTTCCCCCTCGTGGGGAGATCTAGAACTCGGGGGCGTAGTTTCAGAATGAAGGGTCGCTCTCTTAGAGCTGAGAAGAGGAGAACTTTCCTCTCTCAGAGGTTCGTAAATCTGGGGATTTCACTGCCTCAGAAAGCCGTGGAGGCTGGGTTATTAAATACATTTAAGGTGGAGATAGACAGATTTTTGCAAGATAAGGGAGCGAAATGTTATGGGGAGCGGGAAGGTAAGTGGCTTTGAGCCCAAGATTAGCCATTTGGGCCAAAAATTGATCCCGCTGCGCGAGAGTACACGCTGCGTACTCTCGCGTATTCTCTCTCCAATTGCCGGTTTTCTGCATGCACTGCGCATGCGCTGAAAACCGGCATTTGGTCTTTGGAAAAGGGGGCGGTTCCTCGGTGCACCGCGTGCGCGCTACAGGCTGCGCGCACGCTGTGCACTTAGTGCTTTGGACGCGCAGGTAAGGACGGATGATTTTAGAAATGAAAAAAGGAGGAGTAAGACCCACTTTTAACAAGGTAAGTAGTGAATTAAGTATTATTTTGAATTTTTTGTAACAGGTATATCTTTTTTAGAGACTTTAAAGACAGGTAAGTTTATTTTTATAACTTTTTAAAAGATTTTAAATTTTTTCAAAAATTTAATTTTTTATTTAAAATGGTTAATTTATTTAACTATACTTATTTTATTAATGTGATGTTTTTTTTTAATTTAATTGAGGTTTAGCTGTTATTTTGGGGGGGTGTAAGATTCATAGCTTTCACAGCACGTATGTGAAACTTATGAATGGAAGATGGTGTGCTGCCATTGGCTCTAACTGAGTCACGTGATCCCACAGCTCGAACGAATTCACTACGCCGGTGGGGTACGCAAGCACTGCCCAGCTGATGTCTAGAACATCAAGTTCGTGCGAGCTGGATCAGAAAAAGCCAACGCAGAGTGAGAGATCGCGTCTGCTCCTTACCCCCGCGGGAACAGAGCGAGATCAATTTCTGGGCCATTATCTTGTTGAATGGCGGAGCAGGCTCCAGGGGCCAAGTGTTCTAATCCTTCTCCTACTTCTTATATTCTTATATTCTGCTTTCTGTCCCATAACCAATTCCGTATCCACGCAACCACAGTCCCACTAATCCCATGAGTTCAATTTTGCTAACAAGCCTATTACGTGGGACTTTATAACTCGCTTTTTGAAAATCCATATACAGAACATCAATTCAATCGACTTATCAGCATTTTCCGTGTCTTTATCAAAAACTCAATCAAGTTAGTCAAACACGATTTGCTTTTAACAAATCCGTGCGGGCTTTCATTTATTACTCCAAATATTCCCAAGTGCCAATTAATTTTGTCATGGATTACTGAATCTACAAAATTCCCCACCACCAACGTTAGGCTGCCTAGCCTGTAATTGACTCTGGCACCACTCACATATCCATGGAGAATTGGAAGATTATTGCCAGAACCTCCTCAATTTCCACCTTTACTTCCCGCAGCAACCTAGGATGCATATAATCCGAAGCGGATGACTTTTATAATTTGAGCTCAGCCACCCTTCTATCGATTTTATCCTATCCTATTCCTCTAGTACCTCTGCCTTCAATGTGACATTCGCAGCATCCTCTTCTTTGGGGAAAACAGATATAGGCCCTCCTTGTTGGTCCCTAACCGGCCCCACCCTTCCTTTCGTTAACTTATTACTACTTATATGGTTATGAAATATTTTGTGTCCCCTTTTTTGATTCCCGCTCATACACTCTCTTCTTTTATATCAATTAACGAGCTGTGGGTGTCGCTGGCAAAGCCAACATTTATTGCGTATCCCTAAGTACCCTTGACAAGTTGGTGCTGAACCGCCTTCTTGAAATTGAGTGACTTTTTGAGAGAGGTAGTTAAGCGTCAACCAAACTTGCTGTGGGGTCTGGAGTTACATATAGGCCATACCGAGTAAGGGGGACAGATTTCCTTCCCGAAAGGATATTAATGAACCACGTGGGTTAAATATGACAATCCGATAGTTTCATGGTCATCCTTACTGATACTAGCTTTTTATTCCAGATTTGATTAATTAACTGAATGAAATTCCCCGGCTGTTGTGGGATTTTGAACTTATATCTCCGGATCATTAGTTCGGATCTTTGGATTACTGGTCCAGAAATATTACCACTGTACTGGAAACATAGAAACATAGAAGATAGGAGCAGGAGCAGGCCATTCGGCCTCTCGAGCCTGCTCCGACATTCAATGCGAACATGGCTGATCATCCAAATTCAGTACCCTGTCCCTGCTTTCTCCACATATCCCCTGATCCCCTTAGCCTTAAGAAATATATCTAACTCCTTCTTGAATATATTTAATGAATTGTACTCAACTGTCTTCTGTGGTAGAGCATTCCACAGGTTCACCACTCTCTGGGTGAAGAAAATCCTCCTCATCTCAGTCCTAAATGGCTTACCCCTTATCCTTAGACTCTGACCCCTAGTTCTGGACTCCCCCGACATCGGGAACATCCTTCCTGCATCTAGTCTGTCTAGTCCTGTTAGAATTTTATAAGTTTGAATGAGATACCCTCTCATTTTTCTAAACTCCAGCGAATATAAGCCCAATCGACCCAATCTCTCTTCATACGTCATTCCTGCCTTCCCAGGTATCAGTATGGTGAATCTTCGCTGCACTCCCTCCATGGCAAGAACATCCTTCCTCAGATAAGGCGAACAAAACTGCACAGAATACTCAAGATGTGGTCTCACCAAAGCCCTGTACAACTGCAGCAAGACCTCCTTGCTCCTGTACTCGAAACCTGTCGCTATGAATGCTAACATACTATTTGCCTTCTTAACCGCCTGCTGCACCTGCATGCTTACATTCAGCGACTGGTGCACAAGGAAACCCAGGTCTCGTTGCACTTCCCCTTTTCCCAATCTATTGCCGTTCAGATAATAATCTGCCTTCCTGTTTTAGCCATCAATGTGGATAACTACAGTACCTGTCTTAGTTGCACCTCTTATTTCCTTTCTCAGTTCTTCTCTGTACTGAAATGGAACAATGGGATGCTTGTAAAGAGGAAATAGTGCAGGTACAATTGTGGTACATTCCCACTAGGCGGAATGGCAGGGCAAACAAAATCTGTGATCCCTGGATGACGAAGCAGACAGAGAATACGATGAAGCAGAAAAAGAGCATGTATGGCAGATGTCATGTTGCAAATACATCTGAAAATCAGGCTATTTACAGTAAGGTCTGCGGAGAAGTGAAAAAGAAAACAAGTGGGGCAAGGAGAGGGTGTGAGATTAGAATGGCATCCTTAATAAAAGCTAATACAAAAGTCTTCTATAGGCATATAAATAGCAAAAGCTTAGAAAGGTTAGGGGTGGAGCCTATTAGGGACCAAAAAGGAGACTTATGCATAGAGGCAGAGGGGATGGCGGAGGTATTAAATTTGTACTTTGCATCTGTCGTCACCAAGGAAGATGATTCTGCCATAGCTGTAGTGGAGACTCTGGAAAGGAAAAACATGATAAAGTCGAGTTATTAGAAGGGTTGTCTGTACTTAAAGTAGATAAATCACCTGGAGCGGATTGGATGCAAACTAGGATACTGAGAGAATTGAGGGTGGAAATCGTGGAGGTACTGGCCACAATTTCCAATCCTCCATAGCTACGGTGTTGGTGCCAGACGACTGGAGAATTGCAAATGTTAAACCATTGCTCAAAAAAGGGCGTAAAGATAAACGGGGCAACTACAGGCCAGTCAGTTTAACCTCGGTAGTGGGGAAGCTTTTAGAACCAGTGATCAGGGACAAAATTAACAGTCACCTGGATAGGTGTTGATTAATTAGGGAAAGCCAGCACGGATTTGTTAAAGGCAAATCGTGCTTTAACAACTTGATCGAGTTATTTGATGAGGTAACAGAGAGGGTTGATGAGGGCAATGCGGTTGAAGTAGTGTAGATGGATTTCAAAAAAGCGTTGGAAAAAGTGCCAGCAAAGTTGAAAGCCATGGAATAAAAGGGAACGTGGCAGGCTGAATACGAAATTGGCAAAGTGACAGGAAACAGAGAGTATTAGTGAACGGATGTTTTTCTGAATGGAGGAAGGTACACACGTGTGTTCCCCAGGGGTCATATACATATATATGAATTAATTGATCTGTCTCTGTCTCTATGTTTCACTTAGGAAGATGGTTGTTCGCACCCGAAACGATAATCTTTATTTTTTCTGAACTGTGGTGTGTTGCCAGTATTTTTCTGGGTTTTATTGCAGCTTGAGAGGGTTTTGCTTGTAGTTTTTATTATTCGTTTACGGGATGTGGGCATCGTTGGCAAGGCCAGCATTTATTGCCCATCCCGGTTTGCTCTTGAGACGGTCGTCGTGAGCCGCCTTCTTGAACCACTGCAGTCCGTGTGGTGAAGGCACTCCCACAGTGCTGTTAAGGAGTGAGTTCGAGGATTTTGAGCCAGCGACAATGAAGGAACGGTGAAATACTTCTAAGTCAGGATGGTGTGTGACTTGGAGGGAATCTTGGAGGTCGTGCTGTTCCCATGCGCCTGTTGCCTTTGTCCAACTAGGTGGTAGAGGTCGCAAGTTTGCGTGGTGCTGCCGAAGGATCTTTGGCGAGTTGCTACTGTACATCTTGTAGATGGTACACACTGCAGCCACGGTACGCCGGTGGTGGAGGGAATGAATGTTTAAGTTGGTGGATGGGGTGCTAATTAAGCGGGTTGCTTTGTCCTGGATGGTGTCGAGCTTCTTGAGTGTTGTTGGAGCTGCACTCATCCAGGCAAGTGGACAGTATTCCATCACACCTTACTTGTGCCTTGCAGATGGTGGATAGGATTTGGGGTGTCAGGTGGTGAGACACTTGCCGCAGAATACCTAGCCTCTGACCTGCTCTTGTTGCCAACGTATTTATGTGGCTGGTACACTTAAGTTTCTGGTCAATGGTGACCAGCATTTTGATTGTGGGTGATTAGGCGGTGTTAATACCGTTGAATGTCATGGGGATGTGGATAGGCTCTCGTTTGTTGGAGATAGTCATTGCCTGGCACTTCTGTGGCGTGAATGATACCTGCCACTTATCAGTCCAAGCATGAACGGCGTCCAGGTCTTGTTGCATGCGGGCATGGATTGCTTCCTTATCTGAGGAGTTGTGAATGGCACTGAACGCTGTGCCTTCATCAGCGAACATCTGGTGCTGCGGGACCAGGTTCTGTTAAGAACACAGCCGATGGGGTAGGAGTGCATTCTGATGTATCACAGAAGATAGCAGGTCACTGGGCAAGTTACACATTGTACAGAGCAGCTGGGGAAACTCCTGCAGTAAGTAATGAGCGGGGTCAGTTACACAAGACTGAGTGACTTCATTGTGCAGCCACCAGGCATCAACTTTAGATCTATCACAATTAAACCCAAAAGTATGTTATCCCAGAGCACACATTAACTGGCCCGCCTGCTTCAACTGCTGCGGTTCTGCTACTCTGCAGTCACACACTCCAGGCTGATTACAATGAGAGTTAGAAAGATATTGGCCCAGAAATTCGGTGCTTGTCGGGTCAGTACCCGCTGTGTACTCAACCGTAAGGCCACTTGAAGTGCCGGTTTCATGCATGCAGTGCGCATGCGCGGGAAACCGGAACTTCCGTTCTCGTGAAAGGAGGGGGGTCAGAGTTGAACCGCGTGCGCGGGAGAGGCTGCGCGCACGCAGCGAACTTCAGTTTTTTTCCAGGTTTCTCCAGGTAGGTAAGTATGGAAGGAGCTGAGCTTTTAAAAAGGAGGCGCAATACCCGTTTTTAACAAGGTAAATGGTTAATTATGCAGGCTTCGCAAAATCCCCCAGAAACTCGAACAGAGCCCTAAAGGGAGTGATTTTTGGACTTTACATACAAACTTGGGATGATGGGGCCTAAGTGAAGTGATTTCATGTAAAAACCTAAAGATCACAAGAAGAAAACCTGAGGAAACTGATTTTTATTAATCTTATTGTTGGGAGAGACATTTTTTTCACAGACACAAGCTGCGAGGTGCGTGGCCGGTCAGTGAACAGATCAAGCTGTCTGGGAATTGTTTGAGACAATGCAAAACTCACAAACACATTCAAATATGGATTCCCAGGGGCAAACAAGATGCTGGTAATCTAAAAATGATTCAATGACAATATAACTTCCATCACACATTTTCAAAGCCATTATCCCATCCAAAAAAACAATCCACCAGGTATCCAGAGAACAGATTTAAAAGCCCGCCAACAGAAGGACAATAGGGTGAAGTTTGGCGCGTAGATAAGGCCGTGTTTTAAATCGGAAAGCGATTAACACTAAGCAAAAACCAACGGAACTGGCAAGCCCGCCAAAAACTAGACAATTGGACGAAGCAAGGGTCATTTACATTCAAAAAGGAATTCGTTTTAGGAAGGGGTTTTTGAGCGCGAAAAAGAAACAGTATAATTTGAAAGCCTGTGCCATAATCTCTCTCTCTTTCGGACTGACTGACGACGCGAACACAGCTCTCTCCCTGCTCCAGCAAAACTTACCACAAGCCACGAGGAAGAAGACCAGCACGCAAGAAGAAACCATAAGGGCCTTCCGGAATCCTTTTAAACAAAAAGACTCTAATATCCTGTCAAGGATTTGTTGGTGAGCATTATCCCTGATCTCCTGAAACCAAAAACCTAGCCAGATAGTGGGATCTTTGGGAGGGATAAGGTTTTGTTTGATATATTGTCATTTCCCTCGCTTGTACCGTGTGTTCCCCAAATCTGTGTTTAATTAATAAGTGTGTTTCAAGTTTGGTACCTTTTTTCTTTTAATAAAGTAAATTTCTTTCATCAGAACCTGTTTACTGCAATTTTGTTCACAACCCCTAAGTAAGCCCAAAGTCTAGGAACCGGAGGGGTGTTGGAGTGATTCGAACAGCTCACTGTGTCAGAAAGCGAAGGCTGACCCCACTTAAGATACTCCTTACAATTAATTATATTTAAAAACATTTTTCAACACGTTTATCTTTTTTAGATACCTTAAAGAAAGCTAAGTTTATTTTTAGCACAGTTAAAAAGTATAATTAAGTTTTTCAAAAATTTTAATTTTTGTTTAAAGTAGTTAATTTATTTAACTTATAGTTATTTAAAAAATGTGATTTAAAAAACAAATTATTTGAAGTTGAATTGTGGTTTTGGAGCCGATTTCAATTCATAGATTTGACAGGACTTCCTGTCAAATCTTTGAATGAAAATGCCCTGCTGCGATTGCCTCTCCATGACCCACGTGATCCCAGGGGACGCTTGAACTAACTGCGCCCCTGGGACACGCAAGCACTGAGCGGCGGCAGCTGGAGGATGCCCAGGATCCAAAGTTCTCGTGGGCCCAAAACACAACGGCAGGCGCGGTAGGTAAGTACGCGCGCGATGTTTGCACCCACAGGAAGCCGGAAAACCGAATTTCTAGCCCATAACGTCCCCGCCGGGGTTCGAACGGGAGACCTTTCGTGTGCAAAGCGAACGTGATAACCACTACACTACGGGAACCGCTGTGTACACAACTTTACCAGAGGGGAACTGACCAGTGAACTCCCTCTGTGCTGAATGGTTCACCTTAAACAGCATCACTCAATACAAAGGATCAGCTCACAAATATCAGGCTCAGTGCAGTCTGGTCAATGTCAGCCCCTCCTTTCTTATTCAACAGAGGAAGAAGAGACATGAACGGAAGTCAGACGCCACACACAGCGCTGCACTCTGGAGTTCAGAGAACCCACAGTGCTAACACCACTGATTTCAAGAGAACGCACAGCGCTAACACTGCTTATTTCAGCGAACGCACAGCGCTAACACTACTTATTTCAGAGAACGCACAGCGCTAACACACTGGAGTTCAGGGAATGCACAGCACTAACACACTGGAGTTCAGAGAATGCACAGCGCTAATACTACTTATTTCAGAAAGCGCACAGCACCAACACACTGCAGTTCAGAGAATGCACAGCACCAACACACTGGAGTTCAGAGAATGCACAGCGCTAACACTACTTATTTCAGAGAACGCGCCGCGCCAACACACTGGAGTCCAGAGAATGCACAGCTCTAACACACTGGAGTTCAGAGAATGCACAACACTAACACTACTTATTTCAGAGAACGCACAACACTAACACGACCGAGTTCAGAGAACGCACAGCGCTAACACACTGGAGTTCAGAGAATGTACAGCGCTAACACTGCTTATTTCAGCGAACGCACAGTGCTGACACACTGGAGTTCAGAGAACGCACAACACCAACACACTGGAGTTCAGAGAACTAGGCTCCAGACGCTCCTGTTTCGAGGTGCATGCGAGGCCAGGATGGTGTGCACATATGTGGAAGTACTCAATCCCTGCCAATATCTACATCGGTCAAATCCTGCTGTTCTATGGGATGATGCCTTGCTCCAGGGAAGTGGACCATTATTGCTCTCCTCCATCACCCTGCCAAATATGCAGACTTAACTTACTCTGGAAACCATTTGGAATGCTCCTTCCATGGATCACCGCCTTCTTCCCAGTTTGCTAAGCTCCCACCACAGGAAAAGGACTGGACTTTATCCTTGATACCTGTTGGATGAGTAGTTAGGAACAATCATGGCTGGATAGGAAATTCTAGTTCGATGTTTCAGCCAACAGTCCGCGCTCTCTTGGTGAACCTGGCTTGTGATCAACACTTCCATTCTTTGCTGGGTGTCGCATGTCATGAGGGATGAGGTGGTCTGATGGGTTAGAACACTGCACTATCACCTCTAGAACTTAGAGTTTCAAAAAGAAATCTCCCCTGCATGATGATTGTAGGATTTCTACCTAGACTGTGTTGGGACAATCACAATATCACAACAACTTACATTTATATGGTGCCTTTAACGTAATAAATCATCACAAGGCGCTTCACAGGAGCATTAATAAAATACAAAATTTGATACCTAGCCATATAATCATGGAATCATAGAAATTTACAGCACAGAAGGAAGCCATTCGGCCCATCTTGTCCGTGCCGGTCGACAAAGAGCTATCCACCCTACTCCCACTTTCCAGCACTTGGTCCGTAGCCTTGTAGCTTACGGCACTTCATGAGCATATCCAAGTACTTTTTAACGAATATGAGGAGATGTTAGTGCATATGGCCAAAAGCTTTGTCAAAGAGGCAGGTTTTAAGGAGCACCTTAAAAGAGAAAAGAGAGGTAGCGAGGCGGAGAAGTTTAGGGAGGGAATTCCTGAGCTTAGGGGCTAGGCCGCTGAAGGCACGGTCGACAATCGTGGAGCAATTAAAATCAGGGCTGTTAAAGGGACCAGATTTGGCAGAGCACAGATATCTCGGGGGATTATAGGGCTGGAGAAGATTACAGAGATAGGGAGGGTCGAGGCCGTGGATGGATATGAAAACAAGGATGAGAATTTTAAAATCGAGGTGTTGCTTAACTGGGAGACAATGTAGGTCAGTGAGCACAGGGGAGATGGGTGAACAGGACTTGGTGCGAGTTAGGACATAGAGTCATAGAGTCATAGAGTTATACAGCACAGAAAGAGAACCTTCGGCCCATCGTGTCCGCGCCGGCCATCAAGCCCTGTCTATTCTAACCCCATTTTCCAGCACTTGTTCCGTAGCCTTGTATGCTGTGGCTTTTCAAGTGCTCATCTAAATGCTTCTTGAATGTTGTGAGGTTTCCTGCCTCTACCTCCCTTTCAGGCAGTGAGTTCCAGATTCCAACCACCCTCTGGGTGAAAAAGCTTTTCCTCGAATCCCCTTTAAACCTCCTGCCCCTTAACTTGAAACTATGCCCCCTTGTTATTGACCCCTCTACTAAGGGGAAACGTTCATTTCTATCTAGCCTATCTACGCCCCCCATAATTTTGTACACCTCAATCAGGTCCAAACTCAGCCTTCTCTGCTCCAAGGAAAACAACCCCAGCCTGTCCAGTCTCTCTTCATAGCTGAAGCGCTCCAGCACAGGTAACATCCTGTTGAATCTCCTCTGCATCCTCTCCAATGCAATCATATCCTTCCGAGAGTGTGGCGACCAGAACTGCACACAATATTCCAGCTGTGGCCTAACTAGAGTTTTGTACAGCTCCATCATAACCTCCCTGCTCTTATATTCTATGATGCGGAGATGCCGGTGTTGGACTGGGGTGGGCAAAATTGAGAGGTCGCACAACACCAGGTTATAGTCCAACAGTTTTATTTGAAATCACAAGCTTTCGGAGCTATCGATTTGCTCCTTCCTCAAGTGAAGTAAATTAGATACAGAATCGCCAAAGCATATATAGATAGAAAACAAAGCATGTGTACTTTACAATTGCAGACCAATAAATTAAATCATCCTGACTATCTGCCGAGGTGTGATAAACTTTATCACACCTCGGCAGATAGTCAGGATGATTTAATTTATTGGTCTGCAATTGTAAAGTACACATGCTTTGTTTTCTATCTATATATGCTTTGGCGATTCTGTATCTAATTTACTTCACCTGAGGAAGGAGCAAATCGATAGCTCCGAAAGCTTGTGATTTCAAATAAAACTGTTGGACTATAACCTGGTGTTGTGCGACCTCTCAATCTTATATTCTATGCCTCGGCTAATGAAGGCAAGTATCCCATATGTCTTTTTAAACAGCTTATCAACTGTCCTGCTGCCTTCAGGGGTCTATGTACATGCACACCAAGGTCCCTCTGATCCTCTGTCCTTCCTAGGGTCCTACCATTCATTGTGCATTCCCTTGCCTTGTTAGTCCTCCCAAAATGCATCACCTCACATTTTTCAGGGTTAAATTTAATTTGCCACTGTTCTGCCCATCTGACCAACCCGTCTATATCTTCCTGTAGCCTGAGGCTTCCCTCCTCGCTATTTACCACCCCACCAATTTTCGTGGCATCTGCGAACTTACTGATCATACCTCCTACATTCATATCTAAATCATTAATGTACACTACAAACAGCAAAGGACCTAGCACCGATCCCTGCGATACACCACTGGACACAGGCTTCCAGTCACAAAAACAACCTTCGACCATCACCCTCTGCCTCCTGCCACTAAGCCAATTTTGGATCCAATGTGCCAAGTTGCCCTGGCTCCCATGGGCCCTTATCGTCTTGACCAGTCTCCCATGCAGGATTTATCAAAACCCTTACTGAAGTCCATGTAGACCACATCAACTGCACTACCCTCATCCACACACCTAGTCACCCCCTCGAAAAATTCAATCAAATTGGTCAGACATGATCTCCCCCTGACAAAGCCATGCTGACTATCCTTGATTAATCCTTGCCTCTCCAAGTGGAGACTAATTCTGTCCCTCAGAATTCTTTCCAATAATTTCCCTGCCACTGATGTTAGGCTCACTGGCCTATAATTCCCTGGTTTATCCCTACTACACTTCTTGAATAATGGTACTACGTTAGCTGTTCTCCAGTCCTCTGGCACATCCCCTGTGGCCAGAGAGGTTCTGAAAATTTGTGTCAGATCCCTTAGAATCTCCTCCCTTGCCTCATACAGCAGCCTGGGACACATCTCGTCTGGGCCTGGGGATTTATCCACTTTTAAGCCCGCTAAAACCCCTAGTACCTCCTCCCTCTCAATACTAATTTGTTGAAGTATATCACAATCCCCCTGTCTAATTTATATGCCTACCTCGTCCTTCTCCATAGTGATCACAGATGCAAAATATACATTTAAAACCCCACCTACATATTTTAGGCTCCAAACACAGATTGCCACTTTGGTCCCTAATGAGCCCTACTCTTTCCCTGGTTATCCTCTTGCCCTTAAAATACTTATAAAACACCTTGGGATTTTCCTTTATTTTGCCCACCAGTGTTATTTCATGCCCCCCTTCGCTCTCCTAATTTCTTTTTTATATAGCCCCCTGCACTTTCTATACTCCTCTAAGGCTTCCACTGTTTTTAGTCCTTTGTATCTGCCAAAAGCCTCACATTTTTTCCTACTCCATTCTCGTATATCCCTTGACTTCCATGGTTCCCTGCGCTTGTTGGTCCCACCCTTGACATTTACGGGAACATGTTGCCGTTGTAATCTATCTATTTCCTTTCTGAAAGACTCCCACTGCACTGATGTGGATTTTCCCTCAAGTAGCTGATCCCAGTTCACTTTGGCCAGATCCTGCCTTATCATATTAAAATCGGCCTTCCCCCAATTTAGAACGATTATTTCCGTTCCATCTTTGTCCTTTTCCATGACTACCTTAAATCTCACCGAATTATGGTCACTGTCAAGAAAATGCTCTCCTACTAACACTTCTACCACTTGCCCGTCTACATACACTAGAATTAGGTCCAGTACCGCCCCCTCCCTTGTAGGACTTTCTGCATGCTGGCTCAAAAAGGTCTCCTGGATGCACTTTAAGAATTCTGCACCCTCCAAGCCTTTCACACTCTGACTATCCAAGTTAATAGTGGGGAAGTTGAAATCCCCTACTATTATTACCCTATTATTTCGAAACTTCTCTGAGATTTGCCTACATACTGTTCCTCTATCTCCCCCTGATTGTTTGGGGGCCTATAGTACACTACCAGCAAAGTGCTTGCCCCCTTTTTGTTTTTAAGTTCTACCCATACGGCCTCATTAGAGGAGCCTGCTAAGATATCATCCCTCCTCATAGCAGTAATTGACTCCTTGATTAATATTGCGACACCACCGCCTCTTTTATACCCCCATCTGTCTCGCCTGAAGATTCTATTCCCCGGACTATTGAGCTGCCAGTACTGCCCCACCCTCAACCATGTCTCTGTGATAGCAACAATATCATACTCCCATGTGTTCAGAAACACCTTCAATTCATCTGCCTTACTCGCAAGAATTCTTGCATTAAAATAAATGCCATCAGCCTTGCCATACTCCCTTGTGCCGTTACATATTTGCTCTGCCTTTCAGGCTGACTTGTTTTTTCCTCTATAGTTGGCTGTGCATCAACCCCTACTATAGCTCCACTCCATATCCCATCCTCCTGCCAAGTTATTTTAAGGGTGCTGAAGGAGGTGGCCCTAGAGATAGCGGATGCACTAAGTATGATTTTTCAGAATTCATTAGACTCGGGAACAGTGCCCATGGATTGGAGGGTAGCTAACGTTACCCCACTATTCAAAAAGGGGGGTAGGGAAAAAGCAGGTAATTACAGACCTGTAAGCCTTACATCAGTTGTGGGCAAAATGCTGGAGTCCATCATTAAGGATGAAATAGCGGAGCACTTAGCAAATGGGGACAGGATAGGACAGAGTCAACATGGATTTACAAAGGGTAAATCGTGCTTGACTAATCTATTGGAATTTTTTGAGGGAGTAACTGGTAAAATAGATGGGGGAGAGCCAGTAGATGTGGTGTACCTGGACTTCCAAAAGGCCTTCGATAAGGTCCCACATAAAAGATTAGCAGGGAAAATTGAAGCTCATGGGATAAAGGGGAAAGTATTGACGTGGATAGAGAACTGGCTGTCAGATAGAAAACAGAGAGTTGGAATAAACGGCTCATTTTCTGAATGGCAGGCAGTAACAAGTGGGGTACCACAGGGATCTGTCCTGGGTCCCCAGCTGTTCACAATTTACATTAATGACCTGGATCAGGGAGTCGGATGCAGCATTTCCAAATTTGCAGACGACACTAAACTAGGAGGGGGGGTGGGCTCAGAGGAGGAGACCAGGAAGCTCCAGAGCGATTTGGACAGACTGGGTGATTGGGCGGATAAATGGCAGATGCACTATAATGTGGACAAGTGCGAAGTTATCCACCTTGGGTGCAGGAACGGGAGGGCAAATTATTATTTAAATGGCAATAAATTGGGAGAGGGGGAAGTACAGAGAGACCTGGGTGTTCTTGTACACCAGTCACTGAAGGCGAGCATGCAGGTGCAACAGGCGATCAAGAAGGCAAACGGTATGCTGGCCTTCATAGCAAAAGGGTTGGAATACAGGAACAGGGATACCTTGCTGCAGCTGTACAGGGCACTGGTGAGACCACACCTCGAGTACTGTGTACAGTTTTGGTCGCCTCATCTGAGGAAAGATGTTCTTGCCATGGAGGGGGTGCAGCGGCGATTCACCAGGCTGATACCAGGAATGGCGGGATTGACCTATGAGGAGAGACTATGTAGTTTAGGGATGTACACACTGGAGTTTAGAAGATTGAGAGGGGACCTCATAGAAGTGTATAAAATTCTGACAGGTCTAGACAGACTAGATGCAGAAGGAATGTTTCCCTTGGCGGGTGAGAACAGAACTAGAGGACATAATTTAAGGATAAGGGCTAAACCATTTAGGACAGAAATGAGGGGGAATTTCTTCACTCAGAGGGTGGTGAACCTGTGGAACTCATTGCCACAGAGGGCAGTGTACGCCAGCTCATTAAATATATTTAAGAGGGAATTAGATATATTTCTACAGGCAAAAGGGGTTAAGGGTTACGGAGAGAAGGCGGGGACGGGATACTGAATTGGAGGATCAGCCATGATCTCATTAAATGGCGGAGCAGGCTCGAAGGGCCGGATGGCCTACTCCTGCTTCTATCTTCTATGTATCTATGTAACCCCCCGCCTCCCCAACAGTACGAGCAAATCTCCCCGCAAGGAATTTGGTCCCGTTCCAGTTCAAGTGCAACCCGTCCGACTTGTACAGATCCCACCTTCACCAGAAGCAGACCCAGTGATCCAGGAAACTAAAGCCCTCCCTCCTGCACCAACTATTTAGCCACGCATTCATCAGCTCTATCCTCCTATTCCTATACTCACTAGCACGTGGCACCGGGAGTAATCCAGAGGTTACAAACTTTGAGGTCCTGCTTTTTAATCAGCTACCTAGCTCCTAAATTCTTGTTGCAGGATCTCATCCGTCTTTCTACCCATGTCGTTGGTACCAATGTGAACCACGACCTCTGACTGTTCGCCCTCCTCCTTCAGAATGCCCTGCAGCCGTTCAGTGACATCCTTGACCCTGGCACCAGGGAGGCAACACTCCATCCTGGAGTCACGGCTGCGGCCACAGAAACGTCTATCTGTTCGCCTTACGATAGAACACCCTATTACTATTGCTCTCCCATTCTTTTTCCTCATCTCCTGTGCAGCTGAGCCACTCGTAGTGCCACGGATTTGGCTCTTGCTGCATTCCCCTGAGAAACCATCTCCCCCATCAGTATCCAAAACGGAAAATCTGTCAGAGATGGAGATGGACTGAGGGGACTTCTGCGCTACCTTCCTGCTTCTTTTATTCAGTCTGGCGGTCATCCTTTCCCTGTCTGCCTGTGCACTCTTTACCTGCGTTGGGACCACATCGTTAAACGTGCTATCCACGTAGATCTCAGCTTTGCGGATGCTCCACAGTGAATCCAGCCACAGCTCCAGCTCTGAAACGCGGATTTGGAGTAGCTGCAGCTGGTGACACTTACCTGTACATGTGTTCGCCCTGGACAACTAAAGTGCCCCTGACTTCCAACATAGCACAGGAGGAGCACTCCACGCTGCCGAGCTGACCTGCCATGTCCTACCCTTAATTTACTCTCTTTAAATTTAAGAATATTAAATACACGAGGGGCCTTACTTCCCTTTAAACGCTACTTACTCTAAACGAGAGCCCTTACTTTTACTTTAACGACTAGAATGCAGAAAGACTGTAGAAATACTCAACGCTGGTTCCATGTCCCCTCTTGTGCAGCTTTTTAGCTCCTGCTCTCCTGGAAGCAGAAAAAGACGGAAAAATAAAGGAACACCTCCCTCCCCGAACTCCCTCACTCACCAAACTCGCAATTTAACACTCTGTTCCGATCTGCACTCCGTGGCAGAATTTTGGATGAATTCACGTTTATTCAGGGCGGAAGTAGGGTGGCCGGCCAGCAGTGCGTTGGAATAGTCAAGTCAAGTCATCATCAATAACATAAATCATTGTCAGAAATCTTGTCCAATGGGGACAATAGAGCAAAGGGCGCAGTAGAGTTTGAGCATGTCAGCAATTCTAGTATAAAAACGATGTAGAGGCACTAACGGCGGTGCAAAGAAGATTTACAAGGATGAAACCAGGACTGCGAGAGTATACCTATCAGGAAAGTATGAACAGCCTGGGTCCCTTTTCTCTTGGAAGGAGAAGGCTGAGGGGTGACCTAATAGACGTCTTTAAAATGATGAATGGTTTTGATAGATTGGATACAGAGAGTGTGTTTAAATACATACTTTGGTTCTGTCTTCACAAAGGAGGACACATATAACCTCCCAGAGATTTCGGGGAACATAGGGTCTAATGAGAGGGAGGAACTGAATGAAATCAATATTTGTAGGGAAATGGCGTTAGGGAAATTGACAGGATTGAAGGCCGATAAATCCCCAGGGCCTGATAATCTACTTCCTAGGGTAATTAAGAAAGTGGCCCTAGAAATAGTAGATGCATTGATGGTCATCTTCCAAAACATATAGACTCTGGAACAGTTCCCATGGATTGGAGGTTAGCTAATGTAAACCCACTATTTAAAAAAGGTGATAGAGAGAAAACGGGGAATTATAGACCGGTAAGCCTGACATCGGGCGAAATGCAAGATTCCATTATAAAAGATGTAATAGCAGAGCACTTGAAAAACAGTGACAGGATCGGACAAAGTCAACATGGATTGACAAAAGGTAAATCAGGCTTGACTAATCTAATGGAAT
This sequence comes from Squalus acanthias, assembly GCA_030390025.1. Lineage (NCBI taxonomy): Eukaryota > Metazoa > Chordata > Chondrichthyes > Squaliformes > Squalidae > Squalus > Squalus acanthias. The sequence goes on along the minus strand of JASTWF010000033.1, from coordinate 2,628,013 downwards.
TTTTTGAGGATGTAACAAGTAGAATAGATAAGGGAGAACCAGTGGATGTGGTGTGTTTGGAGTTTCAGAAGGCTTTCGATAAGGTCCCGCATAAGAGATTAGCGTGCAAAATCAAAGCACATGGGTATGGGGGTAAGGTACTGACTTGGCTAGAAAACTGTTGGGCAGACAGGAAGCAAAGAGTTGGAATAAACGGGTCTTTTTCCAAGTGGCAGGCAGTGACTAGTGGGGTACCGCAGGGATCGGTGCTAGGACCCCAGCTATTCACAATATATATTCATGATCTAGATGAGGGAACTAGATGTAATATCTCTAAGTTTGCAGGCGACACAAAGCTGGGTGTGTGTGTGTGCTGTGAGGAGCATGCAGAGAAACTCCAGTATGAATTGGACAGGTTGGGTGATTGGGCAGATGCATGGCAGATGTGTGGATAAATGCGAGGTTATCCACTTTGGGGGCAAAAACAGGAAGGAAGATTAGTATTTGAACGGCAATAGATTGGGAAAAGGGGAAGTGCAACTAGACCTGGGTGTCCTTGTGCACCAGTCGCTGAAGGTAAGCATGCAGGTGCAGCAGGCGGTTAAGAAGGCAAATGGTACGTTGGCCTTCATAGCGGGAGGATACAAGTACAGGAGCAAGGATGTCTTGCTGCAGTTGTACAGTGCCTTGGTGAGACCACACCTTGAGTATTGTGTGCAGTTTTGGTCGCCTTATCTGAGGAAGGATGTTCTTGCCATGGAGGGAGTCAGCGAAGATTCACCAGACTGATACCTGGGATGGCAGGAATGATGTATGAAGAGAGATTGGGTCGATTGGGCTTGTATTCACTAGAGATTAGAAGAATGAGAGGGGATCTCATTGAAACGTATAAAATTCTAAAAAGGACTAGACAGACTAGATGCAGGAAGGATGTTCCCGATGGCGGAGGAGTCCAGATCCAGCGGGCCACAATCTAAAGATAAGGGGTAAGCCATTTAAGACTGAGATGAGGAGGAATTTCTTCACCCAGAGACTGGTGAACCTGTGGAATTCTCTACCACAGAAGACAGTTGATTCCTATTCATTAAATATATTCAATAAGGAGTTAGATATATTTCTTAAGGCTAAGGGGATCAGGGATATGGGGAGAAAGCCGGAACAGGGTAACTAAAATGGATGTTCAGCCATTATCGCATTGAACGGCGGAGCAGGCTCGAGGGGCTGAATGACCTACTCCTGCTCCTATTTTCTTCTATGTTTCCACATGTGGGGAAGAGCAAAACTAGAGGCCATCAATATAAGATAGTCACCAAGAAATCCAGTAGGTAATTCAGAAGAACTTATTTACTCAGAGAGTGGTGAGAATGTGGAACTCGGTACCACAGTGAGTGGTTGAGGCAAATACTATAGATGCATTTAAGGGGAAGCTAGATAAGCACAGGAAGGAGAAGGGAATAGAGGTGCTGGTAGAGTTAGATGAGGAAGGATGGGAGCAGGCTCGAGTGGAGTGTAAACGCAGACATGGGCTGGTTGGGCTGAATGGCCTGTTTCTGTGCTGTACATTCTATGTAATCCTATGCATTCATGAAGTTGGAAACAAGGAGAGGTTTGGGTATGTTGGAGTGGCAAAGGGGAATTAACTGGTAGAGTGTCTATTCTTCATAGAAACATAGGAACATAGGAAATTCTAGACTAAAAAAGATCTAGTCCATCTAGTCCGCCTTCTACCATCCTGGTAGTCGCAAGATACAACGTCAGTGGAATTGTTGACCAATCGTGGCAATCAATCTCCATCAATGAGTCTACAACAGACTCAGACATGAGGCGAGGAAAACCCCCAGTGGTTCGAGATCTTTGGGAACCAGAGGTCCAAAGTAAAATGCTCCTCCCGAACATAGAGTCAAAGAGTTATACAGCACAGAAAGAGGCCCTTCGGCCCATCGTGTCCGCGCCGGCCATCATGCCCTATCTATTCTAATCCCATTTTCCAGCACTTGGTCCGTAGCCTTGTATGCTATGGAGTTTCAAGTGCTCATTTAATGCTTCTTGAATGTTGTGATGGTTCCTGCCTCTACCACCCTTTCAGGCAGTGAGTTCCAGATTCCAACCACCCTCTGGGTGAAAAAGCTTTTCCTCAAATCCCCTTTAAACCTCCTGCTCCTTACCTTGAAACTATGCCCCCTGGTTACTGACCCCTCTACTAAGGGGAAAAGCTCCTTTCTATCTACCCTAACTATGCCCCTCATAATTTTTTACACCTCAATCAGGTCCCACCTCAGCCTTCTCTGCTCTAATGAAAACAACCCCAGCCTCTCAATCTCTCTTCATAGCTGAAGCGCTCCAGCCCAGGTAACATCCTGGTGAATCTCCTCTGCACCCTCTTCAATGCAATCACATCCTTCCTATAGTGTGGCGACCAGAACTGCACACAGTATTCCAGCTGTGGCCTAACTAGCGTTTTGTACAGCTCCATCATAACCTCCCTGCTTTTATATTCTATGCCTCTGCTAATGAAGGCAAGTATCCCATATGCATTTTTAACCACCTTATCTACCTGTCCTGCTGCCTTCAGGGATATATGTACATGCACACCAAGGTCCCTCTGATCCTCTGTCCTTCCTAGGGTCCTACCATCCATTGTGTATTCCCTTGCCTTGTTAGTCCTCCCAAAATGCATCACCTCACATTTTACAGGGTTAAATTCCATTTGCCACTGTTCTGCCCATCTGACCAACCCGTCTATATAGTCCTGTAGCCTGAGGCTTCCCGCCTCGCTATTTACCACTCCACCAATTTTCGTGTCATCTGCGAACTTACTGATCATACCTCCTACATTCATATCTAATCATTAATGTACACTACAAACAGCAAAGGACCCAGTACCGATGCCTGCGGTACACCACTGGACACAGGCTTCCAGTCACAGAAACAAGCTTCGACCATCACCCTCTGCCTCCTGCCACTACGCACGCTGCACTCACCACACATCATGTCTCCGATTACTCATATACTGTCTCCCAATGTGTTATTTGCTGATTGTCAATACCTGTAAAGAAAAATCCTGCTTTTGCCAGTAGATCAGGCTCCATCTTCACGTAGAAAGGCCAGCCTTTGAAGGTCTCAAGTCTGACTTGTTGCCCTTTTAACTGTTCCGCTCGGTTGAGCGGAACACCCTCAGGTACCTGGACCCGCACAGCATACTTTGGAATGTTTCCAACATCCAACGTTTTCACAAAGCCACAGTCCGGCTCAAACGTCTGATGCTCTGACCCGGGCGATTTTGTGATGCCGGTACTGCAGAAAACTCCCCCACAGCAGAAGCATTGCACACTCATCTTCAACCCCGTGTAATAAAAGCCCACGCTCGCCATCTCCTCGGGATTCCAGGTGGCAAAGGAATCGAAGCTCTCAAAGGTCTTGAGTCTCTTCAGTTCACTTCTCATCTGATGGTTGAAGCCTCTCTTCCTTTGCCGGCAAATCACATGGTCGTCGATTTCAATCTGCTCCACCAATTTAGCTATGTCAAAGTTGGTGAAAGACATAATCGCCTGCAGATCCTTAGCATCTAACTGACGATGGTGGGTCGAAGGCTCAGCTTCTTGTGTTTCCTTCACTGGCTGAGGCAATGAGTCAGAGTGATGCGTCGCCATGGTCTAGATATCAAAGAGCAGAAGTTAATCGATTATCTGAACGTGACGCAGCCAAGTGAGGAGATTGACCAGAATGGTACCAGGGATGCGGGACTTCAGTTATGTGGAGAGACTGTCGAGGAACTGGGGTTGTTCTCCTTAGAGCAGAGAAGGTTAAGGGAAGATTTGATAGAGGTGTTCAAACGCATGAAGGGTATTTATTGGAGCCAATTGGGAGAAACCATTTCCACTGGCAGGAGGGCCGGTAACAGAGAGTCGGGATAAATGGGTCATTTTCAGGTTGGCAATCAGTAACTAGTGGGGTGCCACAGGGATCAGTGCTGGGGCCTCAACTACTTACAATCTATGTTAATGACTTGGATGAAAGGACCGTGTGTATTGTAGCCAAATTTGCTGATGATACAAAGATAGGTGGGTTAGCAAGTTGTGAGGAGGACACAAGTCTGCAAAGGGATATAGATAGGTTAAGTGCGTGGGCAAAAATTTGGTCGATGGATTATAACGTGGGAAAGTGTGAGGATATCCAATTTGGAAGGAAGAATGAAAAAGAAAATTATTTTTTTAAATGGTGTGAGACTACAAAATGCTGCGGTACAAAGGGATCTGGGGGTCCTAGTACATGAAACACAATAAGTTTGCAAGTAATTAGGAAGGCTAATGGAACGTTGGCCTTTATTGCAAGGGGTATGGAGTATAAAAGTAGGGAAGTTTTGATGCAACATTACAGGGCGCTGGTGAGACCGCACCTGGAGTACTGCGTACAGTTTTGGTCTCCATATTTAAGGAAGGATATACTTGCATTGGAGGCAGTGCAGAGAAGGTTCACTGGGTTGATTCCTGGGATGAAGGTGTTAACGTATGATGAAAGGTTGATCAGGTTGGGCCTATACTCATTGGAGTTTAGAAGAATGAGAGGTGATCTTATTGAAACATGTAAGATTCTGAGGGGGATTGACAGGGTAGATGCTGAGAGGATGTTTCTGCTAGTGGGGGTATCTAGAACTAGGGGGCATAGTTTCAGAATAAGGGGTCGCCCATTTAAGACGTAGCTGAGGAGGAATTTCTTCTGTCAGAGGGTCGTGAATCTTTGGAATTCTCTACTCCAGAGAGCTGTGGAGGCGGAGTCATTGATTATATTCAAGGCGGAGATTGATAGACATTTTAACTACAAGGGAGTCAAGGATTATTGGGAGAGAGCGGGAAAGAGGTGTTGAGGCCAAGATTCGATCAGCCATGATCTTATTGAATGGTGGAGCAGGCTCAAAGGGCCGATTGGCCAACTCCTGCTCCTATTTCTTATGTTCTTATGTTCTTAACCAGAGGACCACAGATTTGAGATAATTGGCAAAGGAACCAGAGGGGGAGAAGATGAGAAATTCTGTTACACAGCGAGTTGTTGTGATCAGGAACGCGCGACCTGAAAGGGCGGAGGTAGCAGATTCAATAGTAGCTTTCAAAAGGGAATTGGAGAAATTCTTGCAGGGCTATGGGGAAAGAATCATAGAATGGCTACAGCACAGGAGGAGGCCATTCGGCCCGCCGAGTCCGTGCCGGCTCTCGGCTAGAGCACTTCAGCTCGGCCCACTCCCGCTCAACTGAGCTGAGCAGTTGAAAGGGAAACAAGCCAGACTTGAGAACTTTAAAGACCAGGGGAGTGGATCTAATTGGATAGCTCTTTCAAAGAGCCAGCACAGTCACGATGGGCCAAATTGCCTCCTTCTGTGCTTTACCATTCTATGATTCTATCATAACGCACATCAGAGAGAGGAAGACATGAAGCATCAATATTAAATATAACCAATGTGATTATAAATAATATCAATATGATCTTATATTGAAGCAAATAAACTTGTGGAGGATGTTTTTTTTGTATTTCACTTGATGTGGGTGTCGGTGACAAGGCCAGCATTTATTGCCCATACCTAGTTGCCCTGGAGAAGGTGGTGGGGAGCCGCCTTCTTGAACCGCTGCAGTCCGTGTGGTGAAGGTACTCTCACAGTGCTGTTAGGGAGGGTGTTCCAGGATTTTGACCCAGCAATATCAAATATTAAAGAAAAAATAATTTCCGTCTGCCTACTGCCATTTGCCAAAATGTACGAGGCAGAAGGGAAACGCAAATCTACCTCAGTGTCTTGCTTCATCTGGGCTGAGGCATTTTCCGTAACTTACGGTCCTGACCATCAGGCCATTGCACAATTACCTGTAAAATAAGGCCTAAATGGGAAAAGGAGTGTCAACAGAAAGTAACATACTTAACTGTTTCATATGAACATAAGAAATAGGAACAGGAGTAGGCCGCTTGGCCCTGCACTGTCAGTGCTGCACTGTCGGAAGGGCTGTACTGAGGGAGCGCTGCACTGTCGGGGGGGCTGTACTGAGGGAGCGTTGCACTGCCGGAGGGGCTGTATTGAGGGAGCGCTGCACTGTCGGAGGGGCAGTACTGAGGGAGCGCTGCACTGTCGGAGGGGCTGTACTGAGCGAGCACTGCACTATCGTAGGGGCTGTACTGAGGGAGCGCTGCACTGTCGGGGGGGCTGTACTGAGGGAGCGCTGCACTGTCATAGGGGCTGTACAGAGGGAGCGCTGCACTGTCGGGGGGGCTGTACTGAGGGAGCGCTGCACTGTCGGAGGGGAAGTAATGCAGGAGCGCTGCACTGACGGAAGGGCAGTGATGAGGGAGCGCTGCACTGTCCGAGGGACTGTACAGAGGGAGCGCTGCAATGTCGGAGGGGCAGTGCTGAGGGAGCGCTGCACTGTCCGAGGGGAAGTATTGAGGGAGCGCGGCACTGTCGGAGGGGCTGTCCTGAGGGAGCGCTGCACTGTCGGAGGGGCTGTACTGAGAGAGCGATGCACTGTCGGAGGGGCTGTACTGAGGGAGCGCTGTACTGTCGGAGGGGCAGTACTGAGGGAGTGCTGCACTGTCGGAGGGGCAGTACTGAGGGAGTGCCCCACTGTCAGTGGGACAGTACTGAGGGAGCGCCGCACTGTCGGATGGGCAATACTGAGGGAGTGCTGCACTGTCGGAGGGGCAGTACTGAGGGAGTGTACCACTGTCGGTGGGGCAGTACTGAGAGAGCGCTGCACTGTCGGAGGGGCAGTACTGAGGGAGTGCTGCACTTTCGGAGGGGCAGCACTGAAGGATGCATCACTGTCCGAGGGGCAGTACTGAGGGAGTGCTGTACTGTCGGAGGGGCAGTACTGAGATAGTGCTGCAGTGCTGTACTGTCGGAGGGGCATTACTGAGGGAGCGCCGCATTGTCGAGGGGCAGTACTGAGGGAGTGCTGCACTGTCGGATGGGTAGTACTGAGGGAGTGCTGCACTGTCGGAGGGGCAGCACTGAAGGAGTGCTGTACTGTCGGAGGGGCAGTACTGAGGGAGCGCCGCACTGTCGAGGGGCAGTACTGAGCGAGCGTCGCACTGTCGGAGGGGCAGTACTGAGGGAGTGCTGCACTGTCGGATGGGTAGTACTGAGGGAGTGCTGCACTGTCGGAGGGGCAGTAATGAGGGAGTGCTGTACTGTCGGAGGTGCAGTACTGAGGGAGTGCGGCAGTGCTGCACTGTCGGAGGGGCAGTACTGAGGGAGCGCCGCACTGTCGAGGGGCAGTACTGAGGGACCGTCGCACAGTCGGAGGGGCAGTACTGAGGGAGCGCTGCACTGTCGGATGGGGTAGTACTGAGGCAGCGCTGCACTGTCGGAGGGGCAGTACTGAGGGAGTGCTGCACTGTCAGAGTGGCAGTACTGAGGGAGCGCCGCACTGTCGGAGGGCCAGTAGTGAGGGAGTGCTGCACTGTCGGATTTGCAATGCTGAGGGAGTGCTGCACTGTCGGAAGGGCAGTACTGAGGAAGTGCTGCACTGTCGGAGGGGCAGTACTGAGGGAGTTCTGCAGTGTCGGAGGGCCAGTACTGAGGGAGCGCTGCACTATCGGAGGGGCAGTGCTGAGGGAGAGCTGCGCTGTCAGAGGGACAGTACTGAGGGAGTGCCCCACTGTCGGAGGGGCAGTAATGAGGGAGTGCCCCACTGTCAGAGGGGCAGTACTGAGGGAGCGCTGCACTGTCGGAGGGGCAGTACTGAGAGAGCGCTGCACTGTCGGAGGGGCAGTACTGAGGGAGTGCTGCACTTTCGGAGGGGCAGCACTGAAGGATGCTGCACTGTCCGAGGGGCAGCACTGAGGGAGTGCTGTACTGTCGGAGGGGCAGTACTGAGGCAGCGCTGCACTCTCGGAGGGCCAGTACTGAGGGAGCGCCGCACTGTCGGAGAGGCAGTACTGAGGGAGCGCCGCACTGTCGGAGGACAAGTACTGAGGGAGCGCCGCACTGTCGGAGGAGCAGTAGTGAGGGAGTGCTGCCTTATCGGATTTGCAATGCTGAGGGAGTGCTGCACTGTCGGAGGGGCAGTACTGAGGAAGTGCTGCACTGTCGGAGGGGCAGTACTGAGGGAGTGCTGCAGTGTCGGAGGGGCAGTACTGAGGGAGCGCTGCACTATCGGAGGGGCAGTACTGAGGGCGTGCTGCACTGTCGGAGTGGCAGTACTGAGGGAGTGCTGCAGTGTCGGAGGGACAGTACTGAGGCAGCGCTGCACTGTCGGTGGGGCAGGTCTGAGGTGGTGCTGCACTGTCGGAGGGGCAGTACTGAGGAAGTGCTGCACTGTCGGAGGGGCAGTACTGAGGGAGTGCTGCAGTGTCGGAGGGGCAGTACTGAGGGAGCGCTGCACTATCGGAGGGGCAGTACTGAGGGCGTGCTGCACTGTCGGAGTGGCAGTACTGAGGGAGTGCTGCAGTGTCGGAGGGGCAGTACTGAGGCAGCGCTGCACTGTCGGTGGGGCAGGTCTGAGGTGGTGCTGCACTGTCAGAGTGGCAGTACTGAGGGAGCGCCGCACTGTCGGAGGGCCAGTACTGAGGGAGCGCCACACTGTCGGAGGAGCAGTAGTGAGGGAGTGCTGCCTTGTCGGATTTGCAATGCTGAGGGAGTGCTGCACTGGGGGAGGGGCAGTACTGAGGTAGTGCTGCACTGTCGTAGTGGCAGTACTGAGGGAGTGCTGCACTGTCAGAGGGGCAGTACTGAGGGAGCGCCGCACTGTCGGAGGGCCAGTACTGAGGGAGCGCCGCACTGTCGGAGGAGCAGTAGTGAGGGAGTGCTGCCTTGTCGGATTTGCAATGCTGAGGGAGTGCTGCACTCTCGGAGGGGCAGTACTGAGGAAGTGCTGCACTGTCGGAGGGGCAGTACTGAGGGAGTGCTGCAGTGTCGGAGGGGCAGTACTGAGGGAGCGCTGCACTATCGGAGGGGCAGTACTGAGGGCGTGCTGCACTGTCGGAGTGGCAGTACTGAGGGAGTGCTGCAGTGTCGGAGGGGAAGTACTGAGGCAGCGCTGCACTTTCAGAGGGGCAGTTCTGAGGGATTGCTGCACTGTCAGAGTGGCAGTACTGAGGGAGCGCCGCACTGTCGGAAAGCCAGTACTGAGGGTGCGCCGCACTGTCGGAGGGGCAGTAGTGAGGGAGTGCTTCACTGTCGGATTTGCAATGCTGAGGGAGTGCTGCACTGTGGGAGCGCCAGTACTGAGGTAGTGCTGCACTGTCGGAGGGAGATTACAGAGGGAGCGCTGCAGTGTCGGAGGGGCAGTACTGAGGGAGCGCTGCACTATCGGAGGGGCAGTACTGAGGGAGTGCTGCGCTGTCGTGGGGCAGTACTGAGGGAGTGCTGCGCTGTCGTGGGGCAGTACTGTGGGAGCGCCGCAATGTCGGAGGGGCGGTACTGAGGGAGTGCTGCACTATCAGAGGGCTCGTACTGAGGGAGTGCTGCACTGTCAGAGGGGCAGTACTGAGGGAGTGCTGCGCTGTCAGTGCTGCCGTCTTTCGGATGAGCCATTAAAGCGAGGCCCCGTCTGCTCTCTCAGGTGGATGTAAAAGATGCCACGGCACTATTGCAAAGAAGAGCAGGGGAGTTTTCCCCGGTGTCCTGCGGCCAATATTTATCCCTCAACCAACATAACAAAACAGATTATCTGGTCATTATCACGTTTGTGGGATCTTGCTGTGCGCAATTTGGCTGCCGCGTTTCCTATATTTCAACAGTGACTCCACTTCAAATGTACTTCATTGGCTGTAAAGCGCTTTGAGATGTCCGGTGGACATGAAAGGCGCTATATAAATGCAAGTCTTTTCTTTCTTTCCTCGAGCCTGCTCCACCATTCAATAAGATCATGGCTGATCTTCTACCCCATCTCCACCTTCCCAAACTATCCCCATATCCCTTGATTCCCTGTATCCAATGGGTTTGCGGCTGGGGAGTCTAGAACCAGCGGTCACAGTCTCAGAATAAGGGGTCGACCATTTAGGACTGAGATGAAGAGAAATTTCTTCACTCAGGGTGTTGAATCTTTAGAATTCTCAACCCCAGAGGGCTGTGGAGGCTCAGTTGTTGAGTATATTCAAGACAGAGATTGATAGATTTTTGGACTCCGGGGGAATAGAGGCATATGGGGATGGGGTGGGAAGGTGGAGTTGAGGTCGATGATCAGCCATGCTCTTATTGAATGGCGGAGCAGGCTCGAGGGGCCGAAGGGCCTTCACCTGCTCCTAATTCTTATGTTCTTAGCACTTCCCAGATCAATATATCTTTTCTCAGGTTTGGTGCTCAAAAATTAACAAAGTAAGTGAATTGTTAAAATACTTGAAGGGGATTCATTTGCAGGACTATGGGAAAAGAGCAGGAGAGTGGATTGGAGAGCTCTTTCAAAGAGCCGGCACAGGCAAGATTGGCCGAATGGCCTCCTTCGGTGCTGTGTCACTCTATGATTCTATTATTCAGTACTCCTAATGGGGTCTGTACAACTGAAGCATCACTTTTATCAATTCTGGATTGCAACCCGTTTGAGATAAAAGCTAACATTTAATTCGCCCTTTTGGTCATTTTTTAAGAACATAAGAAATCGGAACAGGAGTAGGCCATACTGCCCCTTCGAGCCCGCTCCGCCATTCAATAAGATCACAGCTGATCATTGACCTCAACTCCACTTTCCCGCCCTATCCCCGTATCCTGTGCACTAGCTGTTAGTGATTGGTGTACATGGACTCCCAAATCTCTTTGCTCCACCGCAGTCTCTCACCGTTAAGGAAAAGAGACTTGGAGGGTGCGTGGTCACCAGTATTTCCAGCACACACAACAGCTGTCTCCTCTTGTAGTGTTCTTTCTACAGGCCAGCTGAGATCAGTGCACGTCCTGGAGCAGACCCGAGACCTCAGTCAAACTAATTAAGAACATAAGAAATAAGAGCAGGAGTCGGCCATTCAGCCCCTCGAGCCTGCAATAAGATCATGGCTGATCATCGACCTCAACTCCACTTTCCCGCCCGATCTCCATATCCCTTGATTCCCCTAGAGTCCAAAAATCTATCAATCTCAACCCTGAATATACTCAACGACTCAGCATTCACAGCCCTCTGGGGCAGAGAATTCGAAGGTTTCACAACCCTCTGAGTGATGAAATTCCTCCTCATCTCAATTCTGTCTTAACTGTACAAGGCACATTCACACAGAAAATCTGGGTCATATCACTACCTATTTCTACGCCGACTCACTGGTAGTATAGTTTCAGTCTTCTCAGTAAAGGAACTACAACAACAACAACAACCTGCATTTATATCGCGCCTTTAACGTAGTAAAACGTCCCAAGGCACTTCACAGGAGCGATTACCAAACAAAATTTGACACCGAACAACACAAGGTGATAGTAAGACAGGCCTAACCACCTCCCCATGACATTCAACGGCATTACCATCGCTGAATCCCCCACCATCAACATCCTGGGGGGTCACCATTGACCAGAAACTTATCTGGACCAGCCACATAAATACTGTGGCAACAAGAGCATGTCAGAGGCTGGGTATTCTGCGGCGAGTGTCTCACCTCCTGACTACCCAAAGCCTTTCCGCCATCTACAAGGCACAAGTCAGGAGTGTGATCGAATACTCTCCACCTGCCTGGATAAGTGCAGCGCCGACATCACTCAAGAAGCTCGACATCATCCAGTACAAAGTAGCCCGCTTGATTGGCACCCCATCCACCACCTTAAACATTCAGGCCCTCCACCACCTGCGTACCGTGGCTGCAGTGTGTACCATCTACAAGATGCACTGCAGCAACTCGCCAAGACTTCTTCGGCAGCACCTCCTACACCTGCGACCACTTCCACCTAGAAGGACAAGGGCAGCAGTTGCATGGGAACACCGTCACCTCCAAGTTCCCCTCCAAGTCACACACCATCCTGAATTAGAAATATATCGCCAATCCTTCATCGTCGCTGGGTCAAAATCCTGGAACTCCCTCCCTAACAGCGCTGTGGGAGTACCTTCACCACACGGACTGCAGCGGTTCAAGAAGGCGGCTCACCACCACCTTCTCAAGGGCAACTAGGGATGGGCAATAAAGGCCGGCCTTGCCAGCGACGCCCAGATCCCATGAACGAATAAAAAAATAAAGAGATAGACTTTAAGGAGCGTCTTAAATGACGAAAGAGCAGTTAGAGAGGTTTAGGGAGGGAATTCCAGAGCTTAGGGCCGAGGCAGCTGAAGGCACGGCCACCAATGGTGGAGCGGTTAAAATCAGGGCTGCGCAAGAGGGGATCAGAGATCTCAGAGGGTTCTGGGGCTGGAGGTTTTACCGGAACGTGGAACTCAAGTGCTGCCCGACAAGAAATAAAGTACGTTTGCATTGTACAGTTTAGTCAGCGAGAGCAGTTAGAGGAGAGCCAGCATTCGCAGTGAGGGCTTTTCACACCTTGCTCATCCTAAGTCCCTGATCCTACCGACCGCGTTGAAAAGCTTAACGGGACAAACGCCCTGCGAGCTGCAGCCTCGTAGCCTCAGTGCGGTGCTGCTGTTACAAGTCCCGCTCCCTATACACTGAGGCATTGGGCAACGGTTAGTTCAGATCATTCAGTCTGCTGCACAATTTCCTCTATTTGCAAGCGGGAAAAAAGATGTTGCAAGCAAGTAATGTCGTTAACTCTTTCACTCATGTATCCCAATTTATAGTGAAACAGCCACGCCTAAACAATGGGGAAGTGTGGGTGACTGCCTGGCGACCAGCAGACCACCTGCGGACCGTTTTCCCCGCCCCGAATCCAGTGCTACTGAGACTCCCACAACCACCTCCCCATAGTACAGGCCGATGTCTAGATCTATTACACAGACTATGGTTGTAGTACCTGGAATTTAGTTTAATGGGTAATTTAATCGGCGTTTTCAAGAGAGAGTCATTGGGGGGGGGGGTGGAATTCAGTTGAATTGAGCCTCCCGTTAGCGCCTTAAGAGGGCGCTAATGGGGCGCTAAGCATCTAGTGCCCGTGCGCGGCGATCATTGCGCCGCTCACGAAATTAACTAGACATTTTGTGGCGGCGCTAAACATACCGCCACAATCCTCTGCCCCGGACCGGATATTGAGTGGCGTGTTTTGCAATCAGGAAGGGACTGGGGGAGCGCTATTTGTCTACCTTACCAGTTCCCCCTTAAATATCAAACAAAACTTGGGGGTGTGGCAAACAGTGAGGGTGATACCAATCGACTGCAGCAGGAAATAGAAAGGCTAGCAGAATGGGCAGACAAATGGCAGATGAAACTTAATACAGAGAAGAGTGAAGTGATGCATTTTGGCAGAAGGAACAGGGAGAGGCAATATACACTTAATGGCACAGTTCCAAAGAGTGTGCAGGGACAGAGGGACCTGGGAGTTAATGCACATAGGTCCCTGAAGGTGGCAGGATATATTGAGAGAGTGGTAAGCAAAGCATATGGGATCTTGGGCATCATAAATAGAAATATTGAGTACAAAAGTAGAGAAGTTACGCTGAACCTTTATAAAGCGCTGGTTAGGCCACAACTGGATAATTGCGTCCAGTTCTGGTCACCACACTTTAGGAAGGATGTGAAGGCCCTTGACAGGATGCAGAGGAGATTTACCAGAGTGGTTCCAGGGATGGGGGATCTTAGCTATAAGGACAGGTTGGAGAAGCTGCATTTGTCTTCATTACAACAACAACAACAACAACAAATTGTATTTATATAGCGCCTTTAACGTAGTAAAACCTCTCAAGGTGTTGCACAGGAGTATTTTAAGACAAAGGAGGTTGAGGGGTGATTTGATAGAGATGTACAAGATTATGATGATTTTGGATAGGCTAAACGGGGAAAGGCTGTTCGCACTGGTTGAAGGTACACGGACTACGGGACACAGATTTAAGGTTTTGGTCAAGAGATACAGGGGGGATGTGAAGAAAACTTTTTTACGCAGCCAGTGTTGAGGACCTGGAACTCGCTGCAGATAGAAGTGGTGGAAACGGAGACACTCAATGTTTTCAAGGGGAAACTGGATATGCACTTGAGGGAAATAAACTTGCAGGGCTACGGGGATAGAGCGGATGAATGGGATAGACTGGATTGCTCCACACAGAGCTGGAACAGAATCGATAGGCCGAATGGCCTCGTTCTGTGCCGTTATGACTCTCTGACTCTATGACTATGAAGTATAGACTACTGATAATGGGGGCTTCAACTATCCTCTTATATCTGAATATAGAAACTTCAGAGGAGAAGTGAAACGGAAAATAAGGGGAAAATAGAGGGTATCAGAATAGAATGGCAGCTAGCATAAAAGGTAATCCAAAAGTCTTCTATAGGCATATATTACCAATTTTAACGACACTATGTTTGTGGCAGAGTAAGTAGTGTGGATGGGAGCAGAAACTTGCAAAGGGACATTGATTGAGTGGGCAAAACTAGAGGCATCTGATTCAGAAGATTCGGGGGGAAGGAAATTCGGGAGGTTAATGAGTTTGGAAGGAACATTTTTGCCTTGTGCAGTTCGGTCAGAGAAATGCTAGTGAAAGGAAATTATTGCAGAAAGAGCGATACTGTATTGCATCTTCTCTCTGAACAGTGCTTTCAACAAATTATGCTAAGCAGAGGTGCCGTAGTGTAACGGTTATCACGTTCGCTTCGCACGCGAAAAGTTGCCGGTTCGATCCCGGGCGGAAACATTATGTTCGAGAATATTTTTTCTGTGAAATAAATTTAACAGGTTTCTTGTGTCAGAAGCAATGAACAATTTAAAACAGACTCCTAAAATACACAGTGTGTAAATTCAGATAGGGTATAAAACTTCATCAAAGAATAAAGTTTCGCAAATTATTAAAGTTAAATTATTCAAGTTCCGACTGCCACTTAGTGTGAGCATTTCTTTCATTCTGCAAAACAACGCTATCGATTAATGAATGGTGATTAAAACAATTAAACCACTAAACTACCAGAAAACACATTAAAGAGTTGATCACAATTGCTGACATTTCTTATCTTTTTTCTTGCGTTTTTCCAGCTCCTGACTGCGGATATTCCTCTGATTAAACGTGAACAAAATGCAATATCTCGAAGCCCCGGCCTCGGTTAATACCAGCAGATCTAAGCCGCATTTCAGACATGGAAACAAACCCATTAATTATTTGCTCTTCCCCAGCTCCAGAGCTCAGAGGGTTATTGTCCATCCCTGGGCTGCAAGTTACCAGGTACCCGGGGCAAACCTCCCGATACACCGAGCTCAGGCTCAGCAAAACCCCGGGGGAGATGAAATCCCGGTCACTGAACCTTCGCGCAGCATTGAACAGGCACCCGGTCTGAAACTTTCTAAATGCAGAAGTGGTGAGCTGCAGAAAGCAGAGCGGTCTAAGGCGCTGTGTTTAGATCACAGTCTCCTCTGGCAGGCGTGGGTTCGAACACCACTTCTGACATTCTTTACTATTAATTACTAAGTGGAACTCATTTGTTTTGACACCACTGTCAAGCGCGTTGGTACATCCCTTAAAAGTGGGATTCAGCGATTTACCTGCTTCCTTATCATTTCCATCTGACCTCGTACTGAAAGTGGAGACGATTCCGCAGTGTAGCAGCTATCACGTTTGCGGAATCATTTTGTTGCTACTTGCTCCTTATGCATGTCCAGGGGCGAGTTTGCTCTCCTGTGTAAGCACATAAGAACATAAGAACGAAAGAACAACATAAAACGCTGGAAAAACTCAGCAGGCCAGGCAGCATCCGTGGAGAGAGAAAGAGAGTTAACGTTTCAGGTCGATGACCTTTCGTCAGAACTGTGAAGAGCCGGAAATCAAATAGATTTAAGGCCAGAGTAAAGCTGGGAAAAGGGGGAGGGGATAAAAGAACAAAGGGGGAGATGAAGAGACATTTAGAGATATGCAAGGCTAGAGGTGGTGTTAATGTGACAGATTAAGGCTGAAAGAAGTGTGAAATCCACTGGCAGAATGAAGGACAGCTGCCAGCTTCTAGGAGGAAAAAAAAAGGTGGGGGGGGGCAAATAAAAGGGTGGAAAAAATAAAATATAAATGTGATAAGAACGAAAGAATTAGGAGCTGGAGTAGCCCATATACTTTGTAAAATGAGATATGGGTAACAGTTAACAGTTAACATGGAAAGCACAAAACCTGCTGACAAGGGTGGTGCTGTTGTTGTTTGGCGAACCGAACTCTACCTAGCGGAAGCTGAACGCCAACTCTCCGACACCTGCTCCTACGTCCGCCTGGACCATGACCCCACTACCGAATATCAAGTCACCGTGTCCAAGACTGTCACTGACCACGTATGAGAAGAGATTGAGTAAACTAGCCCTGTATTCTCTTGAATTCAGAAGAATGAGAGGGGATCTCATTGAAGCATGCAAAATTATTACAGGGCTTGATAGGGTGAATGCTGGGAGAATGTTTCCCTTGGCAGGGGAGTCTAGAACCCTCAGGATAAATGGTAGGCCATTCAGGACTGAGATGAGAAGAAATTTCTTCCCACAGAGGGTGGTGAATCTTTGGAATTCTCTACACCAGAGGGCTGTGGAGGCTCAGTCATTGGTTATATTCAAAACAGAAGTCGATAGATTTCTGACTAGTAAGGGCATCAAGGGATATGGTGATAGGGCCGGTGAATTGAGGCAGAAGATCAGCCATGATCTCATTGAATGGCGGAACAGGCTCGAAGGGCCGAATGTCCTGCTCCTGCTCCTATTTATTATGTTCTTATGTTCTTATCTCCTCTGGAGATCTTCCCCCCACTTCCGCCAACCTTATAGTTCCCCAACCCCACACTACCGCCTCTACCTCCTCCCGAAGATCCACAAACAGGACTGCCCTGGTAGACCCATCGTTTCAGCCTGTTCTTGCTCCACGGAACTTATCTCTTCCTATCTCGACTCTATTTTTTCTCCCCTTGTCCAGTCTCTTTCCACCTACATCCGCGACTCTTCCGACGCCCTCCGCCACTTTAACACCAGTTTCCAGTTTCCTAGCCCCAAACGCCTCCTTTTCACCATGGACGTACAATCCCAAGACACCTCCATCCCCACCAGGATGGCCTGAGGGCGCTCTGCTTCTTCCTTGATCAGAGGCTCAACCAGTCCCCATCCACCAGTACGCTCCTCCGTCTGGCTGAACTTGTTCTTAAATTGAAAAACTTCTCCTTTGACTCCACCCATTTCATCCAAATCAAAGGGGTTGCTATGGGAACCCGCATGCGTCCTAGCTATGCCTGCCTTTTTGTCGGATATGTGGAACACTCTTTGTTCCAGTCCTACTCAGGTCCCCACCCTCACCTCT
This sequence comes from Squalus acanthias, assembly GCA_030390025.1. Lineage (NCBI taxonomy): Eukaryota > Metazoa > Chordata > Chondrichthyes > Squaliformes > Squalidae > Squalus > Squalus acanthias. The sequence continues at coordinate 2,610,743 of JASTWF010000033.1, read as the reverse complement.
TTTTCTGGTACATTGATGACTGTATTGGTGCCGTTTCCTGCTTTCGCCCTGAACTAGATAATTTCATTCACTTTGCTTCCAATTTCCACTCTTCCCTCACCTTCACATGGTCCATCTCCGACTCTTTCCTTCCCTTCCTCGACTTCTCCATCTCCATCTCTGGGGATAGGTTATTGACAGACATTCACTACAAACCCACTGACTCTCACAGGTACCTGGACTACATTTCCTCCCACCTCGCCTCCTGTAAGGACTCTATTCCAATCTCCCAGTTTCTCCACCTCTGCCGCATCTGCTCTGACGATGCCACCTTCCATACCAGTGCTTCCGACATGTCTTCCTTTTTCCTCAACCGAGGATTCCCCTTTACTGTGGTTGACACGGCCCTTGCAGTGTCCGTTCTATCGCCCGCACTTCTGCCCTCACCCCTGCCCCTCCCTCCTGGAACCACGATAGAGTTCCCATTGTCATCACCTTTCACCCCACCTCCCTTCACATTCAACGGAACAACCGCCACTATTTCCGCCACCTCCAGCGTGATCCCACCACCAAACACATCTTCCCCTCACCTCCCCTTTCAGCATTCTGAGGGACCGCTCCCTCCGCGCCACCCTGGTCCACTCCTCTACCACCCCAGCACCCCTTCCCCTTCGCCCGGCACCTTCCTGTGCATGCGCAGGAGATTAAACACATGTCCTTATACCTCCCCCCTTCCCACTGTCCAGGGCCCCAAACACCACTTCCAGGTGAAACAGCGATTTACTTGTACTTCCTGCAATTTGGTATATTTTATTCGCTGCTCACGATGTGGTCTCCTCTACATTGGGGAGACCAAACGCAGATTGGATGGCTGCTTTGCGGAACACCTCCTTTCAGTCCATAAGGGGGACCTCGAGCTTCCGGAAACCTGTCTCTTTAATTCTCCGCTCCACTCCCACTCAGACCTCACTGTCCTCGGCCTCTTGCATTGTTCCACTGAAGCTCAGCTTATGCTCAAGGAACAGCACCTCATCTTTCGATTAGGCACTTTACAACCTTCTGGACTCAACATAGAGTTCAACAATTTCAGATCATAACCTCGCCCCTATCATATATATATATTTGTATCCACACCTTTTGTTTGTGACTTCTTTTCTTCTCTCCCACATGGCAGCTGTCTTTCATTCTGCCAGCGCAATTTGCACTCTATCTGCAGCCGTCCTTTGTTTCTTAACCTCTCCCATTACCATCTCCTTTTGCCTTGAATATCTCTCAATGTCTCTTAACCTCTCCTGCCTTCTATCCTATCACAGACCTTCCCTTTTGTTCTTTCATCCCCTCCCCTCTTTACCAGCCCCTAAACTTGCTGAAAAATCTGTTCCATTTCCTCTTTTTTCCAGTTCTGACGAAAGGTCATCGACCTGAAACGTGAACTCTGTTTCTCTCTTCACAGATGCTGCCTGACCTGCTGAGTATCTCCAGCATTTTCTGTTTTTATTTCTGATTTTCAGCATCTGCAGTATTTACTTTTTGTATTGAAGTATGGACTCTCCCTCAATTAGCATTTCTTTCATTGTGCAAAACAGGGTCATCGGTTCGTGAATGACGCTTTGAAAGCAACATGAAGTTTAACAAAATGCATCCGCCCAACGTGGGGCTGGAACCCACGACCCTGAGATTAAGAGTCTCATACTCTACCGATGAGCTAGCCGGGCCTGACAAGCTTCCACGTCCTTGTTACTGATTGCAGCCAGGCGCCTGGTGGCTCCGCCCCAGGGGTTTAACTTGTTCTGCAAACCACGAACCAGGTTCTCCAGAAACCCAAGGTGTCTAAGGAAATCAAGCATCAAAAGCCTTTTCATTAACCACAGGGATTCAGGCAATTTTCTGATCGCAAAGCGCTTTTAGTCCTTGTCAATATCTCTTGTCTGTTTCCCGGTGTTTCCCGATTCTGTCTGTCTCTCTGGCTGTGTATTCTGTGTGTGGCCACCAGCGGGTTGATTTTAAACGAATACATGTGTTTGTGTCTGCTTGTTACTTTAAACAAATGAGGGCATGAGGCGCTTCTCTGCATGACACTGAGGAATCAGGAGAAATGAAACAGTGTTTGTGGAACGTGCATATAGACAAACAGGCCGCGTTTACACTGTGGAGCTCGAGGCGCAACGGTAGCGCGTCTGACTCCAGTAGCAGAAGGCTGCGTGTTCAAATCAAGTCGGGGTCACTGTTTTTCCAGATAATCCCGGAATTAATATTTTCTTTGCTGTTTCAAAATAACCAGACTCATGCGCCAAAGTCTGACTCACGAATTCCCCAGTGTCAGGGAGAAAAGCGCCACAATTCCTCATTTATTTAATGTGACAAGACACAAGCATAGGTATTCGTTCAAAATCAACCTACAGGTGACCACACACACAATAAACAGAGCCAGAGAGACAGACAGAATCGGGAATCTCCGGGAAATAGACAAGAGATATTGACAAGGACTGAAAGCGCTTTGCGATCAGAAAATTGCCTGAATCCCTGTGGTTAATGCAAGGGCTTTTGATGCTTGATTTCCTTACACACCTTGGAATTCAGGAGAACCTGTTTCGTGGTTTGCAGAACATTTTAAACCCCTGGGGCGGAGCCACCAGGCGTCTGGCTGCCATCAGAGACAAGGACATGCGAGTTTGTCAGGGCCTGCTAGCTCAGTCGGTAGAGCATGAGACTCTTAATCTCAGAGTGGTGGGTTCGAGCCCCACGTTGGGCGGAAGCATTTTGTGAAACTTTTATGTTGCTTTCATGGAAAAGCATCATCAATTAACCGATAATCTTCTTTTGCACCATGAAAGAAATGATAACTGAGCGAGAGTCGATACTTCAATCATTTTATTTGTGCTTTGCATGTTAACTGTTACCCATAACTCATTTTACACAATATACTTCAGGAGTCTGCTTTAAAATGTTCATTGCTGATGACACCAGGAATCTGGAGCAACTATTGGCATATTGAATAGTGCCGGTTATTTCTACCGTGCACATAAAATAGAATCAGCAGTGAACATCAAATCCCATGGTGCTGACATTCAGATTCAACGCAGTCAGATTTGGAATAAAGTGATATAATTTTAACAGTGAAAATTTGGAAGTAAGCGTTACACGTATTTGTGCTGAAGGATCCAGATTATTCCCAAGAACTCTGGGATACTTGACTACTACTGAAGGATCCTGCTTGTTCCCAAAGAATGCTGGGATACTTGACTACATTACCCTCTACTTATTTCGGATAGTAGGTTTAGCTAATTAAGGCATATTTGTAGACTGGAAGGTGCCTCCCTCCCCTTATCAAACCTTGGGATATATGTATTCACAACCTCAGTAGAGCCATTGTCAAAGCACAGCCTGGCCTCCCAAGAGATAAGGGAGCAATTAACAACCAACACAGTTCCAGGCACGGGGGGTACATCTACTATTCGAACCTGGTCTCCCAAGAGATAAGGGAGCAATTAATGACCAACACGGTTCCAGTCACTGAGCATCCAAGCCATTACGGCCTTGAGCCACCCCGCTCTGTCCGACAGCCAGGGATAAAATATGTTTTCTCAAACTATAAATTATGCCCGCAAAGGAAGAGATAACAGCAAGAATTTGGGGAGTAGGATGAGGCAACCAACATCTGTGACTGGCATGGTCAGGGTTCAAGGGGAGGGCCCGACAGTTGAGTGACTAACCATATAACCAATAGAGAGTAACTGTAGTGACACTGTTTGTACGTGTACGCCCCATTCTGTAGTAAGTGGGCGGTGCTTATAGAAATGTATAACTTGAATGAACCATTACTTGTTCCTCAGAGAGTGCGCCCCTAGCTTGAGGAAGCTGAGTGGCTCTCCCTTGTGCACAAGTCTTTTGTTTATTTTAATAAATTCTGAACTTGTCCTCAATTCCGTCTCCGTCTAGAGTTTCTCCAAATTCGAATCTAACAGTGCCTTTAATTAAAGTTTGTGGCGTCTGACTCCCGTTCATGTCTCTGAATAAGAAAGGAGGGGCTTGATGGTGAGCTCATCCTTTATATTGAGCGGTTTCTCATCCTTTAATCGTCGTCAGCTTTAGCTCCGTGGTTACTTCGCAGCCCCAACTTCTTTGTATAGTTCAAACCTTGTCTCACCGCGGGTGCTGCCTGGCGTTTTTATTATCATTTTCACCCCCTTCTTCAACACAGAAACAAATTGAAGCAGTGATTTTAAACTAGCGGTGTGAAATGTTTCGAGGGCACATTTAAATGATTTAATAAACTATTCCAACCATCGTGGGGGAGGAACTGGGTTCGATTCCCGGTTAGGGAATTAATTTTGATATCACCGTTTTTAATTCATGAATCCGAAGTAATTTTATTCAATGAATAACATGCATCTAATGTGGTAAAATAAGAACAGCTTTAATCACCATTTATTAACCGATAACTTTCTTTTGCAGAATGAAAGAAATGATAATATGGTTACTGAGGGACAGTCGAAACTTCAGTCATTTATTTTGCTCTTTGCATGTGTTGAACCCAGTCGGGGAACACTTCAGCAGTCAAGGACATTCAGCCTCGGATCTGCGGGTAAGCGTTCTCCAAGGCAACCTTAGGAACACATGACAGCGCAAAATCATCGAGCAGAAACTGATAGCCAAGTTCCGCACTCATGAAGACGGTCTCAACCGGGATCTTGGGTTTATGTCACGATACATGACGTGATCCGGACTCGAGACGTCGTTGGCTTGTTCACAGATGTGATTCCCAGTAAAAAAGTAAAAATTTTCCCAGTAAAAAAGTATTTTTTTTTTACAGTTTATCGTTTTACATACAGATGGCAGCTTTTGACACGTTAGACCCCCTGCGACTCCAGCTCATTGTCTCAGTTGTATCTTCATATCTCTTTGATGTGGTACCTTCCTGGCTGACCTGATTAACTTTATCACACCTCAGCAGATAGTCAGGATGATATAATTTAGTTGTCTGCAATTGTAAGGTACACATGCATTGTTCTCTATCTATATATGCTTTGTCGAGTCTGTATTTCTTTACTACTTCACCTGAGGAAGGGGCGATCGATAGCTCCGAAAGCTTGTGATTTCAAATAAAACTGTTGGACTATAACCTGGTGTTGTGCGACCTCTCAATTTTGAACTGTTAACCCATATCTCATTTTCCACATTGTATTTTAGGAGAATGTTTTAAAATGTTCATTACTTGTGAGAGCAGGGATCTGGGGCAACTTTTGTTAAATTTAACGGGACCGGCTATTTCACAGAAAAAAAAGTATTCTCTGACATGATGTTTTCAGACCATACACTGACCGATCTTTGATAGGTCCCAAGTGAATGATCTGACACTTGCCCACGTTGAACTCCATTAATCATTGTTCAGGGGGGATTTAATAGAGGTGATCAAACTCATGGGGGCAACAGTTTCCACTGGCAGGAGAGTCAGCAGGGCTATGGGGAAGAGCACCGGACTGGGACTTATTGGATAGCTCTTTCAAAGATGCTACATGAATTGCTCATTTTAATCTGCGATTGCTAGATTTTAGTTAACCAACGGTATTAAGGGATCATTGAAGTCTGTGAGACACTTCATAATTGTTTCTATTATCATTAATCAACCCAAAACATTTTGTTGCACAGTGCAGGAATTGCTAACATGTTTACCGGATGACAGTCAAACTTTAATAACTTTTTATAGAATCATAGAAAATTGCCTGAACCCCTGTGGTTAATGAAAGGGATTTTAATGGTTGAGTTCCTTATACACCTTGGAATTCTGGAGAACTTGGCTCGTAGTTTGCAGAAAGGCGGCTTAGATCCTTGAATAATCTTTCACAAAGAAACTGAATGTGCAGCTTTGACAAGGGCTTTCTGCACCGTCAGGGCTGCACACGGGGGTGAGCGAGCGACACTGTAGTGTTTTGAGTGTGTGCAGAACTGTAAAGAGAAACACAAATGTAACAGTAATTTGTTACATTGAATAACAAACGTGAATTGTTCCATTGTTCTACTATTTAATTGTACATGATTAATAAAATGCTTCCACCCAGTTTCGAACCTGGGACTTTTCGCACGTTAGGTGAACGTGATACCCACTACACAACATTATATCATTATTTCGTTCGATCAGGGGCGAGCATTATTTCGCGAATGTGCGTTGAATGGTGGCAATTCAAACAGTCCCAAAACACACTGTCCCCTAACCAGGAATCCAACCCGCGCCGCGGCGGTGAAAGCGCCGTATCCTAACCACTAGACCACCAGGAAAGCGACAGCAAGCTACCTGCCCGAAAGCACAGCAAGGCAGTCTTTGCTGCGTGCTCCTTTGAAATTCAGATACTTTCGCGCCAGGCAAACTGTTCGTACAAAATGACATTTTTTAGTTGAGAACACAAAAGACGTGTTCGCGAAACCACGGCAGCAAGTGCGGGTAGGCATGCACTTGAAATCGATTTCCTACTGTGCTTTTCTCTTGATGCTACCTCTCTCGGGGCCGGGCCTACATTTCATTGATGCATTTACTCCTGAGCCTTTTGCACATCTCGCGGGGCCAGAGCCGCTCTGTCTGTCTCTTACCCGCTTGTGACCATTAACGGGAACAGGCCGCCAGTTCAACGTTCATCAGAAAACCCAGAAACACAAATAAACGTCTCTCCGCCTCGGTGGCAGAGGTGCAATGGATGTTATTCCAAATAATTCCCCCGTGAGAGTCTGCGTGGATTGGTTTCATTATAAAGTTTCTATTTGAAATGTGCGAGAAAAGCGTAAAATTATGATAACATTCTGATGGCCCGTACGGGGATCGACCCCGCGACCTTGGCGTTATTAGCACCACACTCTCGCCAACTGAGCTAACCGGCCACAAAGCGCCCAAGGGGGTAGGCTCAAACCCAGGCTGGGGGATAGTTTTTCAGGCTCACACTGGGTGACCGATTTACTGCACAAACATTGAACACCCCACATCGCTTAGACATTGTCAACTGTTCCTGTATACATCTGGGCAGAGTGTCGATCGAAAGTTACAGAGAAAGAGCTCTTTAATCTAACAAAACTCATTCTAAAATTTATTATCGCACCACTGCTGAACAGCCCCTCCCTCCAACACTGTCCCGGTAAAAAGAGAGCCGGCGGGACCCCGACTGGATTCGAACCAGCAGCGGGCGGCTGGAGCCGGATCTAACGTGGTTCGGGCCCATTTCTTTGGTCGACGCGGGCTCAGAAGTGGAAAATCTCTCCTGAATCGTTCCTCTTATAGTGAAGGAGTCAAAAAGTAACTAAAACCTGCCGAAAACCGGGATCGAACCAGGATTCTTTAGAGCTTCAGTCTGACGCTCTCCCAACTGAGCTATTTAGGCCTCACAGCTAATGGCATCTTGTGTCATTCTTTTGTAGGATTTTCTAACCCCGGATGGCATTCCTCCTCCGGCTCATTCCTCACTTCGGGCAATGTGACCCGACCAGATCTCGGAGCTTAGGTTGTGTTCATGTAAAGCTGGGTTGTGGATAAAGATACAAAGCTGACACAGCCGGGGGGACCTCACCGTGTTGGACACAGCGTGGAATGAACCAATACAGTTAAAGAACACAACACATGTGTAAAATTCAATGATCTTTTCTCCGCACTGATGGGTTGTGAAGGGAGAGACGGGCCGAAGTCTCACTGAGCCGCAATGATCACGAGCCAAGCTGAAATGATGTCAAGTTCAATCTTCAGCCGCAGGTATGGTGCTCCCACACAGAACTGAAAATGCCCAGGCTGCATCCCGGCCTGTGGTCTCTTCGTTCCTCACTCAGTGGGCAATACAGGAAGGGCTCAGGCCTAATGAATATATTCATGCTCAGGTTAAGTTATCACTGCCCAGGCACTCTCTGATTCCAGTCTTGCACACGTTGCTAAGTTTCGAATGCTGCATTTTTCACACTGGCAACGAATTGATTGATAGTCGTGCCTGTGATAAGCTAATTTGCTAGGGAGATGCAGTGGGCAAGAAGATACACGGAAGACTGATAATAACCGGGACTGTCCTGATACTGTGAGCTGCAGTTAAATGTTGGCAACATATCAAGTGTCAATCAGCAAGTCTAAAAGTTGACAGAAAGGGCTAATCATTTCCTGCTGACTTTGAAACAGCATGCATTTTACAGAAATCAAGGCAGTGTATTTTGCATCACTGTTTCGTTCGTTCAGGGGCGAGCATTATTTCGCGAATGTGCGTTGAATGGTGGCAATTGAAACAGTCCCAAAACACACTGATCCCTGACCGGGAATCGAACCCGGGCCGCGGCGGTGAAAGCGCCGAATCCTAACCACTAGACCACCAGGGAAGCTGCAGCAAGCTCCCTGCCAGAAAGCACAGCAAGGCAGTCTTTCCTGCGTGCTCCTTTGAAATTCAGATACTTTCGCGCCAGGCAAACTGTTCGTACAAAATGACATTTTTTAGTTGAGAACACAAAAGACGTGTTCGCGAAACCACGGCAGCAAGGGCGGGTAGGCATGCACTTGAAATCGATTTCCTTCTGTGCTTTTCTACTGGATGTTGCCTCTCTCGGGGCCGGGCCTACATTTCATTGATGCATTTGACTCCTGAGCCTTTTGCCCATCTCGCGGGGCCAGAGCCGCTCTGTCTGTCTCTTACCCGCTTGTGACCATTAACGGGAACAGGTCGCCAGTTCAACGTTCATCAGCAAAACCAGAAACACAAATAAACGTCTCTCCGCCTCGGTGGCAAAGGTGCAATGGATGTTACTCCAAATAATTCCCCCGTGAGAGTCTGCGTGGATTGGTTTCATTATAAAGCTTCTATTTGAAATGTGCGAGAAAAGCGTAAAATTATGATAACATTCTGATGGCCCGTACGGGGATCGAACCCGCGACCTTGGCGTTATTAGCACCACGCTCTCGCCAACTGAGCTAACCGGCCACAAAGCGCCCAAGATACAGGCTCCAACCCAGGCTGGAGGATTGTTTTTCAGGCTCACACTGGGTGACCGATTTACTGCACAAACATTGAACACACCACATCGCTTAAACATTGTCAACTGTTCCTGTATACATCTGGGCAGAGTGTCAATCGAAAGTTACAGAGAAAGAGCTCTTTAATCTAGCAAAACTCATTCTAAAATTTATTATCGCACCACCGCTGAACAGCCCCTCCCTCCAACACTGTCCCGGTAAAAAGAGAGCCGGCGGGACCCCGACTGGATTCGAACCAGCAGCGGGCGGCTGGAGCCGAATCTAACGTGCTTCGGGCCCATTTCTTTGGTAGACGCGGGCTCAGAAGTGGAAAATCTCTCCTGAATCGTTCCTCTTATAGTGAAGGAGACAAAAAGTAACTAAAACCTGCCGAAACCAGGGATCGAACCAGGAACCTTTAAGAGCTTCAGTCTGACGCTCTCCCAACTGAGATATTTCGGCCTCACAGAAAATTGCATCTTGTGTCATTCTTTTGGAGGATTTTCTAACCCCGGGTGGCATTCCTCCTCCGGCTCATTCCTCACTTCGGGCAATGTGACCCGACCAGATCTCGGAGCTTATGTTGTGTTCATGTAAAGCTGGGTTGTGGATAAAGATACAAAGCTGACACAGCCGGGGGAACCTCACCGTGTTGGACACAGCGTGGAATGAACCAATACAGTTACAGAACACAACACATGTGTAAAATTCAATGTTCTTTTCTCCGCACTGATGGGTTGTGAAGGGAGAGACGGTCTGAAGTCTCACTGAGCACGAGACAAGCTGAAATCATGTCAAGTTCAATCTTCAGCCGCAGGTATGGTGCTCCCACACAGAACTGAAAATGCCCAGGCTGCATCCCGGCCTGTGGTCTCTTCGTTCCTTACTCAGTGGGCAATACAGGAAGGGCTCAGGCCTAATGAATATCTTCATGCTCAGGTTAAGTTATCACTGCCCAGGCACTCTCTGATTCCAGTCTTGCACACGTTGCTAAGTTTCGAATGCTGCATTTTTCACACTGGCAACGAATTGATTGATAGCCGTGCCTGTGATAAGCTAAGTTTGTTAGGGAGATGCAGTGGGCAAGAAGATACACGGAAGACTGATAATAACCGTGACTGTCCTGACACTGTGAACTGCAGTTAAATGTTGGCAACATTTCAAGTGTCAATCAGCAAGTCTAAAAGTTGACAGAAAGGGCTAATCATTTCCTGCTGACTTTGAAACAGCATGCATGTTACAGAAATCAAGGCAGTGTATTTTGCATCACTGTTTCGTTCGATCAGGAGCGAGCATTGTACCGCGAATGTGCGTTGAATGGTGGCAATTCAAACAGTCCCAAAACACACTGTTCCCTGACCGGGAATCGAACCCGAGCCATAGCAGTGAGAGCGCCGCATCCTAACCACTAGACCACCAGGGAAGCTACGGCAAGCTCCCTGCTAGAAAGCACAGCAACGCAGTCGTTCCTGCGTGCTCCTTTGAAATTCAGATACTTTCGCGCCAGGCAAACTGTTCGTGCAAAATGACATTTTTTAGTTGAGAACACAAAAGACGTGTTCGTGAAACCACGGCAGCAAGTGCGGGTAGGCATGCACTTGAAATCGATTTCCTTCTGTGCTTTTCTCTGGATGTTGTCTCTCTCGGGGCCGGGCCAATTTATGCATTTACTCCTGAACTGAAGCCTTTTGCCCATCTCGCGGGGTCAGAGCCGCTCTGTCTGTCTCTTACCCGCTTGTGACCATTCACTGGAACAGGCCGCCAGTTCAACGTTCATCAGCAAACCCAGAAACAGAAATAAACGTCTCTCCGCCTCGGTGGCAAAGGATGTTATTCCAAATAATTCCCCCGTGAGAGTCTGCGTGGATTGGTTTCATTATAAAGCTTCTATTTGAAATGTGCGAGAAAAGCGTAAAATTATGATAACATTCTGATGGCCCGTACGGGGATCGAACCCGCGACCTTGGCGTTATTAGCACCACGCTCTCGCCAACTGAGCTAACCGGCCACAAAGCGCCCAAGATACAGGCTCCAACCCAGGCTGGAGGATTGTTTTTCAGGCTCACACTGGGTGACCGATTTACTGCACAAACATTGAACACACCACATCGCTTAAACATTGTCAACTGTTCCTGTATACATCTGGGCAGAGTGTCAATCGAAAGTTACAGAGAAAGAGCTCTTTAATCTAACAAAACTCATTCTAAAATTTATTATCGCACCACCGCTGAACAGCCCCTCCCTCCAACACTGTCCCGGTAAAAAGAGAGCCGGCGGGACCCCGACTGGATTCGAACCAGCAGCGGGCGGCTGGAGCCGAATCTAACGTGCTTCGGGCCCATTTCTTTGGTAGACGCGGGCTCAGAAGTGGAAAATCTCTCCTGAATCGTTCCTCTTATAGTGAAGGAGACAAAAAAGTAACTAAAACCTGCCGAAACCAGGGATCGAACCAGGAACCTTTAAGAGCTTCAGTCTGACGCTCTCCCAACTGAGATATTTCGGCCTCACAGAAAATTTGCATCTTGTGTCATTCTTTTGGAGGATTTTCTAACCCCGGGTGGCATTCCTCCTCCGGCTCATTCCTCACTTCGGGCAATGTGACCCGACCAGATCTCGGAGCTTATGTTGTGTTCATGTAAAGCTGGGTTGTGGATAAAGATACAAAGCTGACACAGCCGGGGGAACCTCACCGTGTTGGACACAGCGTGGAATGAACCAATACAGTTACAGAACACAACACATGTGTAAAATTCAATGTTCTTTTCTCCGCACTGATGGGTTGTGAAGGGAGAGACGGGCCGAAGTCTCACTGAGCCGCACTGATCACGAGCCAAGCTGAAATGATGTCAAGTTCAATCTCCAGCCGCAGGTATGGTGCTCCCACACAGAACTGAAAATGCCCAGGCTGCATCCCGGCCTGTGGTCTCTTCGTTCCTCACTCAGTGGGCAATACAGGAAGGGCTCAGGCCTAATGAATATATTCATGCTCAGGTTAAGTTATCACTGCCCAGGCACTCTCTGATTCCAGTCTTGCACACGTTGCTAAGTTTCGAATGCTGCATTTTTCACACTGGCAACGAATTGATTGATAGTCGTGCCTGTGATAAGCTAAGTTTTCTAGGGAGATGCAGTGGGCAAGAAGATACACGGAAGACTGATAATAACCGTGACTGTCCTGATACTGTGAGCTGCAGTTAAATGTTGGCAACATATCAAGTGTCAATCAGCAAGTCTAAAAGTTGACAGAAAGGGCTAATCATTTCCTGCTGACTTTGAAACAGCATGCATTTTACAGAAATCAAGGCAGTGTATTTTGCATCACTGTTTCGTTCGATCAGGGGCGAGCATTATATCGCGAATGTGCGTTGAATGGTGGCAATTCAAACAGTCCCAAAACACACTGTTCCCTGACCGGGAATCGAACCCGGGCCGCGGTGGTGAAAGCGCCGAATCCTAACCACTAGACCACCAGGGAAGCTACAGCAAGCTACCTGCCAGAAAGCACAGCAAGGCAGTCTTTCCTGCGTGCTCCTTTGAAATTCAGATACTTTCGCGCCAGGCAAACTGTTCGTACAAAATGACATTTTTTAGTTGAGAACACAAAAGACGTGTTCGCGAAACCACGGCAGCAAGTGCGGGTAGGCATGCACTTGAAATCGATTTCCTTCTGTGCTTTTCTACTGGATGTTGCCTCTCTCGGGGCCGGGCCTACATTTCATTGATGCAGTTACTCCTGAGCCTTTTGCCCATCTCGCGGGGCCAGAGCCGCTCTGTCTGTCTCTTACCCGCTTGTGACCATTAACGGGAACAGGTCGCCAGTTCAACGTTCATCAGCAAAACCAGAAACACAAATAAACGTCTCTCCGCCTCGGTGGCAAAGGTGCAATGGATGTTACTCCAAATAATTCCCCCGTGAGAGTCTGCGTGGATTGGTTTCATTATAAAGCTTCTATTTGAAATGTGCGAGAAAAGCGTAAAATTATGATAACATTCTGATGGCCCGTACGGGGATCGAACCCGCGACCTTGGCGTTATTAGCACCACGCTCTCGCCAACTGAGCTAACCGGCCACAAAGCGCCCAATATATAGGCTCCAACCCAGCCTGGGGGATTGTTTTTCAGGCTCACACTGGGTGACCGATTTACTGCACAAACATTGAACACACCACATCGCTTAAACATTGTCAACTGTTCCTGTATACATCTGGGCAGAGTGTCAATCGAAAGTTACAGAGAAAGAGCTCTTTAATCTAACAAAACTCATTCTAAAATTTATTATCGCACCACCGCTGAACAGCCCCTCCCTCCAACACTGTCCCGGTAAAAAGAGAGCCGGCGGGACCCCGACTGGATTCGAACCAGCAGCGGGCGGTTGGAGCCGGATCTAACGTGGTTCGGGCCCATTTCTTTGGTAGACGCGAGCTCAGAAGTGGAAAATCTCTCCTGAATCGTTCCTCTTATAGTGAAGGAGACAAAAAGTAACTAAAACCTGCCGTAACCCGGGATCGAACCAGGGACCTTTACATCTTCAGTCTAACGCTCTCCCAACTGAGCTATTTCGACCTCACAGCAAATTCTGTCATGTGTCATTCTTTTGGAGGATTTTCTAACCCCGGGTGGCATTACTCCTCCGGCTCATTCCTCACTTTGGGCAATGCGACCCGACCAGATCTCGGAGCTTAGGTTGTGTTCGTGTAAAGCTGGGTTTTGGATACAGATACAAAGCTGACACAGCGGGGGGGGACCTCACCGTGTTGGACACAGCGTGGAATGAACCAATACAGTTACAAAACACAACACATGTGTAAAATTCAATGTTCTTTTCTCCGCACTGATGGGTTGTGAAGGGAGAGACGGTCTGAAGTCTCACTGAGCACGAGACAAGCTGAAATCATGTCAAGTTCAATCTTCAGCCGCAGGTATGGTGCTCCCACACAGAACTGAAAATGCCCAGGCTGCATCCCGGCCTGTGGTCTCTTCGTTCCTTACTCAGTGGGCAATACAGGAAGGGCTCAGGCCTAATGAATATCTTCATGCTCAGGTTAAGTTATCACTGCCCAGGCACTCTCTGATTCCAGTCTTGCACACGTTGCTAAGTTTCGAATGCTGCATTTTTCACACTGGCAACGAATTGATTGATAGCCGTGCCTGTGATAAGCTAAGTTTGTTAGGGAGATGCAGTGGGCAAGAAGATACACGGAAGACTGATAATAACCGTGACTGTCCTGACACTGTGAACTGCAGTTAAATCTTGGCAACAATTCAAGTGTCAATCAGCAAGTCTAAAAGTTGACAGAAAGGGCTAATCATTTCCTGCTGACTTTGAAACAGCATGCATGTTACAGAAATCAAGGCAGTGTATTTTGCATCACTGTTTCGTTCGATCAGGAGCGAGCATTGTACCGCGAATGTGCGTTGAATGGTGGCAATTCAAACAGTCCCAAAACGCACTGTTCCCTGACCGGGAATCGAACCCGAGCCACAGCAGTGAGAGCGCCGCATCCTAACCACTAGACCACCAGGGAAGCTACGGCAAACTCCCTGCTAGAAAGCACAGCAACGCAGTCGTTCCTGCGTGCTCCTTTGAAATTCAGATACTTTCGCGCCAGGCAAACTGTTCGTGCAAAATGACATTTTTTAGTTGAGAACACAAAAGACGTGTTCGTGAAACCACGGCAGCAAGTGCGGGTAGGCATGCACTTGAAATCGATTTCCTTCTGTGCTTTTCTCTGGATGTTGTCTCTCTCGGGGCCGGGCCAATTTATGCATTTACTCCTGAACTGAAGCCTTTTGCCCATCTCGCGGGGTCAGAGCCGCTCTGTCTGTCTCTTACCCGCTTGTGACCATTCATTGGAACAGGCCGCCAGTTCAACGTTCATCAGCAAACCCAGAAACAGAAATAAACGTCTCTCCGCCTCGGTGGCAAAGGATGTTATTCCAAATAATTCCCCCGTGAGAGTCTGCGTGGATTGGTTTCATTATAAAGTTTCTATTTGAAATGTGCGAGAAAAGCGTAAAATTATGAAAATATTCTTATGGCCCGTACGGGGATCGAACCCCCGACCGTGGCGTTATTAACACCACGCTCTCGCCAACTGAGCTAAACGGCCCCAAGCCGCTTACTGGATCGGCTCAAACCTAGGCTGGGGGATTGTCTTGCAGGCTGACACTGGGTTACCGAGTTACTGCACAAACATTGAACACACCACATCGCTTAAACATTGTCAACTGTTCGTTTATAAAACTGGGCAGAGTGTCAATCGAAAGTTACAGAATAAGAGCTCTTTAATCTAACAAACCTCATTCTAAAATTTATTATCGCACCACCGCTGAACAGCCCCTCCCTCAAACGCTGTCCCGGTATAAAAAGAGCCGGCAGGACGCCGACTGGATTCGAACCCGCAGCGGGCGGCTGGAGCCGGACCTGACGTGGTTCGGGCCCATTTCTTTGGTAGACGCAGGCTCAGAAGTGGAAAAGCTCTCCTGAATCGTTCCTCTTACAGTGAAGGAGACAAAAGTAACTAACACCTGCCCAAACCCGGGATCGAAACACGGAGCTTTAGATTTTCAACCTAACGCTCTCCCACCTGAGCTATTTCGGCCTCACAACAAGCGCCAGCTTGTGTCATTCTTTTGGAGGATTTTCTAACCCAGGGTGGCATTCCTCCTCCGGCTCATTCCTCACTTCGGGCAATGTGACCCGACCAGATCTCGGAGCTCAGGTTGTGTTCATGTAAAGCTGGGTTGTGGATAAAGATACAAAGCTGACACAGCCGGGGGGACCTCACCGTGTTGGACACTGCGTGGAATGCACCAATAAAGTTACAGAACACAACACATGTGTAAAATTCGATGTTCTTTTCTCCGCACTGATGTGTTGTGAAGGGAGAGACGGGCCGAAGACTCACTGAGCACGAGCCAAGCTGAAATGATGTCAAGTTCAATCTTCTGCCGCAGGTATGATGCTCCCACACAGAACTGAAAATGCCCAGGCTCCTTCCCCGCCCTGTGGTCTCTTCGTTCCTACAGGAAGGGCTCAGGTTAAGTTATCACTGCCCAGGCACTCTCTGATTCCAGTCTTGCACACGTTGCTAAGTTTCGAATGCTGCATTTTTCACACTGGCAACGAATTGATTGATAGCCGTGCCTGTAATAAGCTAAGTTTGTTAGGGAGATGCAATGGGCAAGAAGATACACGGAAGACTGATAATAACCGTGACTGTCCTGACACTGTGAACTGCAGTTAAATGTTGGCAACATTTCATGTGTCAATCAGCAAGTCTAAAAGTTGACAGAAAGGGCTAATCATTTCCTGCTGACTTTGAAACAGCATGCATTTTACAGAAATCAAGGCAGTGTATTTTGCATTGCTGTTTCGTTCGATCAGGGGCGAGCATTATTTCGCGAATGTGCGTTGAATGGTGGCAATTCAATCAGTCCCAAAACACACTGTTCTCTGAGCGGGAATCGAACCCGGTCCGCGGTGGTGAAAAGGCCGAATCCTAACCACTAGATCACCAGGGAAGCTACATCAAGCTACCTGCCAGAAAGCACAGCAAGGCAGTCTTTCCTGCGTGCTCCTTTGAAATTCAGATACTTTCGCGCCAGGCAAACTGTTCGTACAAAATGACATTTTTTAGTTGAGAACACAAAATACGTGTTCGCGAAACCACGGCAGCAAGTGCGGGTAGGCATGCACTTGAAATCGATTTCCTTCTGTGCTCTGGATGTTGCCTCTCTCGGGGCCGGGCCTACATTTCATTGATGCTGACGTAATAAAGACTCACTACGCACTTGAACATAAAGCAAGGCTTTAATCAACTTGTAACAAAACATGGAGGTCTAGTTAGCAGTCACTAGCTTCCTGTTTCCAGATTGTCTCTGCCCAAGGTGGGCCCATGCCTGAGTATTTATACTCCCTGGACGGCGCCCCAGCTGGCCACCCAGTAGTACTTTTTGAGTTGTTACTTGCGATTTATGACATTCTTCCTCCCGAAAAGGTTTGGAAGTCCAGTCTTCCTTTAACGGACTAGGCGGACCAGAAATAGCCACAGACGTTTAGCTCTCTGCTTGTGACTGGAAGGCACGTCTCCCCAGACCGTGTCCTGGTCCCTGGGTCGCTTGGCCCGTACCGGTAAGTCACTAGAGTCCGCGTCATCTTGATCATCCTGTGGAGGACTGGGAATATCATGACTCCGTGTGCGGGTCCCCACAGGTGCTGATCTGGCCTCATCCCGGGTCGTGGCTGGAGATTGTCCGGCGTCCTGGTTTCGGGTGGCCATCCTACGGGGAGCGTCCAGCTCCCTGAGTTGATCCGGTAGCGTTGCCGGCAGATCCCCCGATGTCCCAGGCGGGGCGTCATTTTCATAGGGGTGCGGAGTGTTGATATCATTGTCGGTGGATCCTTCATCATTCGGGCCCGTGTGACCGGTTGGGCAGGGAGCCAGATCTCGGAGCGAGACGGTGGTCTCCCGGCCATCAGGGTACCGTACGTGCGCATACGTGGGGTTTACCTCCGTTAACTCCACCTCGTCAACGAGAGGGTCGTTTTTGGCAGACCGGACGAACCTCCGGAGTAGTACTGGGCCTGGAGCCACCAACCATGACGGTAGAGACGTCCCATGTGTAGAGCGACGCCGGAATTTGAAGAATCGCTCATGAGGCGTGACATTAGTAGATGTGGAGAGAAGAGACCTGATAGAGTGTAACGCGTCGGGGAGCACCGTTTCCAACTGCTGGTCCGGCAGGTTGCGTGACCTTAGTGCCAGACGGACAGCGTTCCAGATGATGGCATTGTATCGTTCAACCTGTCCGTTACCGATTGGGTGATATGGTGTCGTCCTACTTGAGGCGATTCCCCGTTGGGAGAGATAACTTTTAAGTTCACTCGACATAAAGGAGGGACCCCGATCAGTGTGGATAAAATTGGCCGTCCCGCAAAGGGAAAAGACCTGATCGAGGCATTTAATTACCGTAGAGGTAAGCATATTAGGGCAGGGGAAGGCGAAGGGAAAGCGTGAATACTCGTCCACCATCGTAAGTAGGTAGGTGTTCCTTGTCGACGAAGGCAATGGCCCTTTAAAGTCTATGCTGAGCCTCTGCATAGGCTGCATTGCATGTATGAGTAAGCCATCTGATGGGCGAAAGAATTGTGGTTTCAATTCTGCACAAATCCTACAGGAGGAGCATGTTTTCTTTACGTCCTCGGTTGAAAATGGTAGATTTTTGGAGTGCACAAAGTGCAACATGCGGGTCACACCAGGATGGCATAAGTCCATATGCAAATCCGACAGAGTCGACATTGACATTGAGGAGCAAAATGCCCGTGTGAAGGTATCTGGGTCCACGTTCTGTTTGCCGGGTCGGTAACAGATAGTATATCCAAAGGCAGCCAGCTCCATCCTCCAGAGTTGAATTTTATTATTTTTGATTTTCGTGCGCCTCCGGTTATCCAACATGAAGGCCACAGAGCGCTGGTCAGTTATAAGCGTAAAATGACGCCGAGCAAGAAAATTACCCCATTGGCGTACAGCCTCGATGATGGCCGTAGCCTCCTTCTCGACGGGGTGGTAATGGAGCTCGCTACCCTGCAAGGTTCTGGATAGGAATGCCACGGGTCGGCCACCTTGATTCAAGGTAGCGGAGATCGCCACCTCCGATGCATCGCATTCGACCACAAAAGGAAGATTTTCGTCAATGGAGCGAAGCGTGGCTTTCTCCAGCTGTCGTTTGAGGAGGTTGAAGGCAGAAGTAGCCGTAGCTTCCAATGGAAAAGACTTCGCATGGAGCAGGGGCTGTATTTTATCGGAGAAGTGTGGTATCCATTTTGCGTAATAAGCAAACATGCCAAGTGCCCGACGAAGAAAGCCGAGGTTCGTCGGGGGAGGGAGCTCCTGAAGTGGACGAAGTCGCTCTGGGTCCGGTTTAATAACACCGTTGCCCACCCAGTAGCCAAGAATGTTCACCGATGGCACCGACTTCACCGATTTGGTTTCGTTTAACGTTAAGTGGCGACGGCGGAGTACGTAAAAAAATCTCTGAATATTGGCGTCATGCTCCTTTTGATCATGGCCGGCAATAGTGATATTGTCTAAATACGGAAAGGTATCCGTCAAGTTCTCTTGCTGGACTAGGCCATCCATGGCCCGTTGGAAGACGGCCACCCCATTGGTGACCCCGAATGGAAGGCGGCGAAACTGGAAAAGCCGACCATTGGCCTCAAAGGCCGTATACTTCTTGTCGGAGTCTTGCAGTGGCACCTGATGGTACGCGCTTTTTAAATCGAAGGTCGAGAATACCTTGTATTTGGCAAGGTTGTTGACCATGTCATCTATGCGTGGCAGCGGGTAGGCATCCAGATCGGTATATAGATTAATAGTCTGCGAATAATCGATACACAGACGTTTTTTATTTTGTTTTAAGGGATTCCTCACGATGACGACCTGAGCCCGCCAGGGAGATGAACATGGCTCGATAATACCGTCGACTAAAAGGCGAGAGATTTCCGCCTCAATAAACGCTCGATCGTCTTGGCTAAAGCGCCGCGATTTGGTGGCTATGGGTTTACAGCGGGGGGGAAGATTGGCAAACAGGGAGGGTTCACCGAGTAAGGCCGCCGAGAGTGCACAAAACGGCACCTTAGAAATGGTAAGCTCCGGCCTTGACCCTCCAAACTCAAAAGTGATCTTCTTGTGCTGCTTCTGGAAGTCCTGTCCCAGAAGCACATCGCTGCATAAGTTTGCGAGTACTCCGAGCCGGGTGGAGAGATACGTGCGGCCGTTGAGGATGAGGTTGACCAGACAGAAGCCAGAAGAATTGGTGGTCAGAGTCGTCAGAGCCATTGCAATCTCCCTGTCCGAGGGATAAATGTGCAGTTTTAACCTGTTGACAGCCTGCTTACTAATGAAGCTGTCAGAGCTGCAGGAGTCGATTAGCGCGCTTAGAGTGTGCCCATTTACTGAAACCTTCGTGGCTGCATGGGACAAACTTTGGGGAAAAACAGCCGTGATGGGAGGAGGGGCAATTTTCCCTTCGGCAACTGTAGCCTTAACAGTAGTTCTTGGGGGAGGAGCAGCTCCACAGATAGCAGCTGTGAAGCTAACAGGAGCTCTCGACCGGTATACTTTAGAGGAGCGGCCTTTCTTGTTAGCAAAGGCCCGTGACTGGCATACCTTGGAAAAGTGTCCTTTCTTGCTGCAATGATTGCAGGTCACATTACGAGCCGGGCAAAATTTTCTGTGATGGCACGCCCCTCCACAAAAGAAACACTTTCTTCCTGATTGCCAGGATGCTGCTAGGGCGGGGTCGTCATCAGCGAAGGCCTCTAGGGTAGGGTCGTCGTCTCTTAGAGTAGAGTCGACATCAGTGGGGGCATCCGCCCGAGACCTACCGAAAGACTCATTAAAGGAGATAGCCGCCGCCCGTGCACGTGGTGGGAGATAAGTGTCTGCATTTTTCTTGGCCAAGTCCAAGGAACACGCCTGGTCATAAGCAGCCCGTAAATTGAGGGTTTTATTTTCCAGCAGGCGCTGACGTATAAAAGGGGACGCGATTCCATTGATAAAGGAATCGCGGATTAGTTCCTCTTGATACTGTTCAGCTGAAACTGCTTTAAGGTGACAATCCTTGCTGAGCCTGCGAAGTTTCTGGAGAAATTCATCGAGTGATTCCCCAGGCTGCTGCCGAGTTGTGGCCAGTAGGTGTCGAGCAAAGATTTCATTTGGGGACTTGACATATAGCTGCTGTAAGATTTCGATAGCAGTGTCATAGTCTATACAGTCCTCAATATAATCATACACATGAGGAGACACGTAGTTGATAAGCATTCGTAACTTATTAGGGACATCCGCCCCACATTCTTCAAGAAAGTTGCTAAAGGTACGAAACCAATGCTTCCATACCTTTGCTGCCGCAGGTGCATTCGGGTCCAGGTCGAGACGAGCGGGTCTAAGGAGTTTTTCCATGATGGATCAGTTTCTTGCCCAAGTTCCCTTCTGTGGTTCGAGTTGCAGCTGGTTGTTCCGAATCACCCAAAGCGTGGAGACGATATCAAGTTGATTAATTTGACGTAATAAAGACTCACTACGCACTTGAACATAAAGCAAGGCTTTAATCAACTTGTAACAAAACATGGAGGTCTAGTTAGCAGTCACTAGCTTCCTGTTTCCAGATTGTCTCTGCCCAAGGTGGGCCCATGCCTGAGTATTTATACTCCCTGGACGGCGCCCCAGCTGGCCACCCAGTAGTACTTCCTGAGTTGTTACTTGCGATTTATGACAGATGCAATTACTCCTGAGCCTTTTGCCCATCTCGCGGGGTCAGAGCCGCTCTGTCTGTCTCTTACCCGCTTGTGTCTGTAAGGGTTTTGGACACGCCTGTGGCTCTGTGCTCAGCCTGGGTGCTAGTGCGAGGTTAGGCCTTGTTGCCTGTTCTGGTCTCCAGCCAGCCTGGGAGCACCAGACACCTGTGAGTGGTTCGACCCACTCGCCCTTACGGTTCTGACACTGGACTTAGATGCGAGAGCAATAATGGAGAGAAAACTCAGGTAGACCCGGTTGAATGGTGCGAAATGGAAAATCTTTATTGCATATTATTCAAGATTACGAAATACATGTCATAAGCACAGATTAATGACACTACAATCTTACACGCAGTTATGTAACTAATTTTAGGGAAACGAGGAGCGAACGACACATCGTAAAAGGGGGCACACATTACAATTAACCTTAAAACTTAAACCCTCCCCTATCAATACCTGTTCTAAACTAGATTTGTAGGATCGAGACTCATGCTCATCACTCGTGATAACTCGGAGAATTCCGAAAACTCTGCTCGGATGTTTTTACCGCAGCACCTGACCACCCACGTGTTGATCAGGGGTCTCTGTACCCCACTTGTTTACTCGTTTCTGCTCCGGCTAGCAGGCTGGACCGTCTGCTGTCATGAAGATCTGTGTTGTCCTCGGAGTTCCGATACGACTCAAAGAATAGTCTTCCTGTGCCCTCGCCCCGATGCGATAAAACTCGAAGAATGGTCTTCCGATGCCAGTTCTGTAAAACTCAAAAGATAGTCTTCCTGGGCAAGGAAAGTGTCTATTCGACCTACAGGCGCGGTCGGGGCTTACTGACCGTGGCGATACGTATGGTCGTCTTCTTCTCTTCTCATCTCATCTCATCTCATCTCATCTCGGGCCTTCGGTTCCAACACCGTTTACCAACTTCTCGGGATGGTGTGCCCGTTTCAAGGCTTCACAGCCCGGTTCCACACAGATCTTCACGGCAAGCCACGAGGCTGATCCTGGCGGATCAGAAAGTTCGATAGTCTTTAAAAGCTGCAAGAGGCAGAGGCACGATACAAGCGGCAAGAGGCAGGAGAATAAGAGAGAGATGGACGGTTGTAGCTTACAGTTATTGTGCTGAGATTCCTCTTTTCCCGCCCAATCTTAATGTATTTTCTTTTGTCAGAGTTTTGGCGCTCAAACTTCTTGTATAGGGTGATCTCCGTTTAATGGGTTTCGGTGATACTTGTAACTGTCTGAGTACCCGTTAATACTTCTCCCATTGTGTAACCGGTCAGTATTCTCCCTGGAGGGGTTTTGGGGCTTCCAAATGTTTCTGTAACTACCCGCAAACGGCTCTCTCATCGTAGAGTCGTGGGGATTTTGCATATTAATGTCTTTGGATGGGTTCTTGATCGCTTGGTACAATAGCCCTTATTCGCACCTGGGAGACCGATTCCAGTATTTATGTGTAAAATGCAAACCCATTATGTCTTGTGTATTATCTCAAATGTGCTGAGTCTTGATCGATCTCGCACAAATGTTTATTGGAACGCCATCTTGTCTGCTTATCGAAAAGTCTAGAATGTACTGCCACGAGATTTGGCGGCCATTTTACAGGCTGCTTGTGTTAACTTTGAAAACCTGACAGCATTCTGCTGAAATAAAGCTGTTTGAACGAAACTATGTGTCTCCTTCTTATTTATAAAATCGCGATTATATTGCGAATTCTACAGACCATTAACGGGAACAGGCCGGCAGTTCAACGTTCATCAGCAAACCCAGAAACACAAATAAACGTCTCTCCGCCTCGGTGGCAAAGGTGCAATGGATGTTATTCCAAATAATTCCCCCGTGAGAGTCTGCGTGGATTGGTTTCATTATAAAGTTTCTGTTTGAAATGTGCGAGAAAAGCGTAAAATTATGAAAACTTTCTGATGGCTCGTACGGGGATCGAACCCGTGACCTTGTCGTTATTAACACCACGCTCTCGCCAACTGAGCAAACCGGCCACAAAGCGCACAATGGATAGGTTCAAACCCAAGCTGGGGGATTGTCTTGCACAAACATTGAAAACCCCACATCGCTTAAACATTGCCAACTGTTCGTATTTTCAACTAGGCAGAGTGTCACTGAATTGGGAGGCAGTGTGAACAATGAGGAGGATGCAAGGAGGCTACAGAGTGACTTGGACAGGTTGGGTGAATGGGCGAGCTCAGAAGTGGAAAATCTTTCCTGAATCGTTCCTCTTATAGTGAAGGAGACACAAAGTAACTAAAACCTGCCGAAACCCGGGATCGAACCAGGAACCTTTAGAGCTTCAGTCTGACGCTCTCCCAACTGAGCTATTTCGGTCTCACAGCAAATTCCATCTTGTGTCATTCTTTTGGAGGATTTTCTAACCCCGGGTGGCATTGCTCCTGCGGCTCATTCCTCACTTCGGGCAATGTGACCCACAGAAACATAGAACATAGAAACATAGAAAATAGGTACAGGAGTAGAGCATTCAGTCCTTCGAGCCTGCACCGCCATTCAATGCGTTCATGGCTGAACATGCTACCTCAGTACCCCATTCTTGCTTTCTCGCCATACCCCTTGATCCCCC
Organism: Squalus acanthias; assembly: GCA_030390025.1. Taxonomy (NCBI): domain Eukaryota; kingdom Metazoa; phylum Chordata; class Chondrichthyes; order Squaliformes; family Squalidae; genus Squalus; species Squalus acanthias. The sequence goes on along the minus strand of JASTWF010000033.1, from coordinate 2,586,920 downwards.
TAGTTGTGAGTGTTATATCTAACTCCCTCTTGAATATATTTAGCGAACTGGCCTCAACAACCTTCTGTGGAAGAGAATTCCATAGATTCACCACTCTCTGGGTGAAGAAGTTCCTCCTCAGCTCAGTCTTAAATGGCTTCCCCTTTATCCTTAGACTGCGACCCCTGGTTCTAGTTTTCCCTAACATTGGGAACATTCTGCCCGCATCTAATTTGTCTAAACCAGTCAGGATTTTAAATGTCTCTATAAGATCCCCCCTCATTCTTCTGAACTCCAGAGGATACAAGTTCAGTTGACCCAATCTTTCTTGATATGTCAGTCCGGCCATCCCAGGAATCAATCTAGTGAACCTTCGCTGCACTCCCTCAACAGCAAGAATGTCCTTCCTTAAGTTAGGAGAACAAAACTGCGCACAATACTCCAGGTGTGGCCTCACCAAGGGCCTGTACAACTGTAGCATCACCTCCCTACTCCTGTACTCAAATCCCCTTACTATGAAGGCCATCATTCCGTTTGCTTTCTTGACTGCCTGCTGCACTTGCATTCCCACCTTCAGTGACTGATGTACCATGACGCCCAGGTCTCGTTGCACCTCCCCTTTCCCTAATCTGCCACCATTCAGGTAAAAGTACGCCTCTCTATTTTACCACCAAAGTGGATAACCTCACATTTATCCACATTGTACTTCATCTGCCCATTCACCCAACCTGTCCAAGTCACTCTGTAGCCTCCTAGCATCCTCTTCATTGTTCACACTGCCTCCCAATTTAGTGTCATCCGCAAATTTGGAGATATTACAATTAATCCCTTCGTCCAAATCATTAATATATAATGTAAACAGCTGGGGTCCCAGCACCGAACCCTGCCGTACCCCGCTGGTCACTGCCTGCCATTCTGAAAAGTACCCATTTACTCCTACTCTTTGTTTCCTGTGTGCCAACCAGTTCTCAATCCACGTCAACACATTACCCCCAATCCCATGTGCTTTAACTTTGCTCACCAATCTCTTGTGTGGGACCTTGTCGAAGGCCTTCTGAAAGTCCAAATACACCACATCTACTGGTTCCCCCCTGTCCACCCTATTGGAAACATCCTCAAAAAATTCCAGAAGATTTGTCAAGCATGATTTCCCTTTCACAAATCCTTGCTGACTTGTACCTATCATGTCGCCACTTTCCAAATGGTCTGTTATGACATCTTTAATAATTGATTCCATCATTTTACCCACGACCGATGTCAGGCTGACCGGTCTATAATTCCCTGCTTTCTCCCTCCCTCCTTTTTTAAAAAGAGGGGTTACATTGGCCCCCCTCCACTCCATCGGAACTGATCCAGAGTCTAAGGAATGTTGGAAAATGATCATCAATGCATCCACTATTTCCAAGGCCACCTCCTTTAGTACTCTGGGATGCAGACCATCAGGCCCTGGGGATTTTTCAGCCTTCAGTCCCATCAATTTCCCCAATACCTTTTCCCGACTAATAAGGATTTCCTTCAGCTCCTCCCTCTTACCAGATCCTCTGACCCCTTTTATTTCCGGCAGGTTGTGTGTGTCCTCCACAGTAAACACCGAACCAAAGTACTTGTTCAATTGATCTGCCATTTCCTTGTTCCCCATTACGACTTCCCCTGTTTCCGACTGCAGGGGACCTACATTTGTTTTTACTAACCTCTTTCTTTTTACATATTTATAGAAGCTTTTGCAGTCCATTTTAATGTTCTCTGCAAGCTTCCTTTCATATTTTATTTTCCCTGCCCTAATCAAACCCTTCGTCCTCCTCTGCTGAGTTTTGAAGTTCTCCCAGACCCCGGGTTTGCTGCTACTTCTGGCAAATTTGTATGCAACTTCCTTGGTTTTAATACTATCCCTGATTTCCCTTGTTAGCCATGGTTGAGCCACCTTCCCTTTTTTATTTTTACGCCAGACCGGGATGTACAATTGTTGTAGTTCATCCATGCGATCTCTAAATGTCTGCCATTGCCCTTCCACTGATAGCCCCTTAAATATCGCTTGCCAATTTAACCTCGCCAACTCACGCCTCATACCCTCAAAGTTGCCCTTATTTAAGTTCTGGACCATGGTCTCTGACTTAACTGTTGCCTTCTCCATCCTAATGTAGAACTCCACCATACTATGGTCACTCTTCCCCAGGGGGCCTCGTACCACAAGATTGCTGATTAGTCCTTCCTCATTACACAACACCCAGTCCAGGATGGCCTCCCCTCGAGTTGGTTCCTCAACATATTGGTTTAGGAAACCATCCCTTAAACACTCCAGGAAATCCTCCTCCACCGTATTGCTTCCAGTTTGAGTAGCCCAATCTATATGCATATTAAAGTCACCCATGTTAACTGCCGTGCCTTTTTTGCACGCACCTCTGATTTCCTGTTTCATACCCTCCCCCACCTCACTACTGCTGTTTGGAGGTCTGTACACAACTCCCACTAACGTTTTCTGCCCTTTGGTGTTCTGCAGCTCAACCCATATTGATTCCACATCCTCCAAGCTGATGTCCTTCCTAGCTATTGCATTAATCTCCTCTTTAACCAGCAATGCTACCCTTCCCCCTTTTCCTTTTACTCTATCCTTTCTGAATGTTGAATACCCCTGGATGTTCAGTTCCCAGCCTTGATTGTTCTGGAGCCATGTCTCTGTAATCCCAATCACATCGTATCCGTTAACATCTATTTGCACAGTCAATTCATCCACCTTATTACGGATACTCCTTGCATTAAGACACAGAGCCTTTAGGCTTGTTTTATTAACATCCTTTGTCCTTTTAGACTTATGATTTAGTATGGCCCTTTGTGTTTCTTGCCTTTGTTTACTCGGCCTTCCCCTATTGTTTCTCACCCTTCTAACATTTGTTTCTGACTGCATATTACTTCCCCCTGTTTCGCTACATAGGTTCCCATTCCCCTGCCATATTAGTTTAAATCCTCCCGAACTGCTTTAGCAAATATTACCCCGAGGACATCGGTTCCAGTCCTGCCCAAGTGCAGACCGTCCCTTTTGTACAGGTCCCACTTCCCCCAGAACTGGTTCCAATGCCTCAGGAATTTGAATCCCTCCCTCCTGCACCACTGCTCAAGCCACGTATTCAATCTCACTATCCTGTTCTCTCTATTCTGATTAGATCTCGGAGCTCAGGTTGTGTTAATGTAAAGCTGGGTTGTGGATAAAGATACAAAGCTGACACAGCCGGGGAGACCTCACCGTGTTGGACACAGACTTGCTGATTGACACTTGAAATGTTGCCAACATTTAACTGCAGCTCACAGTGTCAGGACAGTCACGGTTATTATCAGTCTTCCGTGTGTCTTCTTGCCCACTGCATCTCCCTAACAAACTTAGCTTATCACAGGCATGGCTATCAATCAATTCGTTGCCAGTGTGAAAAATGCAGCATTCGAAACTTAGCAACGTGTGCAGGACTGGAATCAGAGAGTGCCTGGGCAGTGATAACTTAACCTGAGCATGAAGATATTCATTAGGCCTGAGCCCTTCATGTATTGCTCAGTAGCCCACTGAGTGAGGAGAGAAGAGACCACAGGCCGGGAATGGAGCGCAAGGAAGTGTATTTTGGGTTGCTGTATCGAATGATGCGCTGATGACTGTTGCGGCAGTAGCAGCGGTGCAGCAAGTTGAAAGCTTCATCAGGGTGCTTTGATTGGTGGCAGTTCAAACATTCACAAAACGTAATGTTTCCTTACCGAGCATCGAATCCGGGCCCTAGCTTTTCTCAGAGACAGAAAGAAACAGAGAGACACACAGACAGAGAGAAGCCGTCGGGAAATTGAATACTGATCAATTTACTATCAAGGACCTGGTAGAGGAAGTAGTTATGCAGTACTTGAGGCAAAGATTCAAACACACACACAGACATGTGTGTGTGCTCTCTTTGTGTATGTATGTCTCAGATATCAGCCTTGCAAATTTTTCCTATTCAATAATTTATCCAATTCCCTTTTGAAAGTTACTATTGTATCTGCTTCCACCGCCCTTTCAGGCAGCGCAATCCCGAACACACTCCCTGAGTCACTGGCCTTATCCACTTGTTTGCTGCCGCTGTTTTTTCTCAGTGCAATATTTAGTTTTGAGCTTCTGGCAATAATTGGCCACTAATCGATCAAAGGGGAAAGTGACTGAGAAATAAACTGTGTCTGTGGCTGCATGAAACAGACATACTTTTTCCACTTGTATGTCAATTTATTTATCAGCATCAAATCAGGAATTGAACAGCTAAAATGATATTACAGTTCAATACAGAACAGAGTGAATAAATTAATATACCTCAGGACGGGGATGGAGCCTCGGCCCTTCCCACAGAAGATTTAAATTATATGATTGATTATTGATGCTGGCCGATTTATTTCTACACCTTGGAGTTCTGGAGAAACTACTTCATTATTTGTAGAACAAGCTGAGCCGACAGCTCCCTCCCTGTAACAACAGATAAGGGTAAGCCAGCAATAGTTCTGGCTGGTTTACCCGGTACACTCGGAGATTCTTAACTTCGGTGGAGCCCCACATTGGGGTGAATGCCTGTTATCCTGGCAGCAGTCATGATGCCTTCATCCTGCACCAGTCTAGTTTACCAGCAGTCTTCCAGCCACCATGTCAAACCAAAGGGTGGCTGCTCGGAGACAAGGGCTTTCCGCTGTGCAACTGGCTGATGACACCTCACCAATACCGCAACCACTCGGGGCCAGCAATCATATAATGAGAGCCATGCTGCCACGAGGTACCTCATCGTTCAGACTATCGGGGTGTTAAAGCAACGGTCCTTCAGCCTTGACGGCTCATGAGGAGCTCTCCAGTAAACACTGGAGTCCCATTTAGTGGTGATCTGCTGCATGCGCCACAACGTGGGCATCTTGAGGGCGAAGTGATTGCCACCACGGATTCTGGGACCACCTCAGGAGGAGGAGGAAGAGGAGGAAGAGCAGGAGGAGGAAGAGCAGGAGGCGGAATAGGTAGAAATGGAAGAGCAGGAGAACGAAGAAGAGGAGGATGGAGAAGGGAGGAGGCAGGCAGTAGATTCTTGTTCTGGACAGGCTGTCCGTGAGCGCCTCATCAGATTCCAGTTCCAGTGAATGAAATTCCACATGCCTGTTGCTCACCAGTTCCCCATCTTACCATCCCTCTGTCACAGAACATCACAGCGTCCTCCTGGTCACAAAGCTGAAATGAGAGCCACCACAAAACAAACATTCCAAACATAATTTATAAAGTTATCAAATCACAATCAGAATAACAAAGTCAACTCTAATCGCACTTGTGCTTTCCCTCAGTGTCTGTCTTTCTTTCGTGTTGCTTCTCCTACTCTCGTGCTCCTACGAAGTGCTCCCCCAGTGGCTACAGAATGGCTGATGGAAGGCTGCTGACTTTCAATGGGGAGACTGCAGATGGCCTTGCAGGAAGACCTCGAGCAGCTCTGGGCCTAGAATGCACGGCTGTAGACCGCACCACCTCGGCATGGACGGCAGTAGCCTGGGTTTGCTGGAAGACAGGCAGCAGCAAGGGCACTGCCAGAGATGCAGTGGTGGGATTATGAATACTGTTATCCTGAGAGAGGACTGCAGGTTCTTGCTCTGTGGAGCCACTGCCACTTCCCAGGGTGGCGCCTCTGCAATTCTAGCCTTCTATTTGGTGAAAGATTGCCGGAGTGCTGTGAAACCCCGCACTTCATACTCGTAAAGCCAGCCACGATGGCAGCAATGTGAGCTTCCACTGCAGTACTGAGACGTTGGGTCGCTTCCGCCTGTGCTGCAATGGAAGCTGTGACATCACCCATCACACACTGCATCATGGCTGGGTCTACTAGGTCTCTCATGGAGTTGCCATTCATTTCCATCCTGGAAATCACGGGCTCCAAGCTCCGTGCAAATTCCTTTGCAATGTTGGAGCTGGACATCTCCATGCTCCTTGGCACTGACAAGAGGCCCTCTGGCAGGCTTGCCATTGCCCCTAGCATTTCAGTGTGCATACCCATCACCCTTCTTCTGATGGCCGTCCCATTGAGGTACTGATCTGATTCCTGTGCATCAGAACTCGTGCATGAACTCACCCACTGGGGAGCTGACACCCATCTATCCTTTCCCCCTGACCTGGCTGCAGCCCACTGGTGTCCAGTAACTCACCACCTGCAGAGCCTGCCTCTATACTACACTCTAAAATCCTCGCAGTGCCATTTTCTGAGCTGGAGCCTGTGAATATCAGATGCATTGACGGTGCTCCTGCACTGCTCTCCTCCAAAGATTCGGGGACAGGTTGGCCTCGTTGGAATTCGTTCGTATCTGAAAGGAGAAAGGCACAAGCGTCGAGATGTGGTGAATGAAGGGGGATAGCACGATATCCATGCCTACACCATCAGTGTGTTGCATTGAGCAATGTGTGAGGCTTGTGGTGCAGATGGTGCGATATGGCATTTGATGATGCATTCACCCACCTTGACCACTCGTCTGAGGTCATTAAACTTTTTGCGGGATTGCATCCAGGTCTTGGGGCTAACACTTGTCGCACTGACGGCTTCAGCGATCACCTCCCGCAGCCTTCTGTTGTCCTTCCTTGAAAGCCTCTTGCCACTCTTAGATAGACGGCCTGACAACGTCTTTGAAACTCGCGGACCAAGGCCTCCATTGCTGCATCTGAAAATCACATCGTCCTTTCTCTTAGCTGTTGGAACATGGTTTTCTCCACAATGACAATGAGGTGCTTCTGCAACAAGGCACTTCCCCTTTAATAGTGCAGCGAACCTAGGCCAAACTTTATTGGCCAGTAGACTGCACACGATATTGTCCCCCCTGTTCAGCACTAAGCCAATCAGCAGCGGATTTAGCGCTGAGATCCGCATTGCAATCATTGCAATAAGCAGGCAGCACGAATTGTGTGTGCTGCCTGCAACACTTAGAAAGGACTGGGGCAGATCGAGCTTTGCGCTGCCTGCGCCTGTTTTCAGGCCTTGTACAATTTCTAGAGCTATATTCCAGATCAGAACAAATTGCCGCATTACAACAATGATCCTGATATTCCGCCTGGATTTTTTCTTGCAAATTATCCTAAATCTGTGTCCTTTGGTTATCGACCATCCTGCCAGTGGAAACAGTTTCTCCCTATATACTCTATCAAAACACTTCATGATTTTGATTGCCTCATTTAAATCTCCATTTAACCCTCTCTGCTCTAAGAAGAACAATCCCAGATTCTCTAGTCTCTCCACATAACTGAAGTCTCCGGTAACAATTTAGGGATTAGCTCTTTGTCTGATGGCGATCCCTGGAAATGAGATTTATTTGCACTCTGCAACTGGAAGTGAGAAAATAAGTGTCGGAACTCCTGACAGTGAGTTCTTTGCAGGGGTTCTGTGGAATAGTTAGTATTTGCGAATGGGTTCCCAGGAATTGTGCCATAACTCCAGTAAGTTCCATGCACTTGTACATGTTTATTCAGGTACCAATGATTACATCACCATCTGCAGGTTTGGGGCACTTGGAATCTTGTTATACCGGTTCCAGGAGGTGTATCAATATTAGTGGGGAGTCCTCAGGAATGTTTCAATGTTTAGAGCAGGTACATGGCCATATCTGACTAAGTGCAGCGTCAATGGTTGTGTATTTCTGGAAAGATTCACGGGTCATGTGCACACATTCTTTGCGGTCGCCAGGAGTGTGTCTGCATTTTAAGGGCAATGGAAATAGGACAATGTTTGCCATGGATCTTCAGAAATAAGCAAAGGATATTCCCGGGAGCTCAACCAAATGGTTTGCTTTCACTGACTGAGGTTAAAGTCCACACTGAGAATTGGATAGAAATTCTCTGAAATTACAGAACCTCATTATCACAGAGATCATCAGAAACCTGTAACTAAACCTGTTCTCGCTTCACCCAATGCGGCCATACTGACGATTCCACATAATCTGATTAACCCTGAGCTTTGGGGCGATTCACTTTACATCTGTGCAATATCGGGCTAAATATAGTTTATGATATTGCAACACGTTGTGTAAAAGAGATTAACTGAATCTGTTTGTTCAGTCACTGTAAATAATGTCAGTCTCCTTGCGCCCTAATTATGTCAGTGGAGATTTATCTCGCCTTACATAAGGGCCTTCGCTCAGTGTATTAAGCCAGAGTGTCTCTCGGAGCTTGGTCTGCAGAACAACCCGGGATCAGCGTTCAGCAGAAGTTGGAAATACGGATCGGAGTCCTCCATGAGAAAATATGGCAATGCTTGCAATTTATAGTGTACAGAAGATTTATTATCCCACCCTCGCTGTTTTTGGTGTCCCTGGTAAGTCTCTATCTCCAGGTATTAATCCTGTAACCATTTTAATTGTAATCCTGCCTGTAACTGTCAAATCCCAGATGCTGTCGGTGTTCCTTGTAAGTGACCATATTACTATTTCATACTGGAAACGATATTTAACTGTAAACACTGTGTTCATTATGCAAGTCTGCATATCCAAAAATTCATTGTACTCAGTTTATTCCTCTTGCTTTGTGTCTGAAAGTAACTCGTTCCCCGACAGTGTCACTCGGTGATTTATTGAATGAATATCTTACAATCTGCAGTCCGGTCTGAGTCTGGGAGTAGATTTTACACTTTACCCTCTGGGCGTTAAACAGCGACTGAGGAGGCCGGTGGAACAAGAAGTGGGCGAGAAGGATTTACAAAACCAGCCACAGTGGTTCCATTGATTTTAAAGGAAGATGAATCTGGCGGGTTCTATTATTGGTGAGGGGCCTGTTCCCCGCCCCGATTATCTGTGTGTGCTCCGGACAGGCGGTGATTGATTGTTAGACAGTGAAGATCGAATCAAATCCAATCAGGAATATGTTCATGGCTTCAAGGATATTTTTTATATCTGTTGGGTAAAATTAATGATACAGTGTTGCAATTGGCGATAAATCATTCCAACTGATTTTAATTCCAATTGATTGTAAATGGAGTAAGGTGCATTGTAGATTCTTTTATCATTTTATCGTTTTGTATTCCCTCTATCAATTTGAAATATATTTAGTTCTCATTCACATGTGGACAGCGCCAGATTAGCATTGTTTCACTTCCATTCAGATTCTTTCTCAAACACAAGGTGGCAGATCGAATCGTTCTTTACATCATCAGCCCCTTTATAGTGGCTGCCCATCCGAATAGTTTTGAAATACGTATGGAAATTCTCCCATTACAAAATCATTAGATAGATTGATAGATAGATAGATAGATAGATAGATAGATAGATAGATAGATAGATAGATAGATAGATAGACAGACAGATAGACAGACAGATAGATAGATAGATAGATAGATAGATAGATAGATAGATAGATAGATAGATAGATAGATAGATAGATAGATAGATAGATAGATAGATAGATAGATAGATAGATAGATAGATAGATAGATAGATAGATAGATAGATAGATAGATAGATAGATAGATAGATAGATAGATAGATAGATAGATAGATAGATAGATAGATAGATAGATAGATAGACATATAGATGGACAGACAGTGGATAGACATACTGACAGATAGACAGACAGGTAGTACATTTTGTATTGGTAATAGTGTAAGATCGGTTATGTAACACTGACAGCCCATTATACACTTCTCACGAATTTCCTTTACATTGATTTTAATGATAGCGAAACCGAGTGGGGTTTTAGAAACATTGGCCCATTCGATATTGTCTCGTTTACTTCTTTGTTGAAAGTTAAAAGTTGCGCCAGTAATCAATGAAAGAAATCGGGCAGTGTGTAAAAGCCTCAGCCAATCCGCTATTGACCATTTTTATCCGGGAGCAAAAGACAATATTTCGTTATTATTGCCAATACTGATTTTTTTTAAGTTTCTCTCTCTTCCTCTCCAGAAGGTATTGTGTCCTTGATGAGTTTTCACAAGACAGCTATCTCATGTTCCACACATGATTACAGATGATTCTCCTTTGGTCTATTTTTCCACTGCCGTTTCACACCCCAGATGTTTCCTGCCCAGAAGGAGACGGTTCAGCCTTCTCTCAGTCTCAACTGTTTGCTGCAGTATTTCAAAAGCGACTCCCCAGACCCACTCTCTCCTCATGACCCGGTGTCTTCCTCTGCTCCTTGTACTGTTCTCCTCTTTAGTTAGAAGTATATCCTCTAAGAGTGATTTACGCTGTCTCGAGTTCCGACCCATCTCACGGCTGATGTTGGTTTGAAATATCTCATTGATGATTTTAATTCACTCTTGTTCTCTGCCTCTGTATCTAATTTCAGCTATCATTTGAAGCTAACCCGCCCGGCGGGAACCAGGCGAGTTCGGGCCGGACACCCGTTTTACAGCCCCCCACCCCCCGATTTCGCTCTGCATTGACTTCAATGTTGCGGACCATTGGACCTTGAGTAAAACAGGTGTCCGACTTGAACACACTCCATTCCCGCTGGTCGGGTTAGTTTAACCTCCGGGTTTCTACAGGTCCTTGCTAGGTTTCGGTACCAGGGACCACTCTGAAATTACCGTTCATTAAGTTTGAGGCGAGGCAGCAGGTGCAAAATGTCATTCTGCCACGGCACATAACGTGGATGAACAATCCTTTTACTCGTCAAACATTCAAACAGACACTTTCCAGCAGAAGTCATTACACAGTGTACAGGAGCAGGACCAAGGCGTATACCCCACCATATCACAGGGTCACTGATCAGGAGCAGGACCAAGGCGTATACCCCACCATATCCCATAGTCACTGATCAGGAGCAGGACCAAGGCGTATACCCCACCATATCCCAGGGTCACTGATCAGGAGCAGGACCAAGGCGTATACCCCACCATATCACAGGGTCACTGATCAGGAGCAGGACCAAGGCGTATACCCCACCATATCACAGGGTCACTGATCAGGAGCAGGACCAAGGCGTATACCCCACCATATCCCAGGGTCACTGATCAGGAGCAGGACCAAGGCGTATAGCCCACCATATCCCAGAGTCACTGATTAGGAGCAGGACTCATGTGAACAATGGTCAACAGAAGAGGTGTGATATAACATAAAGCAAATGGAAAGAACATACAAAAGTGAAAATAATAGTATAGATCGAGGGAGCTGCCAGAGATAGAAAGAACAGCAAAGGAAGACAACACAGATATTAAGAGCTGGAAAGATGGAATACGAAAAGAAAATTGCGATGGATTTCAAGAGCAACATCCTGCTTTCTCGCCATACCCCTTGATCCCCTTAGTTGTGAGTGTTATATCTAACTCCCTTTTGAATATATTTAGCGAACTGGCCTCAACAACCTTCTGTGGAAGAGAATTCCATAGATTCACCACTCTCTGGGTGAAGAAGTTCCTTCTCAGCTCAGTCCTAAATGGCTTCCCCTTAATCCTTAGACTGTGACCCCTGGTTCTAGTTTTCCCTACCATTGGGAACATTCTGCCCGCATCTAATTTGTCTAAACCAGTCAGGATTTTAAATGTCTCAATAAGATCCCCCCTCATTCTTCTGAACTCCAGAGGATACAAGTTCAGTTGACCCACTCTTTCTTGATATGTCAGTCCGGCCATCCCAGGAATCAATCTAGTGAACCTTCGCTGCACTCCCTCAATAGCAAGAATGTCCTTCCTTAAGTTAGGAGACCAAAACTGCGCACAATACTCCAGGTGTGGCCTCACCAAGGCCCTGTACAACTGTAGCATCACCTCCCTACTCCTGTACTCAAATCCCCTTGCTATGAAGGCCATCATTCCGTTTGCTTTCTTGACTGCCTGCTGCACTTGCATTCCCACCTTCAGTGACTGATGTACCATGACGCCCAGGTCTCGTTGCATGTCCCCTTTCCCTAATCTGCCACCATTCAGGTAATAGTCCGCCTCTCTATTTTTACCACCAAAGTGGATAACCTCACATTTATCCACATTGTACTTCATCTGCCATATATTTGCCCATTCACCCAACCTGTCCAAGTCACTCTGTAGCCTCCTAGCATCCTCCTCATTGTTCACACTGCCTCCCAATTTAGTGTCATCCGCAAATTTGGAGATATTACATTTAATCTCTTCGTCCAAATCATTAATATATAATGTAAACAGCTGGGGTCCCAGCACCGAACCCTGCGGTACCCCGCTGGTCACTGCCTGCCATTCTGAAAAGTACCCATTTACTGCTACTCTTTGTTTCCTGTGTGCCAACCTGTTCTCAATCCACGTCAACACATTACCCCCAATCCCATGTGCTTTAACTTTGCTCACCAATCTCTTGTGTGGGACCTTGTCGAAGGCCTTCTGAAAGTCCAAGTACACCACATCTACTGGTTCCCCCCTGTAAAGGTTTTTACAATTATATAAGAGAAAAAGTAGTCGGGGTAACGTAAGCAAGAAAACAGTATCAGCAAATATAATGGCACTAAAGACTGATAATCCTGAGAACCAGCTGGTTTCCACCCCAGGGTTATAAAGAAACTAGTGAGGAAATTGCAGATGGTTTAGCCGTAATCTTCCGAAGCTCTCTCGAGTCAGGAATTGTCCCATTTGGTTGCAAAATTACAAATCCAATTGTTATTTAGGAAAGTTGAGAGAGAGATACCAGGAAATTAAAGACCAGATAGTCTAACATCTGTTTTGGGAAGTGATTCAGCTAAACTGAGCATTTGTTGGGTATTAAGTTATACAGACACGAGGCAGATGAATGGAGTTTGGATACAGATAGCCCAGATCTCATTAAATGGCGGATCAGGCTCGATGGGCTGAATGGCACACTCCTGCTCCTAAGTTCATATGTGACATCCCAACAATACCCAGGGTCTCTGATCAGCATCAGGAGTCAGGGGATTACATACTCAGCATATCTCAGGGTCAGTGATCAGGAGCAGGACCAATGGGAGTTTCACCCTCAGCACATCTCAGAGTCACTGATCAGGAGCAGGGCCAAGGGGGTTACACCCTCAGCACATCTCAGAGTCACTGATCAGGAGCAGGGCCAAGCGGGTTACACCCTCAGCACATCCCAGAGTCACTGCTTAGGAGCTGGAACCAGGGGGATCAACCCCACCATATCACAGGGTCATTGATTCCAGTTGTAACTGACTAGGCCCAGATTTGACCGTGGGACCTTCTGTCAGCACCATCAGGTTTTGTTGGCACCAGTCAGTGTGTTTACTCTTTGTTCATTAGGGCAAACCACATTCTGTTGTTGGACATTTCTGAATAAATATAACCGTGTTATTTTCATGTTTATTTATCCAATTTGATCAGACCTTGCTGACAGTTGACTTGAAGTCTTAGCTCTAACATGAAGTTCTGTGACATCGGATTCCATCACGGGATGTTGTGAGCTTTCAGTAAATTACATCCATTGATCCACGACACTGATATTTCTGCTCCCATCCTGATGTGTAATTTCCCTTTCCCACCCCTTCCTTACAGTTAACATAGTGACGATTGTGATCCTGTCTCGGGGAAAGTGTGGCCTCTCCAAATGTGTCACTCGGTACCTGGTGGCCATGGCAGCGGCGGATCTACTGGTCGTTATCCTCGATCTGATAATGAGGCGCATCCCCATTGTTTATTATACGAGGTTTCACTTTCTGTTCGACATTCCCGTGTGTAACATTCACGCCGTCCTTCTTTATGCAGCCACAGACTGTTCTGTCTGGTTCACCGTCTCTTTCACCTTTGATCGATTTGTGGCCATTTGTTGCCAGAAGCTAAAAAACAAATATTGCACCGAGAAATCGGCGGCGGTGGTTATTGGAACAATGACTGTGTTGTTCTGTGTGAAGAACATTTTCTGGTACTTTATGGTTACAGGCAACTATATGCTAATGAGAGTTCCCTGGTTCTGCGCTATGACCTACAGTGTTATGTATTCACCAGTATGGACAGCAATTGAATTTCTACATTACATTTTCACCCCGTGTGTACCATTTATTCTGATTCTGATGCTCAATGTTTTAACTGTCAGACACATTTTAGTGACCATCAGAATTCGGAAGAAACTTCGGGACCGGGTCAGTGGGGAGAGTCCCAGCGATCCAGAGACAAAAAGCAGAAGAAAATCAATTACTGTAATTTTTGTGATCTCGGGGAATTTTATCCTTCTATGGGCTGTGCTCGTGCTCAATACGATGTATACTAGAATTGTTCTGGTGAGCGAGTTCCCTATTGCTGAGCTCCCCAATATTGTACGAGAAATTGGGTTTATGCTCCAGCTCCTGAGTTGCTGCACAAACACTTTTATTTATGCCGTGACCCAGAGTAAGTTCAGAGAGGAGCTGAAGAATGGGGTGAAATATCCCTTCACTGTACTTTCTAAGATTATAAAATAACGAGGAAAACGGAAGATTTTCACACGTAGGCTACAATGTTGTTTCACACGGTATCCCAGCCCCTCACCACCCAGTCTCTGTAATCCTGTTGTTTTGAAGGCAAACCGAGCTGATTAGATTGAGATTGAATTTGAAGCAAGGTGTGTTTTGTAAACTTGGAGCAGCTGCCGTGTGTGGAAAATCCTTTACTGTAATCACACATTTAAATAAAATTAAACTGACATGGAACAACTACCGTGCCAACTATTTATTGTGTTTTATTGCTGTTTGTGTTCATGGATTTCGGCCGGACGGACTGTGATTCTATGTAATGGACTGTAACTGGGAAAAGATACAACACCAGTCGGCAATACCGCGAGTTCCCCTTTACAGAGACCATCTCCGGGTAGTTTACTGATTCCTGCAGTCCAACTGCTGAAATACAAGTTATTCTGAGTATAGCCTTCTTCATGCGGTGTATAAAAGGAGTAATTTACCACTCGGCTGATGGATACTGCGCGCATTACAATGGTTACCTTAATAAAGCCTGAAATTTGCGGTGGAAAATGACGGCGAACAAACAACATTCGCTGTTATTACCCCTCTGAAGCTGACCGCAACTTCAGGATGTAGCGCATGGGCATCGAAACACGGAAATCCTGAAGTTGCGGTCAGTCATTCACTGTTCCGACACTGGCTGCGCTGTGCCCCCGCCCCCACCCCCATAGCCGGCAATCAGTGGAATCAGGGAAATCAGTGAAACTGACCAAACTCGGGCTTTTCCCGGCAATATCGCTGTTAAATACCCCATTAAATGGATTCGGTGTAACTGGGGTTTTAACAGCGAATTGACTGCTAAACACGCCTTATGGACCTGAATAACTATTTTTAATTTTGTGGAGTGTCAAATTTCTCCATTGTGATAAAATGAAGTTTATTATAAACTTTAAAGAAAATCATATTTTTTAAAAATTTGTTCATGTTTATTTCAGGTTTATCTTTTCCCCATGTGAGAGCCCCAATCTTTGATTTTCTCTCTTAACATTTTTAAAAAGCCTGAATAAATGCAACTTCTTCGCGTCCTGCTCCCTGTGTGAATTCTGCATTGTGCTGCACAGACTATAAATTAATAAATCATCGTCATTAACAAATATAATTAGTTGATGCTAAAGCCAAAAAAAAGTAGATATAATAAACAGGTAATGATGAAATTGGTCCTGGGCGGGACAGTAAAACGGGCGATAGTGAATCGGCAGCCTTTTTGTCGAGCCCTGGATTTTCTTTTCAATTCAACACGGTGCTCCATACGGGGTCTGACCAAGGCTCTGTATAACTGAAGCCTTATTTCCTCCTGTTCATATTTGAGCTCCCTTCAGATAATGGCCCAAAAATTCGTGAGAGAGCCTTCGTGCGAGGGTAAGGCTTCCCCGCGATTTCTCACTGCGCGCTGGCTTTTTCAGGCCCAGCTCGCATGAACTTGAAGTTCTGGACAGCAGCTGGGCAGTGCTTCCGTATCCCACAGGCGCAGTTAATTCGTGCGAGCTGTGGGATCACGTGACTCAGTTAGAGCCAATGGCAGCACAGCATCTTTCATTCATAGCTTTCACACAAGTGCTGTGAAAGCTATGAATCTATACCCCCCAAAAGAACAGCTAAACCTCAATTAAATTTAAAAAAAAACCTATCACATTAATAAAATAAGTATAGTTAAATAAATTAACCATTTTAAACAAAAAATTAAATTTTTGAAAAAATTTAAAATCTTTTAAAATGTTATAAAAATAAACTTACCTGTCTTTAAAGTCTCTAAAAAAGATATACCTGTTAAAAAAAAATCAAAATAATACTTAATTAACTACTTACCTTGTTAAAAGAGGGTCTTACGCCTCCTTTCTTTATGTCTAAAATGTTCCATGCTTACCTGCGCGTTCAAAGCACGAAGTGCACTGCGTGCGCGCAGCCTGTAGCGCGCACGCGGTTCTCCTAGGAACCGCCCCCTTTTGAATTCACCAAGTGCCGGTTTTAAGCGCATGCGCAGTGCATGCAGAAAACCGGCAATTGGAGACAGAATACGCGAGAGCACACAGTGCGTACTCTCGCGTAGCGGCACTAATTTTTGGGCCTTTATGTTTAATCCCCTCAGGACGCCTTGGGATTGGGAAAAAAATGATGCCTTGCCAGAGCTGCCCACAAACCAAGGAGCAACAATTGAAAAAACTGAATTAATAATTGAAAAGTGAACATGACGTGGTGCAGAAGAAATATAAGAAGCTAAGATTTTTTTTAATCATTGCAAAATACATCACATTATCGGGACAATAGTAGAAACAGTTCAAACACCAGCGACAACTAATATACATGGATGAGCGTTTTGATTTCAATCTTACACCACGTATGTCTCGTAATCTTCTGCTGTGCCTTTTCTAATTTGAGTTTCACTAGAACACTTGGACAACTATCATCGTGGCTTCTTTAACATGAGAACCTCCGTAAAGCAAATGCATAGGGTTTATGCAACCTGTCATCATAACTTAACCCTATAACCCTATATCATTCTGGTGAATCTAGGCTGTTCCTCCTCCAGGACAATATATACATTTCCTGAGGTTCGATGCCCAAAATTAAATGCAGTTCCCCAATTGGGGTCTGGCCAAGGCTTTGTAAAACACAAGCATCGCTTCCTTTCATTTGTATTCCAGCCGCCATTAGCTTTGAATATTAAAGCCCTCGAGGCACCAAGGGAGTGGCAATAAATTGAACCTTGTCAGCATCGCCCCCAACCCAGGAACCAAAAATTAAATAAAAGGTATGTATAATTGAAAAAGTTAAAACCAGAAGTGGTGCAGATGCAACAGAAAATGCAAAGGTATTTTAATTTCAAAATTACAGAAGAGAAAACAATCTGTGGCCACTAGTGGAGGCCATTCATACACCAAGAACAAATAGCTACACATCGATAGCCATTTTGATTCGAATATTACACTGGTGAATCTCGAGATTTTCTGTGGTGCCTTTTCTGTTCACTGCATTAAGAGAAACCATGGCAAACCATCAAAGTGTACTTTCAATATGAGAACTTATGTACAGCAAATGCACAAAGCATGGATGATTGAGTGAAAGGGCCACCTTATCTGATGAATTGCTGCTGCCAAGAGTTTGGGCCTTTGATTAATTAATTTAAAAAACCTTCTAGAAATCAGAGATAAGATGTGGTTTAAATAACATAAGAACATAAGAACTAGGAGCAGGAGTAGACCATTTGGCCCCTCGAGCCTGCTCCGCCATTTAATGAGATCATGGCTGATCTGATCCTGGGCTCAGCTCCATTTCCCAGCCCGCTCCCCATAACCCATCACTCCCTTATTGTTCAAAAATCTGTCTATCTCCACCTTAAATATATTCAATGACCCAGCCTCCACAGCTCTCTGGGGCAGAGAATTCCACTGATTTACGACCCTCAGAGAAGAAATTCCTCCTCATCTCAGTTTTAAATGGGCGACCCCTTATTCTGAAACTATGGTCCCTAGTTCCAGATTCCCACGTGAGGGGAAACATCTTCTCTGCATCTACCTTGTCGAGCCCCCTCAGTATCTTATATGTTTCAATATGATCACCTCTCATTCTTCAAAACTCCAATGAGTATCGGCCCAAGCTGCTCAACCTTTCTTCATAAGTCAACCCCTTCATCTCAGGAATCAACCTCGTGAAAATTCTCTGAACTGCCGCCAATGCAAGTATATCCCTCCTTAAATAAGGAGACCGAAACTGTACACAGTACTCCAGGTGTGGTCTCACCAATACCCTGTACAGTTGTAGCAGGGCTTCCCTGCTTTTATACTCCAACCCCCTTGCACGAAAGGACAACATTCCATTTGCGTTCCTGATTACTTGCTGTACCTGCATGCTTACTTTTTGTGTTTAATGCACAAGGTCCTCCAGGTACCTCTGTACTGCAGAATTTTGTAATCTCTCTCCATTTGAATAATAATTTTTTTTATTTTTTTATTATCAAAGTGGATAACCTCAAACTTACCCTCCTTATATTCCATCTGCCAAATTTTTGCCCACTCACTTAGCCTGTCTATATCCCTTTGCAGATTCATTGTGTCCTCTTAACAACTTGCTTTCCCACCTATCTTTGCATCATCAGCAAATTAGGCTACATTACACGCGGACCCTTTATCCAAGACATTAATATAGATTGTAAATAGTTGAGGCCCCAGCATTGATCCCTGTGGCATCCCACTAGTTACCGTTTGCCAACCGGAAAATGATCCATTTATGCTGACTCTCTGTTTTCTGTTAGTTAGCCAGTCCTCTATCCATGCTAATATATAAGCCCCAACCCCGTGAGCTCTTATCTTGTGCAGTAACCTTTTATGTGGCAACTTATCGAATGCCTTCTGGAAATCCAAATACACCACATCCACTGGTTCCCCTTTATCCACCCTGCTCGTTACATCCTCAAAGAAGTCCTGCAAATTTGTCAAACATGATTTACCTTTCATAAAACCATGCTGACTCTGCTTGACTGTATTATGATTTTCGCCAACTCTCCGACACCTCCTCCTACCTCCACCTGGACCATGACCCCACTACCGAACATCAAGCCACCGTGTCCAAGACTGTCACTGACCTCATCTCCTCTGGAGATCTTCCCCCCACGGCCGCCAAACTCATAGTTCCCCAACCCCGCACAGCCCGCTTCTACCTCCTTCCCAAGATCCACAAACAGGAGTGCCCTGGTAGACCCATCGTTCCAACCTGCTCTTGCCCCACGGAACTTATCTCTTCCTATCTCGACTCTATTTTTTCACCCCTTGTCCAGTCTCTTCCCACCTACATCCGCGATTCCTCTGACGCCCTCCGCCGCTTTAACAGTTTCCAGTTTCCTGTCCCCAACCGCCTCCTTTTCACCATGGACGTACAATCACTCTACACCTCTATCCCCCACCAGGATGGCCTGAGGGCGCTCCGCTTCTTCCTTGAACAGAAGCCCAACCAGTCCCCATCCACCGCCAACCTCCTCCGCCTGTCTGAACTTGTTCTCACATTGAACAACTTCTCCTTTGACTCCACCCATTTCCTCCAAATCAAAGGTGTTGCTATGGGTACCCGCATGGGTCCTAGTTATGCCTGCCTTTTCGTGGGATATGTGGAACACTCTTTGTTCCAGTCCTACTCGGGTCCCCTCCCTCACCTCTTTTTCCGATACATTGACGACTGTATCGGTGCCGTTTCCTGCTCTCGCCCCGAACTAGACAATTTCATTCACTTTGCATCCAATTTCCACCCTTCCCTCACCTTCACATGGTCCATCTCCGACTCTTCCCTACCCTTCCTCGACTTCTCCGTCTCCATCTCTGGGGATAGGTTATTGACCAACATTCACTACAAGCCCACTGACTCCCACAGCTACCTGGACTACACTTCCTCCCACCCCGCCTCCTGTAAGGACTCTATTCCCTTCTCCCAGTTTCTCTGTCTCCGCCGCATCTGCTCCGACGATGCCACCTTCCATAACAATGCTTCCGACATGTCTTCCTTTTTCCTCAACCGAGGATTCCCCTCGACCGTGGTCGACACGGCCCTCGACCGTGTCCGTTCCATCTCCCGCAGTTCTGCCCTCACCCCGGCCCCTCCCTCCCGGAACCACGATAGAGTTCCCCTTGTCCTCACCTTTCACCCCACCAGCCTCCACATTCAACCTCCGCCATTTCCGCCACCTCCAACGTGATCCCACCACCAAACGTATCTTCCCCTCACCTCCTCTTTCAGCATTCCGTAGGGACCGCTTCCTCCGAGACACATCTAGTCCACTCCTCTATCACCCCCAGCACCCCTTCCCTTTCACCCGGCACCTTCCTGTGCAAGCGCAGGAGATGCAACACATGCCCTTATACATCCCCCCTTCCCACTGTCCAGGGCCCCAAACACCCCTTCCAGGTGAAACAGTGATTTACTTGTACTTCTTGCAATCTAGTATACTGTATTCGCTGCTCACGATGTGGTCTCCTCTACATTGGGGAGACGAAACACAGATTGGGTGACCGCTTTGCGGAACACCTCCGTTCAGTCTGTAAGGGTGACCCCGAGCTTCCGGTCGCTTGTCATTTTAATTCACCCCTCCACGGCCACTCAGACCTCACCGTCCTCGGCCTCGTGCATTGTTCCACGGAATCTCAGCGTAAGCTCGAGGAACAGCACCTCATCTTTCGTTTAGGCACTTTACAGCCTTCGAGTTCAACAATTTCAGATCATTACCCCGGCCCCTCCCACGTATATATATATTTTATCCACCCCTTTTGTTCCGTGCCTTTTTCCTTTTTTTTTTCTTTCTCTCTCTCTCCCCCGACGGCAGCTGTCTCATTCTGCCAGCTTTTCACACCTCAGCTTTTGTTTCTTAACCTGTCCCATTACCATCTCGTCTTGCCTTGAGCATCTCTTAATGTCTCTACTTACCATAGACCAACCCTTTTGTTCTTTTATTCCTCCCACCAGCCTCCCCATTGCATTTTTATCTGTTTAATTTCATGCTTTTCTCTCAGTTCCGATGAAGGGTTTCGACCTGAACCGTTAACTCTGTTTCTCTCTCCGCGGATGTTGCCTGGCCTGCTGAGTTTTTCCAGCGTTTTATGTTGTTATTTCGGATTTCCAGCATCCGCAGTATGTTGCTATCATATCACTTTTAAAGAGATTCTCACCGAAGTACATCCTTTTAAAGAGGGAGACTTTCTATCAAGGAGACCTTTGAAAGAGTGAGTCTCACCATCAGTGATCCCTTTAAAAAGTGAGTCCCAGCATCAGAGATCCCTTTTAAAGAGGGATTCTTTCTATCACGGAACCCATGGTGAAGACGGAGTCTTACATCAGGGGCCCCTTTGAAAGAGGAAGTCTCAACATCAGGGATACCTTTTAAAGCGAGTCTCACAATCAGTGATCACTTTTAAAGAGAGAGTCTCACCGTCAGTGACCATTTTAAAGAGGGAGTCTTTCTATCAGGGACGCCTTTTAAAGAGGGCGTCTCACCATCAGGTTCCTGTTTTCAAGAGTGTATCTCAACATGAGGAATCACATTTAAAAAGGGAGACTTTCTATCAGGGAGCCCTTTTAAAGAGAGTCTTACCATCAGGGAGCCCTTTTAAAGCGGGAGTCTCCCCAAAAGGGATCCATTTTAAAGAGAGAGTCTCGCCGTCAGAGAGCTTTTAAAGAGGGAGTCTCAACCTTGGGGTCCCATTTTAAAAAGAGATTTTCTATCAAGGTCCCCTTTTAAAGAGGGAGTCTTTCTATCATTGACCCCATTTAAAAACAATCTTCCTATTAGGTACACCTTTTAAAAATGGAGTCTCACCATCAGGGACCCATTTTAAAGAGGGTGTCTCACCATCAGGCAGCCCTTTAAAGAGTAAGCATCACCATCAGGGACACCTTTTAAAGAGGGAATCTCACTATCAGGGACCCCTTTTAAAGAGAGCGTCTTTCTATCAGGGACACTTTTAAAGGGAGATTCTCCCATTAGGGACATCTTTTAAAGAAACAGTCTCAGTATCAGGGACCCCTCTTAAAGAGGTTGTTTAAGCATCAGGGACTCCTATTAAAGAGGGAGTCTCAACATTAGGGACCCCTTTTAAAGCGGAAGTCTCACCATCAGCGATCCCCTTGAAAGAGGGAGTCTCCCCATGAGGGACCCCTTTTAAAGTGAGAGTTACACCATCAGGGGCCCCTTTTAAAGATGGATGATTCCCGTTAGGGACCCATTTTAATGAGAGAATCTCTCCACCATGGGCCCTTTTAAAGAGAGAGTCTCACAATCAGGGATCGCTTTTAAAGAGAAAATCTTACCGTCAGAGACCCTTTTAAAGAGGGAGTCTTTCTGTCAGGGACCCCTGTTAAAGAGTGCGTCTCACCATCAGGAATCCATTTTAAAGAGTGAGTATTTCCATTTGGGATCCGTTTTAAAGCGAGAGCCGCACGCTCAGTGACCTCCTTTAAAGAGGGAGTTTCAGCATCAGGGATCGCTTTTAAAGAGGGAGTTTCAGCAACAGGGATCGCTTTTAAAGAGGGAGTTTCAGCAACAGGGATCGCTTTTAAAGAGGGAGTTTCAGCAACAGGGATCGCTTTTAAAGAGGGAGTCTTTCTATCAGGGATCGCTTTTAAAGAGAGTGTCTCCCCATTGGGGACATCTTTTAAAGAGGCAGTCCCATCATCAGGGACCCCTTTTAAAGAGGGAGTTTCAGCATCAGGGACTGCTTTTAAAGAGATAGTCTCTCCATCGGGAACCGCATTTAAAGAGACAGTCTCTCCATCAGGGACCCCTTTTAAAGAGGGTGTCTCAACATCAGGGAAACCCGTTTTAAAGAGGGTGTCTCACCATCAGGGACCCCTTTTAAAGAGATAGACTCGCTATTAGGGACCCCTTTTAAAGAGGGAGTCTCACCATCAGGGATTCCTTTTAAAGAGGGTTTTTCAGCATCGGGGACTCCTATTAAGGAGGGACACACCATCAGGGACACCTTTTAAAGTGGCAGTCCCACCATCAGGGACCCATTTTAAAGAGGGAATCTTCCCATCAGTGACCCCTGTTAAAGAGAGAGTCTCGCCATCGGGGACTACATTTAAAGAGGGGTCTCACCGTTAAGAACACATTTTAAAGAGGGATTTCATCATCAGGGTTCCCGTTTAAAGAGACAGCCTCACCATCAGTGGCCCATTTTAAAGAGGGAGTATCCCTGTCATGTGAAGGAATAAGCCATATTCAGAAAAATACACAATTCTATGAAATAATTCTGGCCTTATTAAAACATGACAGACTGTGTATGGAAATCTGGAAGCCTCAACAATCTAAAGCTGTAAACAGCAAACAGGCTATTGAGTTAAGATAAGTTGTTGACACTGAATCTATAACCTTATTGAAACAGGAGGTTGGAGGCTCCTGAAGTCTGTAGCTTTGGAAAGAACGTAATGGTACACCCTGTCAAGATTTTCTAAATTACATTTCGGAAGGAAACACATAAAATTAAGAAACATATGCCTTCATAAAAATGACATCAAATGACACACAGGAGTCAGGAGTTTGCATTGCTAACTTCTCAACTGACTGTAAGAATAGCAGTGGTCAGCAGAAAAATGACTACATATAATTAGCTTAGATCATCAGAAAAGTTCAAAGGAAATACCACTGAGAAAGTATTTAAATATTGAGCTTTCAAATGGGATGATAGTTTCGCTGTAAACAGTCAAAGCGATTACATAGAAACATAGATACATAGAACAGTACAGCACAGTACAGGCCCTTCGGCCCTCGATGTTGTGCCGAGCATTGTCCGAGACCAAGATCAAGCTATCACACTCCCTATCACTCTGGTGTGCTCCATGTGCTTATCCAATAACCGCTTGAAAGTTCCTAAAGTGTCCGACTCCACTATCACAGCAGGCAGTCCATTCCACACCCCAACCACTCTCTGAGTAAAGAATCTACCTCGGACATCCCTTCTATATCTCCCCCCATACACCTTATAGTTATGCCCCCTTGTAACAGCTGCCTCTACCCGAGGAAATAGTCTCTGAACATCCACTCTATCTATCCCCCTCATCATCTTATAAACCTCTATTAAGTCGCCTCTCATCCTCCTCCGCTCTAAAGAGAAAAGCCCCAACTCCCTCAATCATTCCTCATAAGACCTCCCCCCCAAACCAGGCAGCATCCTGGTAAATCTCCTTTGCACTCTTTCCAATGCTTCCACGTCCTTCCTATAGTGAGGTGACCAGAACTGCACACAATATTCCAAATGTGGTCTCACCAAGGTCCTGTACAGTTGCAGCATAACCTCACGGTTCTTAAACTCAAACCCTCTGTTAATAAACGCCAACACACCATAGGCCTTCTTTACTGCTCTGTCCACTTGAGTGGCAACCTTCAGAGATCTGTGGATATGAACCCCCAGATCCCTCTGCTCCTCCACGTTCCTCAGAACCCTGCCGTTGACCCTGTAATCCTTATTCAAATTTGCCCTACCAAAATGAATCACCTCGCACTTATCAGGGTTAAATTCCATCTGCCATTTTTCGGCCCAGCTCTGCATTCTATCAATGTCTCTTTGCAGCCGACAACAGCCCTCCACCTCATCCACTGCTCCACCAATCTTGGTGTCATCAGCAAATTTACTGATCCACCCTTCAGTCCCCTCCTCCAAGTCATTGATAAAAAATCACAAACAGCAGAGGACCCAGCACCGACCCCTGTGGCACACCGCTGGTAACTGGTCTCCAGACCGAAAATGTTCCATCCACCACCACCCTCTGCCTTCTATGAGATAAAAATGAGAAGTCGCACAACACCAGGTTATAGTCCAACAGATTTATTTAATTTTACAAGCTTTCGAAGCAGTTCGCTCCTTCGTCAGGTAAGTTAGCAATGAGAGAATCTCCCAGAATTCACAATTTAAACCCAGACAAAATCTATTCACATTATTCCCTGCAACAAAGAGCACAGCCAAGACAATGAGATGTGTCCCAAGGGGTCCAACGTGTCAAACCACCTGCTGGCTGCATATCCTGTCAATTTGTGTTCTTGTGTTAGCCTTTTAAAAAAAAAAAACACCTGGGAAGACCGGCCATGATGTCAAGTCACGTTCTGTATCGTGACATGAACCCGATATCGCGATTGAGGCCATCCTCATGAGAGCGGAACTTGGCTATCAGTTTCTGCTCTATGATTTTGCGCTGTCGTGTATCTCGAAGGCCGCCTTGGCGAACGCTTACCCGCAGATCCGAGGCTGAATGCCCCTGGCTGCTGAAGTGTTCCCCGACTGGGAGGCAACCCTCCTGCCTGGCGATTGTTGCGCGGTGTCCGTTCATACGTTGTCTCAGTGTCTGCATGGTCTCGCCGATGTACCATGCTCTGGAGCATGCTTTACTGCAACGTATCAGGTAGACAACGTTGGCCGAGTCACATGAGTATGTACCGTGTACCTGGTGGGTAGTGTCCTCACGTGTAATGATGGTATCTGTGTCCATGATTTGGCATGTCTTGCAGAGGTTGCCGTGGCAGGGTTGTGTGGCGTCTTGGTTGCTGTTCTCCTGAAAGATGGGTAATCTGCTGCGAACGATGGTACTTTTGAGGTTAGGCGGCTGCTTGAAGGCGAGTAGTGGAGGCGTGGGGATGGCCTTAGCAAGGTGTTCGTCGTCATCGATGACATGTTGAAGGCTGCGAAGAACATGGCGTAGTTTTTCCGCTCCGGGGAAGTACTGGACGACGTAGGGTACTCTGTTGGTTGTGTCCCGTGTTCATCTTCTGAGGAGGTCTATGCGGTTTTTCGCTGTGGCCCGTCGGAACTGTCGATCGACGAGTCGAGCGTCATATCCCGTTCTTACGAGAGCGTCTTTCAGTGTTCGTAGGTGTCCATCGCGTTCCTCCTCGTCTGAGCAGATCCTGTGTATTCGCAGGGCTTGTCCATAGGGGATGGCTTCTTTAACGTGGTTAGGGTGGAAGCTGGAGAAGTGGAGCATCGTGAGGTTGTCCGTGGGCTTGCGGTAGAGTGAAGTGCTGAGGCGTCCATCTTTGATGGAGATTCGTGTGTCCAAGAATGAAACCGATTCTGAGGAGTAGTCCATGGTGAGTTTGATGGTGGGATGGAACCTGTTGATGCTATCGTGTAGTCCTTTCAGTGATCCTTCGCCGTGGGTCCAAAGGAAGAAGATGTCGTCGATGTATGTGGTGTACAGCGTTGGTTGGAGGTCCTGTGCAGCGAAGAAGTCTTGCTCGAACTTGTGCATGAAGATGTTGGCGTATTGGGGTGCGAATTTGGTCCCCATGGCTGTTCCGTGTGTTTGGGTGAAAAAATGGTTGTCGAAGGTGAAGACATTGTGGTCAAGGATGAAGCGGATGAGTTGTAAGATGGCGTCCGGAGATTGGCTGTTGTTGGTGTTGAGTACTGAGGCTGTCGCAGCGATGCCGTCATTGTGGGGGATATTGGTGTAGAGTGCCGATACGTCCATTGTGACGAGGAGTGTTCCTGGTTCAACTGGTCCATGGGTGCTGAGTTTCTGCAAGAAGTCTGTAGTGTCGCGACAGAAGCTGGGGGTTCCCTGTACGATGGGTTTCAGGATGCCCTCGACGTACCCAGAGAGGTTCTCACACAGGGTTCCGTTGCCTGATACTATGAGATAGCCAGTTACTTATCCAATCGGCCAAATTTGCCTCTATCCCACAACTCCTTACTTTCTTCATGAGCCGACCATGGGGAACCTTATCAAACGCCTTACTAAAATCCATGTATACGACATCAACTGCTCTACCTTCATCTACACACTTAGTTACCTCCTCAAAGAATTCAATCAAATTTGTTAGGCAAGACTTACCCTTCACGAATCCGTGTTGACTATCCCGGATTAAGTTGCCCCTTTCCAAATGATCATAAACCCTATCCCTCAGGACATTTTCCATTATCTTACCAACCACCGAAGTAAGACTAACCGGCCTATAATTACCAGAGTCATTCCTATTTCCTTTCTTGAAGAGAGGAACAACATTCGCCACTCTCCAGTCCTCTGGCACCATTCCCGTGGACAGTGAGGACCCAAAGATCAAAGCCAGAGGCTCTGCAATCTCCTCCCTTGCCTCCCAAAGAATCCTAGGATATATCCCATCTGGCCCAGGGGACTTATCGACCCTCAGGTTCTTCAAAATTGCTAAAACATCTTCCCTCAGAACATCTACCACCTCCAGCCTATCCACCTTTATCACACTCTCATCCTCAAGAACATGGCCCCTCTCCTCGGTGAACACTGACGAAAAGTATTCATTCATCACCTCTCCTATTTCTTCTGACTCCATGCACAAGTTCCCACTACTGTCCTTGACCGGCCCTACACTCACCCTGGTCATTCTTTTATTTATCACATAAGAGTAAAAGGCCTTGGGGTTTTTCTTGATCCGATCCGCCAAGGACTTCTCATGCCCCCTCCTAGCTCTCCTAAGCTCTTTTTTTAGCTCATTCCTTGCTACCTTGTACCCCTCAATCGACCCAACTGAACCTTGTTTTCTCATCCTTACATACGCTTCCTTTTTCCTCTTGACTAGACATTCAACCTCTTTTGTGAACCATGGTTCTCTCACTCGGCCATTTCCTCCCTGCCTGACAGGGACATACCTATCAAGGACACGCAGTAATTGCTCCATGAAAAAGCTCCACTTTTCGTTTGTACCTTTCCCTGATAGTTTCTGTTCCCATCTTATACTCCCTAATTCTTGCCTAATCGCATCATAATTACCCCTCCCCCAATTATAAACCCTGCCCTGCCGTATGGCCCTATCCCTCTCCATTGCAATAGTGAAAGTTACCGAATTGTGGTCACTTTCTCCAAAGTGCTCTCCCACATACAAATCAAACACTTGGCCCGGTTCATTACCCAGTACCAAATCCAACGTGGCCCCAGCTCTTGTCGGCCTATCCACATATTGTGTCAGGAAACCCTCCTGCACACACTATGCAAAACTATCCCATCCGAACTGTTTGACCTATAAAGGTTCCAATCAATATTTGGAAAGTTGAAGTCACCCATGACAACTACTCTGTGACCTCCACACCTATTCATAATCTGCTTTGCAATTTCTTCCTCCACATCTCTATTACTATTTGGGGGCCTGTAGAAAACTCCTAACAACGTGACCGCTCCTTTCCTATTTCTAACTTCAGCCCATATTACCTCAGACGGCAGATCCCCCTCGAACTGCCTTTCTGCCGCTGTTAAACTATCCTTGATTAACAATGCTACTCCTCCACCTTTCTTACCAACTTCCCTACTCTTACTGAAACATCTATACCCCAGAACTTCCAACAACCATTCCTGTCCCTGTTCTAACCATGTCTCCGTAATGGCCACCACATCGTAGTCCCAAGTACCAATCCACGCTCCAAGTTCTCCTACCTTATTCCGGATGCTCCTTGCATTGAAGTAGAAACACTTCAAGCCATCTTCCTGTCTGCCGGTACATTCCTGCGACCTTGATACCCTCCTCAGTACCTCCCTACACTCACTGCTGGCTCCTGGACTACAGCCCTTTTTCCCATCCCACTGACAAATTAGTTTAAACCCCCCCGAAGAGCCGTAGCAAATTTCCCTCCCAGGATATTGGTGCCCCTCTGGTTCAGGTGCAAACCGTCCTGTTTGTACAGGTCCCAACTTCCCCAGAATGTGCTCCAATTATCCACATAACTGAAACCTTCCCCGCTACACCATCCCTGCAGCCACGTGTTTATCTGCACTCTCTCCCTGTTCCTCAACTCGCTAGCACGTGGCACCGGCAACAAACCAGAAATTACAACATGGTTTGTACTGGCTCTCAGCTTCCAACCTAGCTCCCTAAATTCCTGTTTTAAATCCCCGTCCCTTCTCCTACCTATGTCGTTGGTACCGATGTGTTCCACGACTTGTGATTGTTCCCCCTCCCCTTTGAGGATTCTGAAAACACGGTCCGAGACGTCACGGACCCTGGCACCCGGGAGGCAACATACCATCCGTGAGTCTCTTTTGCTGCCACAGAACCTCCTATCTGTCCCTCTGACTATTGAGTCCCCAATAACTATTGCTCTCCTGCTCTCCCCCCTTCCCATTCTCAGGCTTCATTGGCAGGCTCCGTTAGTCTACAACGTTTTGTACCTCAGGGATCAAGGTATTGTACTGTATTTGATTTTGGTGGATATCCTGGAATAAAGACGAAAATTGTAAAAAAGTAGCGAAGTTAAGTATTGAGAATAAGGATTTCTGATAATAGAATTGTACCCTTCTGTTTTTGGAACTGTCAATGTTGCGATTGAAACACCTACTGTAATTACATGTCGGTTCTTTAATAAATCAATGTATTTTTAGAATTGTCTCACATAGTACTTCTTGATCAAACTCGCAAACTCAATCTCTGTAGGCTCTTTGGTGAGGAGTTGCAGAATTCTGGGGGAGTTATCCGGACCCACGTAATATCCGGAAATTTACATTCCAGCTAAACTTAGTAAAAGTGCTAACTGGAGGACTGTAAACTCTTCAGGTTGTTCCTTTCGTTAAGGGAGAGATAATCTGGACCTTTCGACCGAATGAAGCGTCTTTTGGATTCGGCTACCTCAAACTTTAGTTGAAAGTGTACGTCTGGGGAATACGCCTGATCCAGGGTAGCCCGACAGGGGCTAGGACTAGTAATTAACCTTTCAGTTAGGCATCCCTTTCAATGAGAGACTCTCTCCACTAGGGACCCCTTTTAAAGAGGGAGTCTCACCATCAGGGTCCCCTTTTAAATCTGGAGTCTCACCATCAGGGACCCCTTTTAATGAGGGTTTTTCAGTTTCAGGGATTCCTATTAAAGAGAGGGTCTCACCATCATTGGCAACTTGTAAAGAGAAATCTCAGCATTAGGGACCCCTTTTACAGAGGGAGTCTCACCATCAGGGACTCCGTTTTAAGAGGGTTTTTCAGCATCTGGGACCCATTTTAAAGAGAGAGTCTCACCATCAGGTATCACTTTTAAAGAGGGTGTCTCACCATCAAGAACACCTATTAAGGAGTGTATATCAGCATCAGGGACACATTTTAAAGAGACAGTCTCACCATCAGGTAGCACTTTTAGAGAGGGTGTCTCACCATCAGGGACCCCTTTTAAAGAGGGTGTTTCAGCATCAGGGACACCTTTTAAAGAGGGAGTCTCCCCATCAGGGATCACTTTCAAAGAGAAAGTCTCTGCACCAGGTACCCCTTTTAAAGAGGGTGTCTCATCGTCAGGGACATCATTTAAAGAGAGTCTCACTGTCAGGGTTTCCTTTTAAAGAGGGCGTCTCACCATCAGTGGCCACTTTTGAAGAGAGAGTCTCAAATTCAGTGACCCTTTTAAAGAGGGAATCTTTCTATCAGGGAGACATTTTAAAGAGTGAGTCTCACCATCAGGAATTCCTTTTAAAGAGTGAGTATTACCATCTGGGATCCCGTTTAAAGAGAGAGTCGCACACTCAGGGACACCTTTTTCAACATCCGGAAACAATTTTAAAGAGGGCATCTTTCTATCAGGGACCACTTTTAATGAGAGAATCTCTCCCTTAGGGACCGCTTTTAAAGAGGCAGTCCCACCATCGGGGATCCCTTTTAAAGAGTGAGTTTCAGCATCAGGGACACATTTTAAAGAGGGAGTCTCCCCATAAGGGTTCACTTTTTCAGAGATAGTCTCTCCACCAGGAACCCCTTTTAAAGAGTGAGTCTCAGCATCAGTGGCACCTTTAAAGAGGAAGTATCCCTGTCAAGAAGGAATACGGAGATGCCGGTGTTGGACTGGGGTGGACAAAATTGAGAGGTCGCACAACACCAGGTTATAGTCCAACAGTTTTATTTCAAATCACAAGCTTTCGGAGCTATCGCTCCTTCCTCAGGTGAAGTAAATTGGATACAGAATCGCCAGAGCATATATAGATGGAAAAAAAAACATGTGTACTTTACAATTGCAGACCAATAAATTAAATCATCCTGACTATCTGCCGAGGTGTGATAAAGTTAATTAAGTCAGCCAGGAAGGTACCACATCAAAAGACATAGCAAGATACAACTGAGACAATGAGGTGTAGTCGCAGGGGTTCTAACGTGTCAAAAGCTGCCGTCTGTATGTAAAACGAAAAGCTTTAAAAAAAAATTACTTTTTTACTGGGAAAATTTTTACTTTTTTACTGGGAATCACATCTGTGAACAAGCTAACGACGACTCGAGTCCGGATCACGTCATGTATCGTGACATAAACCCAAGATCCCGATTGAGACCGTCTTCATGAGTGCGGAACTTGGCTATCAGTTTCTGCTCGATGATTTTGCGTTGTCGTGTGTTTCTAAGGTTGCCTTGGAGAACGCTTACCCGCAGATCCGAGGCTGAATGTCCTTGACTGCTGAAGTGTTCACGGACTATTGTAAAGAAGCATACCGACAACTGGACAACCAGGAACACTACAGACAGCTACCCGCAGATCCGACCAAAGAACACACCCGCCAACTCAATAGACTGATCAAGACCTTCGATCCAGACCTTCAAAACATCCTACGCGCTCTCATCCCACGTACTCCCCGCGTGGGAGACTTCTACTGCCTCCCAAAGATACACAAAGCCAACACACCCGGACGTCCTATCGTATCAGGCAATGGAACCCTGTGTGAGAACCTCTCTGGATACGTCGAGGGCATTCTGAAACCCATCGTACAGGGAACCCCCAGCTTCTGTCGCGACACTACAGACTTCTTACAGAAACTCAGCACCCACGGACCAGTTGAACCAGGAACACTCCTTGCCACGATGGACGTATCGGCACTCTACACCAGTATCCCCCACGATGACGGCATCGCTGCAACAGCCTCAGTACTCAACATCAACAACAGCCAATCTCCAGACGCCATCCTACAACTCATCCGCTTCATCCTTGACCACAATGTCTTCACCTTCGACAACCATTTTTTTACCCAAACACACGGAACAGCCATGGGGACCAAATTCGCACCCCAATACGCCAACATCTTCATGCACAAGTTCGAGCAAGACTTCTTCGCTGCACAGGACCTCCAGCCAACGCTGTACACCAGATACATCGACGACATTTTCTTCCTTTGGACCCATGGCGAAGGATCACTGAAAAGACTACACGATAACATAAACAAGTTCCATCCCACCATCAAACTCACCATGGACTACTCCTCAGAATCGGTCTCATTCCTGGACACACGAATCTCCATCAAAGACGGACACCTCAGCACTTCACTCTACCGCAAGCCCACGGACAACCTCACGATGCTCCACTTCTCCAGCTTCCACCCTAACCATGTTAAAGAAGCCATCCCCTATGGACAAGCCCTGCGAATACACAGGATCTGCTCAGACGAGGAGGAACGCGATGGACACCTACGGACGCTGAAAAACGCCCTCGTAAGAACGGGATATGACGCTCGACTCATCGATCGACAGTTCCGACGGGCCACAGCGAAAAATCGCATAGACCTCCTCAGAAGGCAAACACGGGACACAACCAACAGGGTACCCTACGTCGTCCAGTACTTCCCCGGAGCGGAGAAACTACGACATGTTCTTCGCAGCCTTCAACATGTCATCGATGACGACAAACACCTCGCTAAGGCCATCCCCACGCCTCCACTACTTGCCTTCAAACAGCCGCTTAACCTCAGAAGTACCATCGTTCGCAGCAAATTACCCAGCTTTCAGGATAACAGCGACCACGACACCACACAACCCTGCCATGGCAAACTCTGCAAGACATGCCAGATCATCAACACAGATACCACCATCACACGTGAGGACACTACCCACCAGGTACATGGTACATACTCATGTGACTCGGCCAACGTTGTCTACCTCATACGTTGCAGGAAAGAATGCACCGCGGCATGGTACATCGGCGAGACCATGCAGACACTGAGACAACGTATGAACGAGCACCGCGCAACAATCGCCAGGCAGGATTGTTACCTCCCAGTCGGGGAACACTTCAGCAGTCAAGGACATTCAGCCTCGGATCTGCGGGTAAGCGTTCTCCAAGGCAACCTTAGAAACACACGACAACGCAAAATCATCGAGCAGAAACTGATAGCCAAGTTCCGCACTCATGAAGACGGTCTCAATCGGGATCTTGGGTTTATGTCACGATACATGACGTGATCCGGACTCGAGTCGTCGTTAGCTTGTTCACAGATGTGATTCCCAGTAAAAAAGTAAAAATTTTCCCAGTAAAAAAGTAATTTTTTTTTAAAGCTTTTCGTTTTACATACAGACGGCAGCTTTTGACACGTTAGAACCCCTGCGACTACACCTCATTGTCTCAGTTGTATCTTGCTATGTCTTTTGATGTGGTACCTTCCTGGCTGACTTAATTAACTTTATCACACCTCGGCAGATAGTCAGGATGATTTAATTTATTGGTCTGCAATTGTAAAGTACACATGTTTTTTTTTCCATCTATATATGCTCTGGCGATTCTGTATCCAATTTACTTCACCTGAGGAAGGAGCGATAGCTCCGAAAGCTTGTGATTTCAAATAAAACTGTTGGACTATAACCTGGTGTTGTGCGACCTCTCAAGAAGGAATACGCCATATTTAGAAAAATACATAATTCTACGAAATAATTCTGGCCTTATTGAAACATGACAAACTATGTTTGGAATTCTGAAAGCCTCAACAATCTAAAGCTATAAACAGCATACAGGCTATTGAGTTAAGATAAGTTATTGACACTGACCCCTTTTAAAGAGGGTGTCTCCAAGAGGTCTCATAGATTTTTGTTTGATTCCCTCTTCCGTATCATCACCGTCCATGATGGGGAGATGCTCTAAGTCCATTTCCGGGGAGAGGAATTTAAAAATGAGTGTAGGATCATTCAAGAACGATCCCCATTTATCATATCGGAGCTGGATGGCTCTTCTTTCATCAGAAACCATCCTCAATACTGATCTTAAATCGGGAATCTCAGTCCAGATGGTAATGGGGTCTTTCCCTTGAAGGGTTCGTGCCTTGATGAGTCATTGGACTACCATAGTCATGACCCTTTCAACATTGGAAACGTTCTAAGAATGGAACTGAATGGGCACTATGCTCTTTTCATTATAGAAAACTGCAACTGTCACTTTAGGTGATGACCTGAGATGAATATTGAGGGGAAATTCGAAGTCCCTCTGTTCCAGGTCCATGGCTTTTTGTACCTCTCGGCATAATTTTGAGTAATCATCTGGTGAAAATATGAATGGTCCTTTTGCTGCTTCGCCCACTCTAGCATACAGGGGTGCTGAGAGCTCGGAAAAGGTTGGCGTAAAGGATTGAGCAAAATTCAGAAGTCCTGAACTACTTTGCCGAATTTTCATTGTTTTAGGATTTTCAATGGTGACTAATTTTTCCTTATAGGGTTGAGTTAATCCTCTACCGTTTCCCGCTATTCGCAGGCCCAGAAAATCTACCTCTTCCCTAACTAGTTGAATATTTTTTATGTTGATTAAGTACCCAGCAGTTCTAAGTCTGGATAAAACAGAATCAATGGCTGCAAGTGTTCTTGGAGAATGTCATGTGACAGATATATATCGTCCACATAAGATTTGACGTTAGGTAGGTATTTTAAAAGGTCAATGATGTGGGCTGAAAAGAGAACGGGGCTGTATTGAAATCCCTGGGGCAATCTGGTCCAGCAATACTGATGGTCATCGGGTCCAGTCATCGCTATTTTTGGACAATCAGCTTTTTGTATTGGATGTGACCAGAAACCGATTGCTCGATCAATACAAGATTTATATTTTCCCCTCGTGATTCCAGAGAGAAGGGCTGTGGAATTTTGCTGTTGTGCAGTATGTGGGGCCGTTAACTTATTTAAGGCTGTATAATCGACCACTAATCTCCACCTCCCATCTGGTTTAGCAACACCCAACAATGGTGAATTAGTTCTAGATGCCATTTTGATTAAGACACCTTGTTCTTTTAGTTCTTTGAGCGTTGTTAGGAGATCTATTTTTCCTTTGTGGTCTTGAATAGGCCACTGTTTTTTAGGTTTGCGCCAGCCATCATCAAGTGGGTGGGGTTTGATGTGTATCTTGACACATTGATTTGGATGGCGTTGTAGATAAGGGTATTATCTATTAATGAGTTGCTCTCGGAGGTCTTTGCCTCCCCCCTCTAGGCAAGTTCGATCAAGATGTGTCGGAACATGTTTTTTCCATGTCATCCTGGTCCGTGGATGCTTCTACAGGTCTGGTTGAGATTTTAAGGTAATGTTTCATGTCTCGTTGTCCTATAATGAGGGAACAGGCCATTTGTGGTACCAGTCCTACATCTATGGTCACCATGATTCCATATATAGTAATAGGTATTTTGTAAAATTCATTATTTTGGTTTTGTCTTGTGTGAATCCCCCGAATGGTCTTTTACAAATTGGGCTCCCCAAATCTGTTCACTTAGTTTTTATAATTGCAGGATCTATTACAGTGTGATCAGCTCCCGTATCAAACAAGGCCTTCAATTGTATGTTTGTGGGCAAGGTTACCAGGGCATAGGGGAATTCAAGGGCCCGTGGCTGGTGCCAGGCCTTCAATCCTGGGATGCTTCATCCTCAGGATCCTCAGTTTCATTTGCTGCTTTATCTTTAATTATTTTAACTGATTTTTGTTCCTCCCTCTTGGGGGTATCATGTTTTCCAGGTCCCTGAGGGGGTTTGTTGGACCATTTATTATCTTGACGATCCTCCTGTTGGGGTGGACGTTGGTTCTGCTGGGAATCTTTTTGATCCCCATTTCGGATTTCCCGGTAGCCCCCCAGGGCTCCCTGATAGATTTGGCCAGAGTAAAAGCTGTCCCCATAGGGAGTCCACTTTCCTTTCGAGGTCTAGCCCCTCTTCTATTCCATCTTTCTGGGGAGAAATCTCACTCGTATTGTGGGCGAGTTGGAGGTGTAAAACTTCTGGAATAGCCTCATGGGGGTCCCGAGCCACGATGTTGTGTCTGGGCGGGGTGGACTTTAGACTTGGGTCTACACAGTCCTTGTTTCTGAGTACCAAATGTACCTTCTTCGGTGTTTTTATCCCTGGTTTCTGATCTCATTATAGGTTTAGTTTCGGGTAGACCTAATAGGTCATGATTTAATTGGATAATGCGATTGACATTATACCATCTTTGTTGGTTATCTCGATAATCGTTTAGAGCACCATCACAGTCAAGTTTGTGGGCTGTATTTTGGTATTGATTGTCCCAGTTATGCTGTGTAATTACTTTGCCTAATTGTAGGCAGCTACCAGCCCTTTAGCTGTGGCTGTATTAGTGAGTATTTCCTTGATGGATCCCAGTACATGCCCTCCCTGAGTTGCCGTGAGAACATAGGCATATATTTGAACCCAGTTGTTACACTGGTTTAATGGGGTAACTGAGTCTGAACTTAGTATCATTTGCAGTAGTTGTCTCAGGTGTTGGGCATTCCAATCTTGACAACAGGTTTCTAATTTATCAAGGTTAGTTAGAATCCAGCAGTTTTTTTTCCTGGCTGGTGTTTCCCGGGCTACCACACATTGTGTAGATAGAGCTCAGGTTTACTTGAAATAGGGGCGCAATATGTGATTGCTGGGATTGGCTTTCTGGACCAGTAATCATTGCGCCTCCAGCATTTAGATAAGATTGAGCTAGTGCCTGTCGGCATTGATTATAATGGATTTTAAGCTCTCTATAGTTTTCTCGAAGATACTGGTTATTTATTTCATCAGGAGCTTTCCACCTTAACCGGAATCCATGGCCCCCAGGAGCACAGGCTGCTCCGAATCCTATTATTCGTCCATGGTTGCCACCACCTTGTTGGGCACCGTAAATTAGGCTCCCAATTGTGCGGGTGTGCACCTTATCATTAAGGAATTCAGTGGATTTGGAGTATGTGTTTGATTATCCCACTGGGTATGTTGTACCCCTGGTTCTGGGGATCAACATCAATAGTGCCATGAGTTCTAACGGCTCCATCGGCATCAAAGCATTCTATTTCAAAAATGATCACTTTTTCTGTGGAGGTACAGGGATAGGATTATTTCCCCTAATAAAGCAATTGTTTGAATTTCCTAATAAAAAAACTTGGCCAATTCCGACAGGGTTTGCCATTTCGTCAAGACCTAACCTCGGTTAGGGTTTAATTTGAACTTTATAAGAAATTTCTAGACCTCAATGGTATATTGAGGGAGTTCTGATTTAAGTTCAACAAGGCCTGATCAGGGACTTGTCGTCTCTAGAGACTTAAATCTGGGTCTTACTACCACTGTCAGTAAAACATTCCTTCTATACTTAAAAATCTACAAGATGAATGTAGATATAAATATAAGTATAGGTTCTATATTAACTCGTTAACACAAACGTTGGGCGCCAACTGAAGGGATCATTTCTTGTCCTAGCCCCTTTAGGGCTGCCCCGATCTGGCGTATTCCCCAGCCGTTCACTTTCAACTAAAGTTTGAGGTAGCCGAATGCTAAAGACGCGTATTTGGATCTAAAGGTGCGGACTATCTCTCCCTAAAGGAAAGAAGGAACCTGAAGATGTTACCGACCTCCAGAAAGCACTTTTAATAAGTTTAGCTAGACTGTAACGTTCCAGATATTATGAGGTGCGGAAAACGCACTCAGAATTCTGCAACTCCTCACCAAAGAGCATATAGAGATTGAGTTTGCGAGTTTGATACAGAAGTATTATGTGAGACAATTCTAAAAATATATAGATATATTAAAGACCGACATGTAATTTAGAATTGGTGATTCAAACGCAACATTAACAGTTCCAAAAACAGAAATCTTACAATTCTATTATCAGAGGTCCTTATTCTCAAATGTTAACTTCGTTACATTTTTACATTTCTTAGTCTTATTCCAGGATATCCACCAAAATCAAAAACAGTGTAGTACCTTGATCCCCGAGATACAAAGAGTTGTAGACTTACAGAGCTTGCCTTTGAAGCCGAGAATCGCTTTGCCCCATTACAGCGAATCTATCATCCCATTTGAAAGTTCAATTTTTATTCCCTTTTGCAGTGGTATTTCCTTTGAAGTTTTCTGCTGATGTCCTTTAATTATCTCTAGTCATTTTTCTGCTGATCCCTGCTCTTCTACAGTCAGTTCAGCTGGTAGCATTAAGAACCGTGCCTCTACCTTTAGGTGTTCGAAGCTTATCATAAAAACGGTGTGACAGCAGATGCATCTATTTGATGTCATTCTTACCAAGGTCTTTTGTTTGTGTCTTTTTACGACATGTAAATTAAAAACACCGCAACCGGGGACACCATTGCCTTCTTAGTTACCTCAGCTGGTTGCAACACAAAATCGTGTCTCCTGTGTTTCATTTGATGTCATTTTTACGGTGGCATTGGTTTCTTAT
This sequence comes from Squalus acanthias, assembly GCA_030390025.1. Classification (NCBI taxonomy): domain Eukaryota; kingdom Metazoa; phylum Chordata; class Chondrichthyes; order Squaliformes; family Squalidae; genus Squalus; species Squalus acanthias. Next base: position 2,548,745 of record JASTWF010000033.1, on the reverse strand, counting down.
TTGTCTGTGTTTCTTTCCAAAGTTAATTTGGGACAGCTTATCAGGGTGTACCATTGTGTTCTTTCGAAAGCTTCAGACTTCAGGAACTTCCAACCTCTTGTTTCAATAAGGTTATTGATTCAGTGTAAACAACTTATCTTACCTCAATAGCCAGTATGCAGTTTACAGCTTCTCCATTGTTAGGTTTTTAGATTTTCAAGCCCAGCTTGTCATGGTACAAAGGCCAGAATTCTTTCATAGAATGGAGTATATTTCTGAATATGGCTTATTCCTTCACCTTCTCACCATCAGGGATCCCTTTTAAAGAGGAGACTCACCATCAGCGACCGCTTTTATAGAGGGTGATTCAGCATCAGGGATACATTTTGAAGAGAGAGTCTCACCATCAGGGATCCCTTTTAAAGAGGGAGTCTCACCATCTGGGACCCCTTATAATGAGGGAGTCTTTCTATCAGGTACCCCTTTTAAAATGACAGTCTCCTCGTTAGGGACGCCTTTTAAAGAGAGAGTCTCACCATCAGCAACCCCTTTTATAGAGGGTGACACAGCATCATTGATACATTTTGAAGAGAGAGTCTACCCATTAGGGATCCCTTTTAAAGAGAGCGTCTCATGATCAGAGACCCTTTTAAAGAGAGAGTCTTTCCATCAAAGTCCGCTTTTAAAGAGGGAGTATTTCTATCAGGGACCGCTTTTAAAGGGAATCTTCCTATTATGGACACATTTTGAAGGGCTGGAGGAGGTTACAGAAATAGGGAGTGTTGTTGGGGCTGGAGGAGTTAACAGAGATAGAGATTGTTGTCGGGCTGTAGAACGTTACAGATTTAGCGAGGGTTGTTGGATTGGGTGATATTACAGAGATAGGGAGGTTAGTCTGTCTGGACATAAGAACATAAGAACATAAGAAATAGGAGCAGGAGTAGGCCAATCGGCCCCTCGAGCCTGCTCCGCCATTCAATAAGATCATGGCTGATCTGATCCTAACCTCAAATCTAAAGAACACAAGAAGTAGGAGCAGGACCCGGCCACACAGCCCCTGGGCCCGCTCCGCCACCCACAGGGCCCTGACTGATCCGAACTCAGCCTCATGTCCAATTTCCTGCCCGCTCACCGTAACCCCTAATTCCCTTTACCTCTTGGAAACTATCAATTTCTGTTATACATTTATTTAATGATGTAGCTTCCACAGCTTCCTGGGGCAGCAAATTCCACAGACCTACTACCCTCTGAGTGAATAAGTTTCTCCTCATCTCAGTTTTCAAAGAGCAGCCCCTTATTCTAAGATTATGCCCCCTAGTTCTAGTTTCACCCATCCTTGGGAACATCCTTACCGCATCCACCCAATCAAGCCCCTTTACAATCTTATATGTTTCAATAAGATCGTCTCTCATTCTTCTGAACCCCAATTAGTAGAGTCCCAATCTACTCAACCTCTCCTCATATGTCCACCCCCTCATCCCCGGGATTAACCGAGTGAACCTTCTTTGTACTGCCTCGAGAGCAAGTATGTATTTTCTTAAGTATGGACACAAAAACTGTATGCAGTATTCCAGGTGCGGTCTCACCAATTCCTTATATAACTGCAGCAATACCTCCCTGTTTTTATAATCTCTCCCCCTAGCAATAAAAGCCAACATTCCGTTGGCCTTCTTGATCACCTGCTGCACCTGCATACTAACTTTTTGATTTTCGTGCACTAGGACCCCCAGATCCCTTTGTACTGCAGTACTTTCCAGTTTCTCGCTATTAAGATAATAACTTGCTCTCTGATTTTTCCTGCCAAAGTGCATAACCTCACATTTTTCAATATTGTATTGCATCTGCCAAATCTCCGCCCACTCACCCCGCCTGTCTATATCCACTTGCAAGTTTTTTATGTACTCCTCACTTTCTACTTTCCCTCCCATCTTTGTATCATCTGCAAACTTTGATATGTTACACTCGGTCCCCTCCTCCAAATCGTTAATATAGATTGTAAAGAGTTGGGGACCCAGCACCGACCCCTGCGGAACACCACTGGCTACTGGTTGCCAGTCCGAGAATGAACCATTTATCCCAACTCTCTGCTTCCTGTTAGATAACCAATCCTCCACCCATGCCAGAATATTACCCCCAATACATTGTTTTTTTTCTCTTGAGCAATAATCTTTTATGTGGCACCTTGTCGAATGCCTTCTGGAAGTCTAAATACACTACGTACACTGGTTCCCCTTTATCCACCCTGTACGTTATGTCCTCAAAGAACTCAAGCAAACTTGTCAGACGTGACTTCCCCTTCATAAAGCCATGCTGACTTTGTCCTATTAAATTATGTTTATCTAAATGTTCCGTTACTGTCTCCTTAATAATAGACTCCAAGATTTTACCCACGACAGATGTTAGACTAACTGGTCTATAATTTCCAGCCTTCTGCCTACTACCCTTTTTAAATAAGGGTGTTACATTAGCAGTTTTCCAATCTGTAGGGACCTTTGCAGAGTCCAGGGAATTTTGGAAAATTATTACCAAAGCATCCACAATCCCTACTGCCACTTCCCTCAAGGCCCTAGGATGTAAGCCATCAGGTCCAGGGGATTTATTCGCCTTGAGTCCCATTATTTTTACTGAGTACCAATTCCTTAGTGATTTTAATCGTATTTAGCTCCTCTTCCCCTACAGCCCCCTGTTTGTCCAGTGTTGGGATATTCTTAGTGTCTTCTACCGTAATGTCTGAAACAAAATATTTGTTCAGCATTTTTGCCATCTCCATGTTTCCCACCATTAATTTCCCGGTCTCATCCTCTAAGGGGCCTGCGTTTGCCTTAGCCACCCTTTTTATTTTAATACAACTATAGAAACTCTTGCTATCTGTTTTTATATTTTTTTGCTAATTTATTTTCATAATCTATTTTCCCTTTCTTAATCAATTCTTTAGTTACTTTTTGCTGTCTTCTGAAGACTTCCCAATCTTCCGTCCTCCCACTAAGTTTGGCTACCTTATATGTCCTTGTTTTTAGTCGGATACTATCCTTAATTTCTTTACTTAGCCACGGATGGCTGTCATTTCCTTTACACCCTTTTTCTCTCAGTGGAATATATTTCTTTTGAATGTTGTAAAATAACTCCTTAAATGAACACCACTGCTCATGTACCGTCTTACCCTTTAATCTATTTTCCCAGTCCACTTTAATCAATTCCGCTCTCATACCATCATAGTCTCCTTTATTCAAGCTCAGTACGCTTGTTTGAGAACCAACCTTCTCACCCTCTAATTGGATATGGAATTCAACCATTTTATGGTCACTCATTCCAAGGGGATCATTAACTAGGACATTATTAATTAATCCTGACTCATTACACAGGACCAGGTCCAAGGAGGAGTGTACAGAGATAGGGAGTTTTCTAGCTGCTGGAGGAGGTTTCAGAGTTACGGAGGGTTGTAGAGCCAGAGGAGGGTAAAGTGATAAAGAGGTTTGTAGTGCTGGAGGAAGTTACTGAGATCGGGAGGTTGTAGATATTGGAGGATGTTACAGAGATTGGGTGGGTTGTAGGGCTGGATGAGGTTACAGAGGTAGGGAGGTTTGTAGGGCTGGAGGCGGTTACAGAGATAGGGAGGGTTGTAGGGCTGGATGAGGTTACAGAGATAGGGAGGGTTGTAGGGCTGGATGAGGTTACAGAGATAGGGAGGGTTGTAGGGCTGGAGCAGGTTAATGAGATAGGGAAGGTTGTGCGGCTAGTGGAGGTTATAGATTTAAGGAGGGCTCTGGGGGCTGGAGGCTGGAGGACGTTACAGAGATAGGGAGGGTTGTAGGTCTGTAGGAGGTTACAGAGAAAGAGAGTTTTGTAGGGTTGGAGGAGTTTACACAAAAAGGAGCATTGTCGGGGCTGGAGGACGTTACGGAGATAGGGAGGGTTGTAGGGCTGGAGTCTTTTTCAGAGATAAGTACCTGATAGCTAGGGAGCGTCCCTTAACACACACTCTCCTCAATCAGCTCCCTTACAAATGCACCTGATAGTTATGGACCGTCCATAACTCAACATACTCTCCTAAATCACCTCCCTTACCCATGTACCTGATAGTAAGGGACAGTACATAAACAAACACAATCCTCAATCAGCTCACTTGCACAGGTACCTCATAGTTAGGGACAGACCGTAAATTATTCATTTCCTCAATCATCTCTCTTACACAGTTACCTGATAGTTACGAACATAATCGAAACACACACTCTCCTCAATCAGCTCCATTGCAGATGTTCCTGATAGTTAGGGACATACTCTGAACACACGCTGTCCTCAATCAGCTCCGTTACACATGAACCGGATAGTTATGGACCGTCAATAAACTCTCACACACTCTCCTCAATCAGATCCCTCACCCGTATACCTGAATAGTTAGGAATCCTTCCTAAACACACTCCCTCCTAAATAAGCACCCTAACGTCCGTGTAGCTGATGGATAGTTAGGGACTGTCCCTAAGCACACATTCCCTCAGCCTTGTGTCTGATGGCTTTCAGGTACCGTCACTAAACTCACACACGCTCGCTCCTCAATAAGACTCCTCCCTCCTCCCACCCCATTTAACAGGATAGTTAGGACATTCCATACAAAAAGACTGTCCTTAATCATCTGTCTCATCCCCATGTACCTGATGGATAGTTAGGGACTGTCCCTAAATGATTTATTAATTTGTTCTGTTACAGATGTAAAGTAGGGAACTCAGCCTAGCAGCATTGCAATATGTTTAGAAAGACAACCAACACCTCTAAATGCATTCCCAAGTTCGAGATATTGGCCAATTTTAACGTCACCCTTCCGATCTGGGCCAGTGTCCTCATTCTCCTCCTATTTATGGTGGCCTTTCGTCTCTCCTGCTACCTCGTGCTCAGATTCTTACGGAAGCCGTAATAAAAAACGTCCGCAACTTACGTTTTAATCCGTAAGAATTGGGGTGCGGTCAGGGGGTCAGATTCTGAACTTTCGCACTCTGGGAACTGGAGTCAACTCCAGCCCCGGAGGGTTTGTGGATAACCCGTGCTGTACCTGCACTAGGAGCGCTCGAAGCTGACACTGGATACAAAGTGGGGGACGCACTGTCGGGGTAATGGAGAGTGAGTTCTACACTGTATGTTACCCGTGCTGTACCTGCTCTTGGAGCGCTCATGCTGACACTGGGTAAAAAGTGGGGACACACTGTCAGGGTAATGTTGTTGTGCTCTGCACTCTATCTATCCCGTGCTGTACCTGCTCCTGGGAGCGCACGATGCTGACAATGGGTATAAAGTGGAATTGCTTTCTTCCCCAGCACTGACATACCTCGCCTTGTTAAGCAGAGAAGAACTTGCCAAAGTAAAAAACCCGGATGTTTTGTTTATCTGGACGTGCACCCTTCTTCTTCTTCTTAGGCTGTCCCTCGGAACCGAGGATGACTTGCTTCCACACTAAAAATTAAACCTCAGGTGACTGATGAGTTCAATGCGGGACCTACAGTCTCGGTCACAGGTGGGGCAGACGGTGGTTGAAGGGGCGGGTGGGTCGGGTGCTTGAGTTGACGTGCGCTCCTTCCGCTGTTTGAACTTGGCTTCCGCTGGCTCCTGCTGAAGAGACTCCCGGTGTTCCGCACCTTCCCGGATGCTTCTCTTCCTCCACTGTGGTCTTGGGCCAGGGATTCCCCGGTGTCGGTGGAGATGTTGCACTTTTTCAAGGAGGCTTTGAGGGTCTCCTTGAAGCAGTTCCTCTGACCAACTTGGGCTCTCTTGCCGTGTCGCATCTCCAAGAAGAGCACTTGTTTTGTGAGTCTCATATCGGGCATGTGGACGATGTGTCCCATCCATCGGAGCTGATGGAGCGTGGTCAAAGCTTCGATGCTGGGGATGTTGGCCTGAGTGAGAACACTGACGTTGGTGCGCCTATCCCGCCAATGGACCAGTGAATCTTCAAGATTGGCACTTTAATATTTCAAGGACTATTCTGTGCTGCACTATATGTTCCTATATTGCAGAGCGCTGCAGCATGTTACTCTGCGCTTTACACTGCACTGAACTTGATTGTGAAGAGCTGTGATATATTGTTCTATGTGAGCCAGAAATTCGGGTCGCACGCTTCCCGCGGCAGCAAGCAGAGCGGGTGCACTTACATAGCGCGCCTGCCGTTGGGCTGTGGGCCCGCGTCGAATTCTGATCCTGGGCCTCCTCCAGCTGCCGGTGTGCAGTGCTCGTGTATCCCAGTGGAGCAGTTAGTTCAAAGCATCCCCTGGGATCACGTGGGCCATGAGGAGCCAATCGGAGCAGGGAATCTCCTTTCATAGATTTGACAGGAAGACCTGTCAAATCTGTGAATAGAGATCGGCCCCAAAACCTAAATAAAATTTCAAATAATTTTGTTTAAAAGATCAGATTTTTAAAATAACTATAAATGTCATATAATAAACATTTTAAACAAAAATTGTTATTTTTGAAAAAAAATTATTCAAGTTTTTAACGGGGCTAAAAATAAACTTACCTTTCTTTAAAGTATTTAAAAATAATAAACCTGTGGAACAAAGCTTTTAATTTTACTTAATTCATCACTTACGTTGTTAAAAGCAGGCCTTGCACCTGCTTTTTCACCCGCGCAGCTGCTGGGGACTTAGCCTCACGGAGAAAGCTGTAAAAAAAGCTGAAGTTCGCTGCGTGAGCACTGCCTCTCACGCGCACGCGGTTGACCCGCGAACCCCTTCCTTCACGACACCGGAAGTTCAGGTTTACCTTGCATGCGTGATAACCGGCAGTTCCGGTGGCCCTACGGGTGATTACACAGCGCGTACTCACCCGTGGGGACCCAAATTTCTGCCCCATGGTCGTTGTCAGCCAACGCTCAGTGGGTAGCGCTCGCTTTCTATTTCGCCTCTGAGTTAGAAGGCCGTGGGATCGAGCCACATATTCCAGGGATAACACTCCGCGTTGTCAGTACTAAGGGACCGCTGCAATGTCGGAGGGACAGTTCTGAGCGAATGCTGCACTGTCGGAGGGGCCATATTGAGCGAGTGTTGCACTATCGGAGGGGCAGTACTGAGGGAGCGCTGCACTGTCGGAGGGGCAATATTGAGCGAGTGCTGCACTGTCGGAGGGGCAGTACACTGAGGGAGCGCTGTACTTTCGGAGGGGCAATACTCAAGGAGCGCTGCACTGTCGGAGGCACAGTACTGAAGGAGCGCTGCATTGTCGGAGGGGCAGTACTGAAGGAGCGCTGCATTGTCAGAGGGTCAGTACTGAGGGAGCGCTGCACTGTCGGTTTGGCAGTACTGAAGGAGCGCTGCACTGTCGGAGGCTCAGTACCTAGGGAGCGCTGCCCTGTCGGAGGGTTAGTACAGAGGGAGCGCAGCACTGTCAGAGGGCAGTACTGAGGGAGCGCTGCACTCTCGGAGGGGCAGTACTGAGGGAGCGCCGCACTGTCGGTGGGGCAGTACTGAGGGAGCGCTGCAATGTCGGAGGGGCAGTACTGAGGGAGCGCTGCAATGTCGGAGGGGCAGTACTGAGGGAGCGCTGCACTGTCGGTGGGGCAGTACTGAGGGAGCGCTGCAATGTCGGAGGGACAGTACTGAGGGAGCGCTGCACTATCGGAGGGTCAGTACTGAGGGAGCGCTGCAATGTCGGAGGGGCAGTACTGAGGGAGCGCCGCACTGTCGGTGGGGCAGTACTGAGGGAGCGCTGCAATGTCGGAGTGGCAGTACTGAGGGAGCGCTGCACTGTCGGAGGGGCAGTACTGAGGGAACGCTGCAATGTCGGAGGGGCAGTACTGAGGGAGCGCTGCAATGTCGGAGGGGCAGTACTGAGGGAGCGCCGCACTGTCGGTGGGGCAGTACTGAGGGAGCGCAGCACTGTCAGAGGGCAGTACTGAGGGAATGCTGTACTGTCAGTTAGGCAGGACTGAAGGTGGCAGGATTGCAGAAGGTGCAGTACTGAGGGAGCGCTGCCCTGTCAGTGGGGCACGTCTGACGCGGGCAGGATTGTCGGAGGTGCCGACTTTCAGATTAGAAGTTAAACCGAGGCCCCCGTCCGCCCTCTCAGGTGGACTTAAAAGTTCCCACGGCCACTATTGGAACAAGATCAGGGGGAGTTCTCCGTGGTATCCTGGGGCCAATAGTTATAACAACCAACAGCACTAAAAAAGACAGTTGATCTGGTCATTATCTCAATGCTGTTTGTGGGAGCTTGCCTGCCACGTTGCCCGCATTACAACAGTGACTGCACTTCAAAAGTGCTTCATTGGCTGTGAAGCTCTTTGAGACGTCCTGAGGTGGTGACAGGCGATGTAGAAATGCGAGTTCCTTCTATCTTTGAATTTGGTATTTTGTGAAATTAAATTCATTATATCTGGTAGTTTAAGGGCTGGCCCCCGATCAAAGTGATGGTGAAAAACTCATGTTTGTGGGAAAACAGCAACCGGTCGATTCGTAGGAACAGGAGGAGATCAATCTGTCCCCTCGAGCCTGTTACTGTAGGAACAGGAGTAGGCCCATTCAGCCCCACGAGTCTGTTACACTGGAACAGGAAAATGCCATTCATCCCCTCGAGCATGATACGCAGGAACAGGAGAGGCCATTCAGCCCCTGGAGCCCGTTACACAGGAACAGGAGGAGGCCCTTTCAGCCCCTTGAGCCTGTTACACAGGAACAGAAGGAGGCCCATTCACCCCCTTGAGCCCGTTACACAGTAACTGGAGTAGGTCCTTTCACCCCTTTAGCCCGTTACACAGTAACAGAAGGATGCCCATGCAACCCCTCGAGCCAGTTACACGGGAACAGGAGTTGGCCCATTCAGCCCCTCGAGCCCGTTATACAATAACTGGAGGAGGCCATTCAGCCCATCGAGCCCGTTATACAATAACAGGAGGAGGCCATTCAGCCCCTCGAGCCCGTTGCACAGTAACAGGAGGAGGCCATTCAGCCCCTCGAGCCCGTTGCACAGTAGCAGGAGGAGGCCCATTCAGCCTCTGTAAACAGGTTCCCTGAAGGAGAGACTCCATCTTTAAACAGGGTTCTGACGGAGGGAGTGCCTCTTCAACAGGTTCACTGAAAGAGGGATTCCTTATTTAAACAGGGCCTCTGACAGGGAGACTCCGTCTTTAAATAGAGGCCCTGAGGGAGAGACTCAGTCTTCAAACAGAGTTCCTTACGGAGAGACTCCATCTATAAACAGGGTCCCTGACGGAGTAATTCCCTCTTTAAACAGGGTCCTTGACGGAGAGACTCCCTCTTTAAACAGGGTCACTAACGGAAAGACTCCCTCTTTAAACAGGGTCCCTGACGGAGGGAGACTCCCTCTTTAAACAGGGTCGCTGACTGAGGGAGACTCCCTCTTTAAACAGGATACCTGATGGAGGGAGACTCCCTGTTTAAACAGGGTCCCTGACGGAGAGACTTCATCTTTAAACAGCGTCCCTGACGTAGAGACTGCCTCTTTAAACAGGGTCCCTGTCGTAGAGACTCCCTCTTTAAACAGGGTCCCTGATCGAGAGACTCCCTCTTTAAACGTGGTCCCTGACGGAGGGAGACTGCCTCTTTAAACAAGGACCCTGATGGAGAGACTCCCTATTTAAACAAGCTCCCTGACGGAGAGACTCCCTATTTAAACAAGGTCCCTGAAGGAGAGACTTCCTATTTAAACAAGGTCACTGACGGAGACACGTCCTCTTTAAGCTGGTGCCGAATCCCTAATGTGAAGGAACAGATCCAGGCCCAATCGGGATTGGACGTCCATCACAAAATCAATCTCGCTTCCATAGAAACTATTACGGCAGTACTGAGGGCCGGCTGCACAGTTGAATGGGAAGTACTGAGGGAGCGCTGCACTGTCGGAGGAGCAGTACTGAGGAAGCGCTGCACTGTCGGAGGTTCATTACTGAGGGAGCGCTGCACTGTCGGAGGGGCAGCACTGTGGGTGCCCTCACTGTCGGAGCGGCAGTACTGAGGGAGCGCCGCACTTTTGGAGGGGCATTGAGGAGGGATCGCTGCAATGTCAGAGGGGATGTACTGAGGGAGCGCTGTACTGTCGGATGGGCAGTACTAAGGGAGTGCTGCACTGTAAGAGGGTCATTATTGAGGGAGCGCTGCATTGTCAGAGGGCCAATACTGAGGGAGCACTGCACCGTTGGAGGGCAGTATTACGGGAGAGCTGCTCTGTAAGAGGATCAGTATTGAGGGAGCGCTGCTTTGTCAGAGGGCCAGTACTGAGCAGCACTGCTTCTCGGGGGGCAGTAATGAGGAGCGCTGCATTGTCGGAAGGGCCGTACTGAGGGAGCGCCGCATTGTCGGAATATCTGTATTGAGGGAGCGCTGCACTGTTGGAGTGGCAGTACTTAGGGAGCGCTGCACTGTCGGAGGGAAAGTACTGATGGAGGGCTGCAATGACAGACTGGACAGTACAAGGGCTTAGCGCTGCACCGTTGGAGGGCCAGTACTGATGGAGCGCCGCACTGTCGTAGGGGAGTACTGAGGTATAACTGCACTGACGGAGGGGCAGTATTGAGGGAGGGCTGCATTGTCAGAGGGGCAGTACTGAGGGGGCACTGCACTGTCGGAGGGACAGTATTGAGGGAGTCTTGCTTTGTCGGAGGGTCAGTACTGAGTGAGTGCTGCACTGTCAGAGTGGCAGTAATGTGGAATAGCTTCACTGTCGGAGGGTCAGTATTGAGGGAGCGCTGCATTGTTGGAATAGCAGTACTGAGGGAGTGCTGCACTGTCGCAGGGACAGTACTGAGGAGCGCTGCACTGTGAGACTTGACTGAACTGAGGCAGCGCTGCACTGTTGGAGGGGCAGTACTGAGAGAGCGCTGCTCTATCGGAGGTACAGTACTGAAGGAGCGCCGCACTGTCAGAGGGGCAGTACTGAAGGATAACTGCACTGGCGGAGGGGCAGTACTGAGGGAGCGCTGCACTGTCAGAGGGGCAGTACTGAGGGTGCACTGCGCTGTAGGAGGGGCAGCTCCAAGGGAGCGCTGCATTTTGGAGGGGCAGTACTGAGGGCGTGCTGCACTGACAGAGGGGCTGTTGTTGGAGCTCCACTCATCCAGGCAAGAGGAGTATTCCATAACACTCCTTACTTGTGTCTTGTAGAATGTGGAATGGCTTTGGGGAGTCAGAAGGTAAGGCCCTCACCGCAGAATACCCAGCCTCTGACAATCTTTTGTTGCCACAGTATTTATGTGGCTGGTCCAGTTAAATTTCTGGTCAATGGTAACCCCCAGGATGTTGATGGTGGCTGATTCGGCGATGGGAATGCCGTTGAATGTCAAAGGGAGCTTGTTAGACTCTCGCTTGTTGGAGATAATCATTGGCCCGAAAATTAGACCTAATACGGGAGATTACGCACTGTGTACTCTCGCCTATTAGGTCCCGAAGTGCCGGTTTGCTGCATGCACTGCGCATGCGCGGGAAACCGGCACTTCGGGTATTGTGAAGGGGGCGGTTCCTAAGTGAACCGCGTGCGCACTACAGGCAGTGCGCACGCAGCGCACTAAGTTTTTTTTCAGGTTTGAACGGGAAGGTAAGTGTTGAAGATTTTACACATGAAGAAAGCAGGCGTAAGACCCCATTTTAACAAGGTAAGTAGTTAATTAAGTATTATTTAAAAAACATTTCAACAGGTTTATCTTTTTTGGAGACTTTAAAGAAAGGTAAGTTTATTTTTATAACTTTTAAAAAGAATTTAATTTTTTTCAAAAGTGGTTAATTTATTTAACTATAGTTATTTTATTAATGTGATGGCTTTTTAAAAAAAAATTGAGGTTTAGCTCCCCAATGTAACACTCTGATTTAACCCACACCGCTCACTGTAACACTCTGATATACACCACACCCCGCACTGTAACAATCTGATATATCCCACACCGCTCACTGTAACATTCTGATATACCTCACACACCTCACAGTAACACTCTGATTTACCCCACGCCACTCACTTTAACACTCTGATATACCCCACACCGCTCACTTTAACACTCTGGTATACCCCACACACCGATCTGTAACAATCCGATACGCCCTAACTGTAACACAATGCTATTCCCCATAATCTTCATGGTAATACACTGTTATACGACACCCCACAACATGTAACACTCTGATATACACCAAACATCTCAGTGCAACGCCCTGATATACCCCACACCCCCATAAATATCATATATCGATCTAAAACCTCGCTGTAACAAACTGATTTACGCCACACCCCTCAGTGTAACACCCAGATACATCCTTCAGTTCAGCAGTGTTATATACCACACACCCCTCACTGTAACACACTGCTATTCCCCACACTCTTCACTGCAACACTCAGATATCCCACACCCCATAAATGTAACACTCTGATAAACAGCAAACCTCTCAGTTCAACGCCCTGAAATACACCACGCCACCGTAAATCTCTGATATAGACCTCAAACCTCGCTTTAACACTCTGATCTACCCCACACCCCTCACTCTAAGACCCTGATGCACCAGTAAATGTAACAATCTTATATACCCCACACCCTTCACTGTAAAACCCTGATACATCCCTCAATGTAACCCTTTTTTATACCCACACTGTAACACTCTGATATCACCCACAACCCTCAGTGTAAAACTCTGATATACTCCACACCCCTCAATGTAACACTCTGATATACCCCACACCCCTCACGCTAACACTCTGAAATACACTTCACCCCTCACTGTAACAGTCTGATATACCCTACACCCCTCACTGTAACACTCTGATATACGCTACACCCCTCACTGTAACACTGACTTACCCCACAACACTCAGTGTAACAATCCGATATACACCACAACGCTCACTGTAACAATTTGATACGCTTAACACGCCTCACTGTACCACACTGTTATTCCCCACACTCTTCAGTATAAAACTCTGATTTACCGCACCCCACTAAATGTACCACTCTGATATATGCCACACCCATTACTTTAACGCTTTGATATAACCAAAACCCCTCAAAATAACACTCTGAAATATCCCACATCCCTCACTGTTATAATATGATTTAACCCACACCCATCACTTTAAGCTACTGCAGTGCATTCTGGAGGGGGAGGGTGAACAGCCAGTTGTCGTGGTGCATATAGGTAGCAACGATATAGGTAAAAAACGGGATGAGGTCCTAAAAGCTGAATATAGGGAGTTAGGAGGTAAATTTAAAAATAGGACCTCAAAGGTAGTAATCTCAGGATTGCTACCAGTGCCACGAGCTAGTCAGAGTAGAAATAGAAGGATATTTCAGATGAATACGTGGCTAGAGGAATGGTGCAAGGGGGAGGGATTCAAATTACTGGGACATTGGAACAGGTTCTGGGGGAGGTGGGACCAGTACAAGCTGGACAGTTTGCACCTGGTCTGGGCTGGGACCGATGTCTGAGGGGAGTGTTTGCTAGTGCTGTTGAGGAGGGTTTAAACTAAAATGGCAGGGGGTTGGGAACCGGTGCAGGTAGACAGAGGAAAGGGAAGCAAGGATAGAAACAAAAGGCAGGAAGGAGAAAAGCAAAAGTGGAAGGCAGTGAAATCAAGGGTGCAAATCAAGCAGTGCTACAGTAAATAATAATTCTAAAAGGGCTAAGAGTGTTAAAAAAAACAAGCGTGAAGGCTTTGTGTCTTTATGCGAGAAGCATTCGCAATAACGTGGATGAATTCACTGCGCAAATAGATGTAAACGGATATGATATAATTTATATTAGAGAGACTTGACGCCAGGGTGACCAAGGCAGGGAATTAAACATCCAGGGGTATACAATATTCAGGAAGAGCAGGCAAAAAGGAAAAGGAGGTGGGGTAGCATTGCTAGGTAAAGAGGAGCTTAACACAATAGTAAGGAAGGTTATTAGCTCTGATGATGTGGAATCTCTATGGATGGAGCTGAGAAATCCCATGTGACAGAAAGCGTTAGTGGGAGTTGTGTACAGACCCCCAAACAAAGGTTGGGGATGGCATTAAAAGGGAAATTAGAGACGCGTGCCATAAGGGCACAGCAGTTATCATGCATGACTTTAATCTACATATAGATTGAGCTAAACAAATTAGTAACAATACTGTGGAGGAGGAATTCCGAGAATGTATACGGGATGGTTTCCTGGACTAATATGTCGAGGAACCAAATTGATATCAGGCCATCTTAGACTGGCTATTATGTAATGAGAAACATTTAATTAGCAATCTTCTTGTGCGACCGCTTGGGGAGGAGCGATCATAATATGTTAAGATGGAGAGTGAAGTCCTTGACTCAGAGACTAGGGTCCTGAATTTAAATAAAGGAAACTACGATGGTATGAGGCGCGACTTGGCTCGGATGAATTGGGCAACGTTACTTCAAAGTTTGACGGTGGATAGGCAATGTCAAACATTAAAATATCGCATGGATGAACTACAGAAATTTTTCATCCCTGTTTGGCATAAAAATAAAACAAAAAAAGTGACTCAACATTGGCTAACAAGGGAAATTAGGGATAGCATAAGAGGACATATAAATTTCCCAGAAAAAGCAGCAAACCTGAGGATTGGGAGCCGTTTAGGATTGAGCAAAGGAGGACAAAGGGATTAATTTAGAGGGGGAAAATAGAATATGAAAGTAAGCTTCAAGGAACATAAAAACTGACTGTAAAATCTTCTATAGACATGGTAAGAGAAAAAGATTGGTGAAGTCAAGTGTAGGTCCCTTGTGGTCAGAATGAGGGGAATTTATAATGGGGAACAAAGAAATGGCAGACCAATTAAATACATACTTTGGTTCTGTTTTCACAAAGGAGGACACAAATAACCTCCCAGAGGTGTCGGGGAACATATGTTTTAATGAGAGGGAGGAACTGAATGAAATCAGTATTTGTAGGGAAATGGTGTTCAGAAAATTGACGGGATTGAAGGCCAATAAATCCCCAGGGCCTGATAATCTACATCCTAGGTTACTTTAGGAAGTGGCCCTAGAAATAGTAGATGCATTGCTCGTCATCTTCCAAAATTATATAGGCTCTGGAACAGTTCCCATGGATTGGAGTTTAGCTAATATAACCCCACTACTTAAAACAGTTGGTAGAGAGAAAACGGGGAATTATAGCCTGGCATCGTTAGTTGGGAAAATGCTAGAGTCCATTATAAAAAATGTAATAGCAGAGCAGTTGGAATACAGTGACAGCATCGGACAAAGACAAGATGGATTTACAAAAGGTAAATCATGCTTGACTAATCTATTGGATTTTTTTGAGGATGTAACTGGTCGTTTAGATAAGGGTGAACCATTGGATGTGGTGTATTTGGACTTTCAGAAGGCTTTCGATTAGATCCCGCACAAGAGATCAGCGTGCATAGTTAAAGCATCTGGGAATGGGGGTAAGCTTCTGACTTGGAAAGAGAACCAGTTGGCAGACAGGAAGCAAAGAGTTGGAATAAACGGGTCTTTTTCTGAGTGGCAGGCAGTGACTAGTGGGGAACCGCAGCGATCGGTGCTAGGACCCCAGCTATTCACAATATATATTTATGATCTAGATGGGGGAACTAGCTGTAATATCTTCAAGTTTGCAGACGACACAACGCTGGGTGGGCGTGTGTGTTGTGAGGAGGATGCAGAGAATCTCCAGTATGATTTGCTCAGGTTGTGTGACTGGGCAGATGCATGGCAGATGCAGTATAATGCGGATAAATGCGAGGTTATCCACTTTGGTGGCAAAAACTGGAAGACAGATAATTATCTGAGCGGCAATAGATTTGGAAAAGGGAATGTGCAACGAAATCTGGGTGTCCTTGTGCACCAGTCGCTGAATGTAAGCATGCAGGTGCAGCAGGCTGTTAAGATGGCAAATGGTATGTTCGCCTTCATAGCGAGAGGATTCGAGTACAAGAGCAAGGAAGTCTTGCTGCTGTTGTACTGGGCCTCGGTGAGACCACACCTTGAGTATTGTGTGCAGTTTTGTTCGCCTTATCTGAGGAAGGATGTTCTTGCCATGGAGGGAGTGCAGCGAAGATTCACCAGACTGATACCTGGGATGGCCTGAATGACGTATGAAGAAGATTGGTTCGATTAGACTTACATTCGCTAGAGTTTCGAAGAATGAGAGGGGATCTCATTGAAACTTATAAAATTCTAACAGGACTAGACAGACTAGATGCAGGAAGGATGTTCCCGATGGCGGTGGAGTCCAGAACCAGGGATCATAGTCTAAGGATAAGGGGTAAGCCATTTTGGACTGAGATGAGGAGGAATTTCTTCACCCAGAGAGTGGTGAACCTGTGGAATTCTCTACAACAGTCGGCAGTTGAGTCCAATTCATTAAATATATTCAAGAAGGAGTTGGATATATTTCTTAAGGCTAAGCGGATCAAGGGATATGGGGAGAAAGCAGGGACAGGGTACTGAATTTGGATGCCCAGCCATGATAACATTAAATGGCGGAACAGGCTCGATTGGCCGAATGGCCTACTCCTGCTCCTATGTTCTATATTTCTATGTTTCTATGTTTAACACTATGATATAGCCAACATCCCTCACTGTAACAATCTTCTTTACCACACACCCCTCACTGTTATACGCTGATATTCCCCACATTCCATCTCTCTAACACTTTTATATACCACACATCCCTCACTCTAACACTGATATCCCTCACACCACTCAAAGTAATCCTTTGATATACCCCACACCTCCAACTGTAATACTGATAAACGTTGTACCACTCTTGTATACTGCGGAACATCACTGTAACACTCTGATATACTCCAACTCAATCACTGTAACGCAATCTGATATAATTCACAGCAAACAAAGTAACACTCTATATATCTTACACCCCTCACTGTAACACCCTGATAAACCCCTAAATGTAACACTGTGATATCCCCCACACCCAACACTGTAACACTCTGATACATCCCACATCACTCACTGTGGCACTCTGATACACCCCACACCCCTCGCTGTAACACTCTGATATAACCCACAGCCTCACAGTAACACTATGATATAGCCCAAACCCTTCACTGTAACACACTGCTTTACCCCACACCCTACACTGAAACACTCTTATTTACGCCACAACCATCATTGTAACACTCTGATATACCCCACACCCATCGCTGTAACACGCTTATACACCCAACACCACTCACTGTAACATTCTGATATACACTACACGACTCAATGTAACAATCACATATACACCACACCCCTCACTGGAACAATCTGATATAACCTAAACCACTCACGTGACACTCTGATTTACCCCACGTTAGTCACTGTAACAATCTGATACGCACAGCAACCATCACTGTAACAATCTGCTATTCCCCACACTTTTCGTTGTAAAACTCTAATATACCACACCTCACTAAATGTAACACTCTGATATATGCCACACCCATCATTATAACGCTCTGATATATACCACTCCCCTCAAATTGACGCTCTGGTATACTCCACATCCCTTACTGTAACATTACGATATACCCCACCCCCATTACTTTAACACTATGATACAGCCAACATCCCTCACTGTAACACACTTCTTCACGCCACACCCCTCACTGTTACACACTGATATTCCCAACAATCCTCGCTCAAACTGTCTGATAGTCCACACACCCCTCTCTCTAACACTGATATCCCTCACACCACTCACTGTAATCCTTTGATGTCCCCCACACCTCTCACTGTAGTACTGATATACCTCGTTCCACTCTTATATACTCCAGCCCCCTCACTGTAACACTCTGATATACTCCAACTCCATCAATGTAGAACAATCTGATATACTTCACATTCCAAAATGTGACACTCTGATTTAACTCACAACCCTCACTGTAACATCCTGATAAACCCCTCAATGCAACACTCTTATATAGAAACATAGAAACATAGAAGATAGGAGCAGGAGTAGGCCATTCGGCCCCTCGAGCCTGCTCCGCCATTCGATGAGATCATGGCTGATCATCTAAACTCAGTACCCTGTACCTGCCTTCTCCCCATATCACTTGATACCTTTAGCTTTAAGAAATATATCTAACTCATCCTTGAATATATTTAATGACCTCGCCTCAACTACCTTCTGTGGTAGAGAATTCCACAGGTTCACCACTCTCTGGGTGAAGAAATTCTTCCTCATTTCTGTCCTAAATGGTTTACCCGTTATCCGTAGATTATGACCCCTGGTTCTGGACTCTCCAACCATCGGGAACATTCTTCCTGCATCTAGTTTGTCCAGACCTGTCAGAATTTTATATGTTTCGATGAGATCCCCTCTCAATCTTCTATACTCTAGTGAGTATAAGCCCAATCGACCCAATCTCTCCTCATATGTCATGCCTGCCATCCCAGGTATCAGCCTTGTGAATCTTCGCTGAACTCCTTCCATGGCAAGAACATCCTTCCTCAGATAAGGCGACCAAAACTGCAGACAGTACTCAAGGTGTGGTCTCACCAAGGCCCTGTACAACTGCAGCAGGACATCCCTGTTCCTATACTCAAACCCTTTCGCTATGAAGGCCAACATACCATTTGCCTTCTTCACCGCCTGCTGCACCTGCATGCTTACTTTCAGCGACTGGTGCACAAGGACACCCAGGTCTCGTTGCACTTCCCCTTCTTCCAATCTATTGCCATTCAGATAATAGTCTGCCTTCCTGTTTTTGACACCAAAGCGGATAACCTCGCACTTATCCACGTTATATTGCATCTGCCACGCTTCTGCCCACTCACCCAACCTGTCCAGGTCATCCTGGAGTTTCTCGCTATCCTCCTCGCTGCACACACTCCCACCCAGCTTTGTGTCATCTGCAAACTTGGAGATATGACATTTAATTCCCTTATCTAGATCATTAATGTATATTGTGAATAGCTGGGGTCCAAGGACCGATCCCTGCGGTACCCCACTAGTCACTGCTTGCCACTCGGAAAAAGACCCATTAATTCCTACTCTCTGCTTTCTGTCCGCCAACCAGTTCTCTATCCAAGTCAATAACTTGCCCCCATCCCATGTGCCTTAACTTTACCCGCTAATCTCTTATGGGGGACCTTATCGAAAGCCTTTTGAAAGTCCAAATACACCACATCTACTGGTTCTCCCTTATCTATTTTCCCAGTTACAACCTCAAAAAATTCCAGTAGATTAGTCAAGCACGATTTACCTTTTGTAAATCCATGTTGACTTTGTCCGATCCTGTCACTGTTTTTCAAATGCTCAGCTATTACATCCTTTATAATGGACTCTAGCATTTTCCCCACTACCGATGTCAGGCTTACCGGTCTGTAATTCCCCGCTTTCTCTCTACCACACCGCACCCACACTGTAGCACTCTGATACACTCCATAGCAATCAATGCTACACTCTTCTATACCCCAGAGCCGACACTGTAACATATAATGATTTACTTCACACCGCTCGCTGTAACACTCTGATATAACCCACACCCTCACTGTAACACTATGATATAGCCCACACCCCTCAATGTAAAACTCTGCTTTGCAACACACCCCTCACTGTAACACGCTTGTATACGACACATCCCTCACTGTAAAACTCTGATAGACCCCACACCCCTCACTGTAACATTCTGATATACCCCACACGCCTCACCGTAAACCTATGATGTACCTCACACCTCTCACTTTAACTCTCTTATATATCACACACCCCTCATTGTAACAATCGGTTATACTCCACACTCTTCACTGTAACACTTAGATATAACCTAGACCCTTCACTTTAAAACTCTGATATAACCCACATCCCGCACTGTTACAATCTGATTCGCTCTACACCCCTCACTGTAGGACATTGCTAATCCACACACTCTTCAATGTAACACCCTGATGTACAAACCCCACTAAATGTAGCACTCTGATCTACCCCAATCTTCTCAGTGCAACGTCTTGAAATAGCCGACACCCCCGTAAATCTCTGATATAGACCACAAAACTCGCTATAAGTCTCTGATATACGCCACACACATCACTATAACGCGCTGATATAACCCACACCTCTCAAATTAACACTATAGTATACCCCACACCACTCACTTTAACAGTA
Organism: Squalus acanthias; assembly: GCA_030390025.1. NCBI lineage: Eukaryota > Metazoa > Chordata > Chondrichthyes > Squaliformes > Squalidae > Squalus > Squalus acanthias. The sequence goes on along the minus strand of JASTWF010000033.1, from coordinate 2,528,721 downwards.
TGATCAAGCCAACACCCCTTACTGGAAAACACTTCTTTACACCACACCCCTCATTGATTCACTCTGATATTCCCCACATCCCAAGCTCTGACAATCTGGTAAACGTCACAGCCCTGAAAAGAAAACTGATATACGCGACACCCTACTTTTATCCTCTGATATACCCCACACCCCTCACTGTAATACTGATATACCTCGCACCACTCCGATATACTCCGGCAGCCTCACTGCAACACTTTGATATACTCCACCTCCATCACTGTAACCAACTCTGCTATACTCCACACCAATCACTGTAACACTCTGATATAGCCCGCACCCCTCACTGTAACATTCTAATAGACCCCACACCACTCAATGTAACACTCTTATATACCCCACACCCCACACTGTAACATAATCTGATATACTTCATAACCCTCAATCTAATACTCTGATATAACCCACACCCTCAATGTAGCATTATGATATAGCACACCCACTCAGGTAATGCTCTGCGTTATCCCACATTCCTTGCTCTAACACTCTTATATACGCCACACACATTACTCTAACACTGATATACCCCACACCCCTCACATTAAAAATCTGAGGTATCCCACAACTCTCACTCTCTATTATATACCACACACATGTAAGATCTTAACGAAATCTGAGTTCTTGGACGAGACACCAATAGGCAGCAGCCAGTATGTTTGAGCAATAGATCAAGATTTATTAAGCTTACAGCGTAATAGACTTAATATTAGGCGATAGTTGTAACGAGTGGCTCGCAGCCCTAGGTCTCTGGAACCTCTCGGACACAGATGACGTCGTCTTAAGTCCGTCCCTTTGTCCTCGCAGTACGTCTGAGTGAAACTGTTCTTTGGGTATCGAGGCTTCAACCCTTTTCTTATCAAAAGTTGGTTGGCCAGTGTCCATAGATGGTCTTCAACAAAATCACCTTTTTTAATAGGTTCCAATGGTCAAAATAATATTGTCACTCAGACTAATGTAGCATTCCAGTCTTTCCAGTATTTTTCCACCAACTTTGCCATGTTCAGTGTTATCTGATTTATAGTTTTTCACCCCATTGGAATTTACTTTATCTCTTTCATGTCTAGCTTCCCTGGTACAAGGCCTTTATACCAAGGGCCCAGATCAGCGCTGTTTCACTAGTCTTGAGGTATCCAGACTAGTTCACTATAATCTACCAGTTAAATACCTTATCTCCATGATCTCTCTTATTTTATGTCCTTATACTAATTATTTTTTAAATATCGTTGCAATTAGTTTAGATAAGCGAATTCTAATTTCTACTTAGCAACATAACATGTTTTTTTAAGCAATTTAACCTTCACTCGCTGTCTGTGGCTGTTTGTTATCAAAACTTATTCACCACTGCTTTTGACTGTCCAGCTACGTTTTGAATAAGTCTTAGCTTTTTTAGTTACTCAGGGGTAAATATGGTTAATAAGATTTGGTCAATGACTACACTTGAAGTTACACATATATGATTCTCATCTGCTAAATATCTTTAAATTTCAGCCTTTCTTACAAGTCCACACCTCGATGATGGAATGTTTTAAACATTGATTCCTCGACTACTTCAATCTATTCTCTGACAAGCGTTGCTGCAAGTTTGAGTCTCCTAATTGAGGGGAACGGAGCGCTTCTCAAATGCGGGTTTATCCCCTTTTCATTATAGGCCTGGGTGCTAACTATGACACTCACAGGGGCCGACCGCCTATCCTCAGGATTGGAGTGCACCCCGGGGTCTCCCCAACCATCATGCCGGCCGTGCTGATATGTCTTGCCTTCTAGTGCGTCCCAGTCTATCATTTTTCCTCCGCCCGCTGCTCCTAATGCTGCATCATACGATCTGGCAGTAACGGCCCTGATCTGATCCCTTACTTAAATTCAATTCACTGTTCCGGTGTTTGAAATCTGCCCCACCTGGGGTAGCCTCTGTTTCTTCTATCTTTCCTGATCTTACCCCGCCTGGGGTCTCCTCTACTTTGCTTCGGATCTCCTCTTTCGGTGTGCTCAATTAATTTGTTAGTGCTGGTTAGTCATAGGCATGAGTACACAATTTGCTTATGTATCAAAGTCATACTACATAGTCTACATATATCAAATACACTATCATTACAAGGTGGAGAACTACCAGAGCGTGTGAAATAATACGAACGTAAGGCTGTGCTGATATATTGAGCCCCAGTGTGAGTTGTCCCCTATGCTGTCAATTTCAACATCCATTCTCGAGTTGTCTTGCTCCAAAATATAAAAATGCTTTAGGGAGGAGTTCAGTCGCATCATGAGCTCACTAAAACCCTCAGACAAGAGGGGAATGTAGTATCGAATTTGTGCCACATAATTGTGCAGCTCATACTTTAGTATCACATTTACTGTCAGTTTCACTTAAGCATAAGTTTTGATATTGAGTTAAACATATTGGTTGAAGGGACAGGTCCTGTTAGACCCGTAAAGCATGATAGTTGCGGTAGTAGTGACACAGGAGGCACCACCAAAACCACCTCATACTGGATTCGGACTGTTTTTTCCCCACGCTCTGTTACCTACAAAACACAATTACAAGTTAAATTTATTCTTGCAATCATTTTATGTGACATTACAGTTTAACATCTAATCAACAAATCATGGACTTAAACGATTCCCCAGATCTCTCTTTTTCTCGTATCCATCTTGTGGGTAATGCTTACTAAGCATGATTTATCCTTAGCCCTCAATTATTCAAATCCAAATTCCATGTAACTCTCCACTTCAACTTAAATTTCAATCCCTCTAACAGGTACCAGTGTGTTTAACTCTATTCTGATTGTTTCATTAGTTAGATAGTTTCTCGATGGTTTATGTTTCAATGCTTTAAAAGTTGTCTCGCTCTCCTGAGCCACATTAACCATTTCATGTCTTGGTGTTGTCAAGTAACTGAGCATGTCTGAGACCCTTCTTCAGTGCACATTCAACATACATTCCTGGATGGTAATTGCTTCATAGTAACGAATTAGATTTGCAAACTCACATTGGTATTTCCATATTATGTCAAACATGCCATCAGATGCAAGCCATTCTCGGGCTTTCAGCTGATCATATCAAAAAATTTTGTGGAGGTCTTTGTTCATCTTCCTCTGCATGGTCCCGATGTCGTGGCTAGTGGCCAGACTATCAAATTCAGTTTTCTTAAAAGTTCATTAAATGCAGGGACACAAATGTCTCCAAGAGAAAACTATCAATCTACTGTTCTTAACTACACTTTCCTGACTTTAGAAACATAGAATCTAGGAGCAGGAGTAGGCCATTCGGCCCGTCGAGCCTGCTCCACCATTCAATACGATCATGGCTGATCATCCAAATCCAGTACCCTGTCCCTGCTTTTAATCCCCACAGTACACATATCCCACCCTACCCCCGTAACCCCACGTATTTAATTCCCCCTAACATATCCCATCCTATCCCCATAACCCCACATATTTAATCCCCCCTAACACTAAGGGTCAATTTATCATAGCCAAATCAACCTAACCCGCACACTTTCATTAGAAAGTTTGGAAAATTCCCAATTGTTGGTGTAATTATCCTGTTTCTATCTCATTCACTCAATCACTTCCTCTCTCCATTTTACACATCCCATTAATTACCATTCATATCTCATTCATGAGCTCTGGAGGAACTTTACTTTTCAGTACAATTATTTATTATTAACACTAATTATTCATCATTATTTTAGAGGATCTTTTATTTTCCCAAAAGTTACCCAATATATAGTGCCCGAGTCGATTTTGTTATTTCAAAATTATGCCAAAATCCAAATAGTAGTATTGTTGAACTGACAGGTTTTCTCAATGTTCAATTTCATTTCTATCAATTTATCTTCCATTTCCAATTTCAGAAACAAGTGATTCTGAGGCTAGATGGCTTACACAGTGTTTTAACATTAGAGACAGAAGTGCTGCAATTAGTTTACAAGGTAACTTCAATATAACAAAAGAAAGAAGAGAATCCGAAGGTCGCTCTGCTTAGAGCCCAAGGGGTTAATTTATCAAATCAAAATTTTCCTTCTGTCACTCTGGGGAAATATTAATTTAAAATTAAGAAACTTAATTTCCAATATCTTTAAATTTCATACTAAAGTTGTTGCTCGGTGAACTTAAACATCTGTCGGTGGAAAGGGTTAACTCCTTTGCATGTTTTTAAGAAGGTGGAGTGAAACATTGGCAGACACATGCAATTGCGTCACTTCACGTAAATTTTTAAAAAAATTCCCGATCGAAAAACACAGTTGTGTTTTCACACTTTAACTAAACACGAACAGATCAGATAAAACAAAACAAAATCGCACATGCTAGTAGAAAACAGTAAATTACAATGGCCCAGAAATTAAACATGGATGGTTCCCGCGGGGGTAAGGATTCCCCGCGATATCGCACTCCGCGCCTACCTTTTTGTTTGGGGCCCACACGAACTTTAGTTTCAGAGCCTCTTCTTGTTGCAACCGTGCAGTGTGTGCGTGCCCCAGAGGCGCAATTAGTTTGTGCGAGCTCTGGGATCACGTGATTCAGTTAGAGCCAATGGCAGCACACCATCTTTCATTCATAGTTTTGACGGCAAGAGCTGTCAAAGCTATGAATACTACAAACCCCCAAAAGAACAGCTAAACCTCAATTAAATTTAAAAAAGCCATCACATTAGTAAAATAAGTAGAGTTAAATAAATTAACCACTTTAAACAAAAAATTAAATTTTTGAAAAAATGTATAATCTTTTTAAAAGTTATAAAAATAAACTTACCTTTCTTTAAAGTCTATAAAAAAGATAAACCTGTTGAATAAAAAATAAAATAACACTTAATTAACTACTTACCTTGTTAAAAGGGGGTCCTATGCCTGCTTTCTTTATGTGTAAAATCTTCACCACTTACCTGCGCGTTCAAAGCTGAAAAAAAAACTAAGTCCACTGCGTGCGCACAGCCTGTAGTGCGCACGCGGTTCACTTAGGAACCGCCCCCTTTGCAATTCACGAAGTGCCGGTTTCCCACGCATGCGCAGTACATGCAGGAAACCGGCAATTCGGGATCTAATATGCGAGAGTACACAGTGCGTACTCTCGCTTATTAGGTTTAATTTTCGGGCAATTATCTTTCTTATTCTCCTTTTTTCAGATGCCTTTCCAAAATACTGTAAAAACATTGAATATAACTGGAGGAAAATTAGTTTTTCACATTTTAACAAATCAAATCAAATTGCTTTGGAAGATTTCACGATAGCAACCGTGACTCCAGGGTTAAATCTTAGACTGAAAGTTAATCTTTTGTTAAACAAACTTTTTGTTGTTCATCTCAGTTTTTACACACCAGCTTAACTTAAGTTGTATTGCAAAGTTTTTTTGTCAATTCTTGGGGCATAATCTTCTTCGCACATTCTTAAAACTTCCAAAATCCAAGACAAAACAAAAGTTTTAAACGCTTTTAACACAGAGAAGTGGGTGGAGCTAAAACACACATAACAAACACGTTTTGTTTTATAGATAGACTTTCAGAGAAAAGAAATACTGTAACTTCTTAAACATTCATAGTCAGGAAAACTTTTACACTTTAACGCACACTTTCACACAAACTGAAATTCCAGCTTTTTTTAAGGTTCCTTTCACTGAGCAAATCTGGTGTTTTATTTCTCTCGGCACAGATGTTAATAACTTCCATGTCGGTAAAGCTTTAAATTTCTCTTTTTTTTCCTCTTTTTACATCAGCGTCTCAGCAGCTTTTCCTGGCTTTCGAAATCCCTGTTTTTTCCCTTCCTTTGCTGAGTTTTCAGATTGGTTAGCCTGCAAATTAGATATTTTTCCTTCTCTATCTCTCCCTCTCTCTCCTGCACTTTATGCTAAACCAACTGGCTATGTTTCGCTCTTAACCCATTGTGTTTTTTCTGAGACAGATTTTCCAGAATAAAGTTTATCACTTTTTGAAAGGGGACTCGGTCAATAAAACCTGTACTTCCTCCGCAAAGGCGCCGCTGTCTAACTTAATCTTATATGCATTAACACAACTTTTACTAGCCATTTGGTGATTTTTTTAACAAGCCTCTAACATCAATAATTATCGGCGCAGAATTCACGGGCACTCTCCACGGGGTTTATCCCTCCTCAGAAGCAGCAGCTGATCAGGAAGCTACTTTCCAGGTCAAATCTATTACTCAATACTAGCCGCTTTGTCTTGTCCTATCTGAAAGGTGCCAATTTGTAAGATCTTAACCATCACTGTTTTCTTGGACAAGACACCAATAGGCAGCAGCCAGTATGTTTGAGCAATAGATGAAGATTTATTAAGCATACAGCGTAATATACTTAATATGAGGCAATAGTTTTAATGAGTAGCTCGCAGCCCTAGATCTCTGGAACCTCTCGGACAAAAGCTAATGTCGTCTTAAGTCTGTTACTTTGTCCTCGCAGTACGTCTGTCTGAAGCTGTTCTTTGGGTATCGAGGTTTTAAACCTTTTCTTATCAAAAGTTGGTTTGGCCACTGTCCATATATGGTCTTTAACAAAATCACCTTTTATAATTGGCTCAAATGGTCAAAATACTATTGTCACTCAGACTAAGGTAGCATTCCTGCCTTTCCAGTATTTTTCCACCAACTTTGCCATGTTCAGTGTTATCTGATTTATAGTTTTTCACCCCATTGGAATTTACTTTATCTTTTTCATTTCTAGATTTCCTGGTACAAGGCCTTTATACCAAGGGCCCATATCAGCGCTGTTTCACTAGTCTTGATGTATCCAAACTATCTCACTATAATCTACCAGTTAAATACCTTATCTCCATGATCTCTCTCAGTTTATGTCCTTATACTAATTATTTTTTAAATATCGTTGCAATTAGTTTTGTTCAGTGAATTCGAATTTCTACTTATCATCATATTTTTTTTTTGCAATTTAACCCTCACTCACAGTCTGTGGTTGTTTGTTATCTAAACGTATTCACCACTGCTTTTGACTGTGCAGCTACATTTTGAATACGTCTTAGCTTTTTTAGTTACTCAGGAGTAATTCTGGGTAATACTTTTTGCTCAATGGCTACACTTGAAGTTATACATATATGATTCTCGGCTACTAAATATCTTTAAATATCAGCCTTTCGTACACACCCTTCACTGTAACAATCTGACATACCGCACACCCCTCACTGTGACACAAGCTGATATAATCCACCTCCATCACTGTAACATTCTCTGATATAGTTGAAAACCTTCACTGTAGCAATATGATATAGCCCACACCCCTCACTGTAATACTCTAATAAACCCCACACCCCACACAGTAACACACCGATATACCCCACACCCCTCACTGTGACACTCTGATACACCCCATGCCCCTCAATGTAACACACTTACATACCTCACATCCTACACTATAACACTCTGATATCCCCCACAACCCTCACTGTGACACAAGCTGATATAATCCACCTCCATCACTGTAACATTCTCTGATATAGTTGAAAACCTTCACTGTAGCAATATGATATAGCCCACACCCCTCACTGTAATACTCTAATAAACCCCACACCCCACACAGTAACACACCGATATACATCACACCCCTCACTGTGACACTCTGATACACCCCATGCCCCTCAATGTAACACTTTTATATAACCCACACCACTCACTCTGACACTCTGATACACCCAAAACCACTCAATGTAACACACTTACATACCTCACATCCTACACTATAACACTCTGATATCCACCACAACCCTCACTGTAACACTCTGACATACTACAAACCCCTCACTGTAACACTGTGATATACAGCACACCCATGAAGCACTCTTATATATCACACACTCATCACAGCAAATCTCGGAGGCACTACATAGCCAATCCTATAACACACTATAAATACCACACACACCACACTCTGATTTAAGCCACACCTTTCACTGTAACAATCTGATATACCCTACACCCCTCACTGTAACACTCTGATATTCCCCAAATCTCTCGCCCTAACACTCTGATATACCACACACCCCTCTCTCTAATACTGAAAACACGCACACCACTCACTGTAATCCTCTGATATACCCCACACCTCTCACTGTAATACTCATATACCTCGTTCCCCTCTTATATACTCCGGCCCCCTCACTGTAACACTCTGATATACTCTAACTCCATCACTGTAACACATTTTGATATACATCAATCCCCACAATTTAACACTCTGATATACCTCACACCCCTCACTGTAACACACTGATAAACCGCTCAATATAACACTCTTATATACCCCACACCCAACAGTGTAAAAATATGATATACCCCACACCACTCACTGTGACACGCTGATACACCCCATACCTCTCAATGTAACACTTTTTTATACCCCACACCATTCACTGTGACACGCGGATACACCCCGCACCCCTCAATGTAGCACTCTTATATACACCACACCCCACACTCTAACATAATATGATAATCTCCACACCCCTCGATATGTCACCCGTTAAACCCCTCAAATTTGCTCTCTTATATAGCCCACACCCTCACTGTAACACCCTGATACATGCCTCAATGTAACACTCTTTTATACTCCACAAACCACACTATAACACTCTGATATCCCCCAAAACCCTCCAACTCCATCACTAACAGATTCTGATATAGTTCACACGACACAATGTAACACTCAGATATTCCTCACACCACTCACTGTAACTCCGTGATAAACCCCTCAATGTATCACTCGCATATACACCACACCCAACACTATAACACTCTGATATATCCCACACCACTAACTGTGACATTCTGATACACCTCACAACCCTCACTGTAACACTCTTATATACACTACACCCCACATTGTAACACCGTGATAAACCCCTCAATGTATCACTCTTATATACCCCACACCCCACACTATAACACTCGGATATCCCCGACAACCCTCACTGTAACAGTCTGACATACTCCACACCCCTTACTGTAAAACTCTGATATACACCACACCCCCGAAGCACTCTTATATATCACACACACCTAAAGGCAAAGCTCTGATACACTGCACAGCCAACACTATAAGACTCTGAAATACCACACACACCACACTGTAACTATCTGATTTAACCCGCACCCCTCACTGTAAGAATCTAATATACCCTACAATCCACACTGTAACACTCTGATACACCGCACACCAGGCACTGTAACACTCTGATATACCACACACAACTCACTGTAACACTCAGGTAAACCCCACACCACACAATGTAAGAATCTGACATGCCCTAAACCCATCAATGTAACACAATACTATACCCCACAATCTTCACTATAACACTCTGATATACCACACCCCATTAAATGTAACACTCTGATATATACACCAAGCCTCTTATTGCAACGCCCTGATATACACCCACATCCCTATAAATCTCAGATGTAGACCTCAACCCACGTTGTAACACTGATATACGCCACACCCATCACTATAACACTCTGATATACCCCACGCCCCTGAATTTAAGACTCTGATATACTGTACAACTCTCAGTCTAACAGTCTGATTTACCCAACACTACTCATAATAACACTCTGATATACACCATACCCCTCACTGTAACACACTGATATACACCACACCCCTCACTGTAACACTCTGATATTCCCCACACACCTCTCTGTAACACTCCGATATACACCACACCCCTCACTGTGACACTCTGATATACACTACACCCCTCACTGTAACACTCTGATATACCCCACACCACTCACTGTAATACTGATAGATCATCCCCACTCTGATAAACTCCGGTCCCCTCACTGCAACACTCTGATATACTCCACATCTGCTCACTGAAGCCCAGTTTGGGTTCTGACAAGACCACTAGGCTCCCGAACTCATTACAAACTTGTTCCAAACATGGACAAAGGAGCTGAATTCCAGAGGTGAGGGGAAAGTGAATGCACCTGACATCAAGGCAGCACTTGACCGAGCCTGGCATCAAGGAGCCCGAGTAAAATTGAAGTCAATGGGAATCAGGGGGAAAACGCTCCACTGGCTGGAGTCATACCTAGCACAAAGGAAGATGGTTGTGGTGGGTGAAGGTCATAGAATCACAGCCCCAGGACATCACTACAGGAGTTCCTCAGGGCAGTGTCCTCGGAACAATCATCTTCAGCTGCTCCATCAATGACCTTCCCTCCAAAATAAGGTCAGAACTGGGGATGCTCGCTGGTGACTGCACAGTGTTCAGCGCCATTCACCACTCCACAGATAATGATGCAGTCCATGCCCGCATGCAACAAGTCCTGGACGACGTTCAGGCTTGGGCTGATAAGTGACAGGTAACATTTGCGCCACAGAAGTGCCAGGCAAAGACTATCTCCAACAAGCGAGAGTCTAACCACCTCCCCTTGACATTCAGTGGCATTCCCATCGCCGATTCACAATTTATCAACATCCTGGGGGTCACCATTAACCAGAAACTTAACTGGAACAGCCACATAAATACTGTGGATCAAGAGCAGGTCAGAGGCTAGTTATTCTGCGGTGAGTGTCTCACCTTTGACTCCTCAAAGCCTTTCCACCATCTACAAGCCACAAGTAAGGAGTGTGATGGGAATACTCTCCACTTGCCTGGATGAGTGCAGCTCCAACAGCACTCAAGAAGCTCGACACCATCCAGGACAAAGCAGCCCGCTTGATTGGTATCCCATCCACCACCTTAAACATTCACTCGCTCCACCACCGGCGTACCATGGCTGCAGTGTGTACCATCTACAGGATGCACTGCAGCAACTCGCCAAGGCTTCTTCGGCAGCACCTCCCAAACCCGCGACCTCTTCCACCTAGAAGGACAAGGGCAGCAGGCGTATGGGAACACCATCCCCTCCAAGTTCCCCTCCAAGTTACACAACATCTTGACTTAGACGTTTATCGCCGATCCTTCATCGTCGCTGGATCAAAATCCTGGAACTCCCTACCTAACAGCACTGTGGGAGTACCTTCACCACACGGACGGCAGCAGTTCCAGAAGGCGGCTCATCACCACCTGTTCAAGGACAACTAGGGATTGGCAATAAATGCTGGCATTGCCAGCGACGCCCAGATCCCGGACACGATTAAAAACATTTTTAAATCAAGTCACACCAAGGGAGCTGTCAGGCTGCAAAGTCTCCGCTTTACATCATCCTTTAATTAATTTTACAATCAGACTAAAGGGAATCTTCCCCATATTCTTCAACTGCTCTCTGAACTTAGTCTGGGTCACGGCATAAATCCCAGTGTTTGTGCAGCAACTCAGCATCTGCAGCATCATTCCCAATTCCAGTAAAAAAGGAGGAGAATTTGCAGACATATACCTGATCGAACCTATCCGACTCCACATATAAACCACCATAAACACTGCCCATAACAGGATGAAATTGCCCGAGATAACAAGCAGTAAAATGATGGATTTCTTGCGGCTCTCCATCTCTGGGTCTCTGGGACTCTCCCCACTGCTGGGACCCCGGAGTCTCCTGCGGGCTCTGCTGGCAACTAAAATGTGTCTGACGGTGACACCATTGAGCAGCAGAATCACCACAAATGGGACCACCGGGGTGAGAATATAATGAAGGAGCTCGATTGCTGCCCAGGCACGCGATTTCATAACAGCGACTTTTACATCACAAAACCAGGGCATGTTCCAAAGCCCATACCGATCTGTGAACATGAAATACCAGGAAATGTTCTTTAAACTGCTCAGCACAGTCACTGTTCCCAGAACTACAGCCGCCGTTTTCTCGGTGCAATATTTCGTTTTCAGCTTCTGGCGACAAATAGCCACAAATCGATCAAAGGTGAACGTGACGGTGAACCAGACAGAGCAGTCTGTGGCTGCATAAAGCAGGACGGCATGGATATTGCACACGGGGATGGACCGCACGAAATGAAAATGATGGTAATAAACAATCGGAATTTGCCTCAGTATCAGGTCGAGGATAACGACCAGTAGATCCGCCGCTGCCATGGCCAGCAGGTAGCGAGTGACACATTTGGAGAGACCGCACTTTCCCCGAGACAGGATCATAATCGTCACTAAGTTCACTGAGAGCAAGGGGAATAAACAGGGAAGTTAGAAATCAGGCTGGGAGCAAGAGCAGCAGTTTTTTTTTAAAATACACAAATTGTAGCTCATTGAAAGGAAGATTTTCCAAATAACATTGAAAAGAATGGATTCTGAATTAAAATAAATAGTTATCATTATAAGGTATATAGCCCACTAAATGCATTCATTAGCATCATAATCACGCGACTTATCCCACAGGCAACGAGCCGCCGAACGCTTTTGTAAAGTATCTGAACACAAATGGAAGAGATTTATCTTTGTACATTTTCACCTTTTGGTTTCCAACATGTGCAGAGAACTTTAGTCGAGAAAATATGAAAGGATTTTATTATCCTCAGTACTTCAGTTACAATCAGCTGGGATTGTTTATCCTGCAGTACATCAGGAGGCATTAGAGATTCACTCTGGGACTTACTGAGAGATCCACTGAACAGTGACAGACGGGCACGGGATCCAATTGTAAATTCAAAATAAAGATTGGAAATAAACGCATTGAAATCTGGCTGACTGAACGTTTTTTGAGAATGTAAATTATCCTTGTAATCCTAATCTAACCATCAGAAGCAGGGTCACTAATGCAAAACTGGAGATGGTGGGAAAGGAGACATTGACTTGAACTGAATGATTCGCTGATATTTCAGACATTTAAAGATGTGTTTGTGATCTGCCTGGATTTGTTCCTGTGTCTCTGTGTCAGTAACCATGCCGAGCATTCGGTGAAAACAAAAGCAAATTACTGCGGATGCTGAAAATCTGAAATAAGAACAGAAAATGTTTTAATTATTCAGCAGGTCAGGCAGCATCTGCAGAGAGAGAGGGAGTTAACGATTCAGGTCGATGATCTTTCGTCATTAGGTGAAAATCTCCTCAACCAAGACAATATTCTTCTCATCTGTTACACATGTTCAGTGTAGATAGCAGAATGGAATTCGTTGAGCAAAGATTCCCGTCCAATATATTTTCTTGTGTTGAATATAGAACAATTGAATCTTGTTAACGCTGCATCACCTTCAGAATCAACAGCCGACAGCAGTGCGGATGGGATGGGGAATGATAAGGAGAGAAATACAGTTAAACATGATTTATAGAATTAATAGCTGGATACAGAAACTTACCAGGAACACCAACAGCAGCGAGGATGTGTCAGTCTTTTTAAACAACAACTCTTGCATTAACAAAGATGCAAGAACTTAAAACACAGAATACCATTAATAACAGAGTATTCCACGGTAAATAACAAGAATAATATTAGAGTGTAACGTGGTTTCTCTTCTTAGGCACTCCCTCGGAACCGAGGATAACTTGCCTCTGCACTAAAAATGAGTTCACAGGTGACTGATGAGTCCAATGCGGACCTACAGTCTCTGTCACAGAACCAATACAATCAGTCAACATTCCCGAGTCCTCCATCATCATCCCAATGTATATACTGTTCCAGCGGCAGGACAGACTCACCAGAGGCGGTTGCACAGGTGTATACAGTCGACTAGGAGAGATCCTGCGAGTCCTCAACATTGCCTAAGGGCATAACGAATTCTCATGGTTCCAGTCAGACATGAGCATGGTCACTTCCAGCTGATTACCACCTACCGCCATCATTCAGCTGATGAATCAGCACATCTTCATGCTGAACTCCAGTTGATGGGAGCACCGAGAGCAGAAAGGGCACAACATGTATTCTCTGGGTGGGGAGGGTGAGATGTCAATGTCCATTAGCAAGACTGGTTCAGAAGCACCATCATAAACCGAGCCTTAAAGAACAGAGCTGCCAGTCTAGGATGGCGGCAGGTGGTGGGAGAACCAACATGAGAATATAGCCTGCATGACCCCGTCCTCACCAATCTACTTATCGCATATGCATCTGTCCATGACGCTATTGGTAGGACTACACAATATTTGTGGAGAATAATTCTCGCCTTCACACTGAGGACACCATCCATCGTATCATGTGCCACTACCATCGTGCTCAGAGGGATGAAATTAGACAGATTCAAGCGATCCCACAAGCAACAGATCAGATTATTTCAAAGCTGTCATATCCTTTCGTGAATGGTAGTGAACAATTAAGCCGTTTCCCCATAGTCCTGAAAAATTCTGCTTTTCAAGTAATATCGAATTACCTTTTGAATGTTTCTATTAAGAAAGAAAAACTTGCATTTATAGAGCGCCTTTAACGACCTTGGGATGACGCAAAGCACTTTAGAGCCAAAGAAGTACTGGTGAAGTGAAGTCTGTGTTGCACTCCAGGAAACACGGCAGGCAGTTTGTAAATAGAAAGTTCCCACAAACAGCATGGCAATTACGACCAAGTCATCTGTTTTAGTGATGTTGATTGAGATAAATATTGACCAGAACACTAAGGATAACTCTACTGCTCTTCTTCGAATATTGCCATGGGATCTTTTACATTCACCTGAGAGAGAGCAAACAGGGCCTCGGTTTAACGTCGCATCCTAAATCAGATCCCTCCGAAAGGACAGTCTCCCTCAGTAATGCACCTACAACAGCGCAGCGCTAACTCAGTAATGCCCCTCCGCGAATACAGTGCTCCCTCAGTACTGACCATCCGGCAGTGCATCGCTCCCTCAGTACAGCCCTCCGACAGAGCAGCTCTCCCTCAGTACTGCCCCTCCGACAGTGCATCGCTCCCTCAGTACTGCCTCGGCAACAGTAGAGCGCTCCCTCAGTACTTTTACTCTGACAGTGCAGCGCTCCGTCAATACTGTCCCTCCGACAATGCATTGCTCCCTGTCCCTCCAACAGCAGAGCGCATCCTCATTACTGTCCCTCCGACAGTGCAGTTCACCCTCAGTACTGCCCACCCGACAGTGCTGCACTCCCACATTCCTGCCCCTCCGACAGTGCAGCGCTCCCTCAGTACTCACCCTCCAACAGTACAGCGATCCCTCATTACTGCCCATCCGACAGTGCTGCACTCCCTCATTACTGCCCCTCCGACAGTGCAGCACTCCCTCAGTAATGTCCCTCCGACAGTGCAGCGCTCCCTCAGTACTGACCCTCCGACAGTGCAGCGCTCCATCAGTACTGCCCCTCCGACAGTGCAGCGCTCCCTCAGTACTGCCCCTCCGACAGTGCAGTGCTCCATCAGTACTGCCCCTCCGACAGTGAGGGGCTCCCTCAATACTGCCCCTCCGACAGTGCAGCGCTCCCTCAGTACTGTCCCTCCGACAGTGCAGCGCTCCATCAGTACTGCCCCTCCGACAGTGCAGCGCTCCCTCAGTACTGCCCCTCCGACAGTGCAGCGCTCCATCAGTACTGCCCCTCCGACAGTGCGGGCTCCCTCAATACTGCCCCTCCGACAGTGCAGCGCTCCCTCAGTACTGTCCCTCCGACAGTGCAGCGCTCCATCAGTACTGCCCCTCCGACAGTGCGGCGCTCCCTCAGTACTGACCCTCTGACAGTGCCGCGCTCCCTAAATGCTGGACTGGAGTGTCATCCTTGATTTTTGTACTCACGTCGTTGGAGTGGAATTGAATACACAACCTTCTGACTCAGAGGTGAGTTTTCTACCAACTGAGCCCATTGAATCTGCACCAACAACCTTTCGGAGAGGTCATTCCAAATCATCTCACTGCGTGATCAAAGTTCGGTCATTTGGTAATGACAAGTCAGTCAGTGGCAAATGTTCCCCTTACTTACTCTATCATAAGAATACGAGCATGAATAGGCCACACGGCCCCTAGAGCCTGCTCCGCCATTCAATAAGATCATGGCTGATCTTGGGCTCAAAGACACTTCCTAGCTCGCACCATACAACCAGTCACTCCCTTATCTTGCAAAAATGTGTCTATCTCCACTTTAAATGTATTTAATGACCCAGCCTCCACAGCTCTCTGGGGCAGAAGATTCCACAAATTTACGACACTCTGAGGGAAGAAGTTCTTCCTCATCACAGTTCTAAAAGGGCGACCGTTTATTCTGAGACTGTGCCCCAGAGATCTAGATTTCCCCACGAGGGGAAACATCCTCTGTGCATCTACCATGTCGAGCATCCTCAGTATCTTATATATTTCGATAAGATCACCTCTCATTCATCTAAATTCCAAATAAGTATAGGCCCAGCCAGCTCAACCTTTCCTCATAAGTCAACCCCCTCATCTCTGGAATTAACCTCGTGAATCGTCTCTGAACTGCCTCCAATGCAAGTATATCCTTCCTTAAATAAGGAGACCAAAACTGTACGCAGTACTCCAGGTGTGGTGTCAACAATACCTTGTACAGTTGTAGCAGGACTTCCCTGCTTTTATACTCCAACCCCCCTGAAATAAAGGCCAACATGCAATTTGCCTTTCTGATTATTTACTGCACCTGCATGCTAATTTTTGTGTTTCATGCACAAAGACCCCAGGTCCCTCTGAACTGTAGCATGTTGTAATCTCTCTCCATTGAAATAATAGTTTGCTTTTTTATTTTTCCTGCCAAAGTGGATAAACTCGCTCTTTCCCACATTATACTCCATCTGGCAAATATTTGCCCTCTCACCAAAGTTGTCTATATCCCTTTGCAGATTCTTTGAGTCCTCTGCACAACTTGCTTCCCCACCCATCTTTGTATCATCCGCAAACTTATCTACATTACACTCGATCCCTTCATCCAAGTCGTTAATGTAGGTTGTAAATAGTTGGGGCCCCAGCACCGATCCTTGTGGCACCCCAATAGTTACCGTTTGCCAACCAGAAAATGACCCATTTATCCCGATCTCTGCTTTCTGTTAGTTAGCCAATTCTCTATCCATGCTAATATATTACCCCCAATTCCGTGAGCTCTTATCTTATGCAGTAAACTTTTATTTGGCATCTTATCGAATGCCTTCTGGAAATCCAAATACACCACATCCACTGGCTCACCCTTGTCCACCCTGCTTGTTACATCCTCAAAGAAATCCAGCAAATTTGTTAAACATGAATTACCTTTCCTAAAACCATGCGGACACTGTTTGACTACAGCATGTTCTTCTAATGCCCTGGAAATGCTTCCTTAATGAAGGACTCCAGCATTTTCCCAACAGCAGATGTTAGGCGAACTGGTCTATAGTTGCCTGCTTTCTGTCTGCCTCCTTTCTTAAATAGGGGTGATACATTAGCGGTTTTCCAATCCATGGACCTCTCCAGAGTCTAGGGAATTTTGGCGTATTGCAACCAATGCATCCATTATCTATGCAGCCACTTCTTTTAAGACACTGGGATGCAGGCCATCTGATCCAGGGGACCTGTCTTTTAGTCCCCTTATTTTACCGAGTACCATTTCCTTAGTGATAGTGATTGTCTTCAGTTCTCCACTCCCTGTGGCCGTTGATTATCCATTATTGGGATGTTGTTCGTGTCTTCTGCAGTGAAGACAGATGCAAAATATTTGTTCAGAGTCTCGGCCATTTCCCCGTTCCCCATTATTAATTCCCCAATCTCATCCTCTAAGGGACCAACGTTTACTTTAGCTACCCTCTTCCTTTTTATATACCTGTAGAAGCTCTTACTACCTGTTTTAATGTTTTTTGCCAGCTTACTCTCATAATTAATCTTCTCTATCTTTATTATTTTTTTAGTCATCCTTTGCTGGTTTTTAAATAGTTCCCAATCCTCTGCTCTCCCACTAATGTTGGCAACATTGTATGCCTTCGTTTTGAATTTGATACCACCCTTTACTTCCTAAGTTAGCCATGGATTGTGCACCTTTCTCTTAAAATCTTTCTTTCTCACTGGAATATATTTTTGTTGAGAGTTATGAAATATCTCCTTAAATGTCCGCCACTGCATTTCAAATTCCTTGCCCTTTAATTTGTTTTTCCAGTCCACTTCAGCCAGTTCTGCCTTCATGCCATTATATTTGCCATTGTTTAAGATCAGGTAACTGGTTTGGGATACAACTTTCTCACCCTCCAACTGAATTTGCAATTCAACCATGTTATGAGCACTCTTTCCGAGAGGATCCTTTACTATGAGATTATTTATTAATTCTGTCTCATTACATAATACGAGATCCAAGATAGCCTGCTATCAGGTTGGTTCCATTACATACTGTTCTAAGAAACCAACCTGGATGCACTCTATGAACTCCTCCTCCATGCTACCATGGCCAATTTGATTTGTACAATCAATGTGGAGATTAAAATCACCCATGATAATTAGAGAACATTTTTTTTCAGGCTTCCATTGTTTGTTGATTTATACTCTGTCCAACAGCATTGCTACTGTTCGTGGACCTGTATAATAAGCTCACCAGAGACTTTTTCCCCTTATTATTTTTTATTACCACCCAAACCGATTCTACATCTTTATCTTCTGAGCCAATATCACTTCTCACCACTGCACTGATCCCATCTTTTACCAACAAAGCCACCACACCTCCCTTTCCTTTCTTTCTGCCCTTCCGAATTATCATATACCCTAGAATATTCAGTTACAGGCCATGTCGCCTTGCAACCACGTCTCTGTAATGGCGATCAGATCATAACCATTTGTATCTATTTGAGCCGTCAACTCATCTATCTTGTTACGAATGCTGCGTGCATTCAGATATAGAGCTTCTAGCTTTGTCTTTTGCACATTTTTCCTTGTTTTGGCCTTTTTTTCTGTTACACTCTCATTTTTCAACATTCTGTCCCTTCCTGTCACACACTGGTTATTGTTTCCCCCATCTGTAACCTGCTCTATTGCTTTCTCATTTCTCATTGACTTTTCATTTTCCCGCTCACCTGGATCCTCCACCCCACCCCACTATTTCGTTTGAAGCCCTCTCTACAGCCCTAGTTATTCGATTTGCCAGGACTCGAGCCCCAGCATGGTTCAAGTGAAGCCCGTCCAAACGGAACAGCTCCCCCTTATCCCAGTGCTGGTGCCAGTGCCCCACAAATCTAAACCCATTTATCCCACACCAATCTTTGAGCCACTCGTTCATTTCTCTGAACTTATTTATCCGATGCAAATTCGCTCGTGGCTCAGGTAGTCATCCAGCGATTATTACCTTTGTGGTTCTTCTTTTTAATTTAGCCCCTAGCTGCTCATACTCAGTCAGCAGAACCTCTTTCTTTGTCCTACATATGTCATTGGCACCAACATGGAGAATTACAACTGGATCTTCCCCCTCTCACTCCAATTTCTCTCCAGCCCAGAGGAGATGTCCTTAACCCTGGCACAGGGCAGGCAACACAGCCTTCGGGACTCAGGCTCTCGGCTGCAGAGAACAGTATCTATCCCCCTCACTATACTCTCCCCAATCACTACAACATATATTTTTGCTCCCCCCACTTGAATGGTTCCCTTTACCATGGTGCTGTGGTCAGTTTGCTCACCTTCCCTGCAGTCCCTGGCCTCGTCCACACAGGGAGCAAGAATCTCGTACCTGTTGGACAAGGCCAAGGGCTGAGGCTCCTCCACCTGGATCCCAATACCTGCTTCGCTTGTAGTCACACCCTCCTGTCCCAGACCATGGACCAAATTGGAAGGAATTATTTTAGTGGCTGTGACTGCCTCCTGGAGCTTAGTGTCCAGGTAACACTCCCCCTCCCTAATATTTCGCAATTATGAAGCTCGGACTCCAGCTCATCATCTCTGAGCCAAAGTTCTTCCAGCAGCCAACATTTGCTGCAGATGTGGTCGTCTTGGACCTCAATGCTGTCCTCCAGCTCCCACACCAACACATTGCCTGGTCTCCAATCTCAATTAAACGATTAGTTTTAAATTTGGAAAACTTATATCTTTTAATCTACACCAAGGCACTTAAATTTAGACGCTCAAGTTTGGAAAAAAGGCGTGAAATAGAGAAATACTCACCAACCAATCACTTGCCTGCTTTCTGGTGACGTCACACTTCGATAAGTTTTTACTTCTTCACACTCACTTTGTGTCTCAGCGTCTCCCGCTGCTCTTGAACTCTCCTGGGTTCTGGCGCTCTGGCTCTGCTCCGGCTGCTTTTGAACTCTCCTGGGTTTTGGCGCTCTCGCTCTGCACCCGCTGGTTTTGAAGTCTCCCGGGATTTGGCGCTCTCGCTCTGCTCCGCTGCTTTTGAACTCTCCCGGAATTTGGCGCTCTCGCTCTGCTCCCGCTGCTTTTGAACTCTCCCGGGTTTTATCGATCTCGCCCTGCTCCCGCTGCTTTTGAACTCTCCCGGGTTATCAGAACACGCAACATGTTGAACACATCTATTCAATCCCCCCCTAACCTTCTCTGCTCTAAGGCAAAGAAGCCCTGCTTCTCTAGTCTCTCCACTTAATTGAAGTCCCTCATCCCTGGTGCCATTGTGGTAAATTGTCTCCACACAAGCAACAGGCGATGACCACCTTAAGCAAGAGATATTCTAAATTGCTCCAGTTGACAGTAAATTGCATTTCCATCACCGAATCCTCCAGCATCAATATCCTAGGGGTCGCCATTAATCAGAAAATCAACTGGACCAGCCACATAAATAATTATAACAGAAGGTCAGAGTCTGGTTTTCTGCGGTGTGTAACTCACCTCCTGACTCCCCAAAGCATTTCCAAAACCTAAAAGGCACAAGTCAAGAGTGTTATGGATTACTATCTGTGGACACCGAATGTATTAGCATCGTGGTTATTTTAATGGACTAGTGTTCCAGAGGCCTGTACTAATAATCCGTGAGACGTGAGTTCAAATCCCACCACGGCAGCTGGGGAATTTAAATTCAGTTAATTAAATAAATTTGGAATTAAAAAGCTGGTATCTGTAATGGAGACCATGAAACTACCGGATTGTTGGAAAAAACAAACTGGTTCACTAAGGTCCTTTAAGGAAGGAGATCTGCCATCCTTACCTGGGCTGCCCATATGTGGTTGACAATTAACTGCCCTCCGAAAAGGCCAAGAGAGCCACACAGTTATACCAAAGTCAGACACTGTGGGAGTATCTTAAACTCAAGGACTGCAGCGCTTCAAGAAGGCGGCTCACCACCTTCTCACGGACAATTAGGGATTGGCTTGCCTTGCCAGCGATGCCCACATTTCGTGAATGATTCAATAAATAAAAAACACCGAAACTTTCTCAAAATTAAGGATAATTAAACATATTAAAACTCAGAGTCTGCAAAAATAAGCACGTTCTGAGGCATCATATTCAGGACAAGATTACAAGCTGTGTTCGAACATTAATTATCTAAGAATCTGTAAGGACAGATATGGGGGCCTAGAAATTCCAGTCCGAAACCTTCTGTTTCGTGCCTTCATAGAAACATAGAAACATAGAAAATCGGTACAGGAGTAGACCATTCGGTCCTTCGAGCCCGCACCGCCATTCAATGCGTTCATGGCTGAACATGCTACCTCAGTACCCCATTCCTGCTTTCTCGCCATACCCCTTGATCCCCCTAGTTGTGAGTATTATATCTAACTCGCTCGAGAGGGAATTCTAGACCCTTGAGCTTTCACCGTTGTTTCTCCTTAACACGCCTGTGTGACTGGGTCTGTCTATTAAAGATGCCTGTGTGACTGGTGTGTCTTTAACTGGTGTGAACGTTCAGGCAGGACCTCATAATTCATTTTCGGGTCCTGCTCTCATCTGCCAAAATTGTTCAGTATTCCAGAATCATTTTGGAATGAAAAGATAAATTCCGGCTCCTATTTTCGACTGCTAACCGTCTTCTTAAACCCCTCTCCCCTGTGTCGCACACCCTCACCTCCGATAACAAGTGTAAGGAGCTCATGGACATATTTGTCTCTAAGATTGAGACCATCCGTTCAGCTGCCTCTGCCACTTCCCTTTCTTCCTCTAGCCCACCGGGCCAAACTTCCTCTAAGGTTCCCCCCTGCACTAGCCCTGAACTAAGAATATAAGAACATAAGAAATAGGAGCAGGAGTAGGCCATACGGCAGTTCGATCCTGCTACGCCATTCAATAAGATCATGGCTGTTCTTCTGCCTCAACTCCATTCACCGGCCCTATCGCCATATCCCTTGATGCCTTTAGTTGTCACAAATCTAGCAACTTCTGTTTTGAATATACCCAATGACTGAGCTCCACAGCCCTCTGGGGTAGAGAATTCCAAATATTCATCAACCTCTGTGGGAAGAAATTTCTTCTCATCTCAGTCCTGAATGGCCTACCCTTTATCCTGAGGCTGTGGCCCCTGTTTCTGGAATCCCCAGCAAAGGGAAACATTCTCCAAGCATCCAGCAGATCAAGCCCTGTAATAATTTTGTATGCTTCAATGAGATCCCCTCTCAAATTTTCAGAATTCAAGTGAATACAGGCCTAGTTTACTCAATCTCTTCTAATACAACAGTCCTGCCATCCCAGGAATCAATCTCGTGAACCTTCGTTGCACACCCTCTATGACAAGTATATCCTTCCTTAGGTAAGGAGACCAAAATTGTACACAGTACTCCAGGTGTGGTCTCAACAAGGCCCAATATAATTGGAGTAAGACTTATTTACTCTTGTACTCAAATGCTCTTGTAATGAAGGTCAGCATAACATTTGTCTTCCGAATGGCTTACTGCACCTGCACATTCACTTTCAATGACTCATGTACAAGGACACCAAGGTCCCTTTGAGCATTTGCATTCCCCAATCTTTCACCATTTTGGAAATACTCTGCATTTCTGTTTTTTCTACAAAAGTGGGTAACTTCACACTTATCCACGCTATTTTCCATCTGCCATATCCTCGCCCACTCGCTGAGCTTGTCGAGATCCCATTGAAGCCTCTTCATAACCTCTTCACAACTGGCACTGCCACCTAGCTTTGTATCATCAGAAAATTGGGAAATGTTACAATTATATCCCTCATCCTAATGATTCATATAGATTGTGAATAGCTTGGGCCCAAGAACCGATCCTTGCGGTAAACTTCTAGTCACAGCTCCCTCTCTCATTCAAAACTGCCATCAGCAAACTCTCCTCAATAAAGAACCCTTGACCTAACCGGTCTTGCAAATTACCACCACATCTCCAACCTCCCTTTCCTCTCCAAAGTAATTGAATGTGTCCAAATCCGTGGCATATTTCCCTCAATTCCTTGTTTGAACCCCTGCAATCAGGCTTCCGCCCTTGCCTCAGGGCCGAAACGGCTCTCATCAATGTCACAAATGACATCCTTTGTGACTGTGACAAAGGTAAACTCTCCATCCTCGTCCTTCTTGACTTGTCTGCAGCCTTTGACAAGGTTGACCACTTCATCCTTCTCCAACGCCTATCCACCGTCGTCCAGCTGGGTGGGACTGCACTCGCCTGGTTCCATTCTTATCTATCTAATCGTAGCCAGAGAATCACATGCAATGGTTTTCTCTTCACGCACCCGCATCGTTACCACTGATGTCCCCCAATGAACTATCCTTGGCCCCCTCCTATTTCTCATACATGTTACCCCTTGGCGACATCATCCGAAAACAGCGTTAGTTTCCACATGTAGGCTGACGACACCCAGCTCTACCTCACTACCTCTTCTCTCGGCTGTTTGTCATACGTACTGTTCTGGATGAGCTGAAATGTTCTCGAATTAATTATTGGTTGGACCGATGCCATTGTTTTTGGCCCCTGCCACTAACTCTGTTCCCTAGCCACTAACTCCATCCCTCTCCCTAACATTTTTGTGAGGCTGAACCACACTGTTCGCAACCTTGGTGTCGTATTTCACCTTGAAATGAGCTTACGAACAAATATCTGCAGCATAACTAATAGTGCCTATTTCCACCTCCGTAACGTCGACCGTCTGCACACCTGCCTGAGCACATCCGCTGGTGAAAACCTCATCCATGCCTCTGTTACCTCTCGACTTGAATATGATAATGCACTCCTGGCTGGCATCCCATATTCTACCCTACGGAAACTTGAGGTCATACTAAACAGGGCTGCACATATCCTAAATCAAGCAAGTTCCGTTCGCCCATCACCCATGCTCTCGGTTTACTAGATTTGCTCCTGGTTAAGCATCGCCTCGATTTAAAATTTCTGATCCTTTTTTTAAAATCCCTCCATGGCTCGCCTCTCCCTATCTCTGTAATCTTTTTCATCCACAACCCCGTCCCCCCGCCCATCGAGATATCTGCGCTTCTCTAATTCTGGCCTCTTGAGCACTCCTGATGATAATCGCTCAATGATTTGTGGCTGTGCCTTCTGTCGCCTCGGCCTTAACCTCTGGAATTTACTCCCTAAAACTTTCGGCTCGCTACCTCTCTTTCCTCCTTAAAGATGCACATTGAAATCTACCTCTTTCACCAAGCTTTTGGTCACCTGCCCTAATTTCTCTTTACCTGGCTCCGTGAAATTTTGTTTGACTCATAATTATCCTGTGCAGTGCCTTGTGAAGTTTTACTACGTTAAAGGCGCTATATAACAAGTTGTTGTTGTTGTTGTTGTTGTTGTTGTTAAAGAAGACCAGATGGGTTTTTACTACAATCCGGTAGTTCCATGGTCACCATTACTTACAAAAGCTTTTTATTCCACATTTGTTTCATAAATTGAGTTTAATTTCCCCAGCTGTTGGGATTGGAACTCAGGATCAATCGTCCAGGCATCTGGTTTACTAGTCCAGCAACATAAATATTATGCTACCGCACCCTTCAAATATATCGCCGTTCCTTCATCGTCACTGGGTCAAAAGTCTGAAATTCCTTCCGTAATTGTATTGTGGGAGCACCTTCACCACACGGACTGCAGCGGTTCAAGATGAAGGCCCACCATTTTATCATGGGTAACAAGGGATGGACAAGTAACACCGGCCTTGACAGCGCCACCCATATCCTGAGAACAAATAAATATAAATAATAAAATGGGAATAAAGTCAATAATTTTGTAATTCATTGATTGAAACCAGGCGAGACATATGATCCATGCGGACGTCATGCACCGCTAAACAAATTGTCAAAGCAACTTGGCTCATCAATTCTATGGTTTTATGATTGATACTACTCACACTTTCCCAATTTCCCTATCCTTTCGAAAGGATAATAACAAAATTGAAGCCCGTGGGATTAAAGGGGCAGTGGCAACATAGCTCGGAAATTGCCTAAGAGACAGAGAGTAGTGGTAACCGATTGTTTTTCAGACTGGAGGGAAGTATAAATTAGTGCTCCCCAGGGGTCGGTATTGGGACCATTGCTCTTTTCATGTATATCAATGCCATGGAATTGGGTATACAGCATATAATTTCAAAGCTTGCAGATCATAGAAAACTCGGAAATGTTAATTAACAGTGAGAAGGTAGTAACAGACTTCAGGAGCACACAGATAGACTGGTGAAATGGGCAGTTACATGGCAGAAACAATTTAACACATAGAGGTGTGTGAAGTGATACATTTTGGTAGGAAGTATGAGAAGAGGCAACATAAACTCAACGGCACAATTTTAAAATGGGCGCACGATCAGACAGACCTGGGGACTATTATACAACTTTTTGAAGGTGGCAGGGCAAGTTGCGACAGCTGCTAATAAAACATACGGAGTCCTTGGCTTTACAAACAGAGACACAGAGTAACAAATACCAGGAAGAAATGCTAACCTTTTCTAAATCACTGGTTAGGCCACAGCTGGAGAATTTTGTCCTATTCTGGGCACCACAGTTTGGTAAGCATGTCAAGGATTAGAGGATGTGATGGGATTTTACCAGAATGGTACCTGGGATCTGGGACTTCAGTTACGTGGAGAGACTGGAGAAGCTGGGATCGTTATTTTTAGAGCAGCGAATGTCAAGAAACATAGAATTATAGAATCATAGAAATGTACGGCACAGAAGGAGGCCATTCGGCCCAGCGTGGCTGCACTGGTCGCAAAAGAGCTATTCAGCCTAATCCCACTTTCCAGCTCTTGGTCCGTAGCCTTGAAAGTTGTGGCAAATCTACCTTATAATGTGATGAGGGTTTCTGCCTCTACCACCCTTTCAGGCAGTGAGTTCCAGACCCCCACTACCCACTTGGTAAAATGAATTCACAACTCCCCTCGAATCCTTCTACCAATAACGTTAAATCTATGCCCCTCGTCATTCATCACTCCGCTGATGGAAATAGGTGCTTACCATCTACTGCATCCAAGCCTCTTATTATTTTATGCATCTTAATTAAATCTTCCCTCAGCCTCCTCTGCTCCAAAGAAAGCAGCCCCAGCCTGTGCAATATTTCCTCATAGCTAAAATTCCCCAGTCCTGGCAACATCCTCGTAAATCTCCTTTGTACCCTCTCTAGTGCAATCACATCTTCCTGTAAAGTAACCAGAAATGTACGCAGTATTCTAGCTGTGGCCTAACTAGTGCTTTTTACAGTTCTGGCATTATCTCTCTGCTGTTACATTCTATGCCTCGGCTAAAAAAAGGAGATTATCCAGTATACCTTCTTAACCACCTTATTTACCTGTCCCGCTACCTTCAGGGATCGGTGGGCATGCACTTCAAGGTCCCTCTGTTCCTCTACAATTCTCAGTATGCTACCATTTGTTGTGTATTCCCTTGCTTTGTTAGCCCTCCCCACTTCCTCGGATTGAATTCCTTCTGCCACTTTTCTGCCCACCTAATCAGTCCATTGATATCTTCCTGCAGTCTACAGCTTTCTTCCTCACTGCCAAACGCAGGGACAATTTTTGTAGCATCTGCAAACTTTTTAATCATGCCCCCTATATTGAGGTCTAAATCATTGATATATACCACAAAAAGCAAGGCACCTGGTACTAAGACCTGCATAATCCCATTGGAAGCAGTCTTCCATTCACAAAAAACACCCATTGTTCATTACACTTTGCTTCCTGTCACTGAGCCAACTATGGATCCAACTTTCCATTGGATCTCATGGGCTTTTACTTTTTTGACCAACCTGTCAATTGAAACCTTGTCAAACGCCTAGCTAATATCTGTGTGGACTACATCAAATGCACTACCCTCATCGACCCTCCTCGTTACCTCCTCAAAACATTCAATCAAGTCTCTCAGAAACAATCTTCTCATAGAAACATAGAAACATAGAATCTAGGAGCAGGAGTAGGCCATTCGGCCCGTCGAGCCTGCTCCACCATTCAATACGATCATGGCTGATCATCCAAATCCAGTACCCTGTCCCTGCTTTAATCCCCACAGTACACATATCCCACCCTACCCCCGTAACCCCACATATTTAATTCCCCCTAACATATCCCATCCTATACCCATAACCCCACATATTTAATCCCCCCCTAACACTAAGGGTCAATTTATCATAGCCAAATCAACCTAACCCGCACATTTCTCTTGCCTCTCTTAACAGCCTCGGATACATTTCATCCGGGCCTGACAATTTATCTGCTTTCAAACATGCAAAAGGTCTTAATACTTCCTCTCTCTTTATGCTAAGCTCATGTAATAGTTCACACACTTCCTCTTTAACTACAGTATCTGCATTACTACTCTTTTCTGTGATGACAGTAACAAAGTATTCCTTAACAGCCATACTCATGTCTTTCACCTCTACACACAGGTTACCTTTTTGGTTTCTAATAGACTCTACTCTTTCCTTTGTTATCCCATTGCTCTTTATCTGTTTATGAAATATATTTGTGTTTTCCTTGATTTAATTAGATAATACTTTTTTCATCTCCTCTCTTTGATTTCACTGAGACATGGCTACCGAAAAATAAGGACTGGAAATTAAACATTGCTGGTTATGACATATTTAGAAAAGATACAAAAAGGGAAAAAGGGGAAGTGGAGTAGCTGTAATTATTAGGGGTAACATAATGGCAGTAGATAAAAGTGACGCAGGTATCAGCAAGAAAGAAATATATATAAAGTGGATATAGATGAAATATTTTAAAGGATCAATCACACTAACAGGGGTCGTCAATATACCACCTAATATTGGAAGAGAGGTGGAGGAAGACATATGAAGACAAATTAGGGAAATTAGTAAAAAACACAGAATAATAATCATGGGGGCTTTCAAAAACCCAGATATTAATTGGCCAAATGAGGCAGGATAAGGGAATAAGAGAATGGACCTGCAACAATGTGTACAAGACTCATTTCTAACCCAATATGTAAAAAGCCCAACAAGGGAGGATTCACTATTGGATCAATAAAAGAGAATGAACCTTAGCAGATAAGAGAAGTAAAAGTAGGGGAACGTCGAGGCAATAGTGACCATAATATAATAAGCTTTAAGATAATAATTGAGAAGGAAATAGGTATGACAAAGACAAGGGTAATAGATTGGAGAACAGCTGAAATTGAGGGACTGAGACAAGCACTGAGGAAAATAAAATGGGCAACATTGGCAAACAATGATGTAGAACAGCAATGGGAAACATTAAAAACAGTCTTCAACAGAGTCCAGGAAAAATATATTCTGCTAATAAACAAGAACAAGGTAAACATTATTGAGACACCGTGGATGAAGAAAGGCATAAGGGAAAAATTGAGCAGAAGGAAAGCGGCATTCATTAAGTCCATGGTCAGCAGGGGAGAGTGATGAGAGAGAATATGAAGGGATTAGAAGAGGTGTCAAAAAAACAATTAGGAAGGCAAACAGGAACTAAGAAATTAATTTATCAAGGAACATAAAACAAAATATTGAAATATTTTACAGGCATATCATTAAAAAAGGAAGGTCGCGATGGGAATAGAGCCACTAAGTGATGGAAACGAGAATACCACAGGCAGCAAAAGAGAGTTGGCAGAGATATTAAATAATTCCTTTTCTTCAGTATTTTCCAGGGAGATAGAAGAGGTGGAGATGACATCGGATGACGAGATTAGTAATGAGTTAACTGCTTTTAATATAAAATGAAGAGATATACTAAATAATCTAATCAAACTCAAAGAGGATAAAACCCCTGGTGTGGGCGGATCCACGCATTTAAGAGAATCTAGGGAAGAGATAGCAGAGGCCTTACTACACATACTTAATATTTCGTTAGAAAATGGTGTATGGCCAGAGGTCGAGTGGAGTGCTAACGTAAAACTTATATCTAAGATGGGAGATAGAACATATCCAAGGAACTATAGGCCAATCAGATTAACATCGGTGGTTGGAAAAATAATGGAATTCCTGCTAAAGGATAACATTTAAGTACATCTAGAAATGAAAAATCTAAGAATTAATAGTCAGCATGGAATTCAAAAGGGAGAATCTTGATTGACCAAACGAATGGTATTTATTGAAGAGTTAACAGAGAGAGTAGACAATGCAAATGCAGTAATGAAATCAGAATGGATAGCTAGTTGGCTTCAACCAAGAAAGCAAAGAGTAGGGGTAAAGGGTAGCTATTGAGAGTGGCAGAAGGTGGGTAGTGGTGTTCGACAAGGATCAGTGCTGGGACCACTGTTGTTAATAATTTATATTAATGAATTAGACTTTGGAATCTAAAACACAATTTCTAAATTTTTAGACGGCACCAAATTGGAGTGGATGGCCAATACTGAGGAGGACTGCAACAAATTACAAGAAGACATTAATAAACTTGCAGAATGGGCATATAATTAGAAAATTAAATTAAACACAGAGAAATGTGAGGTGTTTCATTTTGGTAAGACAAATAGGGAGGTCACATATTACTTGGAAAATAAGAATCAACAATAGTGTGAGGAATAAAGGGATCTAGGAGTACAAATACACAAATCATTGAAAAGTATTGGCACAGGTTAACAAGGACATACAGAAAGCAAACCAAACACTAGTGTTTATTTCCAGAAAGATAGAATTGTAAAGTAGTGAAGTTATGCTAAACTTGCATTGAACCTTGGTGAGGACTTGGTTAGACCACACTTGGATTAATATGTGCAATTCTGATCGCCACATTATAAAAAATGATATAGAGGCACTGGAGAGGGAACAGAGAAGATTTAAAAAGAAGATACCAGAAATGCAAGGGAACACCTATCAGGAAATGATGAAGAATCTGGGTCTCTTCTCTTGCAAAGAGAAGGCTGAGTGGTGAACTAATAGAGCTCTTAAAAATCATGAATGCTTTTGATAGAGTAGATACAGAGACTGTGAATCCACTTTTGGGGGAGAGCAAACAAGAGATCATCAATATGAAATAGTCACCAAAAAATCAAATAGGAATTTCAGAATAGACTTATTTACCAAGAGAGTGGTGGGAATGTGGAACTCGCTGCCATAGGCATTGGTTGAAGCGAGTAGTGTAGATGCATTCAAGGAGCGGTTAGATAAGCATATGTGGGAGAAGGGAATAGAGGGTTATGCTGATAGAATAAGATGAGGAAAGACGGGAGGAGACTCGAGTGCAGCATAAACACTGGCCTAGACTTGTTTGGTCAAACAGCCTATTTCTGTGCTGTATATGCTATGTAATCCTATGAAATCCTTTTTAACCCCTGCAATTTATATACTCCTGTTGGCTCTCTGTAGTTGTGAGCTCTCAGTATCTGAGAAACGCTTCCCTTATTTCCCTTATACTTCCCTGTATGCTCCTTTACATTCATTGGGCTCTAGTTTGTTGAGTCCCATTCTTTTTGTCAACTGTGGCTCAGTTGGTAGCACACTCGCCTCTGAGTTAGAAGGTTGTGGTTTAAAGTCCCACTCCAGGGACCTGAGCACATAAAGTTATGCTGACACTCCAGTCGAGTGCTGCACTGTCGGAGGTGCCGTCTTTCGGATGAGACGTTAAATCGAGAGCCCGTCTGCTCTCTCAGGTGGACGTAAAAGACCCCGTGTCACCATTTCGAAGAAAAGCAGGTGAGTTATCCCCGGTGTCCTGGCAAATATTTACCTTTAAATCAACATAACAGAACAGATTATCTGTTCATTATCACATTGCTGTTTGTGGGACCTTGCTGTGCGCAAATGGGCTGCCGTGTTTCCCACAATACAACAGTGACTCCACTTCAAATATACTTCATTGGCTGTAAAGCGCGTTGAGACGTCCGCTGGCCGTGAAAGGCGCTATAGAAATGCAAGTCTTCCTTTTCCTTTTTTCTTTGTGGGAACATATTTGCTCCGAACCGTCACTATCTCCTCCTTGAATGCCCCCCACTGCTGTGACACTGATTTACCTTCAAGTAGCTGTTTCCAGTTCACTTTTGGTGACTCACATCTCAGCTTAGTAAAATTGACCTTTCTCAACTTGAAACCTTTTACACCTTCTCTATCTTAGTCCTTTTTCATAAAGGGAGATTTAATATAGATTTCAAAACTTTGATGGGATTTGATCGAGTGCATTTGTCAATTGTTTTATCCAGTGGCAGAAAGGTGGTTAAACAGAGGTCACAGATTTAAGGTAATAGGCAAAAGAACCAGAGGAGCGATGAGGAGAATTTTCTTTTTGCAGTGAGTTATTGTGATCTGGAATGCACTGTCTGAGAACGTGGTGGAAGAAGATTCAATAGTAACTGTCGAAAGGTAATGGGATAATTAGTTGAAGAGGATTTTTTTATAGGGCTCTGGCTAAAGAGTAGGAATAATGAGACAGCTCTTTCAAACAGAAGGCACGGACACGATGGGCCGAATGGCCTCCTTCTGTGCTGTACCATTTTATGATTCTATGAGCAAGAAACAGAGAGAGAGAAGTGGGAGAGTGAGAGACAGAGAGAAAGAAAAATAGTGACAGAATTACTGGGAGAGGCACAGCAGGGAATAAATTAACTTTAAAAGGGGAAATGGATTAATACTTGAAGGGTAACAATTTGCAGGACTACGGGAAAAGAACTGGAGAATGGGACTAATTGTAGGGGTGAGGCCACGTTGGGATTTGATCTTAATGATAAGAATATTAAGATCGAGGCATTTACCGCTCGGGAGCAAATGTTGGTCAGCGAGCAAAGGGTTGATGGGTTAACAGGTAATGGTGCGTGTTCGGTTATGGGCAGCAGAGTTTTGAATGAGCTTAAGTTTATGGAGGTCAGCCAGGAGATTATTGGAATAGTCCAGTCAGGTTTAACAAAGGCATGGCTGAGGGTTTCTGCAGTGGAAGGGCTGAGGAGATGCGGGCACGGTCGATATTATGGAGGTGGTTTTAGGCAGGACTGGTGATTCAGAGGATACGAAGTCGGTACTCAGCTCAGGGTCAAAAAAACGCCGTGCTTGCGAATAGTCTGGTTCATCCTCACACGTTGGCCAGGGAGGGGGATTGAATTGGTAGATTAAAAAAATGGACTTTGTAACGAGGAATGAAGACAATGGTTTTGGTATTCCCAAGATTTAAATGACAAATACAGTAATACAGTGAGACGTGGTGAGCAGATCTAATTGCTGGATGCAGAGACTTAACAGGAGCACCAACAGTGGCAAAGATGAGAGAGTAACTTCCGAGAATAGTAATACAGTCGGCAAAGGTTTGGAGAGTTAATAGCTGGATACAGAGACAACCCACATTACAACAGTGACTCGACTTCAAAAAGTACTTAATTGGCTGTAAAGCACTTTGAGACGTACGGTTGTCGTGAAAGACTCTATATAAATGAAAGCCTTTATTTTTCTTTCTACCTGGAATAACAACCGCAGCAAAGGAGGGGAGAGTAAAAGATAAGAACAGTAATGCTGTTAAACACGGTTTATAGACGTAATAGCAATATAGAGAGCCTTACCAGGAACACCAACAACAGCAAGGAGGGGATAGTAAATGGATTGAATCGTCTGAAGTGCGTAAAGGATCCGACTTGTAATGATAGCATATCATAATATTCATAAAGAAAGTCAAACGCCGAGGAAAAACTCTTGCCCATTGTGTAACATTCCAATCTACTCTTCTCAGATTCCGACTCCCTCTCTGTGGAGCAGCGCGCTGATCCCTGTTAGTACCAGAGGTAATGCCGTCACTGATACTATGGGATAACACATTGAAAGGAGTCCCTTATTAATAGAAGAGGGAAACCTTGCACTGATACAATTTGGGTCCATGGAGACTGACATTAATTACAGTCAATGAACAAACAGTTTAAGTTAACCATTTTCAATCCAGCACGTTTTCTACCATAGTAAATTAGAACTTTTCCGCGGTCCGGATGGAATGTATGAGGATTGCTGAGTGAAGGAATGGTGGAAATAGCGCAGGATCTGGCCAGAATCTTTCAATCCTCCTTGGATATGGGAGTGGTGCCAAAGGATTGCACGGTTGCAAATGCTACACCCAGTTATAAAAAAGAAGTGAGCGATAAACCCTGTAACTACAGGACAGTCAGGCTAACGTCGGCGGAGGGGAAACTTCTAGAGGCCATATTCCCGGAGAAAATTATCTGTCACTTGGATAGAAACATGGATTAATAAATGACAACCAGCACAGAAATGTTAACGGCAAAGTGTGTCTGACAATCTTGATTAAGTTTTTTGATGAATTAACGTAGAGGATTGATGAGTTTGGCGTGTTTGGACTTTAAAAATCCATTTAATGAAGTGCCATTAAACAAACTCGTTAAGTCTAAAGGGGCTGTGGCAATGGGGATCTGACTTTGGCTAGGGACAGAAAACAAAAAGCAGTGATGAATGGTTGTTGTTCAGACTGGAGGGAAGTATCCAGTGGTTCCCCAAGGGGTACCTATTCTAACCATTGATCTTTTTGATAAATATTAATGATCTAGGTTTATATATATATATATATATATATATATATATATATATTCAAATTATGCCATATATATATATATATATATATATATGAGGACGTCGCTGCAGGAGTTGCTCAATGAAGTCTCATTGGCCCAACCATCTTCAGCTGCTTCATCAATGACCATCCCTTCATCATATGGTCAGAAATGTGGATATTCGCTTAAGTTTGCAGTGGTCACTTCCATTCGAAACTACTCAGATAATGAAGCAGCCCGTGTCCACATGCAGCAAGACCCGGTCGAATTTCAGGCTTGGGCTGATAAGTGGCAATTAACACTCGCACAAAACTAGTGCCAGGCAATGACAATCTCTAACAAGAGTCACCTCCCCGTGACATTCAGTGGCATTACCACCGCCAAATCCCCCACCATCATTATCCTGAGGGTCACCATTCAACAGAAACTTAACTGGACCGGGACCAGCCACATAAGAATTGTGTCTACAAAATCAGGTCAGAGCCTGGGTATTCTACTCCGATTGTCTCACATCCTGACATCCCAAAGCATTACCACCAAATACAAGGCACAAGTCAGGAGTGTTATGGAATACATTCCACTTGCCTGGATGAGTGCAGCTCCAACAACACTCAAGATTCTCGACATCACCCAGTGCAAAGCAGCCTGTTTGATTGGCACCAAAACCAGGACATTAAACGTTCACTCCCTCCATCGCCGGCGCACCGTGGCTGCAGTGTGTACCATCTACAAGATGCATTGCAGCAACTGGCCAAGGCTTCTTCGACAGCATCTCACAAACCCGCGAACTCTATCACCTAGAAGGACAAGGGCAGCAGGTGTAAGGAAACGTACCACCTCCAAGTTCCCTTCCAATTCAGACACCTTCCTGGTTTGGAAGTATATCGCCGTTCCTTCATCGTCGTTGGGTCAAAATCCTGCAATTCCCTTCCTAACAGCTCTGTGGGGGAACCTTCAGCTCACGGGCTGCAGCGCTTCCTGAAGGTGGCTTAACTCCACCTTCTCAAGGGCAATTAAGGATGTGCATTAATTGCTGACCCGTGTCATCCATGGCCACAACAGATGTATTAATAAAAATGAAATAAAGACTAAAGACATTTAATGCAGAGAAATGTGCACGATAAATCTGGGAGGAAAATGAGTAGAGAAAATATAAACTTAACTGTACAATTTTAAGCCCCGGCTGGAGTATTGTGTCCAATTCTTCGCTGCACACTTTAGGCAGGATTTCAAGGACTTGGAGTGGACACAAAGGAGATTTACTGGAATGGTACCAAGGATGAAGGACATAATTTATGCGGAGAGACAAGTGAAGCTGAAGTTGTTCTCCAGAGAGCACGCAATAAAAAGGGAGATTTAATGGAGATGTTCAAAAGTATGACTGATTTCATAGAGTAAATAAGGAGAAAATATCTGGTCGTTAACCAGAAGACAAAGATATAAGATAATTCGGAAAAGAATCAGAGGGATGATGAGGAGAATCTGTTCTAAGAAGCGAGTTGTTATGATCGTGTATGCACTGCCTGAAAATGTGATAGAAGAAGATCAGTATGACTTTCAAAAAGGAACGGGATCACTTATGGAAGTGAGGGATTTGCAGGAATAATGGAAAAGAAGAGGGGAGGGGCACTAATTGAATAGCTCTTTCAAAGAGCTGACACAGGCTCGATGGAATGAATGGCCTGTTTCTGTGCTGTACATTCTATGCAATTTGTTTAGCGGAGCATGACGCCCCGCTCTGATCACAGGCCTTACATAAGAACATAAGAACATAAGAAATAGAGGAGGAGAAGACCAATCGGCCCCTCGAGCCTGCTCCGCCATTCAATGAGATCATGGCTGATCTGATCCAACCTCAACTCTAAAGAACACAAGAAGCAGGAGCAGGACCAGGCCACTCGGCCCCTGGGCCCGCTCCGCCACTCACAGGGCCTTGACCGATCCGAACTCAAACTCATATCCAATTTCCAGCCCGCTCCCCGTAACCCCTGATACCCTTTACTTCTAGGAAACGGTCTATTTCTGTTTTAAATTTATTTAATGAAGTAGCTTCCACAGCTTCCTGGGGTAGCAAATTCCACAGACCCACTACCCTCCGAGTGAAAAAGTTTCTCCTCATCTCAGTTTTGAAAGAGGAGCCCCTTATTCTAAGATTATGTCCCCTAGTTCTAGTTTCACACATCATTGGGAACATCCTCACCGCGTCCACCCGATCAAGCCCCTTCACAATCTTATATGTTTCAATAAGATCGCCTCTCATTCTCTGAACCCCAATGAGTAGAGTCCCAATCTACTCAACCTCTCCTTGTATGTCCACCCCCTCATTCCCGGAATTAACCGAGTGAACCTTCTTTGTACTGCCTCGAGAGCAAGTATGTATTTTCTTAAGTATGGACACCAAAACTGTATGCAGTACTCCAGGTGCGGTCTCACCAATACCCTATACAACTGCAGCAATACCTCCCTGTTTTTATATTCTATCCCCCTAGCAATAAAAGCCAACAGTACATAGGCTTTCTTGATCACCTGCTCCACCTGCATACTAACTTTTTGATTTTCTTGCACCAAGACCCCCAGATCCCTTTGAACTGCAGTACTTTCCAGTTCCTCGCCATTAAGATAATAACTTGCTCTCCGATTTTTCATGCCAAAGTGCATAACCTCATATTTTCCAATATTGTATTGCATCTGCCAAATCTGTGCCCACTCACCCAGCCTGTCTATATCCCCTTGTAGGTTTTTTATGTCCTCTTCACTCTCTACTTTCCCTCCCATCTTTGTATCATCTGCAAACTTTGATATGTTACACTCGGTCCCCTCCTCCAAATCGTTAATATAGATTGTAAAGAGTTGGGGACCCAGCACCGACCCCTGCCGAACACCACTGGCTACTGTTTGCCAGTCTGAGAATGAACCATTTATCCTAACTCTCTGCTTCCTGTTAGATAACCAATCCTCCACCCATGCCAGAATATTACCCCCAATCCAGTGATTTTTTATCTTGAGTAATAATCTTTTATGTGGCACCTTGTCGAATGCCTTCTGGAAGTCTAAATACACTACGTCCACTGGTTCCCCTTTATCCACCCTGTACGTTATGTCCCCAAAGAACTCGAGCAAATTTGTCAGACATGACTTCCCCTTCATAAAGCCATGCTGACTTTGTCCTATTAAATTATGTTTATCTAAATGTTCCGTTACTGTCTCCTTAATAATAGACTCCAAAATTTTACCCACCACAGATGTTAGGCTAACTGGTCTATAATTTCCAGCCTTCTGCCTACAACCCTTTTTAAATAAGGGTGTTACATTAGCAGTTTTCCAATCTGCCGGGACCTTTGCTGAGTTCAGGGAGTTTTGGAACATTATTACCAAACCATCCACAATTGCTACTGCCACTTCTCTCAAGACCCTAGGATGTGAGCCATCAGGTCCAGGGGATTTATCCGCCTTGAGTCCCATTATTTTACTTAGTACCAATTCAATCAGTGAATTAAAAACCATTTATTATATTCCTATTACATTATTTATAACTATTTGTTCTCAGGATATCGTGTCTAGAGGTAACCAAGACATGGTTGAGGGTTTCAGCAGAAGATGAGCTCAGGCAGGGGCGGAGATGGCCGATGTTATGGAAGCATAAATCACGATAGAGTCTGACCGTGACGACTCCCAGGGTTCAATAGCAACACTCAGCATTGACCCGTGAAGGAACTGCCCGAGGAACCCGGACCCCAGCGCTAGACAGAACCTTACAGGCTGAACAGAAAGAATTTTGTACTAACAGGACTGACCGACACAAAAACAGTCTCAGATGAATGCTCAGGAATTTGAGGCGTGGTTAATGACAGCCATTTTAGTTTAATCTGTTCCCCCGGCAGGTACAGCTCGGGGTTAGATACAGAGTAAAACTCCATCTACACTGTCCCATCAAAAACTTCCAGGGCAGGTATATCAAGGGTGAGATACAGAGTAAAGCTCCCATTACACTGTCCCATCAAACACTCCCAGGGCCGGTATACCAAGGGTGAGATAAAGAGTAAAGCTCCCTCTACACTGTCCCATCAAACACTCCCAATGCAGATACAGCACAGGTTAGATACAGAGTAAAGCTCCCTCTACACTGTCCCATCAAACACTCCCAATGCAGGTACAGCACGGGTTAGATACAGAGTAAAGCTCCCTCTACACTGTCCCATCAAACACTCCCAATGCAGATACAGCAAGGCTTCGAATGAGACTAAAGCTCCCCCTGCACTGTCAAATCAAACACTCCCAGGGCATTAACAGCACGCGATAGATACAAAATTAAGCTCTCTCTAGGTCCCTTGCAGTCAGAATCAGGGGAATTTATAATGGGGAACAAAGACATGGCTGACGAATTAAATACATACTTTGGTACTGTCTTCACAAAGGAGGACGCAAATAAACTCCCAGAGATGTCGGGGAACATAGGGTCTAATGAAAGGGAGGAATTGAATGAAATCACTATTTGTAGGGAAATGGTGCTAGGGAACTTAACGGGATTGAAGGCCGATAAATCCCCAGGGCCTGTAATCTACATCCGAGCGTAATTAAGGAAGTGGCCCGAGAAAAAGTAGATGCATTGCTGGTCATCTTTCAAAATTCTACAGGCTCTGGAACAGTTCCCATGGATTGGAGGGTAGATAATGTAAGCCCAGTATTTAAAAAAGGTGGTAGAGATAAAACGGGGAATTATAGACCGGTAAGCCTGACATCGGCAGTGGGCCAAATGCTAGAGTCCATTATAAAATATGTCATAGCAGAGCACTTGGAAAACAGTGACAGGATCGGACAAAGTCAACATGGATTTAGAAAAGGGTAATCATGCCTGACTAATCTAGTGGAATTTTTTGAGGATGTAACTGGTAGAATAGATAAGGGAGAAACAGTTTATGTGGTGTATTTGGACTTTCAGAAGGCTTTTGATAAGGTCCCGCATAACAGATAAGCGTGCAAAGTTACAGCACCTGGGAATGTGGGTGAGGTACTGATTTGGATAGAGAACTGGTTGGCAGACAGGAAGCAAAGAGTTGGAATAAACGGGTCTTTTTCCGAGTGGCAGGCAGTGACTAGTGGGGTACCACAGGGATCGGTGCTAGGACCCCAGCTATTCACAATTTATATTAATGATCTGGAAAAGGAAACTAGATGTAATATCTCTAAGTTTGCAGACGACACAAAGCTGGGTGGGCGTGTGTGGTGTGAGGAGGATGCAGAGAAACTCCAGTATGATTTGGACAGGTTGGGTGATTGGGCAGATGCATGGCAGATGCAGTATAATGTGACAAATGCGAGGTTATCCACTTTGGTGGCAAAAACAGGAAGACAGACTATTATCTGAATGGCAACAGATTGGGAAAAGGGGAATCGCAACGAGATCTGGGAGTCCGTGTGCACCAATCGCTGAAGGGAAGCATGCAGGTGCGGTAGGCGGTTAAGAAGGCAAATGGTATGTTGTCCTTCATAGCGAGAGGATTCGAGTACAGGAGCAAGGATGTCTTGCTGCAGTTGTACAAGGTCTTGGTGAGACCACACCTTGAGTATTGTGTGCAGTTTTGGTCGCATTATCTGAGGAAGGATGTTCTTGCCATGGAGGGAGTGCAGCGAAGATTCACCAGACTGATACCTGGGATGGCAGGAATGACGTATGAGGAGAGATTGGGTGGATTACGCTTATATTCGCTAGATTTTCGAAGAATGAGAGCGGATCGCATTGAAACTTATAAAATTCTAACAGGACTAGACAGACTAGATGCAGGAAGGATGTTCCCGATGGCGGAGGAGTCCAGAACTAGGGGTCACAGTCGAAGGATAAGGGGTAAGCCATTTAGGACTGAGATGAGGAGGAATTTCTTCACCCAGAGAGTGGTGAACCTGTGGATTTCTCTACCACAGAAGACAGTTGAGCACAATTCATTAAATATATTCAAGAAGGAGATAGATATATTTCTTAATGCTAAAGGGATCAAGGGATTTGGGGAGAAAGCAGGGGCTGGGTACTGAATTTGGATGATCAGCCATGAGCTCATTAAAGGGCGGAGCAGGTCCGAGGGGCCGAATGATCTACTCCTGCTCCTATGCTTCTATGCTTCTATGCTCTACACTGTCCCACAAAACACTCCAAGGGCAGATAAAGAACGGGTTCTGTGCGTCGTCCTCTCTCTCAGCCGTGCTCCCTCTCTGAGTCTCGGTCTCTCTCTCCCTCAATCCCGGTCTCACTCTCGTTCAGTCTCGGACTCACTCTCTCTCAGTCTCGGCCTCTCTCTCTCAGTCTCTCTCTCCCTCTCGCTCAGTCTCGGTCTCCCTCTCCCTCAGTCTCGGACTCACTCTCTCTCAGTCTAGGCCTCTCTCTCTCTCAGTCTCTCTCTCCCCCTCGCTCAGTCTCGAACTCACACTCTCTCAGTCTCTCTCTCCCTCTCGCTCAGTCTCGGTGTCACTCTCTCTCAGTCTCGGTCTCACTCTCTCTCAGACTCGGTCTCCCTCTCCCTCAGTCCCGGTCTCACTCTCGTTCAGTCTCGGACTCACTCTCTCTCAGTCTAGGCCTCTCTCTCTCTCAGCCTCTCTCTCCCTCTCGCTCAGTCTCGGTCTCACTCTCTCTCAGTCTCGGTCTCACTCTCTCTCAGTCTCGGTCTCACTTTCTCTCAGTCTCGGTTTCACTCTCTCTCAGACTCGTTCTCACTCTCTCTCAGTCTCGGTCTCACTCTCTCTCAGTCTAGGTTTCACTCTCTCTCAGTCTCGGTTTCACTCTCTCTCAATCTCGGTCTCACTCTCTCTCAGTCTCGGTCTCACTCTCTCTCAGTCTCGGTCTCACTCTCTCTCTGTCTCGGTCTCACTCTCTCTCTGTCTCGGTCTCACTCTGACTTAATCTCGGTCTCACTCTCTCTCAGTCTCTCTCTCACCCTGACTCAGTCTCGGTCTCACTCTCTCTCAGTCTCGGTCTCTCACTCTGACTCAGTCTCGGTCTCACTCTCTCTCAGTCTCGGTCTCACTCTCTCTCAGTCTCGGTCTCTCACTCTGTCTCAGTCTCGGTCTCTCACTCTCTCTCAGTCTCGGTCTCTCACTCTGACTCAGTCTCGGTCTCACTCTCTCTCAGTCTCGGTCTCACTCTCTCTCAGTCTCGGTCTCACTCTCTCTCTGTCTCGGTCTCACTCTCTCAGTCTCGGTCTCACTCTCTCTCAGTCTCGGTCTCACTCTCTCTCAGTCTCGGTCTCATTCTCTCTCAGTCTCGGTCTCACTCTCTCTCAGTCTCGGTCTCTCACTCTGTCTCAGTCTCGGTCTCTCACTCTCTCTCAGTCTCGGTCTCACTCTCTCTCAGTCTCGGTCTCACTCTCTCTCAGTCTCGGTCTCACTCTCTCTCAGTCTCGGTCTCATTCTCTCTCAGTCTCGGTCTCACTCTCTCTCAGTCTCGGTCTCACTCTCTCTCAGTCTCGGTCTCACTCTCTCTCAGTCTCGGTCTCACTCTCTCTCAGTCTCGGTCTCACTCTCTCTCAGTCTCGGTCTCACTCTGTCTTAATCTCGGTCTCATTCTCTCTCAATCTCGGTCTCTCACTCTCTCTCAGTCTCGGTCTCACTTTCTCTCAGTCTCGGTCTCACTCTGTCTCAATCTCGGTCTCACTCTCTCTCAGTCTCGGTCTCACTCTCTCTCTGTCTCGGTCTCACTCTGTCTTAATCTCGGTCTCACTCTCTCTCAGTTTCGGTCTCACTCTGTCTCAATCTCGGTCTCACTCTCATCAGAGTCCCGGTCTCACTCTGTCTTCATCTCGGTCTCACTCTCTCTCAGTCTCGGTCTCATTTTCTCTCAGTCTCGGTCTCACTCTGTCTCAATCTCGGTCTCACTCTCATCAGAGTCCCGGTCTCACTCTGTCTTAATCTCGGTCTCACTCTCTCTCAGTTTCGGTCTCACTCTGTCTCAATCTCGGTCTCACTCTCATCAGAGTCCCGGTCTCACTCTGTCTTAATTTCGGTCTCACTCTCTCTCAGTCTCGGTGTCACTCTCTCTCTGTCTCGGTCTCACTCTCTCTCAGGCTCGGTCTCCCTCTCCCTCAGTCCCGGTCTCACTCTCGTTCAGTCTCGGACTCACTCTCTCTCAGTCTAGGCCTCTCTCTCTCTCAGCCTCTCTCTCCCTCTCGCTCAGTCTCGGTCTCACTCTCTCTCAGTCTCGGCCTCACTCTCTCTCAGTCTCGGTCTCACTCTCTCTCAGTCTCGGTCTCACTTTCTCTCAGTCTCGGTTTCACTCTCTCTCAGACTCGTTCTCACTCTCTCTCAGTCTCGGTCTCACTCTCTCTCAGTCTAGGTTTCACTCTCTCTCAGTCTCGGTTTCACTCTCTCTCAATCTCGGTCTCACTCTCTCTCAGTCTCGGTCTCACTCTCTCTCAGTCTCGGTCTCACTCTCTCTCTGTCTCGGTCTCACTCTCTCTCAGTCTCGGTCTCACTCTCTCTCTGTCTCGGTCTCACTCTGACTTAATCTCGGTCTCACTCTCTCTCAGTCTCTCTCTCACCCTGACTCAGTCTCGGTCTCACTCTCTCTCAGTCTCGGTCTCTCACTCTGACTCAGTCTCGGTCTCACTCTCTCTCAGTCTCGGTCTCACTCTCTCTCAGTCTCGGTCTCTCACTCTGTCTCAGTCTCGGTCTCTCACTCTCTCTCAGTCTCGGTCTCACTCTCTCTCAGTCTCGGTCTCACTCTCTCTCAGTCTCGGTCTCACTCTCTCTCAGTCTCGGTCTCACTCTCTCTCTGTCTCGGTCTCACTCTGACTTAATCTCGGTCTCACTCTCTCTCAGTCTCGGTCTCTCACTCTGACTCAGTCTCGGTCTCACTCTCTCTCAGTCTCGGTCTCACTCTCTCTCAGTCTCGGTCTCACTCTCTCTCTGTCTCGGTCTCACTCTCTCTCAGTCTCGGTCTCACTCTCTCTCAGTCTCGGTCTCACTCTCTCTCAGTCTCGGTCTCTTTCTCTCTCAGTCTCGGTCTCACTCTCTCTCAGTCTCGGTCTCTCACTCTGTCTCAGTCTCGGTCTCTCACTCTCTCTCAGTCTCGGTCTCACTCTCTCTCAGTCTCGGTCTCACTCTCTCTCAGTCTCGGTCTCACTCTCTCTCAGTCTCGGTCTCATTCTCTCTCAGTCTCGGTCTCACTCTCTCTCAGTCTCGGTCTCACTCTCTCTCAGTCTCGGTCTCACTCTCTCTCAGTCTCGGTCTCACTCTCTCTCAGTCTCGGTCTCACTCTCTCTCAGTCTCGGTCTCACTCTCTCTCAGTCTCGGTCTCACTCTGTCTTAATCTCGGTCTCATTCTCTCTCAATCTCGGTCTCACTCTCTCTCTGTCTCGGTCTCACTCTGTCTCAATCTCGGTCTCACTCTCTCTCAGTCTCGGTCTCACTCTCTCTCTGTCTCGGTCTCACTCTGTCTTAATCTCGGTCTCACTCTCTCTC
Source organism: Squalus acanthias (assembly GCA_030390025.1). NCBI lineage: Eukaryota > Metazoa > Chordata > Chondrichthyes > Squaliformes > Squalidae > Squalus > Squalus acanthias. The sequence continues at coordinate 2,485,692 of JASTWF010000033.1, read as the reverse complement.
AGTTTCGGTCTCACTCTGTCTCAATCTCGGTCTCACTCTCATCAGAGTCCCGGTCTCACTCTGTCTCAGTCTCGGTCTCACTCTCTCTCAGTCTCGGTCTCACTCTCTCTCAGTCTCGGTCTCATTTTCTCTCAGTCTCGGTCTCACTCTGTCTCAATCTCGGTCTCACTCTCATCAGAGTCCCGGTCTCACTCTGTCTTAATCTCGGTCTCACTCTCTCTCAGTTTCGGTCTCACTCTGTCTCAATCTCGGTCTCACTCTCATCAGAGTCCCGGTCTCACTCTGTCTTAATTTCGGTCTCACTCTCTCTCAGTCTCGGTCTCACTCTCTCTCTGTCTCGGTCTCACTCTCTCTCAGGCTCGGTCTCACTCTCTCTCAGTCTCTGTCTCTCACTCTCTCTCAGTCTCGGTCTCACTCTCTCTCAGTCTCTGTCTCTCACTCTCTCTCAGTCTCGGTCTCACTCTCTCTCAATCTCGGTCTCACTCTCTCTCAGTCTCGGTCTCTCACTCTCTCAGTCTCGGTCTCACTCTCTCTCAATCTCGGTCTCACTCTCTCTCAGTCTCGGTCTCACTCTCTCTCTGTCTCGGTCTCACTCTCTCTCAGGCTCGGTCTCACTCTGACTCAGTCTCGGTCTCACTCTCTCTCAGTCTCTGTCTCTCACTCTCTCAGTCTCTGTCTCTCACTCTCTCTCAGTCTCGGTCTCACTCTCTCTCAATCTCGGTCTCACTCTCTCTCAGTCTCGGTCTCACTCTGACTCAGTCTCGGTCTCACTCTCTCTCAGTCTCGGTCTCTTTCTGACTCAGTCTCGGTCTCACTCTCTCTCAGTCTCGGTCTCACTCTCTCTCAGTCTCGGTCTCACTCTCTCTCAGTCTCTGTCTCTCACTCTCTCTCAATCTCGGTCTCACTCTCTCTCAATCTCGGTCTCACTCTCTCTCAGTCTCGGTCTCACTCTCTCTCAGTCTCGGTCTCACTCTCTCTCAGTCTCTGTCTCTCACTCTCTCTCAATCTCGGTCTCACTCTCTCTCAGTCTCGGTCTCACTCTGTCTCAATCTCGGTCTCACTCTCTCTCAGTCTCGGTCTCTCTCTCACTCTCAATCTCGCTCTCACTCTCTCTTAATCTCGGTCTCATTCTCTCTCAGTCTCGGTCTCACTCTCTCTCAGTCTCGGTCTCTCTCTCTCTCAGTCTCGGTCTCTCTCTCACTCTCAATCTCGGTCTCACTCTCTCTTAATCTCGGTCTCATTCTGTCTCAGTCTCTCTCTCTCTCTCTCTCAGTCTCGGTCTCACTCTGTCTCAATCTCGGTCTCACTCTCTCTCAGTCTCGTTCTCACTCTCTCTCAGTTTCGGTCTCTCACTCACTCTCAATCTCGGTCTCACTCTCATCAGTGTCTCGGTCTCACTCTATCTCAGTCTCGGTCTCTCACTCACTCTCAATCTCGGTCTCACTCTCATCAGTGTCTCGGTCTCACTCTGTCTCCGTCTCGGTCTCATTTTCTCTCAGTCTCGGTCTCACTCTCTCTCAGTCTCGGTCTCACTCTCTCTCAGTCTCGGTCTCATTCTCTCTCAGTCTCGGTCTCACTCTCTCTCAGTCTCGGTCTCAATCTCTCTCAGTCTCGGTCTCATTCTCTCTCAGTCTCGGTTTCATTCTCTCTCAGTCTCGGCCTCACTCTGTCTCCGTCTCGGTCTCATTTTCTCTCAGTCTCGGTCTCACTCTCTCTCAGTCTCGGTCTCATTCTCTCTCAGTCTCTCTCTCAATCTCTCTCAGTCTCGGTATCACTCTTTCTCAGTCTCGGTCTCACTCTCTCTCTGTCCCGGTCTCACTCTCTCTCAGTCTAAGTCTCACTCTTTCTCAGTCTCGGTCTCTCACTCTGTCTCAATCACCGTCTCACTCTCTCTCAGTCTCGGTCTCACTCTCTCTCAGTCTCTGTTTCTCACTCACTCTCAATCTCGGTCTCACTCTGACTCAGTCTCGGTCTCACTCTCTCTCAGTCTCGGTCTCACTCTGTCTCAATCTCGGTCTCACTCTGTCTCAATCTCGGTCTCACTCTCTCTCAGTCTCCGTCTCTCACTCACTCTCAATATCGGTCTCACTCTCATCAGAGTCCCGGTCTCACTCTCTCTTAATCTCGGTCTCACTCTCTCTCAGTCTCGGTCTCTCACTCTGTCTCAATCTCGGTTTCACTCTCTCTCAGTCTCGGTCTCACTCTCTCTCAGTCTCGGCCTCATTCTCTCTCAATCTCGGTCTCACTCTCTCTCAGTCTCCGTCTCTCACTCACTCTCAATATCGGTCTCACTCTCATCAGAGTCCCGGTCTCACTCTCTCTTAATCTCGGTCTCACTCTCTCTCAGTCTCGGTCTCACTCTCTCTCAGTCTCAGTCTCACTCTATCTCAGTCTCGGTCTCATTCAATCTCAGTCTCGGTCTCACTCTCTCTCAGTCTCGGTCTCACTCTCTCTCAGTCTCGGTCTCACTCTCTCTCAGTCTCTCTCTCACTCTCTCTCAGTCTCGGTCTCACTCTCTCTCAGTCTCGGTCTCACTCTCTCTCAGTCTCGTTCTCACTCTCTCTCAGTCTCGGTCTCACTCTCTCTCAGTCTCGGTCTCACTCTCTCTCAGTCTCTCTCTCACTCTCTCTCAGTCTCGGTCTCACTCTCTCTCAGTATCGGTCTCACTCTCTCAGTCTCGGTCTCACTCTCTCTCAGTCTCGGTCTCACTCTCTCTCAGTCTCGGTCTCACTCTCTCTCAGTCTCTCTCTCACTCTCTCTCAGTCTCGGCCTCACTCTCTCTCAGTCTCGGTCTCACTCTCTCTCAGTCTCGGTCTCACTCTCTCTCAGTCTAGGTTTCACTCTCTCTCAGTCTCTCTCTCACTCTCTCTCAGTCTCGGTTTCACTCTCTCTCAGTCTCGGTCTCACTCTCTCTCAGTCTCGGTCTCACTCTCTCTCAGTATCGGTCTCACTCTCTCTCAGTCTCGGTCTCACTCTCTCTCAGTCTCGGTCTCACTCTCTCTCAGTCTCGGTCTCACTCTCTCTCAGTCTCGGTCTCACTCTCTCTCAGTCTCGGTCTCATTCTCTCTCAGTCTCGGTCTCACTCTCTCTCAGTCTCGGTCTCACTCTCTCTCAGTCTCGGTCTCACTCTCTCTCAGTCTCGGTCTCACTCTCTCTCAGTCTCGGTCTCACTCTCTCTCAGTCTCGGTCTCACTCTCTCTCAGTCTCGGTCTCACTCTGTCTTAATCTCGGTCTCATTCTCTCTCAATCTCGGTCTCACTCTCTCTCTGTCTCGGTCTCACTCTGTCTCAATCTCGGTCTCACTCTCTCTCAGTCTCGGTCTCACTCTCTCTCTGTCTCGGTCTCACTCTGTCTTAATCTCGGTCTCACTCTCTCAGTTTCGGTCTCACTCTGTCTCAATCTCGGTCTCACTCTCATCAGAGTCCCGGTCTCACTCTGTCTCAGTCTCGGTCTCACTCTCTCTCATTCTCGGTCTCACTCTCTCTCAGTCTCGGTCTCATTTTCTCTCAGTCTCGGTCTCACTCTGTCTCAATCTCGGTCTCACTCTCATCAGAGTCCCGGTCTCACTCTGTCTTAATCTCGGTCTCACTCTCTCTCAGTTTCGGTCTCACTCTGTCTCAATCTCGGTCTCACTCTCATCAGAGTCCCGGTCTCACTCTGTCTTAATTTCGGTCTCACTCTCTCTCAGTCTCGGTCTCACTCTCTCTCTGTCTCGGTCTCACTCTCTCTCAGGCTCGGTCTCACTCTGACTCAGTCTCGGTCTCACTCTCTCTCAGTCTCTGTCTCTCACTCTCTCTCAGTCTCGGTCTCACTCTCTCTCAATCTCGGTCTCACTCTCTCTCAGTCTCGGTCTCTCACTCTCTCAGTCTCGGTCTCACTCTCTCTCAATCTCGGTCTCACTCTCTCTCAGTCTCGGTCTCACTCTCTCTCTGTCTCGGTCTCACTCTCTCTCAGGCTCGGTCTCACTCTGACTCAGTCTCGGTCTCACTCTCTCTCAGTCTCTGTCTCTCACTCTCTCAGTCTCTGTCTCTCACTCTCTCTCAGTCTCGGTCTCACTCTCTCTCAATCTCGGTCTCACTCTCTCTCAGTCTCGGTCTCACTCTGACTCAGTCTCGGTCTCACTCTCTCTCAGTCTCGGTCTCTTTCTGACTCAGTCTCGGTCTCACTCTCTCTCAGTCTCGGTCTCACTCTCTCTCAGTCTCGGTCTCACTCTCTCTCAGTCTCTGTCTCTCACTCTCTCTCAATCTCGGTCTCACTCTCTCTCAATCTCGGTCTCACTCTCTCTCAGTCTCGGTCTCACTCTCTCTCAGTCTCGGTCTCACTCTCTCTCAGTCTCTGTCTCTCACTCTCTCTCAATCTCGGTCTCACTCTCTCTCAGTCTCGGTCTCACTCTGTCTCAATCTCGGTCTCACTCTCTCTCAGTCTCGGTCTCTCTCTCACTCTCAATCTCGCTCTCACTCTCTCTTAATCTCGGTCTCATTCTCTCTCAGTCTCGGTCTCTCACTCTCTCAGTCTCGGTCTCACTCTCTCTCAGTCTCTGTCTCTCACTCTCTCTCAATCTCGGTCTCACTCTCTCTCAGTCTCGGTCTCACTCTGTCTCAATCTCGGTCTCACTCTCTCTCAGTCTCGGTCTCACTCTCTCTCTGTCTCGGTCTCACTCTCTCTCAGGCTCGGTCTCACTCTGACTCAGTCTCGGTCTCACTCTCTCTCAGTCTCTGTCTCTCACTCTCTCAGTCTCTGTCTCTCACTCTCTCTCAGTCTCGGTCTCACTCTCTCTCAATCTCGGTCTCACTCTCTCTCAGTCTCGGTCTCACTCTGACTCAGTCTCGGTCTCACTCTCTCTCAGTCTCGGTCTCTTTCTGACTCAGTCTCGGTCTCACTCTCTCTCAGTCTCGGTCTCACTCTCTCTCAGTCTCGGTCTCACTCTCTCTCAGTCTCTGTCTCTCACTCTCTCTCAATCTCGGTCTCACTCTCTCTCAATCTCGGTCTCACTCTCTCTCAGTCTCGGTCTCACTCTCTCTCAGTCTCGGTCTCACTCTCTCTCAGTCTCTGTCTCTCACTCTCTCTCAATCTCGGTCTCACTCTCTCTCAGTCTCGGTCTCACTCTGTCTCAATCTCGGTCTCACTCTCTCTCAGTCTCGGTCTCTCTCTCACTCTCAATCTCGCTCTCACTCTCTCTTAATCTCGGTCTCATTCTCTCTCAGTCTCGGTCTCACTCTCTCTCAGTCTCGGTCTCTCTCTCTCTCAGTCTCGGTCTCTCTCTCACTCTCAATCTCGGTCTCACTCTCTCTTAATCTCGGTCTCATTCTGTCTCAGTCTCTCTCTCTCTCTCTCTCAGTCTCGGTCTCACTCTGTCTCAATCTCGGTCTCACTCTCTCTCAGTCTCGTTCTCACTCTCTCTCAGTTTCGGTCTCTCACTCACTCTCAATCTCGGTCTCACTCTCATCAGTGTCTCGGTCTCACTCTATCTCAGTCTCGGTCTCTCACTCACTCTCAATCTCGGTCTCACTCTCATCAGTGTCTCGGTCTCACTCTGTCTCCGTCTCGGTCTCATTTTCTCTCAGTCTCGGTCTCACTCTCTCTCAGTCTCGGTCTCTCACTCACTCTCAATCTCGGTCTCACTCTCATCAGTGTCTCGGTCTCACTCTGTCTCCGTCTCGGTCTCATTTTCTCTCAGTCTCGGTCTCACTCTCTCTCAGTCTCGGTCTCACTCTCTCTCAGTCTCGGTCTCATTCTCTCTCAGTCTCGGTCTCACTCTCTCTCAGTCTCGGTCTCAATCTCTCTCAGTCTCGGTCTCATTCTCTCTCAGTCTCGGTTTCATTCTCTCTCAGTCTCGGCCTCACTCTGTCTCCGTCTCGGTCTCATTTTCTCTCAGTCTCGGTCTCACTCTCTCTCAGTCTCGGTCTCATTCTCTCTCAGTCTCTCTCTCAATCTCTCTCAGTCTCGGTATCACTCTTTCTCAGTCTCGGTCTCACTCTCTCTCTGTCCCGGTCTCACTCTCTCTCAGTCTAAGTCTCACTCTTTCTCAGTCTCGGTCTCTCACTCTGTCTCAATCACCGTCTCACTCTCTCTCAGTCTCGGTCTCACTCTCTCTCAGTCTCTGTTTCTCACTCACTCTCAATCTCGGTCTCACTCTGACTCAGTCTCGGTCTCACTCTCTCTCAGTCTCGGTCTCACTCTGTCTCAATCTCGGTCTCACTCTGTCTCAATCTCGGTCTCACTCTCTCTCAGTCTCCGTCTCTCACTCACTCTCAATATCGGTCTCACTCTCATCAGAGTCCCGGTCTCACTCTCTCTTAATCTCGGTCTCACTCTCTCTCAGTCTCGGTCTCTCACTCTGTCTCAATCTCGGTTTCACTCTCTCTCAGTCTCGGTCTCACTCTCTCTCAGTCTCGGCCTCATTCTCTCTCAATCTCGGTCTCACTCTCTCTCAGTCTCCGTCTCTCACTCACTCTCAATATCGGTCTCACTCTCATCAGAGTCCCGGTCTCACTCTCTCTTAATCTCGGTCTCACTCTCTCTCAGTCTCGGTCTCACTCTCTCTCAGTCTCAGTCTCACTCTATCTCAGTCTCGGTCTCATTCAATCTCAGTCTCGGTCTCACTCTCTCTCAGTCTCGGTCTCACTCTCTCTCAGTCTCGGTCTCACTCTCTCTCAGTCTCTCTCTCACTCTCTCTCAGTCTCGGTCTCACTCTCTCTCAGTCTCGGTCTCACTCTCTCTCAGTCTCGTTCTCACTCTCTCTCAGTCTCGGTCTCACTCTCTCTCAGTCTCGGTCTCACTCTCTCTCAGTCTCTCTCTCACTCTCTCTCAGTCTCGGTCTCACTCTCTCTCAGTATCGGTCTCACTCTCTCAGTCTCGGTCTCACTCTCTCTCAGTCTCGGTCTCACTCTCTCTCAGTCTCGGTCTCACTCTCTCTCAGTCTCTCTCTCACTCTCTCTCAGTCTCGGCCTCACTCTCTCTCAGTCTCGGTCTCACTCTCTCTCAGTCTCGGTCTCACTCTCTCTCAGTCTAGGTTTCACTCTCTCTCAGTCTCTCTCTCACTCTCTCTCAGTCTCGGTTTCACTCTCTCTCAGTCTCGGTCTCACTCTCTCTCAGTCTCGGTCTCACTCTCTCTCAGTATCGGTCTCACTCTCTCTCAGTCTCGGTCTCACTCTCTCTCAGTCTCGGTCTCACTCTCTCTCAGTCTCGGTCTCACTCTCTCTCAGTCTCGGTCTCACTCTCTCTCAGTCTCGGTCTCACTCTCTCTCAGTCTCGGTTTCTCTCTCTCTCAGTCTCGGTTTCACTCTCTCTCAGTCTCGGTCTCACTCTCTCTCAGTCTCGGTTTCACTCTCTCTCAGTCTCGGTCTCACTCTCTCTCAGTCTCGGTCTCACTCTCTCTCAGTCTCGGTTTCACTCTCTCTCAGTCTCGGTTTCACTCTCTCTCAGTCTCGGTCTCACTCTCTCTCAGTCTCTCTCTCACTCTGTCTCAGTCTCGGTCTCATTCTCTCTCAGTCTCGGTCTCACTCTCTCTGAGTCTCGGTCTCACTCTCTCTCAGTCTCGGTCTCATTCTCTCTCAGTCTCGGTCTCTCACTCTGTCTCAGTCTCGGTCTCATTCTCTCTCAGTCTCGGTCTCACTCTATCTCAGTCTCGGTCTCATTCTATCGCAGTCTCGGTCTCACTCTCTCTCAGTCTCGGTCTCTCACTCTCTCTCAGTCTCGGTCTGTCACTCTGTCTCAATCTCGGTCTCACTCTGACTCAGTCTCGGTCTCACTCTGTCTCAATCTCGGTCTCACTCTGACTCAGTCTCGGTCTCACTCTGTCTCAATCTCGGTTTCACTCTCTCTCAGTCTCGGTCTCTCACTCTGTCTCCGTCTCGGTCTCATTTTCTCTCAGTCTCGGTCTCACTCTCTCACTGTCTCGGTCTCACTCTCACTCTCAGTCTCGGTCTCACTCTCTCACTGTCTTGGTCTCTCTCTCACTCTCAGTCTCGGTCTCACTCTCTCACTGTCTCGGTTTCACTCTCTCTCAGTCTCGGTCTCTCTCTCTCACTGTCTCGGTCTCACTCTGTCTCAGTCTCGGTCTCATTCTCTCTCAGTCTCGGTCTCATTCTCTCTCAGTCTCGGTCTCACTCTCTCTCAGTCTCGGTCTCATTCTCTCTCTGTCTCGGTCTCACTCTTACTCATTCTCGGTCTCACTCTCTCTCTGTCTCGGTCTCTCTCTCACTCTCAATCTCGGTCTCACTCTCTCTCAGTCTCGGTCTCACTTTCTCTCAGTCTCGGTCTCACTCTCTCTCAGTCTCGGTCTCACTCTCTCTCAGTCTCGGTCTCACTCTCTCTCAGTCTCGGTCTCACTCTCTCTCAGTCTCGCTCTCATTCTCTCTCAGTCTCGGCCTCACTCTGTCTCCGTCCCGGTCTCACTCTCTCTCAGTCTCGGTCTCTCTCTCACTCTCAATCTCGGTCTCATTCTCTCACATTGTCGGTCTCATTCAATCTCAGTCTCGGTCTCTCTCTCTCTCAGTCTCGGTCTCACTCTCTCTCAGTCTCGGTCTCACTCTCTCTCAGTCTCGGTCTCATTCTCTCTCAGTCTCGGTCTCATTCAATCTCAGTCTCGGTCTCACTCTCTCTCAGTCTCGGTCTCACTCTGACTCATTCTCGGTCTCACTCTGACTCATTCTCGGTCTCACTCTCTCTCAGTCTCGGTCTCACTCTCTCTCAGTCTCGGTCTCACTCTCTCTCAGTCTCGGTCTCACTCTCTCTCAGTCTCGGTCTCACTCTCTCTCCGTCTCGGTCTCACTCTCTCTCAGTCTCGGTCTCACTCTCTCTCAGTCTCGGTCTCACTCTCTCTCAGTCTCGCTCTCATTCTCTCTCAGTCTCGCTCTCATTCTCTCTCAGTCTCGGCCTCACTCTGTCTCCGTCTCCGTATCAATTTCTCTCAGTCTCGGTCTCACTCTCTCTCAGTCTCGGTCTCTCACTCTCTCTCAGTCTCGGTCTCACTCTCTCTCAGTCTCGGTCTCTCACTCTGTCTCAATCTCGGTCTCACTCACTCTCAATCTCGGTCTCATTCTCTCTCAGTCGCGGTTTCACTCTCTCTCAGTCTCGGTCTCACTCTCTCTCAGTCTCGGTCTCACTCTGTCTCAATCTCGTTCTCACTCTCTCTCAGTCTCGGTCTCACTCTCACTCAGTCTCGGTCTCACTCTTTCTCAGTCTCGGTTCTCACTCTGTCTCAATTTCGTTCTCACTCTCTCTCAGTCTCGGTCTCACTCTCACTCAGTCTCGGTCTCATTCTCTCTCTGTCTCGGTCTCACTCTCTCTTAGTCTCAGTCTCACTCTTTCTCAGTCTCGGTTCTCACTCTGTCTCAATCTCGTTCTCACTCACTCTCAATCTCGGTCTCACTCTGACTCAGTCTCGGTCTCACGCTCTCTCAGTCTCGGTCTCTCACTCACTCTCAATCTCGTTCTCACTCTCATCAGAGTCCCGGTCTCACTCTCTCTCAGTCTCGGTCTCATTCTCTCTCAGTCTCGGTCTCTCACTCTGTCTCAATCTCGGTCTCACTCTCTCTCAGTCTCGTTCTCACTCTCTCTCAGTCCCGGTCTCACTCTCTCTCAGTCTCGGTCTCATTCTCTCTCAGTCTCGGTCTCTCACTCTGTCTCAATCTCGGTCTCACTCTCTCTCAGTCTCGTTCTCACTCTCTCTCAGTCCCGGTCTCACTCTCTCTCAGTCTCGGTCTCTCACTCTGTCTCAATCTCGGTCTCACTCTGTCTCAATCTCGGTCTCACTCTCTCTCAGTCTCGTTCTCACTCTCTCTCAGTCCCGGTCTCACTCTCTCTCAGTCTCGGTCTCATTCTCTCTCAGTCTCGCTCTCTCACTCTGTCTCAATCTCGGTCTCACTCTCTCTCAGTCTCGTTCTCACTCTCTCTCAGTCCCGGTCTCACTCTCTCTCAGTCTCGGTCTCTCACTCTGTCTCAATCTCGGTCTCACTCTGTCTCAATCTCGTTCTCACTCTCTCTCAGTCTCGGTCTCACTCTCTCTCAGTCTCGGTCTCACTCTCACTCAGTCTCGGTCTCATTCTCTCTCTGTCTCGGTCTCACTCTCTCTTAGTCTCAGTCTCACTCTTTCTCAGTCTCGGTTCTCACTCTGTCTCAATCTCGTTCTCACTCACTCTCAATCTCGGTCTCACTCTGACTCAGTCTCGGTCTCACGCTCTCTCAGTCTCGGTCTCTCACTCACTCTCAATCTCGTTCTCACTCTCATCAGAGTCCCGGTCTCATTCTCTCTCAGTCTCGGTCTCATTCAATCTCAGTCTCGGTCTCACTCTCTCTCAGTCTCGGTCTCACTCTGACTCATTCTCGGTCTCACTCTGACTCATTCTCGGTCTCACTCTCTCTCAGTCTCGGTCTCACTCTCTCTCAGTCTCGGTCTCACTCTCTCTCAGTCTCGGTCTCACTCTCTCTCAGTCTCGGTCTCACTCTCTCTCCGTCTCGGTCTCACTCTCTCTCAGTCTCGGTCTCACTCTCTCTCAGTCTCGGTCTCACTCTCTCTCAGTCTCGCTCTCATTCTCTCTCAGTCTCGCTCTCATTCTCTCTCAGTCTCGGCCTCACTCTGTCTCCGTCTCCGTATCAATTTCTCTCAGTCTCGGTCTCACTCTCTCTCAGTCTCGGTCTCTCACTCTCTCTCAGTCTCGGTCTCACTCTCTCTCAGTCTCGGTCTCTCACTCTGTCTCAATCTCGGTCTCACTCACTCTCAATCTCGGTCTCATTCTCTCTCAGTCGCGGTTTCACTCTCTCTCAGTCTCGGTCTCACTCTCTCTCAGTCTCGGTCTCACTCTGTCTCAATCTCGTTCTCACTCTCTCTCAGTCTCGGTCTCACTCTCACTCAGTCTCGGTCTCACTCTTTCTCAGTCTCGGTTCTCACTCTGTCTCAATCTCGTTCTCACTCTCTCTCAGTCTCGGTCTCACTCTCACTCAGTCTCGGTCTCATTCTCTCTCTGTCTCGGTCTCACTCTCTCTTAGTCTCAGTCTCACTCTTTCTCAGTCTCGGTCTCACTCTGTCTCAATCTCGTTCTCACTCACTCTCAATCTCGGTCTCACTCTGACTCAGTCTCGGTCTCACGCTCTCTCAGTCTCGGTCTCTCACTCACTCTCAATCTCGTTCTCACTCTCATCAGAGTCCCGGTCTCACTCTCTCTCAGTCTCGGTCTCATTCTCTCTCAGTCTCGGTCTCTCACTCTGTCTCAATCTCGGTCTCACTCTCTCTCAGTCTCGTTCTCACTCTCTCTCAGTCCCGGTCTCACTCTCTCTCAGTCTCGGTCTCATTCTCTCTCAGTCTCGGTCTCACTCTGTCTCAATCTCGGTCTCACTCTCTCTCAGTCTCGTTCTCACTCTCTCTCAGTCCCGGTCTCACTCTCTCTCAGTCTCGGTCTCTCACTCTGTCTCAATCTCGGTCTCACTCTCTCTCAGTCTCGTTCTCACTCTCTCTCAGTCCCGGTCTCACTCTCTCTCAGTCTCGGTCTCACTCTCTCTCAGTCTCGGTCTCACTCTGTCTCAGTCTCGGTCTCATTCTCTCTCAGTCTCGGTCTCACTCTGTCTCCGTCTCGGTATCACTCTCTCTCACTCTCGGTCTCACTCTCTCTTTGTCTCGGTCCGTTTCTCTCTCAGTCACAGTCTCACTCTGTCTCAAACTCGTTCTCACTCTCTCTTAGTCTCGGTCTCACTCTCTCTCAGTCTCGGTCTCTCACTCTGTCTCAATCTCGGTCTCACTCTCTCTCAGTCTCGTTCTCACTCTCTCTCAGTCCCGGTCTCACTCTCTCTCAGTCTCGTTCTCACTCTCTCTCAGTCCCGGTCTCACTCTCTCTCAGTCTCGGTCTCTCACTCTGTCTCAATCTCGGTCTCACTCTCTCTCAGTCTCGTTCTCACTCTCTCTCAGTCCCGGTCTCACTCTCTCTCAGTCTCGGTCTCACTCTCTCTCAGTCTCGGTCTCACTCTGTCTCAGTCTCGGTCTCATTCTCTCTCAGTCTCGGTCTCACTCTGTCTCCGTCTCGGTATCACTCTCTCTCACTCTCGGTCTCACTCTCTCTTTGTCTCGGTCCGTTTCTCTCTCAGTCACAGTCTCACTCTGTCTCAAACTCGTTCTCACTCTCTCTTAGTCCCGGTCTCACTCTCTCTCAGTCTCGGTCTCTCACTCTGTCTCAATCTCGGTCTCACTCTCTCTCAGTCTCGTTCTCACTCTCTCTCAGTCCCGGTCTCACTCTCTCTCAGTCTCGGTCTCACTCTCTCTCAGTCTCGGTCTCACTCTGTCTCAGTCTCGGTCTCACTCTCTCTCAGTCTCGGTCTCACTCTGTCTCAGTCTCAGTCTCACTCTTTCTCAGTCTCGGTTCTCACTCTGTCTCAATCTCGTTCTCACTCACTCTCAATCTCGGTCTCACTCTGACTCAGTCTCGGTCTCACGCTCTCTCAGTCTCGGTCTCTCACTCACTCTCAATCTCGTTCTCACTCTCATCAGAGTCCCGGTCTCACTCTCTCTCAGTCTCGGTCTCACTCTCTCTCAGTCTCGGTCTCACTCTGTCTCAGTCTCGGTCTCACTCTCTCTCAGTCTCGGTCTCACTCTGTCTCAGTCTCAGTCTCACTCTTTCTCAGTCTCGGTTCTCACTCTGTCTCAATCTCGTTCTCACTCACTCTCAATCTCGGTCTCACTCTGACTCAGTCTCGGTCTCACGCTCTCTCAGTCTCGGTCTCTCACTCACTCTCAATCTCGTTCTCACTCTCATCAGAGTCCCGGTCTCACTCTCTCTCAGTCTCGGTCTCATTCTCTCTCAGTCTCGGTCTCTCACTCTGTCTCAATCTCGGTCTCACTCTCTCTCAGTCTCGTTCTCACTCTCTCTCAGTCCCGGTCTCACTCTCTCTCAGTCTCGGTCTCATTCTCTCTCAGTCTCGGTCTCTCACTCTGTCTCAATCTCGGTCTCACTCTCTCTCAGTCTCGTTCTCACTCTCTCTCAGTCCCGGTCTCACTCTCTCTCAGTCTCGGTCTCTCACTCTGTCTCAATCTCGGTCTCACTCTCTCTCAGTCTCGTTCTCACTCTCTCTCAGTCCCGGTCTCACTCTCTCTCAGTCTCGGTCTCACTCTCTCTCAGTCTCGGTCTCACTCTGTCTCAGTCTCGGTCTCATTCTCTCTCAGTCTCGGTCTCACTCTGTCTCCGTCTCGGTATCACTCTCTCTCACTCTCGGTCTCACTCTCTCTTTGTCTCGGTCCGTTTCTCTCTCAGTCACAGTCTCACTCTGTCTCAAACTCGTTCTCACTCTCTCTTAGTCTCGGTCTCACTCTCTCTCAGTCTCGGTCTCTCACTCACTCTCAATCTCGGTCTCACTCTCATCAGAGTCTCGGTCTCCCTCTCTCTCAGTCTCGGTCTCCCTCTCTCTCAGTCTCGGTCTCACTCTCTCTCAGTCTCGGTCTCACTCTCTCTCAGTCTCGGTCTCACTCTCTCTCAGTCTCGGTCTCCCTCTCTCTCAGTCTCGGTCTCCCTCTCTCTCAGTCTCGGTCTCACTCTCTCTTTGTCTCGGTCTCACTCTGACTCAGTCTCGGTCTCATTCTCTCTCAGTCTCGGTCTCACTCTCTCTCAGTCTCGGTCTCATTCAATCTCCGTCTCAGTCTCATTATCTCTCAGTCTCTGTCTCAATCTCTCAGTCTCTGTCTCACTATCTCTCAGTATCTATCTCACTCTCACTTAGCGGAGAGAGAGAGGCTGGGAAGAGAGAGATACATATGTAGAGAGAGAGAGACTGGGCGAGAGAGAAAGACTGGGAGATAGAGAGAGAGACTGGGGTGAGTGAGAGAAAGAGAGGGAGACTTCGGAGAGAGAGAGAGAGTTTTGGCAGAGAGAGAGAAAGAGAGACTGGGGGTGGAGAGAGAGAGAGCATAACAACATAAGAAAATATGAAGTTAGAACAGGAGTAGGCCATACGGGGCCCCGAACCTGCTCCACCTTTCAATAAGGTCATGGGTGATCATCGACCTCAACTTTCCCGCCCGAACTCCATAACCCTTGATTCCCCTTGAGTCCAAAAATCTATCTATCTCAGCCTTGAATATACTGAAAGAATCAGCAGTCACAGCCGTCTGGGGCAGAGAATTACAAAGATTCACAACAGTCTGACTTAGGAAATTCCTCATCATCTCGGTCTTAAATGGTCGACGCCTTATCCTGAGAATTAGTCCACTAACTCTAGACACACATGCCAGGGGAAACAATTGGTAGAGACAGAGAGACAGGGGGAAAGTAAGAGCCTAGCACAGAGAGAGCGCCTAGGGGAGAGAGAGAATGGGGAAGAGAGTGAGACTGGAGAGAGAGAGACCGGGGTAGAGTGAGAGAATGGAGAGGGAGTGACTAGGGAGTGCGAGACTGGGAGAGAGAGTGAGAGAGACTGGGAGAAGAGAAAGACTGGAGAGAGAGAGTGACTGGGGGAGCGAGAGAGACTGGGGAGAGAGAGAGCGGAGAGAGAGAGACTGGAGATAGAGAGATACGGGGGGGGGAGAGAGACTGGGGAGTAAAGGAATGGGGAGAGAGAGAGATTGTAGTAGAGTGAGAAAGGGGGAAGAGAGATACCGGAGAATGGGAGAGCATTCGGGAGAGCGAGAGCCTTGGGGAGGGAGAGGGAATAGGATAGAACTAGAAAGCAGAGAGAGAAAGACTGGTGATAGACATTGAATGGGGAAGAGAGACAATGGGAGAGAGAGATACTGTGGGAGAGAGAATATGAGACATCGAGAGACTCGGAGAGAGAGAGAGACTGGGGAGAGAGAGAGACTGGAGAGAAAGAGAGTCTGGAGTGAGAGAAACTGGAGCAGAGAGAGAGAGACTGGGAAGAGAGAGTTTGGGGGAGAGAGACTGAAAGATTGAGAGGGAGAGAAAGGGACGGGGAGAGAGAGAGATAGTTTTTAGTGAGAGAGACTAGAGAGAGAGACACTGGAGAGGTTAGGAATGGGGAGAGAGCGAGAATGGGGAGAGAGAGATAGAGACTGCTGGAGAGAGTCAGACTGGTGAGAGAGAGACAGGGGAAAGAGAGAGAATTGTGAGAGAGGGAGACTGTGGGAGAGAAAGAGAATGGAGAGAGAGAGACTGGGGAGTGCGAGATTGGGAGAGAGAGTGAGAGAGACTGGGGAAGAGAAAGGCTGGAGAGCGAGTGACGGGGCAGTGAGAGAGACTGGGGAATGAGAGCGCGGAGAAAGAGAGAATTTGATAGAGAGATACTGGGGGAGGGAGTGACTGGGGAGAGAAAGACTGGGGAGAGAGAGATTGTAGTAGAGTGAGACTGGGGTTGAGAGAGACTGGAGAATGAGAGAAACTGCGGGAGAGCGAGAGCCTTGGGGAGAGATAGGGACGAGGGGAGAAATAGAAAGCAGAGAGAGAGAGACTGGTGATAAACGTTAAATGGGGCAGAGAGAGAGATACTGTGGGAGAGAGAGTCTGCAGAGGTAGAGAGATTCGGAGAGAGAGAGACGGGGGAGAGTGAGAGAGTGGAGATACAGAGAGACTGGGTAGAGAGAGAGACTTGGCAGAGAGAGAGATTGGGGAGAGAGAGAGTCTGGAGAGAAAGAGAGTCTGGAGATAGAGGAACTGGAGCAGAGAGAGATAGAGACTGGGGAGAGTGAGATAGGGGGAGAGAGACTGAAAAACTTGGGAGGGAGAGAAAGGGACTGGGGAGATTGAGAGGGAAATTTGAGAGAGAAAGACTGAGAGAGAGACACTGGAGATGGTTTGACTGCGGAGAGAGAGAGAGAGAATGGGCGGGGGGGAAGAGAGAGAGATACTGCCAGGGAGAGTCGGACTGGTGAGAGAGAACCTGGGGAAAGAAAGAGAATGGTGAGTGAGGGAGACTGTGGGAGAGAAAGAGAATGGAGAGAGAGAGACTGGGGGTGAGAGAGAGAATGGGGAGAGAGAGATAGACTGTCGGAGAGAGAGAGACTGGAGAGAGAGAGAGACTGAGCAACTGAGAGAAAATGGGGAGACAGTGTGATTGGGGAAATAGAAAGACTGGAGAGAGAGTGAGACTGGAGAGAGAGATAGACTGGGGTAGAGTGAATGATTAGGGATAGAGAGATACCAGGGAGTGCAATATTGGGAGAGAGCGGGAGAGGCTGGGGGAGAGAGAGACTGGCTAAAGAGAGTGACTGAGGGAAAGAGAGAGACTGGGGAGAGAGAGGGAGACAGCGGAGAGAGAGAGACTGGAGATAAAGAGAGACTGGTGGTGGGAGAGACTGGGGTGATATAGAGACTGGGGAGAGATAGGCTGGAGGAGTGTGAGACAGGGGTAGAGAGAGACTGGAGAGTGAGAGGGACTAGGGAAAGATAGAAAGCAGACAGAGAGAGACTGGTGACAGAGATGGATTGGGGGAGAGAGACAATAGGAGGAGAGCGAGAGACTGTGGGAGAGAGAGTCTGCAGAGAGAGGGACTTGGAGAGAGAGAGAGACCGGGGAGAGAGAGATTGGGTGAGAGAGAGAGAATGGGGAAAGAGAGGGAGACTGTCGGAGAGAGATAGACTGGAGAGAGAGAGAAACTTGGGGAGAGAGAGAGACTGGGGAGAGAGAGACTGGAGAAAGAGATAGACTGAGCGAGAGAGAGAGAATGGGGAGAGAGTGTGGTTGGAGAGATAGAAAGACTGGATAGAGTGTGGTACTGGAGAGAGAGATAGAGACTGGAGCAGCGAAAGATACTGAGGGACAGGGAGAGACGGGGAGAGGGTGAGGGACTGGGCAGAAAAAGAGAGAGAGTCTGCGGGAGAGAGAGACTGGAGAGACAGTAGACTGGAGAGATGAGATACAGGGGAGAGAGAGAGAATGGGGAGACAGGGGATGACTTTGGAAGAGAGAGAGAATGGCGATAGAGAGAGAGACTAGAGAGAGAGCGGGATTGGGGAGAGAGATACTGGAGACAGAGAGAGAAAGGGTGAGAGAGAGAGACATGGGGAGAGAGCGAATGGGGGGAGAGAGAGAGAGACTGTCGGAGAGAGAGAGTGCAGAGAAGAGAGTGTCAAGGGGAAAGAGGGAGAATGGTGAGAGAGGTAGAATGTCGGAGTGAGAGAGCCTGGAGGGAGAGAAATAATGCGGGAGAGAGAGGGACTGGAGTGAGTTGGAGACTGGGGAGGGACAAAAGACTGGGGAGAGGGTGACTGGAGAGAGAGAGACTGGGGGTGAGAGAGACTGTGGAAAGAGAGAGTGATTAGAGAGAGAGAGAGAATGGAGAGAAAGCGAGACTGGAGAGAGATGCTGGAGCAGAGTGAGATAGACTGGGGAGAGAGAGATAGACGGGGGGAGAGAGAGGGATTAGGGGCAAGATAGAAAGCAGTGAGAGAGCGAGACTGCTGAGAGTGAGGGACTGGGGGAGACAGAGAATGGGGAGAGGGAGAGAGACTGTGGGAGAGAAAGTCCGGAGAGACAGAGAGACTGGGAGAAGATAAATTGGAGAGAGAGAGAGACTGGGGAGAGAGAGACTGGAGAAAGAGATAGACTGAGCGAGAGAGAGAGAATGGGGAGAGAGTGTGGTTGGGGAGATAGAAAGACTGGATAGAGTGTGGGACTGGAGAGAGAGATAGAGACTGGAGCAGCGAAAGATACTGAGGGACAGGGAGAGACGGGGAGAGAGTGAGGGTCTGGGCAGAAACGGAGAGAGAGTCTGCGGGAGAGAGAGACTGGAGAGACAGTAGACTGGAGAGATGAGAGACAGGGGAGAGAGAGAGAATGGGGAGACAGGGAATGACTTTGGAAGAGAGAGAGAATGGCGATAGAGAGAGAGACTAGAGAGAGAGAGCGGGATTGGGGAGAGAGATACTGGAGACAGAGAGAGCCAGGGTGAGAGAGAGAGACATGGGGAGAGAGCGAATTGGGGGAGAGAGAGAGAGACTGTCGGAGAGAGAGAGTGGAGAGAAGTGAGTGTCAAGGGGAGAGAGGGAGAATGGTGAGAGAGGTAGAATGTCGGAGTGAGAGAGCCTGGAGGGAGAGAAATAATGGGGGAGAGAGAGGGACTGGAGTGAGTTGGAGAATGGGGAGGGTAAAATACTGGGGAGAGGGTGACTGGAGAGAGAGAGACTGGGGGTGAGAGAGACTGTGGAAAGTGAGAGTGATTAGGGAGAGAAAGCGAGACTGGAGAGAGAGGCTGGAGCAGAGTGAGATAGACTGGGGGGAGAGAGATAGACTTGGGGAGAGAGAGGTATTAGGGGCAAGATAGAAAGCAGTGAGAGAGGGAGACTGGTGAGAGAGAGGGTCTGGGGGAGACGGAGAATGGGGAGAGGGAGAGAGACTGTGGGAGAGAAAGTCCGGAGAGACAGAGAGACTGGGAGAAAATAAATTGGGGAGAGAGAGATAGACTATAGAGAAAGAGAGACAGCAGAGTGATAAACTGCAGCAGAGAGAGAGAGATACTGGGGAGAGAGAGTCAGCCGGAGAGAGTAAGAGAGACTCGGGCGAGAGAACGTGACTGGGGATAGAGAGACAGAATATGGACAGTGAGAGACTGGAGAGAGAGAGAGAGAGAATGGGGGAGAGAGTTTGGGGAGATGGAGAGATTGGGTAAAGAGAGAGACTGGAGAGAAAGAGAGTCTGAAGATTGGGGGTAATATTCTGGCATGGATAGAGGATTGGCTATCTAACAGAAAGCAAAGAGTTGGGATAAATGGTTCATTCTCAGACTGGCAATCAGTAACTAGTGGTGTTCCACAGGGATCAGTGCTGGGTCCCCAACTCTTTACAATCTATATTAACGATTTGGAGGAAGGGACCAAGTGTAACATATCAAAATTTGCAGATGATACTAAGATGGGAGGGAAAGTAGTGAGTGAGGAGGACATAAAAAACCTGCAAGGGGACATAGACAGGCTAAGTAAGTGGGCAGAGATTTGGCAGATGGAATACAACACTGGAAAGTGTGAGGTGATGCACTTTGGCAGGAAAAATCCTAGAGCAATTTATTATCTTAATGGCAAGAAACTGGAGAGTACTGAAGTGCAAAGGGATCTGGGGGTCCTGGTGCACGAAACTCAAAAGGTTAGTATGCAGGTGCAGCAAGTGATTAAGAAGGCAAATGGAATGTTGGCTTTCATTGCTAGGGGGATAGAATATAAAAATAGGGAGGTATTGCTTCAGTTGTACAAGGTATTGGTGAGACCGCACCTGGAATACTGCATACAGTTTTGGTGTCCTTACTTAAGGAAAGACATCCTTGCTCTCGAGGCAGTGCAAAAAAGGTTCACTCGGTTAATCCCGGGGATGAGGGGGTGGTCATATGAGGAGAGGTTGGGTAGATTGGGACTCTACTCATTGGAGTTCAGAAGAATGAGAGGCGATCTTATTGAAACATATAAGATTGTGAAGGGGTTGGATCGGGTGGATGCGGGGAGGATGTTCCCGATGACGGGTGAGACGAGAACTAGGGGACATAGTCTTAGAATAAGGGGCTGCTCTTTCAAAACTGAGATGAGGAGGAACTACTTCACTCAGAGGGTGGTAGGTCCATGGAATATGCTGCCACAAAAAGCTGTAGAAGCTACAACATTAATTAAATTTAAAACAGAAATAGACAGTTTCCTAGAAGTAAAGGGCATTAAGGGTTACGGGGAGCGGGCAGGAATTTGGACATGAGTCTAGGTTCGGATCGGTCATGGCCCTGTGGGTAGTGGAGCGGGCCCAGGGACTGTGTAGCCTGATTCTGCTCCTATTTTGTGTGTGCAATTCTGTTAGATGCAGGAGATGGTTCTGTGATAGATAGTAGATTGGCGGTTAGGATCAGATCAGCCATGATCTTATTGAATGGCGGAGCAGGCTCGAGGGGCCGATTGGCCTACTCCTGCTCCTATTTCTTATGTTCTTATGTTCTTATGTTCAACTGGAGCAGTGAGAGAGAGACTGGGGAGTAAGAGACTGGGGAGAGAGAGAGTCAGGCGGAGAGAGAGAGAGAGACTCGGGAGAGAGAAAGTGACTGGGGAGAGAGAGAGTCAGGCAAAGAGAGAGAGAGACGCGGGAGAGAGAAAGTGACTGGGGAGAGAGAGAGAGAGACTGGACAGAGAGAGACTGTGGAGAGAGAGAGACTGGAGAGAGAGAGAGACTGGGGGAGAGAGTTTGGGGAGATGGAGTGATTGGGTAAAGAGAGAGACTGGAGAGAAAGAGAGTCTGGAGAGAGAGCAACTGGAGCAGAGAGAGAGAGACTGGGGAGAGAGAGAGACTGGGGAGAGAGAGAGAGATACTAGGGGAGAGAGAGAGAGACTGGGGAGAGAGAGAGAGAGACTAAGGGGGAGAGAGAGAGAGACTGGAGAGAGTGAGAGACTGGGGGAGAGAGAGAGACTGGAGAGAGAGAGAGACTGGGGGAGAGAGAGAGACTGGAGAGAGAGAGACTAGGGGAGAGAGAGAGACTGGAGAGAGAGAGAGAGAGACTGGAGAGAGAGAGAGAGACTGGAGAGAGAGAGACTAGGGTAGAGAGAGAGACTGGAGAGAGAGAGACTAGGGGAGAGAGAGAGACTGGAGAGAGAGAGAGAGACTGGAGAGAGAGAGAGAGACTGGAGAGAGAGAGACTGGGGAGAGAGAGAGACTGGGGAGAGAGAGAGACTGGGGAGAGAGAGAGATATACTTGGGGAGAGAGAGAGAGACTGGGGAGAGAGAGAGAGAGACTAAGGGGGAGAGAGAGAGAGACTGGAGAGAGTGAGAGACTGGGGGAGAGAGAGAGACTGGAGAGAGAGAGAGAGACTAGGGTAGAGAGAGAGACTGGAGAGAGAGAGACTAGGGGAGAGAGAGAGACTGGAGAGAGAGAGAGAGACTGGAGAGAGAGAGAGAGACTGGAGAGAGAGAGACTGGGGAGAGAGAGAGACTGGGGAGAGAGAGAGAGCGACTAGGCTAGAGACAGAGAGACTGGGGGGAGAAGAGAGAATCTGGGGGGAGAGAGAGAGAGTCTGGAGGGTGAGAGAGACTGGGGAGAGATAGAGACTGGAGAGAGTGAGAGACTAGGGGAGAGAGAGAGACTGGAGAGAGAGAAAGACTAGGGGAGAGAGAGAGACTGGAGAGAGAGAGAGACTAGGGGAGAGAGAGAGACTGGAGAGAGAGAGAGACTGGAGAGAGAGAGACTGGAGAGAGAGAGAGACTGGAGAGAGAGAGAGAGACTAGGGGAGAGAGAGAGACTGGAGAGAGAGAGAGACTGGAGAGAGAGAGAGAGATTAGAGGGAGAGAGAGAGAGACTAGGGGAGAGAGAGAGAGACTAGGGGAGAGAGAGAGACTGGAGAGAGCGAGAAACCGGGGGAGAGAGAGAGACTAGGGGAGAGAGAGAGAGACTAGGGGAGAGAGAGAGACTGGAGAGAGAGAGAGACTGGAGAGAGTGAGAGACTGGAGAGAGAGACAGAGACTAGGGGAGAGAGAGAGACTGGAGAGAGAGAGAGACTGGAGAGAGAGAGAGACTAGGGGAGAGAGAGAGACTGGAGAGAGTGAGAGACTGGAGACAGAGAGAGAGACTAGGGGAGAGAGTTTGGGGAGATGGAGAGAATGGGTAAAGAGAGAGACTGGAGAGAAAGATAGTCTGGAGAGAGAGCAACTGGAGCAGAGCGTGAGAGACTGGGGAGAGAGAGAGACTGGGGAGAGAGAGAGGGAGACTAGGGGAGAGAGAGACTAGGGGAGAGAGAGAGACTGGGGAGAGAGAGGGAGGCTAGGGGAGAGAGAGAGAATGGGGAGAGAGAGAGACTGGGGGAGAGAGTTTGGGGAGAGGGAGAGACTGGAGAGAAAGAGACACTGGAGAGAGAGAGTGTTTGGGGAGAGAAAGAGACTGGTGTGAGAGAGACTGAGGGAAGGGAGAGAATGGGGAGAGACATATTGACTGTC
Source organism: Squalus acanthias (assembly GCA_030390025.1). Classification (NCBI taxonomy): domain Eukaryota; kingdom Metazoa; phylum Chordata; class Chondrichthyes; order Squaliformes; family Squalidae; genus Squalus; species Squalus acanthias. The sequence goes on along the minus strand of JASTWF010000033.1, from coordinate 2,463,870 downwards.
GGAGAGAGAGAGACTTCAGAGAGAGAGAAACTGGGAGAGAGAGAGAGCCTCGAGGAGAGAGAAAATGGAGAGAGAGAGAGAGAGAGAGACTAGGGGAGAGAGAGAGATTGGGGAGAGAGTGAGACTGGAGAGAAAGAGAGACTGGAGAGAGAGACTGGAGCAGCGAGAGAGAGCCTAGGGAATAAAGAGAGACTGGAGAGAGAAGAGACTGCAGAAAGATCCTGGAGAGAGAGAGAGAGATAATGGGGAGAGAGAGAGAGAGAGAGAGAGAGAGAGACTGTCGGAGAGAGAGCGAGAGACTGGGGAGCGAGAGAGACTGGAGTGAGAGAGATTTGGTAAGAGAGAGAGAGAATAGGGAGAGGGTGTGATTGGGGAGAAAGAAAGACTGGAGTGAGATTGAGACTGGAGAGAGTGAGCGAGACTGTAGCAGAGAGAAAGAGACTGGGGGTGAGGGAGAGACTGGGCAGAGAGAGAGAGAAAGACTGGGGAGAGATAGTGGGACAGGGGGAGATGAGAGAGACGGGGAGAGAGAATCTGGAGAGAGAGATGTCTGGAGAGAGATGCTTTGGGAGAGAGAGAGAATTGCGATAGTGAGAGAGACTGTGGGAGGGAGAGAGACTGGAGAGAGTGACTGGGAAGAGAGAGGGACTGGAGACGGAGAGAGATACTTGGCGAGAGAGATACTGGAGACAGAGGGAGATGGGTGGGAGTGAGAAATGTGAGAGAGAGTTCGACTGGGGGAGAGATAGAGACTGGAGAGATCGAGACTGGAGGAGAGAGAGAATGGGTAGAGAGAGCGAGACTGTCGGAGTGAGAGAGCCTGGAGGGAGATAAATAATGGGGGAGAGAGAAGGACTGGAGTGAGTGGGAGACTGCGGGCGGGTAAGAGACTGGGGAGAGGGAGACTGGAGAGAGAGAGACTGGGGGTGAGAGAGACTGTGGAAAGAGAGAGTGATTAGGGAGAGAGAGAGAGAATGGGGAGAAAGCGAGACTAGAGAGAGAGGCTGGAGCAGAGTGAGATAGACTGGGGAGAGAGAGATAGCCTGGGGGAGAGAGAGGGATTAGGGGCAAGATAGAATGCAGTGAGAGAGGGAGACTGGTGAGAGAGAGGGACTGGGGGAGACAGAGATAGCGAGAGACTGGAGAGCGAGAGAGAATGGTTTGAGAGGCAGACTGTGGGAGAGAAAGAGACTGGAGTGAGAGAGACTGGGGGTGAGAGAGAGAGAGAATGGGGAGAGAGAGTAAGATTGTCGGAGAGAGAGAGAGAGACGGCAGAGAGAGAGAAACTGAGGGAGACACAGAGACTGTGGAGAGAGAGAGACTGAACGATAGATAGAAAATGGGGAGACAATGAGACTGGGGAAATAGAAAGTCTGGAGTGAGAGTGAGCCTGGAGAGAAAGCGAGAGAATGGAGCAGAGGGAGAGAGACTGGGGGTGAGAGAGGGAGAGAGACTGGGGCAGACAGAGACAGGGGATAGAGAGAGACTGGGGAGAGAGAGAGATTGGGGAGAGAGAGAGACTGGAGAGAAAGAGAGTCTGGAGAGAGAGGAACTGGAGCAGAGAGATTGAGACTGGTGAGAGAGAGGGACTGTGGGAGAGAGAGAATGGGGAGAGAGAGAGACTGTGGGAGAGCGAGGCCGGTGAGACAGAGAGACTTGGAGAGAGAGAGAATGGAGAGAGAGAGACAGGGGAGAGAGAGACTGGAGAGAGAGAGAGAGAGAATGGAGAGAGAGAGACAGGGGAGAGAGAGAGAGACTGGGGAGAGAGAGAATGGACAGAGAAAGACAGGTGGGAGAGAGTGACTGCTGAGAGAGAGAGATTGGAGAGAGAGAGAGAGACTGGGAGTTGCAGACTGGGGAGAGAGAGAGATTGGGGAGCGAGAGAGACTGGAGAGAGTGAGACGGGGGATAGAGAGATATTGTGGAGAGAGAGAGAGACTGGAGTGAGAGCGAGACTGGGAGAGAGAGAGAGTGGGGAGAGAGAGAGAGATGGAGAGAGAGTGAGACTGGGAGAGAGAGAGACTGGGCAGAGAGAGAGATTGGGGAGAGAGAGAGACTAGAGAGAAAGAGAGTCTGGAGAGAGAGGAACTGGAGCAGAGAGAGAGAGACTGGGGAGAGTGAGAGACTAGGGGAGAGTGAGCCTGGAGAGAGAGAGAGAATGGTAAGAGAGAGCCTATCGGAGAGAGAGAGACTGTCGGAGCGATAGCGAGAGACTGGGGAGCGAGAGAGAATTGTTTGAGAGGGAGACTGTGGGAGAGAAAGAGACTGGAGTGAGAGAGACTGGGGAGAGAGAGAGAGCGAATGGGGAGAGAGAGAGACTGGGGAGAGAGAGAGATTGGGGAGAGAGATAGAGAGAGACTGGGGAGAGAGAGACTGGAGAGAGTGAACACAGGGGATAGAGAGAGACTGCGGACAGAGAGAGACTGGAGAGAGAGTGAGACTGGGGAGAGAGAGTGAGACTGGGGAGTGAGAGAGAGACTGGGGAGAAAGAGAGACTGGGGAGAGAGAGAGACTGGGGGGAGAGAGAGATTGGGGAGAGAGAGAGACTGGAGAGAGTGAACACAGGGGATAGAGTGAGACTGGGAGAGAGAAAGACTGGAGAGAGAGTGAGAGTGGGAGAGAGAGAGACTGGGCAGAGAGATTTATCAGGGAGAGAGAGAGACTGGAGAGTGAGTGAGACTGGGAGAGAGAGAGACTGGGCAGAGAGAGAGATGAGGGAGAGAGAGAGACTGGGCAGAGAGAGAGATGAGGGAGAGAGAGAGACTGGAGAGAAAGAGAGTCTGGAGAGAGAGGAACTGGAGCAGAGAGAGAGACTGGGGAGAGTGAGAGACTAGGGGAGAGTGAGCATGGAGAGAGAGAGAGAGAATGGTAAGACAGAGCCTGTCGGAGAGAGAGAGACTGTCGGAGCGATAGCGAGAGACTGGAGAGCTAGAGAGAATTGTTTGAGAGGGAGACTGTGGGAGAGAAAGAGACTGGAGTGAGAGAGACTGGGGAGAGAGAGAGAGAGAATGGGGAGAGAGAGAGACTGGGGAGAGAGAGAGAGATTGGGGAGAGAGATAGAGAGAGACTGGGGAGAGAGAGATTGGGGAGAGAGAGAGACTGGGGAGAGAGAGAGACTGGAGAGAGTGAACACAGGGGATAGAGAGAGACTGCGGACAGAGAGAGACCGGAGAGAGAGTGAGACTGGGGAGAGAGAGTGAGACTGGGGAGTGAGAGAGAGACTGGGGAGAAAGAGAGACTGGGGAGAGAGAGAGACTGGGGGGAGAGAGAGATTGGGGAGAGAGAGAGACTGGAGAGATTGAACACAGGGGATAGAGTGAGACTGGGAGAGAGAAAGACTGGAGAGAGTGAGAGTGGGAGAGAGAGAGACTGGGAAGAGAGAGAGATCAGGGAGAGAGAGAGACTGGAGAGAGAGTGAGACTGGGAGAGAGAGAGACTGGGCAGAGAGAGAGATGAGGGAGAGAGAGAGACTGGGCAGAGAGAGAGATGAGGGAGAGAGAGAGACTGGAGAGAGAGTGAGACTGGGAGAGAGAGAGACTGGGCAGAGAGAGATATCAGGGAGAGAGAGAGACTGGAGAGAGAGTGAGACTGGGAGAGAGAGAGAGAGAGAGACTGGGGAGAGGAAGAGATTGGGGAGGGAGAGAGACTGGAGAGAAAGAGAGTCTGAAGAGAGAGGATCTGGAGCAGAGAGAGAGACTGGGGAGAGAGTAGACTGGGGAGAGAGAGACTGGAGAGAAAGAGAGTCTGGAGAGAAAGAGAGTCTTGGGAGAGAACAACTGGAGCAGAGAGAGAGAGACTGGGGAGAGTGAGACTGGGGAGAGAGAGAGAGACTAGGGGAAAGAGACTGGAATAAGAGAGATTGGAAAAGAGAGTCGAGAGAGGGAGAAAGAATGGGGAGAGAGAGAGACTGTCGGAGAGATAGACTGGGGAGCGAGAGAGAATTTTAGAGAGGGGGTCTGTGGGAGAGAAAGAGACGGGGTTGAGAGAGACTTTGGAGAGAGAGAGACTCGGGAGAGAGAGAGACTGGAGAAAAAGCGAGACTGGAGAGAGAGGAATTGTAGGAGAGAGCGAGAGACTATGGACAGAGAGATGGACTGGGCAGAGAGAGTGATAAGGGGTGAGATAGAAAGCAGTGAGAGAGGGAGACTGGTGAGAGAGAGAGAGACTGGAGAGAGAGTGAGACTGGGAGAGAGAGAGACTGGGCAGAGAGAGAGATTGGAGAGAGAGAGTGAGACATGAGAGAAAGAGAGTCGAGAGAGAGCAACTGGAGCAGAGAGAGAGAGACTGGGGAGAGAGAGAGAGAGATTAGGGGACAGAGACTGGAGAGAGAGAGATTGGAAAAGAGAGTCTAGAGAGAGAGAAAGAATGTCGGAGTGAGAGAGACTGGGGAGCGAGAGAGAATGGTTAGAGAAGGGGGACTGTGGGAGAGAAAGAGACTGGGGGTGAGGGAGACTTTGGAGAGAGAGAGATTGGGGAGAGAGAGAGACTGGAGAGAAAGCGAGACTGGAGAGAGCGGAATTGTAGCAGAGAGCGAGAGACTAGGGACAGAGAGGGAGACTGGGGGAGAGAGAGAATGGGGAGAGAGAGACAGGGGAGAGAGAGAGAGACTGGGGAGAGAGAGAGAGAGAGAGAGAGAGAGACTGTGGGAGAGAGAGAATGGGGAGAGAGAGAGAGAGACTGTGGGAGAGCGAGTCCGGTGAGACAGAGAGATTTGGAGAGAGATAGATTAGGTTAAGAGAGAGGCTATAAAGAAAGAGAGACTGGAGAGAGATAAACTGGAGCATAGAGAGAGAGAGACGGGGAGAGAGAGACTCTGGCGGAGAGAGAGAGAGTCTCGGGAAAGAGAGAGGGACTGGGGAGCGAGAGGGAGACTGGGGTAGAGAGAGATTGGAGAGAGAGAGAGAATGAAGAGAGAGAGAAAGGGGAGAGAGAGAGATTGGGGAGAGAGAGAGAATGCAGAGAGGGAGACAGGGGAGAGAGAGTGACTGCGGATAGTGACGGACTGGGGAGAGAGCGAGATTGGGGAGAGAGAGAGACTGGAGATAAAGAGAGTCTGGAGAGAGAGGTTCTGGAGCAGAGAGAGAGAGACTAGGGGAGAGAGAGACTGGAGAGAGTGAGAGAGCCTCGGGGAGAGGGAGTGCGGAAAGAGAGAGAGACTGGAGAAAGAGAGACTGGAGAGACAGAGAGAATGGTAAGAGAGAGAGAGAGAGATTGTCGGAGAGAGAGAGACTGTCGGAGAGATAGCGAGAGACAGGGGGGAGCGAGAGAGAATGGTTTGAGAGGGAGACTGTGGGGGAGAAAGAGACTGGAGTGAGAGAGACTGGGGGTGAGAGAGAGAGACTGGGGAGAGAGAGAAAACAGTCAGAGAGAGAGAGAGACAGCAGGGAGAGAGAGCAACTGAGTGAGACACAGAGACTGTGGAGAGAGAGAGAGACTGAACGAGAGTTGGAGAACGGGGAGAGAATTTGACTGGGGATTATAGAAAGTCTGGAGTGAGAGTGATACTGGAGAGAAAGCGAGAGAATGGAGCACAGGGAGAGAGACTGGGGGTGAGAGAGGGAGAGAGACTGTGGCAGAGAGAGACAAGTGTTAGAGTGAGACTGCGGAGAGAGAGAGACTAGAGAGAGGGTGAGACAGGGAGAGAGAGAGATTGGGGAGAGAGAGAGATTGGGGAGAGAGAGAGACTGTAGAGAGTGAGACAGGGGATAGAGAGAGACTGTGGACAGAGAGAGACTGGAGAGAGAGTGAGACTGGGAGAGAGAGAGACTGGAGAGTGAGAGAGAGACTGAGGGGAGAGAGAGACTGGAGAGAGGCAGAGACTGGAGAGAGTTAGAGAGACTTGGGAGAAAGAGAGTCTGGAGAGAGAGGAACTGGAGCAGAGAGAGAGAGAGACTGGGGAGAGTGAGAGAGACAAAGGGGAGAGAGAGACTGGAGAAAGAGAGACTGGAGAGAGAGAGAGAATGGTAAGAGAGAGAGAGAGAGACTGTCGGAGCGATAGCGAGAGACTGGGGAGCGAGAGAGAATGGTTTGAGAGGGAGACTGTGTGTCTGTGTGAGGTTGAGTTTCTGCAAATTGCAGAGACTGTGTGAGTGTGTCTGTAAGTGAGTGGGTGTCTGTGTGTCTGCAAATTGCAGAGTCTGTATGAGTGTGTCTGTGTGCGTGGGTGTCTGTGTGTCTGCTAATTGCAGAGTCTGTGTGAGTGTGTGTGTCATGTTACTGTAAATTTTAGTTCAATGTGGGTGGGAGGGTGTCTGTGTGAGTGGAAGACAGACAGAGAGTCAGTGAGAGAGAGAGAGACATGAAATCAAAAGGCAAGTAGCAGAACAGAAAGCCTGTTTCTGTCGGTCACAAAGTGAAAAGATAAGATACTGAAAAGTGTCTTTTTGATTTTAATCAGCCAACACGGCAGTCATCTCTCTGCAGACTGGCCAGGCTGTGAGTGTGTGTGTGTGAGAGAGAGAGAAAGGGCAAAAGCTGGTGTTTGTGTGAGATGTGGTCTGCTGTCTTATTAATTGCTGTTGTTGTATTAAACCCTATTGATTTCATTCTGGCCTGGTCCACATGTAATGCTGTTGTGTATCACTTTGTTGCACTTTATTTCATTTCACTTTAATTCAAGACAGACAGTCAGTCAGTGAAATACCGAAAAATGTCTTTGTGGACTGTCTGAAAATAAAAGCTATTTGGGATCTTTGCATTCTTTTTATTCCACTCTACTCAAATCAATATAAGGCAGGCAGGCTGGCATTGAGAGAAACACATGAAATCAAGACAACATGCAGAATAGAAATAAAAACAAAAAATGCTGGAAATACTCAGTATGTTAGGCAGCATCAGTGGAGATACAGAGAAACAAAGTAAATGTTTCAGCTCGATGACCTTTCGTCAGAACCTTGCCAGAATCTGACAAAAGGTAATCGAACTGAAACATTATCTCTGTTTCTCTCTCTCTCCACAGATGCTACCTTACCTCCTGAGTATTTCCAGCATTTTCTGATTTTATTTCAGATTTTCCACATGCACAGCATTTGCTTTTGATGCAGATTAGAAAGCCTGTTTCTGTAGGCCGCAAACTGAAAAGATAAAATACTGAAAACAGCTGTCTGTTTGCTTTTAAACTGCCAAGCAGAGCAGAGAAATGATAGAAATCAACTTTCTTTCATTGCTGACAGTGATTTGTGGCAATTTTGCAGGCTGGCTGTGTCTGTGTGTGTGAGAGAGAGAGACAGACAGCAAAAGCTGTGTATTCAGGGCTTGTCTGTGTTCAAGTTATCTTGATGCGGAGATGCCGGTGTTGGACTGGGGTGGACAAAATTGAGAGGTCGCACAACACCAAGTTATAGTCCAACAGTTTTATTTTAAATCACAAGCTTTCGGAGTTACAACTCCTTCGTCGGGTGAAGTGAGGAGATACAGAACCGTCAAAGCATATATAGATAGAGAACAATGCATGTGTAACTTACAATTGCAGACAACTGAATTCAATCATCCTGACTGTTTATCTGCCGAGGTGTGATAAAGTTAATCAGGTCAGCCAGGAAGGTACCACATCAAAGACATAGCAAGATACAACTGAGACAATGAGGTGGAATCGCATGGGGTCTAACGTTTCAAAAGCTGCCGTCTGTATGTAAAACGATTAACTTTAAAATTTTTACTTTTTTACTGGGAGTCACATCTGTGAACAAGCCAACGACGACTCGAGTCCGGATCACGTCATGTATCGTGACATAAACCCAAGATCCCGATTGAGACCGTCTTCATGAGTGCGGAACTTGGCTATCAGTTTCAACTCGATGATTTTGCGCTGTCGTGTTTTCCTAAGGCCGCCTTGGAGAACGCTTACCTGCAGATCCGAGGCTGAATGTCCTTGACTGCTGAAGTGTTCCCCGACTGGGATGTAACAATCCTGCCTGGCGATTGTTGCGCGGTGCTCGTTCATACGTTGTCTCAGTGTCTGCATGGTCTCGCCGATGTACCATGCCGCGGTGCATTCTTTCCTGCAACGTATGAGGTAGACAACGTTGGCCGAGTCACATGAGTATGTACCATGTACCTGGTGGGTAGTATCCTCACGTGTGATGATGGTATCTGTGTTGATGATCTGGCATGTCTTGCAGAGTTTGCCGTGGCAGGGTTGTGTGGTGTCGTGGTCGCTGTTATCCTGAAAGCTGGGTAATTTGCTGCGAACGATGGTACTTCTGAGGTTAGGTGGCTGTTTGAAGGCAAGTAGTGGAGGCGTGGGGATGGCCTTAGCGAGGTGTTTGTCGTCATCGATGACATGTTGAAGGCTGCGAAGAAAATGGCGTAGTTTCTCCGCTCCGGGGAAGTACTGGACGACGTAGGGTACCCTGTTGGTTGTGTCCCGTGTTTTCCTTCTGAGGAGGTCTATGCGATTTTTCGCTGTGGCCCGTCGGAACTGTCGATCGATGAGTCGAGCGTCATATCCCGTTCTTATGAGGGCGTTTTTCAGCGTCCGTAGGTGTCCATCGCGTTCCTCCTCGTCTGAGCAGATCCTGTGTATTCGCAGGGCTTGTCCATAGGGGATGGCTTCTTTAGCGTGGTTAGGGTGGAAGCTGGAGAAGTGGAGCATCGTGAGGTTGTCCGTGGGCTTGCGGTAGAGTGAAGTGCTGAGGTGTCCGTCTTTGATGGAGATTCGTGTGTCCAGGAATGAAACCGATTCTGAGGAGTAGTCCATGGTGAGTATGATGGTGGGATGGAACTTGTTTATATTATCGTGTAGTCTTTTCAGTGATCCTTCGCCATGGGTCCAAAGGAAGAAAATGTCGTCGATGTATCTGGTGTACAGCGTTGGCTGGAGGTCCTGTGCAGTGAAGAAGTCTTGCTCGAACTTGTGCATGAAGATGTTGGCGTATTGGGGTGCGAATTTGGTCCCCATGGCTGTTCCGTGTGTTTGGGTAAAAAAATGGTTGTCGAAGGTGAAGACACTGTGGTCAAGGATGAAGCGGATGAGTTGTAGGATGGCGTCTGGAGATTGGCTGTTGTTGGTGTTGAGTACTGAGGCTGTCGCAGCGATGCCGTCATCGTGGGGGATACTGGTGTAGAGTGCCGATACGTCCATCGTGGCGAGGAGTGTTCCTGGTTCAACTGGTCCGTGGGTGCTGAGTTTCTGTAAGAAGTCTGTAGTGTCACGACAGAAGCTGGGGGTTCCCTGTACGATGGGTTTCAGAATGCCCTCGACGTATCCAGAGAGGTTCTCACACAGGGTTCCGTTGCCTGATACGATAGGACGTCCGGGTGTGTTGGCTTTGTGTATCTTTGGGAGGCAGTAGAAGTCTCCCACGCGGGGAGTACGTGGGATGAGAGCGCGTAGGATGCTTTGAAGGTCTGGATCGAAGGTCTTGATCAGTCTATTGAGTTGGCGGGTGTGTTCTTTGGTCGGATCTGCGGGTAGCTGTCTGTAGTGTTCCTGGTTGTCCAGTTGTCGGTTTGCTTCTTTACAATAGTCCGTTCTGTTCTGTATGACGATGGCTCCTCCTTTGTCCGCTGGTTTGATGACGATGTTGCGGTTGGTCTTGAGAGCGTGGATGGCGTTGCTTTGTGCTCGGGTGACATTCTGGACTGTCTTGTGAGTGCGGCTGATGAATCTGGCGTTGATGCATCTCCTGACAGCTTGAGCATACATGTCAAGCTTGGGGCAGCGACCCTCCGGAGGGGTCCAGTTTGACTCTTTTTTCTTCGGTTGCTGCACTGCGAGTCCCTCTGTCTGCTGTTCTGGATCATTGATTGTCTCATTGGGTTTGTTGCTGACATCTTGGGATTTGTGGAAGTATTCCCGGAGCCTCATTCTCCTGATGAATTCCTCCGTGTCTGCCGCGAGACCGATGAGGTCCATTTTGGTGGTTGGGCAGAACTTGAGCCCTAGGGCGAGAACTTCGATTTCGTCTGGTTGAAGGGTATGGTCGGACAAATTGACGATGGACTTCCCTGTGGTTGCAGCCGTGGTACCGGGGGAGGCTTGGTTGCTGCTGGTGGTGATGCCGAGTTTCTCAAGCTTCCTGTTCTTGATGCGCATATAGGCAGCGTAGTTCCGTTGCCTCGACTGTTTGGCGGTGTCTCGTAACTGGTCTGCTGTGTTCTGAGCACAGGCTGAGAGCATGGACTCTATCTTGGTTTCGAGGTTGTGGCGTTTGCTGTAGAGCTGGTGTACGAGATGGTTGAGGAGTGTGCGAGAGGTACGACGGCAGAGTCTCTCAGCGTAGTCTGTGTTGTATGTCGACTTGAGTGGGTTCGTGATCTGTAGTCCTTTCGGGATCTTGTCTGCTTTCTTGCATCTCTGTAGATACTTGATGTCGGTGTCGATATGCGCGATCTTCTTGGCGATTCTCTCCACTTTGAGCCGGCAGTTTGTGGTGTCGATAGTGGTCATGATGCGGAGATGCCGGTGTTGGACTGGGTGGACAAAATTGAGAGGTCGCACAACACCAGGTTATAGTCCAACAGTTTTATTTTAAATCACAAGCTTTCGGAGTTACAACTCCTTCGTCGGGTGAAGTGAGGAGATACAGAATCGTCAAAGCATATATAGATAGAGAACAATGCATGTGTAACTTACAATTGCAGACAACTGAATTCAATCATCCTGACTGTTTATCTGCCGAGGTGTGATAAAGTTAATCAGGTCAGCCAGGAAGGTACCACATCAAAGACATAGCAAGATACAACTGAGGCAATGAGGTGGAATCGCATGGGGTCTAACGTGTCAAAAGCTGCCGTCTGTATGTAAAACGATTAACTTTAAAATTTTTACTTTTTTACTGGGAATCACATCTGTGAACAAGCCAACGACGACTCGAGTCCGGATCACGTCATGTATCGTGACATAAACCCAAGATCCCGATTGAGACCGTCTTCATGAGTGCGGAACTTGGCTATCAGTTTCTGCTCAATGATTTTGCGCTGTCGTGTTTTCCTAAGGCCGCCTTGGAGAACGCTTACCCGCAGATCCGATGCTGAATGTCCTTGACTGCTGAAGTGTTCCCCGACTGGGATGTTTGAATTCAGTTGTCTGCAATTGTAAGTTACACATGCATTGTTCTCTATCTATATATGCTTTGAAGATTCTGTATCTCCTCACTTCACCCGATGAAGGAGTTGTAACTCCGAAAGCTTGTGATTTAAAATAAAACTGTTGGGGGTAAAAATTGAGTCGCGCCCCATTTGGGGCGCTAACCTCGCCGGGGCGCGACTTTTAGCGCCCTGAAAAAATTAGCGGCCCCGCACCGGAACTTCAGTGGTTGCGCCCCAAGAGGGAAGCGGGGCGCCACTGGAAGCACCCCGCATCCCTCTTGGGGCGCTGCGAGTGAAGGCGCTGCGGCACGTCACGCCGCGGTATTGCAGGCCTTCCTCCCCTTCTTAAAGGGGAGGGACCCTGCGCAGCGCGAACCGGGGCCCAGCTGGGCCCCCAGGGATTGGGAGTGCCGGCAAAAGAGCCCGGCACTCAAGAGAAGTGCCGGGCTCTTGGAGCGCAGCCGGCACTTCACGGTGGGGGGGCTTCACGGGGGCCGGGGACAGCAACGGGGGCAGGTGCTGGCAGGCGGCCAGCAACAAAAATGGCCGCCTGCCACCTCCTCTTTAAATATCGCCGCCCCGGCCGCACGTACGCCTCCCTGAACCCGTCGGACATAGCGTCTGGCGGTAAATCAGGGGGCGCGACTGAAGATCACGGCCGGGGCGCGAGCGGGGTGCTGCGCACAGCGATGACGTCATCGCCGGCGGCGCAGCGCCACAGGGCGCTACCGGCTGCCGCCGCCGCTAACCTCCCACTAAATTTTTCGGGAGGCGTGGGCGGCGCTGCGCCCGGGCGTTAGCTGCTTTACGCCCCATTAGCGCCCTCTTAAGGCGCTAACGGGAGGCGCAAGCAGCTGAATTTTTCCCCCTTGGACTATAACCTGGTGTTGTGCGACCTTTCAAGTTATCTGCCATGTGCATTGGTACTGCATCTCATGTCTGAAAAAAACTGAAAGTCTATACCATTATATCATACTGATTTAATTCCAGACTGTGCTGCTGTGGTATCTTACTTTGCCTTTCTTTCAAGAATTTTGTAAAAAGCAAATTTCCATATATATATCAAGCCATTTGATATTTTTCTGGTCTGGACTTTATTGGGGAATGTTTGTGGAATGTTTCATGGCACATCCTGTTGTGGGATCTTACTCTCACCTTCAGCCCAACCCAAACAAGATGAGCCCCTTTAAAAAAATATATCTATATAATATTTTTTAAATTATTTTCAGAATAATCCATTTGATTTTTTTCTGGACTGGGCTTTATTGGGGAATGTGCTTGGGATGTTTTCAGAGCAAAAACTGCTGTGCGATCTTTCCATTCATTTTATTACACTCCAGGCAAACCACAGACAGGCAGACATTTAGTTAACAGAATTAAAATATATATATTATTATTTACTCCTGATTGTATTTACTTCTTTTCACCTTCCCGGGCTTTCATTTCCTCTCGGTGACCCGGATTTCTGGGGACTCGGCTTCACATCTTCCTGTTGGATTGTGCTCATCAAACATGGCCGCACAGCCAGGAAGGGACATCATCAAAAATTGACACTCCCAGGCTCCGCATCTTTCAAAATAATTGTCTGTGTGCGATTTTCTGCAAATTGCAGTCTATGTGAGGGTGTATGTATGTGCGTGGGTGTCTGTGTGTCTGCCAATTGCAGAGTCTGTGTGAGGGTGAGTGATGTTACTGTAAATTTTATTTCAATGTGGTTGGGAGGGAGACTGTGTGAGTGGCAGACAGACAGACAGTCAGTGAGAGCGAGAGAGACATGAAATCAACAGGAAAGATGAAGAATAGAAAGCCTATTTCTGTAGGCCACAAAGTGAAATGATAAGATACAGAAAAGAGTCTTTTTGGTTTTAATCTTCCAACACGGCAGTCATCCCTCTGCAGGCTGGCCAGGCTGTGAGTGTCTGTGTGTGTGAGAGAGAGAGAGAGGGCAAAAGCTGGTGTTTGTGTGAGATGTGGTCTGATGTCTTATTACCTGCTGTTGTTGTATTAAACCCTATTGATTTCATTCTGGCCTGGTCCACATGTAATGCTGTTGTGTATCACTTTATTGCACTTTATTTCATTTCATTTCACTTCAAGACAGACAGTCAGTCAGTGAGATACTGAAAAATGTCTTTGTGGACTGTCTGACAATAAAAGCTGCTCTGGGATCATGCATTGTTTTTATTCCACACTACTCAAATCAAGACAAGGCAGGCAGGCTGGCAGGCAGTGAGAGAGACACATGAAATCAAGACAACATGCAGAATAGAAATAAAAACAGAAAATGCTGGAAATACTCAGTATGTTAGGCAGCATCAGTGACGATACAGAGAAACAGAGTAAATGTTTCAGCTCGATGAACTTTTGTCAGAACATTGGCAGAATCTGACAAAAGGTCAGTGAGCTGAAACATTAACTCTGTTTCTCTCTCCACAGATGCTGCCTTACCTGCTTAGTATTTCCAAAACTTTCTGATTTTATTTCAGATTTCCCACATCCACAGCATTTGCTTTTGATGCAGAATAGAAAGCCTGTTTCTGTAGGCCACAAACTGAAAAGATAAAATACTGAAAACTGTCTGTTTGCTTTTAAACTGCTAAACAGCGCAGAACAATGATAGAAATCCCCTTTCTTTCATTGCTGACAGTAATTTTTGACAATTTTAAAGCTGGCCTGTGTGTGTGTGAGTGAGCGAGACAGACAGACAGCAAAAGCTGGTGTGTATGCAGGGCTTATCTGTTTTCAAGTTATCACCTATGAGCACTGGTACTGCATCTCAAGGCTGAAAAAAACAGAAAGTATAGACCATTAGATCATATCAATTTAACGCTAGACTGCACTTTTGTGAGATCTTACTTTGCCTTTTTTTCAAAAATTTTGTGAAAAGCAAATCTACATATATACATCAAGCCATTTGATATTTTTCTGGACTGGACTTTATAGGGGAATGTTTGTGGAGTGTTTCATGGCACATCCTGCTGTGGGATCTTACTCTCCCCTTCAGTCCAACTCAAACAAGACAAGAAATTTGTTAAAGAAAATGTATATATTATATTTTTTAAATGTTTTTTCAGAATAATCCATTTGATTTTTTTCTGAACTGGGCTTTATTGGGGAATCTGCTTGGGATGTTTTCAGAGCAAAAGCTGCTGTGCGATCTTTCCATTCATTTTATTACACTTCAGGCAAACCACAGACAGGCAGACATAAAATTAACAGAAGTAAAATATATATATTATTATTTATTCCTGATTGTATTTACTGCTTTTCACCCTCCCGGGCTTTCATTTCCTCTCGGGACCCGGATTTCTGGGGCCTCGGCTTCACTTCTTCCTGTTTGATTGTCCTCATCAAACATGGCTGCACAACCAGGAAGGAACATCATCAAAAATTGACACTCCCAGGCAGCACACTTTTCAAATTGGATGTGTGAGTGTGAGTTTCTGCAAATTGCAGAATCTGTGTGTGTCTGTGTATGATGTCACTGTAAGTTATATTTCACTGTGGATGGGAGAGAGAGTGTGTGAGTGAGAGACAGACAGACAGATGGCCAGTGAAAGAGCGAGGCATGAAATCAAAAGGCAAGGTGCAGAATAGAAAGCCAGTTTCTGTAGTCCACAAAATGAAAAGAGAAGATACAGAAAAGTGCATTTTTGGTTTAAATTTTCCAAAATGGCAGTCAATTGTCTCGCTATGAAGGCCAACATACCATTTGCCTTCTTAACCGCCTGCTGCACCTGCATGCTTACCTTCAGCGACTGGTGCACAAGGACTCCCAGGACTCGTTGCCCTTCCCCTTTTCCCAATCTATTGCCATTCAGATAATAATCTGTCTTCCTGTTTTTGCCACGAAAGTGGATAACCTCGCATTTATTCACATTATACTGCATCTGCCATGCATCTGCCCAATCACCCAACCTGTCCAAATCATACTGGAGTTTCTCTGCATCCTCCTCACAGCACACATTCCCACCCAGCTTTTTGTCATCTGCAAACTTGGAGATATTACATCTAGTTCCCTCGTCTAGATAATTTATATATATTGTGAATAGCTGGTGTCCTAGCACCGATCCCTGCGGTACCCCACTAGTCACTGCCTGCCACTCGGAAAAAGACTCGTTTATTCCAACACTTTGCTTCCTGTCTGCCAACCAGTTTTCTATCCAAGACAGTACCTTACCCACAATCCCATGTGCTTTAACTTTGCACGCTAATCTCTTATGCGGGACCTTATCGAAAGCCTTCTGAAATTCCAAATACACCACATCCACTGGTTTTCCCTTATCTATTCTACCAGTTATCTCCTCAAAAAATTCCAGTAGATTAGTCAGGCATGAATTACCTTTTGTAAATCCATGTTGACTTTGTCCGATCCTGTCACTGTTTTCCAAGTGCTCAGCTATTACATCTTTTATAATGGACTCTAGCATTTTCACCACTACTGATGTCAGACTATAATTCCCCATTTTCTCTCTACCACCTTTTTTAATTGGTGGGGTTACATTAGCTATCCCCAATCCATGGGAACTGTTCCAGAGTCGATAGAATTTTGGAAGATGACCAGCAATGCATCCACTATTTCTTGGGCCACTTCCTTACCTACCCTAGGATGTAGATTATCAGACCCTGGGGATTTATCGGCCTTCAATCCCATCAATTTCCCTAATACCATTTCCCTATGTAAGCGGTTTTTGATTCTAGCCCAACAGCTAGATGGACGGTTCGAATCGCCCCCGCCTTACGAAAGTTCTATTCCCGGAAATTCTTATTCAGAGTGTAAATAAAATAAGTCACGGACAGGAATGCTTCGGTGAAAAATCAAACTTATATTTATTTGGTCTAACATATACTCACTAAAACGTGCACTACTAAACGAAATCACTGTCTCTGTGGAGAATAAAATCCAGGTTACAAACAACATACATACAGTACAAAACTGAGGACTATGACAAGCAGTAATTCCCTTGTTGCTATGGTGGACTCTAATTCCACCCCTACCAACGAATTACCCAGTCGCATAAGCCCCTTCGCCTGGCTGAAACAAAGGAAGCTCCACCCTCGGAATAGCCCAAAAGCTTCACTTCTGAGAAACTCTCAGCTCTTTACAAATCACCCAGCTCGCCTGGGATATCTGGTTTACCGGCTTGGGACACTCGAGACCATGCTTACCTCCACACGCACACAGTCGGTCTCGATCGCTCCACTTAGCTGCTTCTTCCTCTGGTACTTCTTGTTAGGTCGATCTTTTTGGGGCGAGAGAGAGACAGAGAGAGAGAGAGATGGTGGGAAAGGATCTATGTTTATAGATGAAGCGTTCTCCAAGGCGGCCTTCGAGACACACGACAACGCAAAATCATCAAGCAGAAACTGATAGCCAAGTTCCGCACCCATGAGGACGGCCTCAACCGGGATCTTGGGTTCATGTCATGCTACATGACGTAGAGTCATCCAGACTCGAGTCGTCGTTGGCTTGTTCACAGATGTGATTTCCAGTAAAAAAAAGTAAACATTTTAAAGTTTATGGTTTTCCATACAGACTACTTTTGACACATTAGACCCCCTGTGATCCCACCTCATTGTCTTAGTTGTATCTTGCTATGTCTTTGATGTGGTGCCTTCCTGGCTGACCTGATTCTTTCTCTGCCGAGGTGTGATGAAATGCAGTCAGATAGATTAACTGTAGTCGTCTGACATTGTACGCTACACAGGCATTGTTCTCTGTCTATATATGCTTTGCCGATTCGTATTCCTTCACTTCACCTGACGAAGGTGCAGCGCTCCGAAAGCTTGTGATTTCAAACAAAACTGTTGGACTATAACCTGGTGTTGTGCGACTTCTCACTTTTGTCCACCCCTTCCAACACCGGCATCTCCGCATCATATCTTTATAGGAGTCTTGCTATCCCTATCTTTCCTGCCAATCTTTAAAATCCTTTTGTTTCTAAGCGCTCCGGTGCTTAATCAGTAATGGGTCATCCTCAGACCCATGAGTATTCCGTGATTGTACTAATAGCCCAAAGTCTGGGACATAATTCGGTCTTTGTGTTGGGAAAAACTGGCTCCTCTCCGGTTGGCTAGGCCAGTGGGTTCATTGTTCTGCTTCTCTTCTGAGATGGAGGTGGACAAAAATGAGAAGTCGCACAACCCCAGGTGATAGTCCAACAGATTTATTTAAAATTAACATTGTAACTTTACCTGAAGAAGGGGCGATAGCTCAGAAAGCTTGTAATTTTAAATAAATCTGTTGGACTATAACCTGGTGTTGCGCGACTTCTCTTTTTTGTCCACCCCAGTCCAACGCCGGCATCTCTGCGAGATGGAGGTGAGAAGTGCTTTTGCATATTCTGGATGACTGACGGTTCTTTTGTCACAGCCAACTGCCATGTGTTCTCTGGAGTTTTAACAAACCACTTTTTCACATATCTGCACAGGGTGATCCCATCACAGGGAAAATACCCTCAGAAAAATCCCATAAAGTCTACAAAATATTCTCGACTGAGTCCATTCTTCAAACAGAGACTTTGTGATCTCTTCAGTCCCCCGTTTGATGCTGTTCTTTCCACAAAGCATCACTCGATGAGAGAGCAAAGGCCAAAGTCTCCCACAAGTGAAGCTGTTTCCCTGATTTTACATTTTAACCCCAGAGCTGTACCCCCTTACTGCGTGTCATAGTTCCCTTCTACCGACTCAAAACATCAGCGAAACGGCTTCTGAACACATTCAAATGGCTGGGTTCCAACTCCCACCGACAAACTTCAAGTCAAACTACAGAAAATTAATCAGATCCACAGGACGTTACCAAAAAGTCACCGCGCACATCACACAGTACAGCATTGACAGGTGGTAACACATTACAATAACACAACAGCGCACATCACCCAGTACAGCATTGACAGGTGGTAACACATTACAAAAATACAACAGCGCACATCACACAATACAGCATTGACAGGTGGTAACTCATTACAAAAATGCAACAGCGCACATCACACAGTACAGCATTGACAGGTGGTAACACATTACAAAAATACAACAGCGCACATCACACAATACAGCATTGACAGGTGGTAACTCATTACAAAAATGCAACAGTGCACATCGCACAATACAGAGTGTAAAACTATAACCAGAATGCAATACACTTGCTTACAGAACCTTGGTACATTACAAGTTTTTGCAGGGAGAAACCATCATCAACATAAATCAATGACACCTTTCCGGATCGATCTAACACCCCTTGCCACCGCGCTCAGAGCATCTGGAACCATCACCTGCAGCTGGTGTACAACAAGTAGCTTACAATCAACAATTGTATGATAACTAATGCATGGGAACAGATGCGGATCCAGGGAGGAATCTCTATACTCAGACCGATGTCCCACCATGGTGGTGAGACAATCCCCTTGATCTCCTCCCCCACTTCTACTGTCTTTTGCTCCAAAGTGTAAAAATGTTTCTGGGAGAGTTCAACGGTCTTTATTAACTCAGTGAGATGTTCCGGCAGAAAAGGAATCATCCAGGTCCCTCTTCTCTGCCTCCCGGAGCCCACACTATCCCCAACATTCAGATTATAAAGCTATTCTTTCTCTACATGTCCATGGTCCAGTTCAAAAAAATTCTGTAACATCGCTTTTAACAGAGCTTCATAAAGCTTCTCCGTCTTCCTTGGACACCACACAGGCAGATGGACTTCAGTCAGGTTCAGGGTCACTCATGCCACGGCGTAGAGCACGTTCTGAAACAACACTTTGTCAGTCGGGATTAACACCAACCCATTCCCTGGACCTCTGGTGGTGGTGGGACACCCATCTACAGCCGTCTGTACTGTCGGGGCTCTGGGCGGGGGCTTCCTGGTGTATGAGATGAGCTCTGTGGCGTTGATTGTTATCGGGGGTTTTGGGATCACACAGGAGTCCGCACTCCGATCCCAACCGATCCCACCCCCGGTGTCCTGCTAAACGCCATCGACACATCCGCTGGGCAGATCTTTTCCGACCCCCACATACACACATATAACCCTTCCTCGGATTCCCACCACTTATCCCAACACACATTTACTCCTCCCTGAGAACCCGTGATCGTCCGGTACGTGTCATTACTAAGTCTTTCCCAGTCAGCTGTCTGGTCCCCTGTATCCGCGCTCAGTTTCCTGAGCCACCACCACCTTCCCAGTGGAATGTGTCCCCTACAGCTAAGCCACACCCGTTTGCCCTCTGTTACCCTAACCCGGGAGGTGGTAACCCCTATTCTCGGGCATGGGATGGACGCTTCACCATAGGTGAACTTGTCATGGCTGGAATACCGGGTGGAATTCGACCCCAGCCATCCAGGCCATCTTCCCTCGTGGAGATAGACGCTCGCCCCATCCTTCGAGCCACCTCCAGTGGTCACGGTCGGTCCGTCTCCGCCGGTGCAGCCGAAGATAACCGATTCCTCGGTGTCGCCCCTGTGACTCTCGCTGTCTTCAATCATGACGCTCAGGACTACCATGGCTGAATTCATCTTGTTCTTAGGCGTTCCCTGAAAAGACACAGAATGCAACGTTGTCCTTGGGTGATGCCTCACCTTTCCAGACGCAGCTACACACGATTACATTTGGTATCCACAGCATACATGTAAATCCAAACTATACAGACAAGCTAAGGCAACAGACAGGAGAGAAAGAAGTTATGTACAGCGCCACCCGTCTCCGGGTGGCCACACTAGGTCTCCTCGACCCTGGGCCTCTTACAACTCCGGCTTCCTTCGTTCAACGGTGTGTAAGGAGGCGTCCACGGCACCCTCGGCCGTGGGATCCTGGCACTCCTTCTCACTCCAGTCCCCACAGGCGGAACGACTGGTCCCTCTGTGGGCTCCTCACAGTCCCAGATTATGGGCTGGAGTCCCACACCTGTAGCGCAGCTCAACACTCCCTGCTGTTTCCTCCTCTTATCAGCTCTTTCCCCAGGGTTGAAAAGCTTGCACTGATTGATATGGAACCACTTAGTGCGTCGAGGCATTTTGATCGCATATACCATCGGACTTGCACTATCCACAATACTGTACGGTCCCATGTATAGCGGTTCAAAAGTCCCTACCTTGGCGAAGTTTCTAACCATTACTTGATCTCCGACCTTCCACTCGTGTTGCCTCTGAGGCTCAAGCAATAAACGATTTCTACGATGTTGCTTCCCCATGTTACTGGCAGCCTGCCAATGGATCTGTCTGAGATGCTCAAACAAATTCTTAACAAACCTGTCCCGGTTCACCTCTCTCAACTGACCTTCCGTGAGAACCGGGGCCAGTACATGGCTGGGCGTTCTCATGACCCTGCCAGTCACGAGCTCATACGGGGAATACCCTGTGCTTCTAGACGGGCTGGCTCGGAACCCATCAGAACTAACGGCAAGACAACCGCCCATTTTCTAGGCGAGTCTCCCGTCTCCTTCCGTAACCTATCCTTGATGGTCCTATTCATCCGCTCCACAATCCGAGATGACTGCGTGTTGTGTGCGACGTGCCATTTACCCTCTACACCTTAGATCTTCAGAGTCGCCTGCATGACTGCCGCTGTGAAGTGACTCCCCTGATCGGACTCCACATACCATGGTAGCCGAGAGAACACTTCTCTCACTACAATCCTTGCGGTCCACAAAGCTGTGGCTGTTCGGCATGGGAAGGCTTCTACCCATTGAGAGAACACATCCACAAGGACCAGGCAGTACTTGTAACCCCGCTGCGCGGTGGGCAGCGGTCCGATATAATCGACCTGTATGGACTGCCATGGTCCCTCCACTCTCCTAGTGTGTCCCATGGATACCTTCCTTTTTTGGGGTGTCAGAGTTGTTTGCAGCACACACCAAGCAATCCGTGCAGAAGTCGCGGACGTCCTCCCTCACCCGTTGCCAGGTGGTCTCCGGCCCGGGGTGCCCCGCTCCTGGACCCTCCTGGGCCAACTGAAGGAATTGTCTCCGGTGCTGCTGCTGAACTGCCCACTGTTCCCCTCTGAAAACCGTCCCTTCCTTTAGAGTCATAGAGTCATAGAGTCATAGAGTTATACAGCACAGAAAGAGGCCCTTCGGCCCATCGTGTCCACGCCGGCCATCAAGCCCTGTCTATTCTAATCCCATGTTCCAGCACTTGGTCCGTAGCCTTGTACGCTATGGCATTTCAAGTGCTCATCTAAATGCTTCTTGAATGCTGTGAGGGTTCCTCACTCTACCACCCTTTCAGGCAGTGAGTTCCAGATTCCAACCACCCTCTGGGTGAAAAAGTTTTTCCTCAACCCATCTAAACCTCCTGCCCCTTACCTTGAAGCTATGCCCCCTGGTTATTGACCCCTCTAATAAGGGGAAAAAGTTCCTTTCTATCTACCCTATCTATGCACCTCATAATTTTGTACACCTCAATCAGGTCCTCCCTCAGCCTTCTCTGCTCTAAGGAAAACAACCACAGCCTGTCCAGTC
Source organism: Squalus acanthias (assembly GCA_030390025.1). NCBI lineage: Eukaryota > Metazoa > Chordata > Chondrichthyes > Squaliformes > Squalidae > Squalus > Squalus acanthias. Next base: position 2,442,394 of record JASTWF010000033.1, on the reverse strand, counting down.
TCTCTTCATAGCTGAAGCGCTGCAGCCCAGGTAACATCCTGGTGAAACTCCTCTGCACCCTCTCCAATGCAATCACATCCTTCCTATTGTGTGGCACCCAGAACTGCACACATTATTCCAGCTATGGCCTAACTTGCGGTTTGTGCAGCTCCATCATAACCTCCCTGCTCTTATATTCTATGCCTCGGTTAATGTAGGCAAGTTTCCCATATGCCTTTTTAACCACCTTATCTACCTGTCCTGCTGCCTTCAGGGATCTATGTACATGCACAACAATGTCCCTCTGATCCTCTGTCCTTCCCAGGGCCCTACCGTTCATTATGTATTCCCTTGCCTTGTTAGTCCTCCCAAAATGCATCACCTCACACTTTTCAGGGTTAAATTCCATGTGCCACTGTTCTGCCCATCTAACCATCCCGTCTATACCGTCCTGTAGCCTGAGGCTTCCCTCCTCGCTATTTACCACCCCACCAATTTTCGTGTCATCTGCGAACTTACTGATCATACCTCTTACATTCATATCTAAATCATTAATGTACACTACACTAATGTAAAGGACCCAGCACCGATCCTAGCCGTACACGATTGGACACAGGCTTCCAGTCACAAAAACAACCTTCGACCATCACCCTCTGCCTCCTGCCACTAAGCCAATTTTGGATCCAATGTGCCAGGTTGCACTGGATCCCATGGGCTTTTACCTTCTTGACCAGTCACCCATGCGGGACTTCGTCAAAAGCCTTACTGAAGTCCATGCAGACTATATCAACTGCACTACCCTCATCCATACACCTAGTCACCCGCTCGAAAAATTCAATCAAATTGGTTAGACATGATCTCCCCCTGACAAAGCCATGATGACTATACTTGATTAATCCTTGCCTCTCCAAGTGGAGACTAATTCTGTCCCTCAGAATTTTTTCCAATAATTTCCCTACCACTGATGTCAGGCTCACTGGCCTGTAATTCCATGGTTTATCCCTACTACCCTTCTTTAATAATGGTACTACGTATTTAGCGAGATACCTGCCACTCCGTATGGACGCTCTACCTTATCTCCCTAAGCCAACGTCTCCAGAACAGTCTTTATGACGGGATCCCGTGCCTGGACCATCTTTAGGTCCGGTGCCAATGCTACCCCTGCACGCGCTTAGGCCCCACCTCTGTCTCTGATCGCTGCTACCTGACTCGACCCATATGGATCCCAAAACGTGCCCGTTCGAGCACCCTCTTTGGTCATCACGTTGGCCTGCTGATTGCCCTCCGCACGGGGTTCCGCCTTTGAATGGGCCTTGACTTTGTGGATATAGAAATCCCCCTGGGTTCCTATCGATGTTATGATCTGTTGCAACAATGGCTTTGTTGCTAGGGGTTTCCCGTCTGCAGATGTGAACCCACGACGAGACCAAATGGCTAAATATTCTGTCCACAAATTGCAAGTGAACATGCTGTCCGAGCAAATAGTATAGGGTGTAGGGTACACTTCGGGCTGAGTAAACACAAACACCACCGCCTACAGTTCAGCGTGCTGGGCGCTCATGGTGCTCAGGAGTTTAATGGTCTTGGCAATGCCTGCCTTTGGGTCAAAAATCCCGCATCCAGTGAGTTGCTCCCCTGCCACCACTGTACTGGACCCGTCTACATGGATCCCAGCCCGAAACCCTATGTCTACGTCCCATACCCATTCAACAGAACATTTGTGGGCCACCCCTCGGTAGATCAAATTTGCGGGGAGCTTAGGCTCACAGAGGCCTTTCACACTCAAATTCGTCTGAGAGAGCAATAAAGTCCAGCGAGCAATGCGTGCACTGCTCACCGTGCCGTCCTTTATCCTCCCATCCAGAAGCATCTGAGTGGGCGTATGATGGGTTAAGAGAGTTAACGGGGACGCTCCCGTGAAGATTTGTGATCTCCTCACGGCCCAATGTGTGGCAAGCAGGTGCCTCTCACAATTGGAGTACCCCCTCTCTACATCTGTGAGGATTCTTGATGAGTATACCACAGGCCTCAGCTTGCCATGCCGCTCCTGGAGCAGCACTGCACTCAAACTGTCCCCTGTGGCAGCTACCTCCAAAAATAACTCCTTTCCCCCATCAACGCTCCTAAAGCCGGTGCGGTCTGCAAATCTCTCTACAGACGACTAAAAGCTGCCCTGCAGTCCTCATCCCACTCCCTTGTGAAGGAGCCGGAGTAGAGGAGCTGCCGTAGTGGCATAGTCCTCTACGAAATACCTGCAATACCCTCTGAGTCCCAGGAAGGAGCTTACCTCCGTTATCGTGGTCGGGGCAGATAGCTCCTGTACCGCCTTCCTTTTCGCCTCATCGATGGCCCTCTCCCCAGTACGCATGGTCAGCCTGAGGAATCTTACGTCCTGCTGGCGGATCTGTGCTTTCTTGGGATTAACCTTGAACTCAGCTTCCTTTTACAGACTCAGCAGCTCAGCCAGCAGGGGGCCATTTCACTTCCCCCTCGTTGGAGAACAAAAGCAGGTCGTCCACGTACTGTACAAGCTGCTGCGGTCTGCTAAACCCTTTTAAACAGTTGGCCATATATTGGTGGAAAATAGAAGGACAGTTATGAAACCCTCGGGGGAGGCAGGTCCATGTGTACTGCTGACCCTTGAAAGTGAATGCGAATTTATACTGGTCCTCCCTTTTGAGAGGGATAGACCAGAATCCATTCGAAATGTCCAGCACCGTGAATGTTTTTGCGGATGCCGGGATACTCCCGATCAGGTCGGCTACGGCTGCAATGGTGGGGGCACAGGCCTAGGATGTTCTTGTTAAGAACCCGATAGTCCACAGTGGCTCTCCACGAATTGTCCAGTTTCCTAACTGGCCAAATCGGAGAGTTCACATGGGTCGCTATGGGTCCCAACACACCCTGCTCAACCAATGATCCAAATGCCATCTCTAAATCCGCCTCTGCCTCTCTGGGGAAGTTGCACTGTTTCTGTGGTTGGGCCATGGGGTCTCCTTCTACTCTGACCTCCACCCCGATTACCCTCCCACAGTCGTGCTTGTGTGTAGCGAATGCCGTGAGGTTGGCTCGTACATCCGCTATGTACTCCGCTGGGGTAGAAGTGACCAAAAGTTCAAGGTCATAACTATCCTTGGTCTTCATCGTACACACGGTTCCCTTGCCTTGCTTCCCTGGTATAACTGCCACCTCCTTCTCCTTTCCCGTGCATACTGCCCCCCAAAGACAGTGATTCCGAAAATCCACCAATATCTTGTGGGCCAGTATGAAGTCTGCCCCCAGAATGCCTATCCCTCCCGCTCCCACCCCATCAGGACACATTTCCACTCCGTACGGAGTGTACCCAGATCGATGGCTAGTGGGATGGAGAAAGACCCAGCCTGTTCGTTCCTGGTGAACTCTACTAAGTTATATGGGACCCCACACGATAGAGGTGCTGTGGTCGGGTTATCCGCATAGACAATGGTGCTTGAAGCTCCAGTGTCCAGCAGATAGGTCCCTTGCACCTTCTCCACCCCCATCTTCACGCACGGTCTCTTCCAAGCATCATATCTTAGTGGGCACAGGTAAACGGGCTGAGAAGCCCCCAGTCAATGGGTCGGGATTGTTTGGGGCGGATGGGAGTACGCTGCCCGCTGCTGCATCCACCCTACCCTGCCCTGCCGGAAAGACTGCGCGGAGAGCAGCCACTAATACCGCGAACGGATCAGTGCTACTTCCTGCCACAGCTGCGGCTTTCTGCACTGGCGCTGGAGGATCCCCTTTCCCGCTCCTTTTGTCAGAGACTGGGCAGTCTTTCCTCCAGTGCCCTTTACTCCCGCACCCATAACAACCCTGCTTCTTCTCTGAGCTACCCCCTTCCTGGCGCCACTCTCTTCTAACGTTGCCTCCACTAGGCTTTAACTCGTGTACTCTGCCCTTTGGTTTGTCATCCTCACCCCTACCATTCTTCAAAGAGAGAGTTAACTGCCGGATCACCCTCACTTCTGTGGTCTGGGGATCCCTGGAATCGAACCACCCCTCTGCTTTGGCCTTGATCCTGGGCAGGCTGTTTGCCACCAGGGTCCTCAGCCAATGAGCCCTAGGCTCCCCCTGCAGCTGCGCCCGGTCGGGCACCCCCGCACAGGCACTCCGATAGACGAGCCAAAGCCTGTCCGCGAAAGCCTGCGGTGCCTCCCCAGCTGACTGCAGTGTCCTTTCCACTCGAGAGAAGGGACTTTCATCACTGAGGCCCATAGCCTCTAGGATGTCATCCTTTATCCCCTCTAACGTACCCTGCCCCCTCTTGCTACCCGCTGAGAGCGACTGGTACAACCAACTATCCAGGGAAAATAGAAGTAATTTGTCTGTCTCAGCTTGGTTACAATTGTTGATCCACCCCCACCTGCTCCACATCCGTAAAATGGAGAGATGGGTCCCCTGTGCTGGTCAGTTTGGTCAGGTTAGAGACCATTGCCTGCAGCTGGGGTGTCGTATACGGGATCACGAAGTCACTCTGCAGTGGTCCTTGCTCTTGACCGTCTACGGGCGCACCGTATTTCCGCTGCCGGACAGGGCACATGGGTCCTGGTCCCGGCACTTCGGGCGGTGGTCGAGCGTCCTCCTCTGCCTCACAGTCCTCCTTATCTCCCTCCTGCTCTTCCTCATCTACCCGGGCCATTCCCGGAGCTACCAAGCAGACCATCCCTTTGGCCTTAGATAGAGAATCGGTCAAATTCCGGATCTGCTCCTGGCCAGGACCATGATTACCCGTATCAAACCCTCTAGTGCTGGCGTCTCTGTATGCCACCTGAATATCCTTCAACTGCTCTCCCAGCACCTTTACCTCACTCGACAAGCGAGCGTTCTCCTCCCTAACCACCCTCTCGTTCCCCTTTGCCTCAGTTACCTGGCATTGCAGGAACTCCTTATGGTTACGGAAGGTTTTCTCCAGGCTTATTCTTCCCTGCATCTCATCCCTGAGCTCCGTGCATAACCTGCTCCCTACTACAGCCCTTGCGTCTGACTGTGCCTCGGACTCCCTGAGCTCTGCCTCTAACTTAGCAACCTGCTTATCTAGCAGTTGGACTTGTCTTTGCAGACAGACGAGCCATATCGCCTGTTCAATGCTGCGCCTATGGTCCTTGCCCTCCGTCCATTCTGCCACTGCGTCCACCGGACGCTCAGACCGCAACAAGCCTAGCACCCACTTCTTAGTGACGTTAACCTTCTTAAACACATATGAAGAAATCCTTTTTCTCCATTTGGGATCTTTCGCCAGAAGCGCTGTCCATGACTGATTCACATTCCTTTCACCCAGGTCCTGCCCGCAGTCACCAAGAGATGTAAGTGGTTTTTGATCCTAGCCCAATTGCTAGACGGACGGTTCGAATCGCCCCCGCCTTACGAAAATTGTACACCTGGGAATTATTATTCAGAGTGTAAATGAAATAAGTCGCGGACAGGAATGCTTCGGTGAGAAATCAAACTTATATTTATTTGGTCTAACATACACTGGCTAAAACATTCACTACTAAACTAAATCACTGTCTCTGTGGAGAATAAAATCCAGGTTACAAACAACATACATACAGTACAAAACTTAGGACTATGACAAGCAGTAGTTCCCTTGTTGCTATGGTGGACTCTAATTCCACCCCTACCAACGAATTACCCAGTCGCATAAGCCGTTTCCCCTTGCTGAAACAAACAAAGCTCCCACCCCGGAATAGCCCAAAAACTTCACTTCTGAGAAAAACTCTGAGCCCTCTGGTTACCGGCTTTGGACACTCGAGACCATGCTTACCCCCACACCCAGTCGGGCTCGATCGCTCCACTTAGTTGCTTCTTCCTCTGGTACTTCTTGTTAGGTCGATCTTGGTGCAGCGAGAGCGAGAGAGAGAGAGAATGGTGGGAAAGGATCTATCTTTATAGGAGTCTTGCTACCCCTACCTAACCCGCCAATCTCTAAAATCATTTTGTTTCTAAGCACTTCGGTGCTTAATCAGTGATGGGGTCATCCTCAGACTCATGAGTATTCCATGATTGGACTAATGGCCCTAAGTCTGGGATATATTTCGGTCTTTGTGTTGGGAAAAAATGGCTCCTCTTCGGCTGGCTAGGCCACTGGGTTCATTGTTCTGATTCTCTTCTCAGATGGAGTTGAGAAGTGTTTTTGCATATTCTGGATGACTGACAGTTATAATGTCAGACCCAACTGCCATGCGTTCTCTGGAGGTTTAACAAACCAATTTTTCACATATTTACAAAGGGTGATCCAATCACAGGGAAAATACGCTCAGAAAAATCCCATAAAGTCCACAAATTATTCTCGACGGAGTCCATTCTTCAAACAGAGACTGTGCGATCTCTTCAGATATTAGTTGGATTTGGGAGCAGCTGCCGATATTAGATGGGGTGAGGAGGAGCTGAGGATATTAGGTGGAGTGGGGGGGAGCTGAGGATATTAGGTGGGGTGTAGAGGAGCTGAGGATATTAGGTGGAGTGGGGGGGAGCTGATGATATTAGGTGGGGTGGGGAGGTGCTGAGGACATTAGGTGGAGTGGGGAGGAGCTGAGGATAATAGGTGTGGTGCGGAGGAGCTGAGGATATTAGCTGGGGTGGGGAGGAGCTGAGGATATTAGGTGGGGTGTGGAGGAGCTGAGGTTATTAGCTGGAGTGGGGAGGAGCTGGGGATATTAGGTGGGGTCTAGAGGAGCTGAGGATATTAGGTGGAGTGGGGAGGAGTTGATGCTATTAGGTGGGGTGGGGAGGAGCTGAGGACATTAGGTGGAGTGGGGAGGAGCTGAGGATATTAGGTGGGGTGTGGAGGAGCTGAAGTTATTAGGTGGAGTGGGGAGGAGCTGATGATATTAGGTGGGGTGTGGAGAAGCTGAGGATATTAGGTGGGGTTGGGAGGAGCTGAGGATATTAGGTGGGGTGGGGTGGAGCTGAGGATATTAGGTGGGGTTGAGAGGAGCTGAGGATATTAGGTGGGGTGGGGAGGAGCTGAGGATATTCGGTGGGGTTGGGAGGAGCTGAGGATATTAGGTGGGGTGGGGAGTAGCTGAGGATATTAGGTGGGGTGGGGAGGAGCTGAGGATATTAGGTGGGGTGGGGAGGAGCTGAGGATATTAGGTGGGGTTGGGAGGAGCTGAGGATATTAGATGGGGTGGGGAGGAGCTGAGGATATTAGGTGGGTGGGGAGGAGCTGAGGATATTAGGTGGGGTGTGGAGGAGCTGAGGATATTAGGTGGGGTGGGGAGGAGCTGAGGATATTAGGTAGGGTGGGGAGGAGCTGAGGATATTAGGTGGGGTGGGGAGGAGCTGAGGATATTAGGTGAGGTGGGGAGGAGCTGAGGATATTAGGTTGGGTGTGGAGGATCTGAGGATATTAGGTGGGGTGGGGAGGAGCTGAGGATATTAGGTGGGGTGGGGAGGAGCTGAGGATATTAGGTGGGGTGGGGAGGAGCTGAGGATATTAGGTGGGGTGGGGAGTAGCTGAGTATATTAGGTGGGGTGGGGAGGAGCTGAGGATATTAGGTGGGGTGGGGAGGAGCTGAGGATATTAGGTGGGGTGGGAAGGAGCTGAGGATATTAGGTGGGGTGGGGAGGAGCTGAGGATATTAGGTGGGGTGGGGAGGAGCTGAGGATATTAGGTGGGGTGGTGAAGAGCTGAGGATATCAGGTGGGGTGGGGAGGAGCTGAGGATATTAGCTGAGGTGGGGAGGATGTTTATAGTTAATACAGAGGAGGACTGCGACAAAATCCGGGAAGAAGTTAATAAACTGGCAAAATGGGCGTGTAACTGGCAAATGAACCTCAATATAGAGAAATGCGAGGTAGTGCATTTTAATAGGAAGAATACGGAGTTCGCATACTCATTGGAAAATAAGTTCTAAACGGGGTTGAGGGACAGAGGGATGTGAGGGTACAGTTACATAAATCACGAATAGTTGCAATGCAGGTTGATAAGGCCATAAAAACAAAGAAAGCACTGGGGTTCATTTCTAGAGGAATAGAATTGTAAAGAATAGAAGTTATGTTGAACCTGTATGGAACCTTGGTTAGACCACACTTGGTGTACTGCGAACATGGTCTCCATCTTATAAAAAGGACATAGAGGGTCTGGCGAAGGTACAAAGAGTATTTACTAGAATGATACCAGAACTGAGAGGTTATACCTGTCAGGAAAGACTGAACAGGCTGGGGCTCTTTCCTTTAGGAAAGTGAAGACTGAGGGATAATCAGATAGAGTTCTTTGAGATTAATGAAAGGGTTTCATAGGGTAGATTAGGGAAGGTGTTTCCACTTTCAGGAGAGATCCAGAACTTGGGGTCATAGATTTAAGATAGTCATTAATAAATCTAATAGGGGAATTCAGGAGAAACCTTTTTACCAAATGAGTGGTCAGAATGTGGAACTCGCTACCACGAGGAGTAGTTGATGCGAATAGCACAGACACATTTAAGGGGTAGCGAGACAAGCACATGAGCGGGAAAGGAATAGAACGATATTTTTACTGGGTTAGATGAAGGGGGGTGGGTGGAGGCTCGTGTGGAGCATGGACACCAACATGAACATTTTGAGTCGAATAGCATGTCTCTGTGCTGTAAATACTTTGTAAATTGTATTAAACATGTATAGGACCGGGGTCGGGTCACACTTAGAGAACTGTGTATGGTTATGGTCTCCATAATATAAAAAGGTCAAAGAAGAACTGGAGAAAGTGCAAAAAATACTTACAACATCAACTTCTTGTATTTATATAGCGCCTTTAACACAGTAAAATGACCCAAGCGATTCACGGGAGCGTTATTGAACAACACCTGACCCTGAGCCACATAAGGAGATATTAGGAAAGATGACCAAAAGCTTAGTCAAATAGGTAAGTTTTCAGCAGCATCATAAAGGAGGAGGGAGATTTGGAGAAGCAGAGAGGTTTAGGGAGGGGATTCCTGAGCTTAGGGCCAAGGCAGCTGAAAGCACAGCCGCCAATGGTGGAGCGGTTACAATCGGGGATGTGCAAGAGGCCAGAATTAGAGGAACACAGAGATCTCGGGAGTGTTGTGGGGCTGGTGGAGCTTGCAGAGGTAGGGAGGGCGAGGCCGTGTAGGGATTTGAAAGCAAGGAAGATAATTTTAAAATGGAGACATTAGCGGAACGGGAGTCACTGTAGGTCAGCGAGCACAGGGGTGGTGGTTTACCGGGATTTGGTGTGGGTTAGGTGACGGGCAGCACAGCTTTGGATGAGCTCAAGTTATGCAGGGTGGGAGATGGGAAGCCGGCCAGGAGAGAGTTGGTGTTATCAAGTCTAGAGCTACCAAAGGCATGGATGATGGTTTGAGCAGCAGATGAGCTGAGGCAGGGGCGAAGTTTGGCGATGTTACGGAGGTAGAGGTGAGCAGTCCTGGTGATGGAGTGAATATCCGGCCGCAAGTTCATCCCGTGGTCAAATACGACACCAAGGTTGCAAACTGCAAACTGGTGCTAAGGAGAGGGATGGAGTCGATGGCTAGGCAACGGACTTTGTGAAGTGGGCGAATAGCTTCGGTCTTACAAATATTTAGTTGGATGGCACCAGAACTGAAAGATTGCATCTATCGGGAAAGATTGAACAGGTTGGACCTTTCTGCTATAGAAGAGAGAGGACTGTGATGAGGCCTGATAGAGATCTTTAAATTATGAATGGGTTGTACAGGGTAGATGTGGAGAGAATGTTTCCACTTGTGGGAGAATGCAACACTTGGGGTCATAAATACAAGACAGCTACTAATAAATTCAATAGGGAAATAAGGAGGAATTTCTTTACTCAGAGAGTGGTTAGAATTTGGAACAAACTCGCACAGGAAGTGGTTGAGCAAAATACTTTAGATACTTTCAGAATCGAACATGATGAGTAAATGCTAGAAAGAGGAATAGAAAGATATTCTGAGCGGCTGAGATGAGGTCGATGCAATGAGAGGAGACTGTTGTGGAGCATAAACACCAGCACAGACTGATTGGGCCGAATGGCCAGTTTGTGTGCTGTATATTCCATGTAATATAATCCTCTGAACTGCAGCTCAGCTCTGTCTGCCTACCTACTGACCAGGCTCTTACTCTGGAAGCTGCGAATGAATTGCTGCCCTCAATAGCTGCAGGGACTCTTTGCAGAAGAGCTCAGAGTGAAAGCAGTAAACTAGTGCTCTTGTCCCGAAAGACAATGTGGGAAATGTCAGTCAGAAACAGTGCCGAGTCCTAAACACAGTGCTCGCCCCGCCGTTGGCTGTATCTTCAGATCTGGAGCGATTGCTGGTGTAATTCAGTGGATGGCAGTCTGGGGCTGAATTTTACATTCCTGGGCTGGAAACACTGGGATCCGCCTCTGGGCTGCACTTAGTTGTTTCTGATTATTAATGAATTGAATAATTGTGGTAAGCGGATATTTCACCGCCCTCTTCACCTGCTCTCTGAACTTGGACTGGGTCACCCCATAAATAAATGTGTTTGTGCAGCAATTTAAATTCCGCAGCATAAATCCGACTCGTTGAAAGATAAGTAATGAATCAGTGTAATAAATGGTTCCTGTAATGGTATAATATAAGAAAACTAAAACATAAACCAGCCACAGCAGTATGAAGCTGGCTGAAATGGTGAAGAGTAAAATCACAGACTTCCTTCTGCTCTCCATCTCTGGGTCTCTGCCATTCTCTCCCTTGCTCTCACCCCTCAGTCCCTTACGGACCCGACTGGCCACAAAAATGTGTCTGACTGTCAGAGCGTTGAGCAACAGAATTAAAGCGAATGGGAGCAATGGGGTTAAAACCGTATTAAGCCAGTCAAATCCCACCCACCCGGGCTCAGTACGAAAGCTCGGGATTGCGGCACAGAACCACGGCACATTGTCGATTATCCTCCTGGGTTGATATATAACGTAGAATGGAACGTTTTTTTAAAGAGAGCAGAATGCAGCTTGTTGCCAGAACCACAGCCGCAGTTTTCTCGGTGCAATATTTAGTTTTCAGCTTCTGGCAACAAATGGCCACAAATCGATCAAAGGTGAAAGTGACGGTGAACCAGACAGAACAGTCTGTGGCTGCACAGGACAGGACAACGAGAACACTACACACAGGGGTGATGCCCAGGAAAGACCATGGGAAATAATACATTCTGATCCTCCTCAGTATGACCTCAATGACAATGGCCAGGAGATCCGCCGCTGCCATGCCCACCAGGTAACGAGTGGTGCACGTGGAGAGCCCGCACTTTCCCCGGGACAGGATCACAATCGCCAGCAAATTCACTGTAAAACACAAAAGGGAAAAGAGACTGGAAATTACTGATCAAACATTCTCGGTGTCTAAACCCAGGCAGTCGGGCTGGATTTTAACACCGCAAAAACCGGCGGGTTGAGTTCGGGTCAGAGGTGAAAATTGAACAATATTCTCCCGAACCCAACCCGCCTCCAACCCGCCCGCTTCCGATTTTAACGGAGACGGGAGAGGGTGCGGGCAGCGAACCGCTCCCAGGAGGCGGGTTGGCAAGTTAAATATTTTAACGAGGCGGGCAGCCTCTGATTTAACCTGTTCACAGGTTTAACTACGACCGGCCGAGCTTCCTGGGCCTCGGGAATGATGTCAGCCCCACCCCGCAAGCTCTACCCACTGCCCGAGCACCTCAAGGATAGAATCCTGGGGTCGGGTTCGGACATCCCTAAGACTGGGGATTGGACAAACACCCGGGAGCGGTCGAACCACCGGGACCGGTTAAACCCCCCGGGACCGGTCAAACCCCCCGGGACCGCTCAAACCCCCAGGACTGGTCAAACCCCCGGGACCGGTCAAACCCCCGGGACCAGTCAAACCCCCCGGGACCAGTCAAACCCCCGGGACCAGTCAAACCCCCCGGGACCAGTCACACCCCCGGGACCAGTCAAACCCCCGGGACCAATCAAACCCCCCGGGACCGGTCACACCCCCGGGACCGGTCAAACCCCCGGGAATGGTCAAATCCCCGGGACCGGTAATACCCCGGGACCGGTTAAACCTCCTGGACTGGTCAAACCCCCGAGTCCCTGATGGGACACACCGCGGGATCAGACGGCCCCATCCAACCCAGTTTCCTCCATCTGACCTACCTGGTCCTGACCCGGAGTCCCCCCACCCTGTCTGACTGGCAGCCCGACTGTCAATCAGGCTGACTTCCCGGGTGGGGAACCAGTCAAAGACAAATGACGTACGCTGTGGAGTTAAGTCACGCCAACGTCCTGGAATACCTGGACTTCCAGGTGTCCTGTCTGATATTCTGTATCCACCCCGTACCAACCGGCCATCGTATATAACCCGCCTCTGTTAATATCCAGGCGGAAGTATATGACCAAATGCAAAATACTGAGGCTGCTGTAAATCGGTTAAGAACATAAGAACATAAGTAATCGGAGCAGGAGTCGGCCGTTCCGCCCTTCGAGCCAGCTCTGCAATTCAATCAGATTATGGCTGATCTTCTGCCTCAATTCCATTCACCGGCACAATTGTCAAATCCCTTGATGCCCTTACTAGTCAGAAATCTATCGACTTCTATTTTGAATATACCCAATGACTGAGCCTCCACAGCCCTCTGGGGTAGAGAATTGCAAAGATTCACCACCCTCTGTTTGAAGAAATGTCTTCTCATCTTAGTCCTGAATGGCCTACCCTTTATCCAGAGGCTGTGGCCCCTGGTTCTAGACTCCCCAGCCAAGGGAAACATTCTCCGAGTATCCACCCTATCAAGCCCTGCAATAATTTTGTATGCTTCAATGAGATCCCTTCTCTTTCTTCTGAATTCAAGAGAATACAGGCCTAGTTTACTCAATCTCTTCTCATACGACAGTCCCGCCATCCCAGGAATCAATCTCGTGAACCTTCGTTGCACTTCCTCTGTGGCAAGTATAACCTTCCTTATGTAAGGAGACCAAAATTGTACACAGTAATCCAGGTGTGGTCTCACCAAGGCCCCTTTAGAATTGGAGTAAGACTTCTTTACTCCTATTCTCAAATCCTCTTGTAATGAAGGCCAGCATACCATTTGCCTTTCTAATGGCTTGCTGCACCTGCAAATTCACTTTCAGTAATTCATGTACAAGGACATCCAGCCCCCTTTGAGCATCTGCATTCCCCAATCATTCACCATTTAGGAAATACACTATCTTTCTGTTTTTTCTACCAAAGTGGATAACTTCACACTTATCCACATTATATTCCATCTGCCATGACCTCGCCCACTCACTGAGCCTCTCGAGATCCCCTTGAAGACTCTTCACATCCATTTCGCAACTGACACTGCCACCGAAATTTGTGTCATCAGCAAATTTGTAAATGTTACATTAAGTCCCCTCATCCAAATCATTGATATAGATTGTGAATAGCTGAGGCCCAAGCACCAATCCTTGCGGTACCCCATTAGTCACAGCCTGCCATCCTGAAAAAGACCCGTGTATCCCTACTCTTTGTTTTCTGTCTGTTAACCAATTATCAATCCATGCTAGTACATTACCCCCAAGTCCATGTGCCGTAATTTTGTTCCCCAGCCCCTTGTGTGGGACCTTATCGAAGGCCGTCTGAAAATCGAAATACACCACATCAGTTCCCCTTTGTCTACTCCACTAGTTACATCCTCAAAGAAATCCAATAGGTTTGTCAAAAAGGACTTCCTTTTAATAAATCCATGTTAACTCTGCCCAATCTTACTATTAGTTTCTAAGTGCCCAGTTATTGCATCCTTTATAATAGATTCCAGCATTTTCGCAACTACTGATGCGAGACTAACAGGTCTGTTGTTCCCCGATTTCTCTCTCCCTCCTTTCTTAAAGAGCGGGGTTACTTTGCTCTCCTCCAATCTTCCAGAATCTATAGAATTTTGGAAGATGACAAACAATGCGTCCACTATCCCAATGGCCACCTCTTTCAAAACCTAGGATTTAGGTCATCCTGTCCTTGAGATTTATCAACTTTCTGTCTCATTAATTTTGCTAGTCCTGTTTTTTTAGTAATAATAATTTCTTTAAGTTCCTCATTCTCGCCACACCCTTGGTTTTCTCGTATTTCTAGGAGGTTCTTTCTGCCTTCCTCCGTGAAGACAGAAACAAAGTATTTATTTAATTTTTCTGTCATTTCCTCATTCCCCATTATAAATTCTCCCGTCTCTGACTGTAACGGATCTACATTTATCTTCGCCAGTGCAACGAGACCTGGGAGTCCTTGTGCACAGTCGCTGAAGGTAAGCATGCAGGTGCAGCAGGCGGTTAAGAAGGCAAATGGTATGTTGGCCTTCGTAGCGAGAGGGTTTGAGTACAGGAACATGGATGTCTTGCTGCAGTTGTACAGCGCCTTGGTGAGATCACATCTTGAGTATTGTGTGCAGTTTTGGTCGCCTTATCTGAGGAAGGATGTTCGTGCCATGCAAGGAGTTCAGCGAAGATTCACCAGGCTGATACCTGGGATGGCCGGGATGACGTATGATGAGAGATTGGGTCGATTGGGCTTATACTCGCTGGAGTTTAGAGGAATGAGAGGGGATCTCATTGAAACTTATAACATTCTGACAGGCCTGGACAGACTAGATGCAGGAAGGATGTTCCCGATGGTCGGAGAGTCCAGAGCCAGTGGTCACAGTCTAAGGATAAGGGGTAAGCCATTTAAGACAGAAATGAGGAGGAATTTCTTTACCCAGAGATTGGTGAACCTGTGGAATTCTCTACCATAGAAGGCAGTAGAGGCCAATAAATTAAATATATTCAAGAAGGAGTTGGATATATTTCTTAAGGCCAAAGGGATCAAGGGATATGGGGAGAAAGCAGGGACAGGGTTATGAATTTGGATGATCAGCCATGATCGCATTGAATGGCGGAGCAGGCTACAGGGGCCGAATGGCCTACTCCTGCTCCTATCTTCTATGTTTCTATGTTTCACATACCTATAGAAGCTTTAACAATCCGTTTATATATTTTTCGCTAGTTTGTGCTCGTATTCCATTTCCCCTTTCTTTACCAATTTCTTGGTCCCCCTTAGCTGATTTCTAAAAAGATCCCATTACTCAGGCTGACCGCTTTTTCTGGCAACTTTATAAGCTTCCTCCTTTGACTTAATAGTAGCTTTAATTTAATTAAGAAAAACAATGCTGAAAACCCTCAGCGGGTCAGGCAGCATCTTTGCAGATAGAAACAGAGTTAACATTTGAGGTCGATGACCTTTCATCAGAACTGTAAGATATCAGAGATTAATAGTATTAAAGCAATGATAGAGTCAGAGAAAAGTGCGGTTGCATAATGAAAGAACAAAGTCTATGATTGGCTGGAGGGCAGGAGTGATTCAATGAAAAAAGGGATAATGGTGCAAGGCGAATGGGTCAATTAAAGAAACAGAAGATGGGTCTAGAGGAGGTGTAAATGGTTACAGCAGAATCACAAGGGGGAGGGGTAGTAGGGCACATGTGGCAGAGATGCGGGTACGGTAGCATAGTGGCTATGTTACTGGACTAGTAATCCCGCGGCTTAGACTAATAATACGAGACGAGAGTTCAAATCCCACCACAAGCAGTTGTGGAATTTAAATTCAATTAAAATAATCTGGAATTTAAAAACTAGTATTAGTAATGGTGACAATAAAACTGGCGGATTGTCGTAAAAACACATCTGGTTCACTTATGCCCTTTAGAGGAAGGAAATCTGCCGTCCTTACCCGGTCTGGCCTATATGTGTCTCCAGACCCACAGCAATGTGATTGAGTCTTAACTGCCCTCTGAAATAGCCCACCTTCTCGAGGGCAATTAGGGATGGGCAATAAATGTCGTTCTTGCCAGCGAAGCCCACATCCCAAGAAGGAATTAAAAAAAAAGCTGGGTACACCCCAGATGTTTGGACCAGTCCGCTAGCTGTGTACCGGGTTGGACACCACAAAACCCCAGCCCACAGCTCCTCCACTCCCAGTGGCTCTGTGGAACCATCTTCCATTGCAGCGCATGTCGTTCGAGAAAACGGGAGCGGAGGTTATGATCTGAAGCATTTATACTTAGTGTTGTGTCCAGAAGGCAATAAACTGCCTAACCGAAAAATACGGTGCTGTTCCTCATTGAGTTTAAAAGGGGAATAGTGCAGGATGCCGAGAACAGTGAGTTCAGAGTGGGAGTGGGAGTGTAGAATTAAAGTGGCAAGTGACCTGAAGCTCAGGATCACACTTGCGGACTGAACGGAGGCGTTCAGCGAAGCAATTACTCAATCTGCGTTTAGTCCACCCAATGTACAGGAGACTGGATCGTGGGCAGCGAATACGATATACTGAATTGGAAGAAGTACAAGTAAATTAGTCTTCACGTGGATGGACTGTTTGGGGCCCTGGCTCTTGCGATGGAAAAGGGGGAAATGGCAGCCGTTGCATCTCCTGCACTTGCATAGGAAGGTGCCAGGGAAGGGTTGCAGATGTTAGGGGTGACGGAAGAGTGGATCAGGGTGTTGCGAGAGCCGGGGGATGGGAGGTCAGGGGATGATATGTTTGTTGGTGGCCTTAGCTGGACATGGCGGAAATGGCAGAGGATAATCCGTTGAATGTGAAGGCTGGTGCACTGGAAGCTGAGGACAAAGGAAACCCTATCTGGGTTCTAGCCGGGAGGGCAAGTGGTGACGGGAGCAATGCAGGATTGACACGGTCGAGGGCCCTGTCAATCACAATGGAGGTGAATACTCGGCTGAGAAAATATGAAGAGATTTCGGAAGCACTGATGTGCAAGGTGGCATCGTCAGAACATATGCAACGGTGGCGGAGAAACTTTGAGAATAGAATAGAGCCCGTCCAGGAAGCTGGGTGGGAGGAAGTCTACTCAAGATTCCTGTGGGAGTTGGTGGGATCATAGTAGATATTGGTGGACAGCCTAACCCCTGAAATGGAGATCGAGAAGTCAAGGAAGTGATGGGAAGACCACTGTGTTTCACCATTTACATGTTATTCCTGTATTTAAAATGGAAGACAGAACAATTCCAAAGATCTACAGACCAGTTAGAAAAACGTCGATGCTAGGAAATATAATGGAATCCTTACTCAAAAATGTAACAGAAAAACATCTAGAAACAAAAATATAATAACGAGTATTCAGCAGGTATTCCAAAAGGCAATCATAGAATGGTTACTGCACAGAAGGAGGCCATCCGGGCCCGTCGATCCCGAGCTCACTCTCTGCACATGCACTGCAGCTAATCCCAATCCCCCGCCCTTTCGCCATAGCCCTGCAATTATTTTCCTTCAGGTACATATCCCATTCTCTTTTGAAAGCCACGATTGAATCTGCCTCCACCACCCATTCAAACAGTGCATTCCAGATCATAACCACTCACTGCCTTAAAAAGATTTTCTTCATGTCGCCTTTGGATCTTCAGCGCATCACCTAAAACCTGTATCCTCTGTTTCTCGACCATTCCACCAATGGGAACAGCTTCTCTCTATCTACTCTGTCTACACTGTCTAGACCCCTCATGATTTTGATCACCTCTATCAAATCTCCTCCCAATCTTCTCTGCTCTAATGAGAACAACCCCAGCTTCGCTAGTATAACTATGTAACTGAAGTCCCTCATCCCTGGAAACATTCTTGTGAATCTTTTCTGCACCCTCTCTAAAGCTTTCATCCCCTTCTTAAAGTGCGGAGCCCAGAATTGGAAACTATACTCCAGTTGTGGCCTAACCAATGTTTTATAAATGTTTATCATAACTTCCTCGCTTTTGTATTCTATTCCTCTATTTATAAAGCTCAGATTCCCGTAAGCATTATTAACCACTTTCTCAACCTGCCCTGCCACCTTCATCGATTTTGTACATGTACCCCCGGGTCCATCTGTTCCTGCACACCCTTTGGAATGTCTTGCTTGAGTAACCTTAGTGAATTATTTGAATAAGTATCAGAAAGATTAGATAAGGGTTATGCAGGAGATATATTTGATTTTTTAAAGCCATTCGATAAGGTACCACATAGCAGACTGAATCACAGAGCAGGTGGAGTTAGGAGACAAGCAGCAGAATGGATAGCAAGATGGCTGCAAGAGCAGAAAATAGGGAGTAGTGGATAAAGCTATTTACTCAGATAGGTGGATGGTGAGAAGTGATGTTCCACAAGGATCGGCGTTGGGACCACTGTTGTTCATCATTTACATAAACGATATTGATTCGGGAAGCAGAAGCACAAATTCAAAATTTGCAGATGAATCCAAATTGGGAATAGAGTTCATGCAGAGGAAGAATGCAACACAATACCTGAAGACATTAATAAACTTGCAGAAAGGGCGTTTAAATGGTAAATTTATTTCAATATAGCTGAGTGAGAGGTATAGCATTTTGGTAGGAAGAAAAAGGTTCCCAAATACTCCTTGGAAAATCAGAGCGGGAATGGGGTAGAGGGGTACCGATTAATAAATCATTTAAAGTAGCAACGCATGTTAACAAGGCCATAAACATAGAAACAAAGCACTGGAGTTCATTTCTAGAAGAATAGAATCGTAAAGCAAGGTGGTTAGCTTAAACTTATATAGAACCTTGGTTATACCACACTGAGAGTACTGTGTTCAGTTCTGATCTCCATATTACATAAAGGATATTGGCCCAAAAATTCATCGCGGTGCGCGAGAGTGTTCCCTCTGCAATTGCCGGTTTTCTGCATGCCCTGCGCATGCGCTGAAAACCGGCAATTGCTCTTTTGAAAAGGGGGCGGTTCCTCGGTGCATCGCGTGCGCGCTACAGGCTGCGCGCACGCTGTGCACTTCATGCTTTGGACGCGCAGGTAAGTACTGAAGATTTTAGAAATGTAAAAAGGAGGAGTAAGACCCACTTTTAACAAGGTAAGTAGTGAATTAAGTATTTTTTTGAATTTTTTTTTACAGGTATATCTTTTTTAGAGACTTTAAAGACAGGTAAGTTTATTTTTATAACTTTTTAAAAGATTTTAAATTTTTTCAAAAATTTAATTTTTTATTTAAAATGGTTAATTTATTTAACTATACTTATTTTATTAATGAGATGGTTTTTTTTAATTTAATTGAGGTTTAGCTGTTATTTTGGGGGGGTGTAAGATTCATAGATTTTACAGCACGTAGTGAAACTTATGAATGGAAGATGGTGTGCTGCCATTGGCTCTAACTGAGTCACGTGATCCCACAGCTCGCACGAATTCACTACGCCGGTGGGATACGCAAGCACTGCCCAGCAGCTGTCCAGAACATCAAGTTCGTGCGAGCTGGATCTGAAAAAGCACAAGCGAGGTGAGACAACGCGGGGAAGGCTTACCCCCGCGGGAACAGAGCGAGATCAATTTCTGGGCCATTAAGACACAGGAGAAAGTGTAATTTATTTACAAGGATGACACCAGAACTGAGACATTATAACCATCAGGAATGATTGAACAGGCTGGAACTCCTTTCTTTACAAAAGCGAATGCTGAGGGGTGGCCGAATATAGGTCTTTAAATTTTGAAGTGTTAACATAGGGTAGATGTTTATACTTGAGACGTGAGTGCAAAATTGGAGATTATCGATAAAAGAGAGTCACTAATAAATCCAATACGGAATTGAGGCGAAATTTCTTTACTCAGAGATTGGTTAGAATGTGGAACTCGCTACAACTTGGAGTACTTGACGCGAATAGCAGAGATGCATTTCAGGGGAAGCGAGAGAAGTACACGAGGTAGAAAGCAGTGGAAGGTTATGCTGATCGGGTGAGATGAAGAGGGGTGGGAGGAGGCTCCTGTGGAGCATAAACACTGGCATAACCTAGTGTGGCCGAATGGCCTGTTTTGTGCTGGAAATTCTAAGGAGTTCTCCGTAACTTGAACAAATTAATCACATTGATCTGTTCATTTAATCATTGAAGTGTGTTAGTTATTGAAGCATTGCACTATTTATTTGATCATTATCGATGAATTAATGCTATTATTTACTGCCCCCGGGACTGATCTCTGTATTATGAAAACCTGATGTGCGTGTTCTAATCAGTTATGCGTGTCCCTCCTCGCAGGGACTCACCTCACTGAGCTAAGGCCAGAGCTCGTTGCAGGTAGAGACTCTGAATCAGAGATAAGAACTGGTTCTTCAAAGCTTAATCAGTTACAGCAGTGGAATAATCAATGACCACAGCCCAATATTCATCCCGTCTAACGGTAACATAATGAAATTAAGCACTCATGCCCCAGAGATTCTCAGGGCCATGTTGCAGGAAGGGGATAAATCAGCACCAAAACAATTAAATTGTTTACAATAACTATACATAAAATAAGAATACATCATTATACGGAGGATTTGAATATTGTAACACTGCTCTCCTGCTGTTTAGTTGTCAGTAATTAGTTAAGATCTGTTTCTGTTGGTGCAGTTCAATAGGAAACAAAGCTTTATCAATACATTTCACCTTATATATGAGCATAAGAACATAAGAAATAGAAGCAGGAGTAGGCCATACGGCCCCTCGAACCAGCTACGCCAATCAAGAAGATCATGGCTGATCATCGACCTCAATAGCCCTTTCCTGCCCGATCTCTATATCCCTTGATTCCGCTGGAGTCCAAAAATCTATCTATCTCAGTCTTGAATATACTTTCACAGGCCTCTGGGGCAGATAATTCCAAAGATTCACAACCCTCTGAGTGAAGAATATCCTTCTAATCTCAGTCTTAAATGGACTTCCCCTTATCCTGAGACTATGCCACCCAGTTCTGGACACTTCAGCCAGGGGAAACAACCTCTCAGCATCGAACCCTGGCAATTCCCTTCAGAATCTTGTATGTTTCAATGAGATCACCTCGCATTCTTCTAAACTGCAGAGAGTATAGGCCCATTCTACACAATCTCTCATCATAGGACAGCCCTCACATCCCAGGAATCAATGTGGTGAACCTTCGCTGCAGCGCCTCATATGCTTATAACCAAACGTTTTCAACCAACAGCAAAAATCTTCCCCTTTGCTGTTGGTTACATTGAGAAAACACGAATGCAGCTCCATGAAGGGGAAAGATCAATTATCTCAAATAATAATTTCAAATTCGAACCGACGTGTTCCACTCGGTTTAGTGACCCACACGCAGGACAGTTCTACAGTGACAGGTACTCCCAGTAATACATGGCCACTGGGGTCAGGTGTTGCACTCCCGTTAGTGACCCACACTCAGTACAATTCTACAGTGACAGATACTCCCAGTAATACATGGCCACTGGGGTCAGGTGTTCCACTCCGGTTAGTGACCCACACTCAGTACAATTCTACAGTGACAGATACTCCCAGTAATACATGGCCACTGGGGTCAGGTGTTCCACTCCGGTTAGTGACCCACACTCAGTACAATTCTACAGTGACAGATACTCCCAGTAATACATGGCCACTGGGGTCAGGTGTTCCACTGCAGTTGGTGACCCACACTCACTAGAATTCTACAGTGACAGATACTCCCAGTAATACATGGCCACTGGGGTCAGGTGTTCCACTCCGGTTAGTGACCCACACTCAGTACAGTTCTACAAGACAGGCAATCCCAGTAATACATGGCCACTGGGGTCAGGTGTTCCACTGCAGTTGGTGACCCACACTCAGTACAATTCTACAGTGACAGATATTCCCAGTAATACATGGCCACTGGGATGAGGTGTTCCACCCCAGTTGGTCACCCACACTCAGTCGTTCTACAGTGACAGTCCCTTCCACTAATACCTACTCTCACAGAGTTGATTTTGCTGAGGTCTGATTCAAAAGTACACAATATTTCACTAAAAGCAATAACTTCATAATACAGCGAGCCCGTGAGTTACAAACAGAATTTTACTTTCAGTTGAGGCAATGGAATAAAACTTCAGAAGTAATTCACGACATTGCACTGAACGAAATGTTATCACTGATCGGGTGTCTGTATAACGGTGACTACTAGATCAGGATGTAACATTATCAGTCACAGAGCCAGACCAGAGACCAGCTCACACATAGATTTACACAAATTCAATGGTTATAATCACTGCCCAGGAACACCAATGACGGCAATGATCATGTAGCATATTTTCTCCATATGTTGAATTGGTCGATGCATTTTCTGTGTGAAGCGATGTGTCTCTTCGTGATGCAGGCAATCTCTCTGAATTAAACTCTGAGGCGCGACATTCCCAGAGCCTTTCATATATACCCTGCGGCATCTCCACGAGGACAGTGAGGTAGCAACATCGCTGAAAATACTGTTTAAAAAAAAAACATTTGAACAAACAGATGACGACAGCCGAGTTAATTCCCTGCTGTGATGGAATATATTTCGTGCTGAGATTGAAATTGAAAACCCCAAAGACCGGACATTTCTGATCACATGAATTAACTAATGAAAATTGCCAGCTGTATTCTCCCAGCAATGGGATTGTTGTTTCAAACACCACCAGACCCATCTCTAGACCTCATATTGTTTCGGTGATGTCTTTCACTCTGCTGTGGTCATTCAATAATTAAATTCCAAATGTTAGGGTGTGCTCTCAGGGCTGCTCTGCTGCACACTGGGATGGGGCTGTCCGCCTTAACTGTGGCCATTTATTTAAACAATTAAAGTGAGGAATTTGTGTCGATGGATCCTCAAACTAATACAGCTCCTCAAACTAATACAGCCCCTCAAACTAATACAGTACCTCAAACTAATACAGCCCCTCAAACTAATAAAGTACCTCAAACTAATACAGCTCCTCAAACTAATACAGGCCCTCAAACTAATACAGTAGCTCAAACTAATACAGCCCCTCAAACTAATACAGACCCTCAAACTAATAAAGTACCTCAAGCTAATACAGCCCCTCAAACTAATGGAATACCTCAAACTAATACACACCCTCAAAAAAATACAGTACCTCAAACTAATACAGCCCCTCAAAGTAATACACACCCTCAAAAAAATACAGTACCTCAAACTAATACAGCCCCTCAAAGTAATACACACCCTCAAAAAAATACAGTACCTCAAACTAAAAGAACCCCTCAAACTAATACAGCCCCTGAAACTAATACATCCCCTCAAACTAATACAGCCCCTGAAACTAATACAGTACCTCAAACTAATACACCCCCTGAAAATAATAGAGTACCTCAAAGTGATACAACACCCTCAAACTATTACAGCTCCTCAAACTAATAGCCAGACCCGCCCACCGCCTTTCTGTTCCAAAGTCCTGTAATCTCGTGGTCCCACAAAATCACAGTGCATGGGATATCACTTGCCAGACACCAAGAGGTCGTTACCAGGCTAACAAGAACTGATTGTGCAGATTATTTGAACAGTTTAACAATGCGAATTCTAAATATATATTTAAAAGTCTTGAGTTTATGTCTGTTAAGTTAGTAATGGTCTATTAAATAAAGGCATGGCAGGGCACCTAATTCCCGTGGAATGCACATCTTGTGCCATGTGGGATCTCCAGTACTCTTCCCGTGTCCTGGACAACCACATGTGCAGGAGGTGTCGTCAGCTGGAGTAGCTCGAACTCCGGGTTTCGTAGCTTGAGCAGCAACTGACGTCACTGCGGTGCATCCGTGAGGCTGAGAGCTACGTGGATAGCACGTTTCAGGAGGTGGTCACCCCGCAGCTTAAGAATGTGATCGCAGAGAGGGAATGGGTGACCGCCAGACAGACAAGGAGGACCAGGCAGGTAGTGCAGGAGTCCCCTGAGTGCATCTCACTCTCTAACCGGTATTCATTTCTAAATACTGGAGAGGAAGATGGTTCATGTGGCGACTACAGCCAGAGCCAAGTCCAGAGCACCACGGGTGGATCAGCTGTACAGTGTGTTTGAGGAGTGGCGAGGAGAAAGATCAGGAAAGCAATAGTGATAGGGGATTCAATAGTTAGGGGAATAGACACGTGTTTCTGCGGCCGCTTACGTGAATCCAGGATAGTATGTTGCCTCCCTGGTGCCAGGGTCAAGAATGTCACTGAGCGGCTCAAGAACATTCTGAGGGGGGAGGTTAAACAGCCAGAGTTTGTGGTCCATATCGGTACCAATGACATATGTAGAAAGAGGGATGAAGACTTGCAGGCAGATTTTAGGGAGCTAGGAAAGAGATTAAAATCAGGACCCCAAAAGTAGTAATCTTCGAATAACTCCCGGTGCCTGTGCTGGTGAGTATAGAAATAGGAGGATAGAGCAGATAAATGTGTGTTTGGAGAGATGCTACAAGAGGGAGGGCATTAGATTCCTGGGACATTGGGACTGGTTCTCGGGGAGGTGGGACCTGTACAGGCCGGACAGGTTGCACATCAACAGAGCCGCAACCAATGGCCTTGACGGGGGTGGTGTGGGTTGGTCGTAGTGTTGGGGAGCTTTTAAGCTAATTTGGCAGGGGGTGGGCACCAGGCTGTAGCATTAGAAAGGAGAAACAAGGTGCACAAAGAATTGGGACACGGATAGCACTAGGGTAATAAATAATAAGGTATTATGTGGGGTCAGACTAAGAGAATACAAGACAGGTTTGCAGTGCATTTGGTTAAATGCATGAAGTGTGGTTAATTAAGTTGGTGAGCTGCAAGCACAAATAGACACATGGAAATATGATGTCGTGGTGATAACGAAGAACTGGCTCAAAAAAGGGCAGGATTGGGTACTAATTATTCCTTGGTAGAAGGTGTTCAGGAAAGAAATGGAAGGAAAGAAAGGAGGAGGTGTGGTAGTATTGATTCAGTAGAATGTTACAGTGCTGGAGAGAGAGGATGTCCTGGAGGGGTAAAGGACAGAACCTATTTGGTTACATGTAATAAATAATAGAGGTGCCATTACACGACTAGGTGTATTTTATAGGCCACCAACTAGTGGGAAAGATATAGAGGAGCAAACATGCTGAACAGGGGAAGCAGCTTGCTATAGACAGGGCTAAGCGATCCAACAATCAACGGATCAGAACAAAGCTCTGCATTCCAGCCACATCCAGTCGTGAATGCTGGTGGACCATTAAATAACTTATGGGAGGAGGAGGCTCCAGGAATATCCCCATCCTCAATGAATGCAAAAGACAAGTCTGATGCGTTTACAACCATCTTCAATAGGAAGTGCCAAAGTGGAGGATCCATATCGGCCTCCTTCTGAGTTCCCACCATCACAGAAGCCAGTCTTCAGCCAATTCGATTCACTTCACGTGATAACAAGAAAAGGCTGAGCGCACTGGATACAGCAAAGGCGATGGGCCCTGACAACATCCCGGCTGTCGTGCTGAAGACTTGTGCTCTAGAACTAGCCGGGACTCTAGCCTAGCTGATCTAGGACAGCAACAAAACTGGCATCTACCCGACAATGTGGAAACCTGCCCAGATATGTCATATCAATAAAAAGCAGGACAAATCCAATCTGATCAATTACCACCCCATCAGTCTATTCTCAATCATCAGCAAAGTGATGGAAGGTGTCATCGACAGTGCTATCAAGCAGCACCTACACAGCAATAAGATGCTCACCAATGATCGGTTCAGGATCCGCCAGGACCACTCGGCTCCAGACCTCATTACAGCCTTGGTCCAAACATAGACGAAAGAGCTTAATACCAGAGGTGAGGTGAGAGAGACAGAATTTGACCGAGTGTGGCATCAAGGAGCACTATCAAAATTGAAGTTAATGGGAATCAAGGGAAAAACACACCACTGGCTGGAGCCATAACTAGCACAAAGGAAGATGGTTGTGGTTGATGGAGGTCAATTATTTCAGGCACAGGACATCGCTGCAGGAGTTCCTCAGGATAGTGTCCTAGGCCCAACCACCTTCAGCTGCTTCATCAATGAACTTCCCTCCATCATAAGGTCAGAATTGGGGATGTTTACTGATTATTTCACAGTGTTCAGTTCCATTCTCAGCCCCTCAGATAATGAGGCAGTCCATGCCCGAATTCAGCAAGACCTGGACGACATTCAAGCTTGGGCTGATAAGTGGCAGGTAATATTCGCGCCACAGAAGTGCAGGGCAATGAATATCTCCAACAGGCGAGAGTCTAACCCACGTCCCTTGACATTCAACGGCATTACCATCGCCGAATCCACCAGCATTAACATCCTGGGGGTCACAATTGACCAGTAACTTAACTGGACCAACCACATAAATACTGTGGCAACAAGAGCAGGTCAGAGGCTAGGTATTCTGCGGCGAGGGTGTCACATTCTGACTCCCCAAATCCTTTCCACCATCTAAAAGGCACAAGTAAGGAGTGTGATAGAATACTCTCCACCTGCCTGGATGAGTGCAGCTCCAACAACACTCAAGAAGCTCGACCCCATCCAGGACAAAGCAGCCCGCTTTAATGGTACCCCACCCACCAGTTCAAACATTCACTACCTCCACTACCGGCCTACCGTGGCTAAAGTGTGTACCATCTACAAGATGCACTGCAGCAACTCACCAGGTGTATTTGGCAGCACCTCTCAAACCCGTGAACTCTTCCACCTTGAAGGGCAAGGGCAGCAGACGCATGGTAACACCAGCAACTCCAAGAGCCCTTCCAATTAACACACCATCCTGACTTAGAAGTATATCGCAGATCCTTCTTCGTGCTGGGTCAAACTCCCTCCGTATCAGCACTGCGCGAATACTTTCACCACACGGACTGAAGCGGTTCAAGAAGGTGGCTCAGCACCACCTTCTCAAGTGCAATTAGGGATGGGCAATAAATGCTGGGCTTGCCAGCGACGCCCACATCCCTGAAACGAGTTAAAAAAGACAGGCAGAGAGTTAGAGACAGACAGATCCAAACAAAGAGACAGAGACAGACTGGCAGTGACAGACAGACTGAGATACTCACACGGATATAGCCAGAGAGACAGATACATACAGAGAGACCGACAGACAGAGACACAGAAAGACAGAGATAGAGAAGCAGAAAGAGAAATAGACTCCGACAGACAGAGACAGACAGGGGTAGACACAGAGAATCAGACAGACAGACAAAGAGAGAGAGACATACAGACGGACAGCGACACATTCAGCAACAGAAACTGACACAGAAAGTGAGAGAGAGAGAGAGAGACAAAGATAGACAGAGCCGGAGAGAGGGAGACAGAGACAAACAGAAATAGAGACAGTCACAGACAGACAGACTGAGACAGGCAGACAGCAGACAAATACAGCGAAAGAAACTGACAGAGTGAAAGACAAAGACAGACAGAGCCAGAGAGAGGGACAGAGAAAGACAGCTCGACATAGAGACAGAGACAGACAAACATAGACAGAGAAACAAACACAGAGACACAGACAGAGACACAGATTCAGATGGACAGACTGACAGACAGATACCGGCAGGCGACAGACATAAATTAAGACGGGGAAATAGGCAGACGGGGACAGACAGGCAGCAACAGAGACAAACAGATAGAGACACAAAGACAGAAAGAGCCACATAGAGAGGGACAGGGAGAGAAAGACAGGGGGAGATAGACAGACAGAGACACAGACGTACCGTTGCAGATTAACAGAAACAGACACACAGACTTGGACAGACAGCCAGGGAGAGATATGCAGAGACAGGAAGATAGGCAGGGACAGACTCAGACAGACAGAGACAACAGATGGAGAGAACCAGAGAGAGAGAGAGACAGAGAGAGACAGAGACATATTAGAAAAGATAAAGACAGACAGAGAGAAACAGAGAGACAATCAGAGAGACACAAATAGAGAGGCAGACAGATACAGACAGAAAAACAGAGAGTTATAGACAGACAAACAGAGAGACAAAGAAACAGAAAGAGGTAGGCAGAGAAGGAAACAGGCAGATAGAGAAAGAATGACATAGACAGGGACACAGACGGACAGAGACAGAGACAACGATAGAAACTAACAGAGAGAGAGGGACAGACAGAGACACAGACACATAGACAGAATGAGACAGATAGACAGAGAAAGAAACACAGATGGACAGAGAGAGTCCAACAGACAGACAAAAATATATGGTCAGACAAACAGACAGATAGAGACACAGACAGATAGGGACACAGCCAGACTGAGACAGAGAGACAGCAACAAGGACAGACAGAGGGAGACAGATAGACCAACAGGGCCAGACAGAGAGGGAGAGACAGAAACAGAGAGAGGCAGACAGATGGAAATAGACATACAGAGAGAGACAGATGAACTGAGACAGACAGACTCAGACAGGCAGAGTACAGGCGGAGAGTGAAAGACTGACAGAGACAGACAGAAACTGAACAACAAATTCAGACAGAGAGAGACACACAGGGACACACGTACATAGCATCATAGAAATATAATCATAGAAATTTACATTTCGGCCCCTCCTGTCCGCACCTGCCGAAAAAGAGCTATCCAGCCTAATTCCACTTTCTAGCGGTTGGTCCGTAGCCCTGTTGATTACGGCACTTCAAGTGTACATCCAAGCACTTTTTAAATGTGATGAGGGTTCCTGCCTCTAACATCCTTTCAGTCAGTGAGTTCCAGACCCTCACAATCCTGTGGCTGAAGACTTTCCCCTTGAAATCGCCTCTAAACCTTCTACCAATTACTTTAGTTCTGTGCACCCTGGTTTTTGAACCCTCTGCTGAGGGAAATAGACTCTTCCTGTCCACTCTATCTTGGCCCCTCATAATTTTATACACCTCAATAAGGTATCCCCTCAGCCTCCTCTGATCCAAGGAAAACAAATCCTACCTTTTCTAGTCTTTCCTCACAGCTAAGATTCTCTAATCCCGGCAACATCCTTGTAAATCTCCTCTGTACCCTCTCTAGTGCAATCATATATTTCCTGCAATGTGGTGACTAGGACTGCACGCAGTACTCTAGCTGAGGCCTAACTAGTGTTTTATACAGTTGAAGCATAACAACCCTGATTTTGTATTCTATGCCACGGCTAATAAAGACAAACATTCCGTATGCCTTCTTAAACACCTTATCTACCTGGCCTGCTACCTTTAGGGATCTTTGGACATGCACTCCCTGATCCCTTTATTCCTCTACACTTTTCAGTGTCCTGCCATTTAATGTGTATTCCCTTGCCTTGTTAGCCCTCCCCAAATGCATTACCTCACACTTCTCCCGATTGAATACCATTTGCCACTGTTCTGCCCACCTGACCAATGTATTGATATCTTCCTGCAGTCTACAGCTTCCTTCTGCAGTGTCAGCCACACAGCTGTGTTTGGTATCATCTGCAAAATTCTTAATCGTACCCCCTATATTCAAGTCTAGATGATTGATATATACCACGAAAAGCAAGGGACCTAATATTGAGCCATGCGGAACCTGAATGGAAAAAGCCTTCCAGTAACAAAAACACCCATTAACCAGTTACCCTCTGCTTCCTGTCTCCGAGCTAGTTTTGAATTTAACTTGACACTTTGCCCTGGACCCCATGGGCTTTTACTTTCGCGACCAGTCTGCCATGTGGGACCTTATCAAAAGCCTTGCTAAAATCCATATACACTACATCATCGCACTACCCTCATCGACCCTCCTTGTCACCTCCTCAAAAAATTCAATCAAGTTAATCAGAGACGATCTTCCCTTAACAAATCCGTGCTGACTATCCTTGATTAATCCGTGTCTTTCTGAATGAAGATTTAACCTGTCCCTCAGAACATTTTTCAATAATTTTCCCACCACCCAGGTTAGACTGACTGGCCTGTAATTACTCGGTCTATCCCTTTCTCCCTTTTTAAACAAGGTAGAACGTTAGCAGTCCTCCAGATCTCCGGCACCACACCTGTAGCCAGATAGGATTAGAAAATGATGGTAAAAGTCTCTGCTATTTCCTATTTTGCTGCTCTTAATAACCTGGGATACATTTCATCCGGGCCTAGGGATTTATCCACTTTCAAAGCTGGTAAGTCCCGTAATACTTCCTCTCTCATTCTGTCTCTGTCAGGCACAGTCTTTCTGTTTCTCTCTGTCAGTCTCTTTCTGCGTGTCTGTCTCTGTCTGTTTGTCTGGCACAGTCTGTCTGTTTCTATGTCTTTCTCCATCTGCCTGCCTCTGTCTGTCTCACAGGCATACACACACACACACACACGCACGCACGCACACCCGCAGAAACACAGAAATAGACGGAGAGACAGACAGACAGAGTCAGACAGACAGAGGCAGACAGACAGACAGAGAAACACACGCAAAAAGGACGACAAAGAGATATAGACAGATTATGTCTGACAGAGGCTGACTGAGACTGACAGAAGAGACAGATAGCGGAAGACAGTTGACGTGACTGAATGAGACTGACGGAGAATTAGACAGACAATCAGAAAGATGCCGATAAACCGACGGGGACAGAGAGACATGTAAATCCGGAGACACAGGCAGTGATACAGACAGACAGAGGCAGAGAGATACATAGATATGGAGAGACAGAGAGCGAGGCCAAGACAGAGACACAGACAAACAGACAGACAGACAGAGAAACATACAGCGACAGACAGAGATATACAGAGACAGATGAAGAGGCATAGACAGTGAGACAGTGAAACAGACAAAGACAGACAGACAGAGACAGCGAGACAAAGCTAGACACACAGGCAGAGAGATAGAGGCAGACAGAGACAAACTAAGTGACAGAGACAGAAAAATGAGACAGAAACAGGCAGGCAATGACAGACAGACTGAGGTAGTCAGACGGACATGGACAGAGAGACAGATACATAGAAAGAAGCGACAGACAGAGATAGAGAGGCAGAAAAATAAATAGACTCAGCCTGACAGAGCCTGACAGAGGTAGACTCTTCACTTCTTAGGCAGTCCCTCGGAACCGAGGATGACTTGCTCCCACACTGAAGATGAGTTCTCAGGTGACTGATGAGTCCAATGCGGGACCTGCAGTCTCTGTCACAGGTGGGGCAGACGGTGGTTGAAGGGGCGGGAGGGTGGGGTGCTTTGGTTGACGTGCGCTCCTACCGCTATTTGCGCTTGGCTTCCGCTTACTCCCGGCGAAGAATCTCGATGTGTTCGGAGCCTTCCGGGATGCTTCACCTCCACTTTGAGCGATCTTCGGCCAGGGAATCCCAGGTGTCGAAGGAGGCTTTGAGGGTGTCCTTGAAGTGTATCCTCTGCCCACCTGGAGCTCTCCTACCCTGTCGGAGCTCCGAGTAGAGCCCTTGTTTAGGGAGTCTTGTATCGGACATGCGGATGTTGTGGCCGGTCCATAGGAGCTAATAGAGCCTGGTCAAAGCTTCGGTGCTAGGGATGTTGGCCTGAGCGGGAACACTGACGTTGCTGCGTCTATCCTGCCAATGGGTTTGCAGGATCTTGCGGAGGCAGCGTTGGTGGTACCTCTCCAGTGCGTTGAGTTGCCTGCTGTACATGGTGCATATCTCTGAAGCATACAGGAGGGCTGGAATCACCACTGCCCTGTAGACCATGAGCTTGGTGCCGGGTTTGAGGTCCTGGTCTTCAAACACTCTCTTCCTCAGGCGACCGAAGGCTGCACTGGCACACTGAGTGCGGTGTTGGACTACGTCATCGACGTTTGCCCTTGTTAACAGTAGGCTCCCGAGGTATGGAAAGTGGTCCACGTTGTCCAAGGTCTCGTCGTGGATTTTGATAAGCGGGGGGCAGTACTGTGTGTCGGGGCAGGTCGGTAGAGGACCTTTGTCTTAAGGATGTTTAGTGTAAGGCCCATGCTCTCGTACGCTTTGGTGAAGGTGTTGAGAATGGTTTGGAGATCGAACTCCGAGTGTGCGCAGACAAAGCGTCGTCTGCATACTGTAAGTCAATGGCAGAGGATGGGACGCCCTTGGATCGGGACTGGAGGCGACGCGACGGAGGTTGAACAGTTTCCCGTTTGTTCTGTACATTAGCTCCACTCCAGCGGGGAGCTTACTAAGAGTGAGATGGAGCATTGCAGCCAGGAAGACCGAGAAGAGCGTTGGTGCGATGACACAGCCTTGCTTGACACCGGTCCATACGTTTATTGGGTCTGTGGTGGATCCGTTGGTCAGGATCACTGCTTGCATGTCGTTGTGAAGCAGGTGCAGGATGATGACAATCTCTTGAGGGCTGCCGAATTTGAGGAGGACACTCCGTAATCCCTCACGGTTGACAGTGTCGAAGGCCTTGTGAGGTCAAAGAAGGCCATGTACAGAGGTTGGTGCTGTTCCCAGCATTTCTATTGTGGTTGACATGTGGTGAAGATCATGTCCATTGTGCCCCTTAGTGGGCGGATTCCGCATTGTAACACTGGTAGGAGCTCTTCATCCACTGGGAGAAGGCAATTGATGAAGATTCTTGCGATGACTTTCCCTGTGGGAGACAGCAGGGAAACTCCTCTGTAATTACCGCAATCGGACTTGTCACCTTTCTTTAAGAAGGTCAAGATTATGGCGTCTCTGTGATCCCCTGGCATGCTCTCCTCCTTCCAGATAAGCGAAATTAGTTCATGTATTCACGTCAATACTGCTTCTTCGCCATGCTTTAGTGCCTCGACGGGGGTTCCATCGGATCCTGTGGTCTTGTTGTTCTTCAGTTGTCGGATAGCCTTTTCAACCTCATGTCGGGCTGGGGTTGTACTGAGGTGGTGGCGGGTAGAATGCTGCGGGATGGATTTGCGCACACTCGCATTGAAGACAGAGTCTCGGTTTATGAGATCTTCGAAGTCCTCCTTCCAGCGGGCACTGACTGCCTCTCTGTCCTTGATGAGTACCTCTCCGTTCTTGACCCGCAATGGGGTAGGAACTTGGGTGAATGGGCCGGAGGTGGTCTTGACTGCGCTAAAGAATCCAAGCACGTCGTGGTTGCGGCTCGCTGCTGGGCCTCCTGCGCTTTCTCCACACATCATCTGTTCTTTAGGTCGCGAGTTTTTTTGGACCTCGGCCTTCAGGCGTCTGTGGAGCTTCTTTCTTTCTCTCGAGTTCTGTTGCTGGTTCCTGATCAGGAATGCCGTGCGCTTCCGGCTTATTAGCTCCTGGATCTCCTGGTCATTCTCGTCGAACCAGTCTTGTTGTTTCTTGGTCGAGTGACCGAGCGTCTGTTCACAGGTGCTGATTATGGAGGCCTTGAGTGCAGACCAGGCGATGTGGGCACTCTGTGACTCTGGATCACTGGGAGTCGCCAGGTTGGTTGTGAGGCGCACGCTGAATAGGGCATTCTTAGCATGGTCTTTGTGTGCTCCAGCATTGATTTTCCTGCGGCATTGATGGAAATGACAGAGCGGATTAGGCGGTGGTCGGTCCAGCAGACGTCAGCTCCAGTCATGGCACGTGTGATGCGGACGTCTTTTCGGGCCCTCGCTCGAATGAAGATGTCGTCCAGCAGATGCCAGTGCTTGGAGCGGGAATGTTGCCATGAAGTCTTGTACTTGTCCCTCTGACGGAACAATGTGTTGGTTATAACAAGGCCATAGGTAGGCACAAAGAAAGAGACAGACAGACAGACAAACAGACAGAGGGACGCAAACCGTCCGAGACACAGACAGCAACAGAAACTGACACAGAGAGAGAGACACACTGAGAACAGAGCCGGAGAGAGGGAGACAGATATAGACAGAAATAGAGACAGTCAGAGACAGTCAGAGACAGACAGACAGAGAGAGCCAATCTGAAAGAGACAGGCCGAGAGACAGAGACGGACAGACAAAGAAAGACTGAGACAGTGGAAAACTGAGCCTGAAAGAAAGTGACAGATAATGAGGCAGAAGGAGACTGAGGCAGACTGCGACAGACAATCAGACAGAGACAGAAAAACAGACAGAGACAGATAGACAGACAAAGCCAGAGACACAAGCAGGGAGACGGAGGCAGAGACATACAGAGATATACAGAGACAGAAAATGAGGCCAAGATAGAGACACAGAGAGACAGACAGACAGAGAAACAGACAAAGACAGGCAGAGACAGATTGCCAGCGATGGGGACAGCCAGAGAATGGAAGACTCAGAAAGACAGAGATAGAGAAACACAAAGAGACAGAAAGACAGACAGAGACACAAACGGAAAGTGATAGACAGTATAAACCAACAAACAAAATCAGACAGACAGAGAGGGAGAAAGAGTGACATACAGAAGGATACAGAAACGTCGACAGACAGAGATATGCAGAGACAGAGGGAGAGGCACAGTCAGAGTCACGGACAGACATACAGACAGAGAGACAGAGAGAGAGAGAAAAGCTCAGAGACAGAGACTGGCAAAGAGATAGAGACAGATAGAGACAAACAAAGAGAGAGATGCAGACAGGCAGTGACAGACAGACTGAGATAGTCAGACGGACGTAGGCAGAGAGAGAGATACATACAGAGAGAACGGCAGATACAGAAAGACAGAGACAGACAGAGATAGAGAGGCAGAAAGAGCAATCGACTCAGAGTGACACAGCCAGACAGAGGTACACACAGAGAAAGAGACAGACAGAGAGAGAGAGAGGCAGATGGACAGAGAACAGACAGTAACAGAAACTGACAGAGAGAGAGAGACAACGACAGACAGAGCGGGAGAGAGGGAGACAGATACAGACAGAAATAGTGACAGTCATAGACAGACAGACTGACACAGGCAGACAGCAGTCAAAGACAGCGACAGAAACAGACAGAGTGAAAGACAAAGACAGACAGCCAGAGAGAGGGACAGATAAATACAGCCCGATAGAGAGACTGGGACAAACAGACATAAACAGAGAAACAAACACAGAGACACAGGCAGAGTTCAGATTTAGGTGAAGGGACTGACAGACAGATACAGACAGGCAGACAGAGATACATTCCAAAGGGGGCATAGACAGACAGGGACATACTGATAGCAACAGAGACACAGAGAGAGACAGACACAAATACAGACAGCGCCAGAAAGAGAAGGACAGCGAGAGACAGAGAGGGGGAGATAGACAAACAGAGACACAGACGTACAGTGGCAGACCAACAGTAACAGACAGACAGACATGGACAGACAGGCAGGGACAGACATGCAGAGACAGACAAACAGGCAGGGACAGGCTCAGACTGACAGAGGCAACACATGGAGGGAAACAGAGAGAGAGAGATAAAGAGAGAGACAGAGACAGAGGCATGGGCGAAGAGATCCAGACAGATAGAGAGAAACAGAGAGACAGACAGAGAGGCAGACAGATACAGACAAACAAACAGAGACAGACAGAGAGACAGAGAGTGAAAAAGAATCAGACAGAGGTAGGCAGAGTAAGAAACAAGCAGATATAGACAGAATGACAGAGATACTGACACAGACGGGCAGAGACACAGACTGCGACAGAAACTGACAGAGAGAGAGAGAGAGAGAACAGAGAGAGACAGAGAAACGTAGACAGAATGAGACAGACAGACAGAAAACGAGACACAGATGGACAGAGAGAGACCACCAAACAGACAGAAATATGCAGACAGACAAACAGGCAGACAGAGACACAGACAGACAGGGACACAGACAGACTGAGACAGTCAGACAGCAACAAGGAAAGACAGAGAGAGACAGAAAGACATGCAGAGCCAGACAGAGAGAGATACATAGGCAGAGATATGGAAATAGACATACAGAGACAGACAGATAGACAGAGACAGACAAACTCAGACAGGCAGAGCACAGACGGACAGACAGAGGAATAGACTCAGATTGATACAGCCAGACAGAGGTAGACACAGAAAATGAAATAGATGGGAGACAGACAGTCAGAAAGTAAAAAGGGTTGCAGACGGATAGAGACAAAGGCAGCAACAACAACTGACAAAGAGAGAGAGAGAGAGTGAGAGAGACAAAGAATGACAGAGACGGACAGAGAGACACAGAGATAGACATACAGACTAAGACAGGCACACAGCAGACACAGACAGCGGCAGAAACTGAAACTGAATGACGAAGGCAGACAGTTCCAGAGAGAGACACCGAGATAGACAGACACAGACAGGGAATCAAACTCAGAGAAAAAGACAGGCAGACAGAGACACATTCAGACGTGGGCACAGACGGACAGAGACAGAGACAAAGACGGACAGTGACAGACCAATAGAAACAGACACGCAGACACGGACAGACAGACAGGGACAGACATGTAGAGACAGACAGGCCGTGCCAGGTCCAGACTGAGAGAGACAACAGAGCTAGAGGACCAGTGATAGAGAGAGAGAAAGAGAAATAGCTCCAAAGAGTGAGAGACAGACATGGAAATAGACAGACAGAGACTCAGGCAACCAGACAGAGATAGACCAACATACACAGAGAAAGAGACGGTCAGACCGACAGATACAGACAAAGATGCAGACAGACAGACAGAGACAGACAGACAAGACTCAGTCTGAGAGCCAGATTTAGACAGCGAAACAGAGACAGACAGAGACAGAGAGACATAGTTCAAATTTATTTGCTACCAGACACCATCCTGCTATCCCACGCCGTAATCGTGAACATCTTCAAGAAAGGTGACAAATCCGATTGCGGTAATAGCAGAGGAGTTACCCTGCTGCCTGCCACGGGTAAAGTCATCGGAAGAATCCTACTTAATCACAATGGCCCCTTTAAATTTTCTTTCAATATAACAGTCATTAGCAATGCAATAGAACATTACAATTGAATATCACTGCAATATATTCGTCATTTGCAATGCAATAGAACATTGCAATTGAATTGCACTTTGCAATATAAAAGTCATTTCCAATGCAATGGAACATTGCAATGGAATATCACTTTGCAATATAATAGTGCTTTGCGGTGAAATATCCCTTTGCAATGGCATCTGACTTTGCAATATAATAGTCATTTGCAATGCAATTGCATATTACAATGGAATATCACTTTGTAATGTAACAGTTATTTGCAGTGCGATAGTACATTGCAACCTAATATAACATTGTAATACAATAATTATTTGCAATGCAATGGCACATTGCAATAAATTCTGAATTTGCAATATAATAGTCATTTGCAAAGCAATAGAACATTGCAATGAAATACCACATTGCAATATAATACTTATTTGCAATGCAATAGCACATTGCAATGTAAAATCACTGAACAATATCGTAGTTATTTCTAATGCAGTCCAACATTGCAATGGAATATCACTTTGCAATATGAAAGTTATTTGCAATTCCATAAAACATTGCAATGGAATATTGCTTTGCAATATAATAGACATTTACAATGTAATATCATGTTTTAATGGAAATTACTTTGCAATATAACAGTCATTTACAATGCAATAGCACATTGCAATGGAATATCACCTTGCAATGTGAACGTCATTTGCAATGCAATAGCACATTGCAGTGGAATATTACTTTACAAAATGAAATTCATTTGCAATGCAATAAACCATTGCAAATGAATATCGCTTTGCAAAACGATCGTCATTTGCAATGCAATAGAACATTGCAATGGAATATTAGTTTGCAATAGAATTGTCATTTGCAATGTAATAGCATATTGCAAGGGAATATCGTTTTGCAATCTAACCGTCATTTGCAATGCAACATAACATTGCAATGGAATATCGCTCTGCAATATAATCATCATTTGCAATGCGATAGAACATTGCAATGGAAGATTACTTTGCAATACAATAGACATTTAAAATGCAATGGCACATGCAATGGAATATCACTTTGCAATAAAATCGTTATTTGCACAGCAATAGCACATTTTAATCAAATGTCGCTTTGCAATATAATAGTCATTTGCAATGAAATAACACATTGCAATGGAATATCACTTTGTAATATTATAGTCAATTCCAAGGCAATAGAACATTGCAATGGAATATCACTTTGCAATATAATAGTCATTGGCAATGCAATAGAAAAATGCAATCCGATATCACCTTGCAATATAATTGTCACTTGCAATGCAATAAAACATTGCAATGGCTTATTACTTTGCAATATAATAGTCATTTGCAATATAATAGCACATTGCAATGGACTATCGCTTTGCAATATGATCGTCATTTGCAATGTAATAGCACATTGCAATGGAATGTCGCTTTGCAATATAATCATCATTTGCAATGCGATGGAACATTGCAATGGAATATTACTTTGCAATATAATAGTCATTTGCAATGCTATAACACTTTGCACTGGAATAGCACTTGGCAATATAATTGTCACTTGCAATGCAAACAAACTTTGCAATGGCTTTTACTTTGCAATACAATAGTCATTTGCAATGCAATAGCACATTGCAATGGAATATCGCTTTTGCAATATGATCGTCATTTGCAATGCAATAGACATTGCAATGGAATATTACTTTCAAATAAAATCGTTATTTGCAAAGCAATAGCACGTTGTAATGCAATTTCGCTTTGCAATATAATAGTCATTTTCAATGCAATAGTACATTGCAATGTGATATCACTTTTCAATGTAATAGTCATTTGCAATGAAATAGCACATTGCAATGGAATATAACTTTGTAATATTAAAGTCAATTCCAAGGCAATAGGACATTGCAATGCAATATCACTTTACAGTCTAATAGTCATTTCCAAGGCAATAGAACAATGTAACTTGGCAATAAACTGTCATTTGCAATGCAATAGCACTTTGCAATGGAATATCACTTTGCAATATAATTGTCTGTTGAAATGCAATAGCACATTGTAATGATATGTCACTATGCAATAGAATAGGCATTTGCATTGCAATAGCACTTTGCAATGGAATTTTAGTTTGCAAAGTAATAGTCATTTGCAATGCATTAGAAAATTACAATGTAATATCACTTAACAGCATAGTAGTTATTTATAATGCAATAGCACATTGGAATGAAATGTCGCTTTGCAATATAATCGTCATTTGCAATGCAACATAACAATGCAATGGAATATCACTTTGCATTATAATAGTTATTTTGCAATGCAATAGCAAATTGCAACGGAATATAAATGTGCAACATAATAGTCAGTTGCAATGCAATATCACATTGTAATTGAATATCGCTTTAAAATGAAATCATAATTGGCAGTGCAATAGCATATTGCAATGGAATATCAATTTGGAATATAATCATCATTTGCAATGCAATAGAACATTGCAATCGAATATCACGTTGCTATATAATAGTCATTTGCAATGCAACAGAACATTGCAATGGAATATCACACCAATATAATTATCATTTGCAATGCAATCGAAAATTACACTGGACTAACACTTTGCAATATAATAGTTATATTGCAAATGACTCACCGGCAGCAGCAGCGAGAGTGGCCCTGGGTGGAGACTGAGCGCAGAGACCGAGGAATTAAGCACTGGGGTGAGAGAGAGCAGCCCAGACTCACCGGCAGCAGCAGCGAGAGCGGCCCTTGGTGGAGACTGAGCGCAGAGTCCGAGGATTTAAGGAGCGCGGAGAGAGAGAAGTAAATAGTAATCGAAGTGTGACGTCACCAGAAAGCAGGTAAATGATTGGTTGGTGAGCATTTCTCTCTTTGTCGCTTTTTTCCAAACTTAAATTTGGTGGTTTATAGTTTCTAGGGTCTCTGTTGTGTAGCGGGGAGTGCGAGTGAAAAAGGGCCCTTGAGTATATCATATAATTGTTGTGTAATTAGTGGTATTGATTTGATTTAATTTAATTTGAATTAATTAAAGGGGAATTCATGGCAGCACAGCTCGGCCCCTGGCATGCTCCTCCTGCACTGTGTGGGAAATCAGGGACACGTCCTTGACCCTGACGACCATGTGTGCGGGAAGTGTATCCAGCTGCAGCTACTGGCAGACCGCATAGCGGCGCTGGAGCTGCGAATTGAAAAATATTGGAGCATTGGCTATTCTGAGGACATCGTGGATAGAACGATTAGGGAGTTGGCCACACCGCAGGTAAAGGCTGCACAGGCAGGAAGAGAATGGGTGAACGCCAGTCAGAGCACTAGGCTCGGCAGGTAGTGCAGGGGTCCCCTGTGGTCATCCCCCTCTCAAACAGTTATACCGCTTGGATATTGTGGGGGGAGACGTTTTATCCGGGGAAGGCAGCAGTAGCCAGCTTTCTGGCACCATGGATGGTCCGACTGCACAGGACGGGAGGAAAAACAGCGGGGGAGCTATAGTGATTGAGGATTCTATTGTAAGGGTAATCGATAGACGTTTCTGCGGCAGCAAACGAGACTCCAGCATGGATAGTTGCCTCTCTGGTGCAAGGGTCAAGGTGTCTCAGAGCGGCTGCAGGGCATTCTGGAGGGGGATGCTGAACAGCCAGCTGTCGTGGTGAATATAGGTATCAACGATATAGGTAAAAAACGGGTTGAGGTCCTCAAAGCTGAATATAGGAAATTAGGAGGTAAATTAAAACATAGGTCCTCAAAGGTAGTAATCTCAGTATTGCTAGAAGCGCCACGTGCTCGTCAGAGAAGAAATAGAAGGATTTTTCAGATGAATACGTGGCTAGATGAATGGTGCAAGTGGGAGGGATTCAAATTCCTGGGAAATTGGAACCGGTTCTGTGGGAGGTGGGACCAGTACAAACTGGACGGTTTGCACCTGGGCAGGACTTGGACCGATGTCCTAGGGGGAGTGTTTGCTAGTGCTGTTGGGGAGTGTTTAAACTAAAATGGCAGGTGGTTGGGAACCTGCGCAGGGAGACGGAGAAAAGGGAAGCAAGGATATAAGCAAAAGACGGGAAGGCGAAAAGCAGAAGTGGAAGGCAAAGAAATGAAGTGTGTAAATCAAACAGGGCCACAGTAAATAATAATTCTAAAAGGACTCCGAGTTTTAAAAAAACAAGCCTGAAGGCTTTGTTTGTTAATACGAGGAGAATTCGTAATATGGTGGATGAATAAGCTGCGCAATTAGATATACACGGATATGATATAATTGGGATTGCGGATACATTGCTCCAGCGTGACCAAGGGCGGGAATTTAACATCCAGGGGTGTTCAATATTCAGGAAGGATAGGCGAAAAGAAAAAGAAGGTGGGGTAGCATTGCCGGTTAAAGAGGAAGATTAACACAATAATAAGGAAGGATATTAGCTCTGATGATGTGGAATCTGTATGGGTAGAGCTGAGAAATACCAAGGTGCAGAAAACGTTCGTGGGAGTTGTATACAGATCCTCAAACAGTAATGCTGGTGTTGGGGATGACATTAAACAGGAAATTAAAGATGCGTGCAATAAGCAGGAAGCAGTTATCATGGGCGACTTTAATCTACATGCAGATTGGGCTAACCAAATTAGTAACATTACTGTGGAGGAGGAATTCCTAGGGCGTATAAGGGATGGTTTGCTGGACCAATATGTCGAGGAAACAACTCGAGATCGGGCCATCTTAGACTGGGTATTATGTAATGAGAAAGGATTGATTAGCAATCTTATTGTGCGAAGCCCCTTGGGGAGGAGCGATCATTATGTCGTAAGAATGAGCCTTACGCGTGGTGAACTTAAAGTAAGCTTTAATCAACTAAAAAGGTGCT
Source organism: Squalus acanthias (assembly GCA_030390025.1). Taxonomy (NCBI): domain Eukaryota; kingdom Metazoa; phylum Chordata; class Chondrichthyes; order Squaliformes; family Squalidae; genus Squalus; species Squalus acanthias. Next base: position 2,401,124 of record JASTWF010000033.1, on the reverse strand, counting down.
ACATACAAAAGAGGTATTACTCTATGCCTCTCCAGGATCCAACTGATCAGTCCAGTATTTATCCTGGACTAATCACAGGAAGTGATGCAATAAAGTTCGAGTAACAGGAAGCTGTATTGTGTTACCACATTCTCCCCCCCCCCCCAAAAGATTAGGAGGCCGGGATGCTCCCTCCATTTCGTAGCCGCTGGACGAGGGAGAGCCGCACCCGTTTGAGTTCTCGTAGCGGTAGAGGGCCCCTAACCTGTTTACCCGCCGCGGGCCGTGGACCAGAGTCCGAGTGATCCAGCCCGCTCTGTGAGGGGTCAGGACGATCCTGACTGTGTACTGGTGCCCGAACGGGTGTCGGACAGGGCTGTGGCAGGTCCGTTTCCAAGCATACGGTACAGGGTGGATCGTGGCTGCGCGTGCGAGCCCCGACGGGCTCATATTCAGTCTGCCCCAGGTCTGCACGCTGGAGTGAGGTACCAGCCGGCGTCAGATCCAGATCGTGATGAGAGGCACCTGGCGAGCCCAGAGATGTGCCTGGTACAATATCATCCCCTGGAGTCCCCCTATGTTTCAGCGGGCAGGGAGCCAGATCCCGCAATGACACGGTAGATTCCCGACCATCAGGATACTGAATATAGGCGTAGGTAGGGTTGACATCAGTGAGCTCAACCTCATCTACCAGGGGATCATTCTTAGACGCCCGGACATATCTTCAGAGTAGAACTGGTCCCGGTGCAGTCAGCCACGACGGGAGAGATATCCCATAGGATGAGCGACGCTGAAATCGGAAGAACCGTTAATGAAGCGTCGTATTTGGGGCGGTCGAAAGGAGGGACCGTGTGGAGTGTAATGCGTCTGGAAGTACTGCTTCCCATTGCTGGTTGGGTAGGCCCCGAGATCTCAAAGCCAGACGTACCGCATTCCAGATGATAGCGTTAAAGCGCTCGACTTGCCCATTCCCGACCGGATGATAAGGCGTCGTTTTGCTGGCAGCAATACCCCGTTCCGAGAGATAGGCCTTGAGTTCTCCTGACATAAAAGAAGGGCCCCGATCCGAATGAACATAGGATGACATGCCACAGAAAGCATATACCTGCTCAATTCAGCTGATAACCGTGGTCGTCAGCATATTGGGGCAGGGAAAGGCAAACGGAAAACGGGAATACTCATCGACCATGGTTAATAGATAAGTGTTGCGAGTTGAAGAGGGCAACGGCCCCTTAAAATCGATGCTAAGCCGTTGCATTGGCTGGGTCGCATGTATGAGTATACCACCCGAGGGCGGAAAAACAGAGGTTTCAATTCCGCACAGACTCTGCAGTCCGAGCACATCTTCTTTACATCCCCGGTAGAGAATGGGAGATTTCGGGACCGCACAAAGTGTAGCATGCGAGTAACGCCCGGATGACACAACCCATCATGGATGTCTACGAGCGTAGAGGGTGCCATGGCGGAGCAGAATGCTCGTGTGAGGGTATCCGGAGCCACATTCTCCTTGCCAGGTCGATAGTGGATGGTGTAACCAAAAGAGGCCAATTCCAGCCGCCAAAGCTGGATTTTATTATTTTTAATTTTGGTCCGTTTTCGATTATCGAGCATGAAGGCGACCGATCGCTGGTCCGTGATTAAGGTAAAGTGCTGGCGAGCTAGGAGATGACTCCACTTCCGTACTGCCTCTATGATGGCTGTAGCTTCTTTCTCGACTGGAGGATAATGAAGCTCAGCCCCTTCTAAAGTCCTGGACAAAAATGCCACCGGACGACCTTCCTGATTCAGAGTGGCCGAGATCGCCACCTCCGAGGCATCACACTCGACAACAAAAGGAAGACTCTCATCGATGGAGTGAAGAGCCGCTTTCTCCAACTGTTTTTTCAGGAGGTTAAAGGCTGCAACAGCCGCTGTGTCTCGTGGGAATGTGCTGGCCTTCCTAATAGAGTTCACCTGTGGCCTCTTAAATTGCCTGACTGTAGTTAAGGCAGCAGACCGAGGTCTGGGCACTGTATAAAGGTCTGCATTTCTTTTTGCCAGATCTAGAGAGCAAGCCATGTCATAAGCTCTCTGAAGCTCAAGAGTCTTACTTTCCAGTAGACGCTGGCGTATAAATGGGGAGGCAAGCCCGCAGATGAAAGCATCACGGATCATTTCTTCACGGTACAGCTCAGGTGAGGCCGCCTGAAAGTTACAGTCCATACTAAGTCTGCGAAGCTCTTGGAGGAATTTATCAATGGATTCCTCCGGCCCTTGTTGGGCTGTAGCTAGTAGATGTCTGGCATAGACCTCATTCGGTGTCTTAGTATATAGTCTCTTAAGCGTCCGAATTGCCTCCTCGTAACTGTCCCATTCCTCCACATACTGAAATACATTCGGGGTGACACAGTTGATGAGTATCCGCAACTTTGAGTCATCATCAGCCTTGCAATATTCCAGAAAATTGTCAAACGTGCGGTACCAGTGTTTCCACAACTTACCGGCTGCTGGGGTTTTTGGGTCCAAGTCAAGACGCGATGGTTTAAGGATGTTTTCCATGATGAGTGATTCCCTGGATCCTGAGTTCCGAGTTCGTCCAAAAAGTTTGAGTGCGAAGTTTTCCAAAGTTGATTAAATTGTCGTAAGAATGAGCCTTACGCGTGGTGAACTTAAAGTAAGCTTTAATCAACTAAAAAGGTGCTACATACAAAAGAGGTCTTACTCTATGCCTCTCCAGGATCCAACTGATCAGTCCAGTATTTATCCTGGACTAATCACAGGAAGTGATGCAATAAAGTTCGAGTCACAGGAAGCTGTATTGTGTTACCACACATAATATGATAGAATTCTTCATTAAGATTGAGAGTGAAGTAGTTGACTCAGAGACTTGGGTCCTGAATTTAAATAAAGGTAACTACGATGGTGTGAGGTGCGAGTTGGCTAGGGTGGACTGGGGAACGTTACTTATAGGGTTCATGGTGAATCGGCAATGGCAATCATTTAAAGATCGCATGGATTAACTACACAATTTGTTCATCCCTGTCTGGCATAAAACTAAAACAAAAAATGTGGTGCAAACATGGCTAACAAGGTAAATTAGGCATAGCATAAGATCAAATGAGAAGACATATACATTGGCCAGAAAAACCAGCAAACCTGAGCAGTTTAGGATTCAGCAAAGGAGGACCAAAAGATTAAATAAGAGGAGGAAAATAGAGTATGAGAGTAAGCTTTCAGGGAACATAAAATCTGACTGTAAAAGCTTCTATAGATATGTGAAGATAAAAAGATTTGTGAAGTCAAGCGTAGGTCTCTTGCAGTCAGAATCAGTGGAATTTATAATGGGGAACAAAGAAATGGCTGACCAATTAAATACATACTTTGGTTCTGTCTTCAAAAAGGACGACACCAATAACCTCCCAGAGATGTCGTGGAACATAGGGTCGAATGAGAGCGAGGAACTGAATGAAATCAGTAATTGTAGGGAAATGGTGTTAAGGGAAATTGACGGGATTAAAGGCCGATAAATCCCCAGGGCCTGATAATCTACATCCTAAGGTACTTAAGGAAGTGGCCCTAGAAATAGTAGATGCAATGCTGGTCATCTTCCCAAATTATTTAGACTCTGGAACAGTTCCCATGGATTCGTGGGTAGCTAATGTAACCCCACTATTTAATAAAGATGGTCGAGAGAAAACGTAGAATTATAGACCGGTAAGCCTGACATCGGTAGTGGGGAAAATGTTAGAGTCCATTATAAAAGATGTAATAGCAGAGCACTTGAAAAACAGTGACAGGTTCAGAAAAAGTCAACATGGATTTACAAAAGCTAAATCGTGCTTGACTAACCAATGGAATTTTTTGAGGATGTAACTCGTAGAATAGATAAGGGAGAACCATGGATGTGGTGTATTTGGACTTTCAAAAGGCTTTCGATAAGGTCCCGCATCAGAGATTAGCCTGTAAAGTTAAAGCCCATGTGATTGGGTGTAAGGTCCTGACTTGGATAGAGAACTGGTTGGCAGACAGGAAGCAAAGAGTTGGAATAAACGGGTCTTTTTCCGAGTGGCAGGCAGTGAATACTGGGTACCGCAGGCATCGGTCCTAGAACCCCAGCTATTCACAATATATATTAATGAACTAGATGAGGGAACTAGATGTAATATTTGCAAGTTTGCAGACGAAACAAAGCTGGGTGGGCGTGTGTGCTGTGAGGAGGATGCCGAGAAACTCCAATATGTTTTGGACAGGTTGGGTGATTGGGAAGATACATGGCAGATGCAATATAACGTGGATAAATGCGAGGTTATCCACTTTGGTGGCAAAAGCAGGAAGGCATGTTATTATCTGAACGGCAATAGATTGGGAGAAGGAGAAGTGCAACGAGACCTGGGTGTCCTCGTGCACCAGTCGCTGAAGGTAAGCATGTTGGTGCGGTAGGAGTTTAAGAAGGCAAATGGTATTTTGGCCTTCATAGCGAGAGGATTCGAGTACAGGAGCAAGGATGAGTTGCTACAGATGTAGAGGGCGTGGGTGAGACCACACCTTGAGTATAATGTGTACTTTTGGTCGCCTTATCTGAGGAAGGATGTTCTTGCAATGGAAGAAGTGCAGCGAAGATACACCAGACTGATACCTGGGATGGCATGAATGACGTATGAGGAGAGATGGGATCCATTGGGCTTATATTCGATGTAATTTAGAAGAATGAGAGGCGAATTCATTGAAACATATAAAATTCTAACAGGACTAGACAGACTAGATGCAGAAAGGATGTTCCTGATGGCGGGGGAGTCCAGAACCAGGGGTCACAGTCTAAAGATAAGGGGTAAGCCGTTTAGCACAGAGATGAGGATGAATTTCTTCACCCAGAGAGTGGTGAACCTGCGGAATTCTCTACCACAGAAGGCAGTTGAGGTCAATTCATTAAATATATTCAAAAGGAGTTAGATATATTTCTTAAGGCTAAAGAGATCAAGGGATATATGGAGAAATCAGGGACAGGGTACTGAATATGGATGATCAGCCATGACCTAATTAAATGGCGGAGCCAGCTCGAGGAGCCGAATGGCCTACTCCTGCTCTTATTTTCTATGTTTCTATGTTAGTTATTTACAATGCAACAGAATATTGCAATGGAATATCACTTTTAAATAAATTCGTCATTTGACATGCAATGGCACATAACAATGCAATCGTACATTGCAAAGGAATATCACTTTGCAATATAATACTCATTTGCAATGCAATAGCAAATTGCCATGGAATATAAATTTGGAACATAATAGTAATCTGCAACGCAATTTCTCATTGTAATGGAATATCGCTTTCAACTAAAATCGTAATTGGCAATGCAATTGCTTATTGCAATGGAATATCAATTTAAAATATAATTGTCATTTGCAATGCAACAGCACATTGTAATGCAATGTCGCTTTGCCAAATAATATGAATTTGCATTGCAATAGCACATTGCAATGGAATATCACTTTGTAATATAATAGTCATTATGTCGATTTCCAATATAATCGTAATTTGCAAAGCATTGTAACAATGCAATGGAATTTCACTTTGCAATATAAATGTCATTGGCAATGCAATGGAACAGTTCAATGGAATATAACTTTGCAATATAATAGTCTATTTGCAATGCAATGGCAAATTGTAATGTAATATCGCTTTAAAATATAATCATTATCTGCAGTGCAATAGCACATTGCAATGGAATATCGCTTTGCAGTATAATAGTCATTTGCAATGCAATAAAATATCGCAATAGAATATCACTTAACAGTACAGTAGACATTTGTAATGTAATACAATATTGCTATGGAATATCACTTAGCAATATATTCGTCATTTGCAATGCAATAGCATATTGCAATGGAATATCACTTTGCAATATAATAGTCTTTTGCAATGCAACAGAACATTGCAATGGAATATCACTTTGCCATATAATAGTCATTTGCAATGCAATAGATCATTGCAATGAAATATCACTGCAATATAATCGTCATTTGCAATGCAATAGCACATTTCAATGGAACATCACTTTGCATTATAATAGTCATTTACAATGCAATAGCACATTGCAATGGAATATCACTTTGTAATATAATAGTCATTATGTCGATTTCCAATATAATCGTAATTTGCAAAGCATTGTAACAATGCAATGGAATTTCACTTTGCAATATAAATGTCATTGGCAATGCAATGGAACAGTTCAATGGAATATAACTTTGCAATATAATAGTCTATTTGCAATGCAATGGCAAATTGTAATGTAATATCGCTTTAAAATATAATCATTATCTGCAGTGCAATAGCACATTGCAATGGAATATCGCTTTGCAGTATAATAGTCATTTGCAATGCAATAAAATATCGCAATAGAATATCACTTAACAGTACAGTAGACATTTGTAATGTAATACAATATTGCTATGGAATATCACTTAGCAATATATTCGTCATTTGCAATGCAATAGCATATTGCAATGGAATATCACTTTGCAATATAATAGTCTTTTGCAATGCAACAGAACATTGCAATGGAATATCACTTTGCCATATAATAGTCATTTGCAATGCAATAGATCATTGCAATGAAATATCACTGCAATATAATCGTCATTTGCAATGCAATAGCACATTTCAATGGAACATCACTTTGCATTATAATAGTCATTTACAATGCAATAGCACATTGCAATGGAATATAACTTAGGAATAACGTAGATATTTGTATTGCAATAGAACATTGCAATGGAATATAACGTTCAATGTAATAGTCATTTGCAAGGCAATAGCACAATGCAATGGAATATCGCTTTGCAATATGATTGTTATTTGCAATGCAATAGAACAGTGCAATGTCTTCGAGACTAGGGGTGCCTAAAAATGAATATGGCTGCATGAATAATGCTGTGTTGAAATGATAAGTTCCGTTTTCCTGGAAAGCATGCATTAGAATTTGAGACAGTCTTTTTAATCAGTCAGAGTAGGGGAAACATAAACATTCCACACGGGGGCCCATACGATGGTGTTGTCAGGCACGTTATCTGTGGTTTGTAAGTTAGGGTTTTGACTTTGATTATGTATCTTTAATTTGGCCAGTGAAGGCCCAACCTGTTTCTTGCATTGTTACTAATAACCATATTATAATCTCCACAGATAGAATTTGGAATTTGTTCAGCAGAACTGCTTTTCAAGATAATTAAAAGTGAATTAGGAATAGGCATAGAATGAAAGACATTTGAGGAGGCTAAGGTATCCATCTTAGAATGGGCCATTTGCGAGATGAAGGTGAGATAGCGACTGGCTAATGTGCAACAGCTCTGGCTGGGGCCATGATTAAGAGGGACAGGGCCGGGGCTTATACTTGCTGGGTTAAGGAGGATATTTTCAAAGGAGATAAGATGGATTCCAAAGGAGGAACCTTTAAATGTAAAAACAAGAAAGATAAATTGGATGAAGTGATGAGACCCTCTTTTGGGGAAGGCGTTCATCCAAGATCCAAGAAAAAGAACTTGAGCTGCCATTGGTTGATGAAGTTTTAGAGGAACCTCTACAGGTAAACTGGTCTTGTCAATAACTTGGCCTCAGGCCCAACCCTAAAAGGAGAATAAAAAGTGAAACTCCAAGGGCTTGCCCACAGACGGTGGAGGGGAGAGCCGAACAGAAGTTGGGCTGGTCGAACGCTCTTTTGAGAGCGAGCCCATGCTCAGCATTGGAGGTTCGAGAGAGGGAGAGGAAGAGAGAGAGAGAGAGAGAGAGAGAGAGAAGGCGATAAGGAGAAGAGGCCAGAGGCCAGAGAACTGTTTACGCATGCTGATCGGTTCTGATACCAGCTGCTTGTCACGGTCGTATGTTTTTGCTGTTTTACTAGTTTGTTATATTCGTCCTAAACTCCGATTAAACACAATATACCCACGATATTGGTTTGCACTCGATCCTGTTTACCAAAGATACGTGAATCTCTACAAATTGGCGAGCCGAGTCAGGGTTGTTGTTTTCGAAACGTGCTGAGGACGGGTTCAGTCTATAATGTTACAAGGCATTCTTATCGGGTTGGAAAGTAAAAACGAAATGGCAGATATATATTTTAGAGAAAAGTTTGCGAACAGTCTTTCGGATAGGTAAGGGGCTCCGGGAGCTCATGCAGTAATCGGAATAGTACAGGGAGATGGGAAAAGTGAGAAGAGTTACTCTGAGATTTGGGGCGAGAAATTTGAGGGACGGCAGTTGTCACATCTGACGCCAATGATAAAGAGCATGTCGGTTGTGAGAGGGAGAATATTTCTGACGTGAAGCCGGTTTGAGGCAGTCAGTCTGGATTTGTGGGAGAAATGAGCTGTACAGGCTGGATTATGGACAGGAAAATGGAAATTGTAGAAGGTGCAATGATGCACTGCAGCCAATGAAAGTCCTTTTGTGAGGTTCAGTCAGCAAGAGCCCGGATAAATCAGTCGGGAGAAAAACAGACTTGTAATCTGAGAGTCCAGGGTTCAAGTCCCTGGTCGGGCGCTGCACTTAAATCACGATATTCATTTCTGCATTCGTGCTCTGATCCTTTAGCAATGAGAATAACAACAAGACCGGGCCTTTTAAACGCTCGGGCCTTTCTGCCGTTCAATTAGATCTGTGATCGAACTCCGTTTGCATCCCTTTGCTCCAGATCCATCAATATCTTTGGATAACCAACATCTATCAATCTCAAGTTTAACATTGCCAATTGACCCAGCTTTAAGTGCTTTTTGCGGAAGTGTGTTACAAATTTCTGCCACCCATTCCATGCAGAAGCCTTTCCTAACTTATCTCCTGAAAGGCTTGGAACTAATGTTGAGTCTGTGTCCCGTACTCCAAGACGGGCCGATCATCGGAAATAGATTCGCTCTATCGACACTATCAGTTCCACTTAATATCGTGAATACTTCAATCAAATCACGTAAGCTTCTAAATTCCAAATAATATATCCTTAGTTTCTGCAAGCTCCCATTGTAATTTGTCCCTTGGACTCTGTGTATCATTCTGGTAAATCTGCGCTTCACTTTTTAAGCCTAATATTACCCCCTAAGCTGTGATGCCCAGAACTGCACACAGTACTCCAGGTGTGGTCTAACCAGTGCTTTGTATGGCTGTTGCATAATCTCTCCCCCTTATATTGTCATCCTATAGACATAAGTATCACCTTTCATTCAGCCTTTTTCATTCTTTTCTGTACCTGTCCATGACCATTAAATGATATATGTACATGCACCCTTAAGTCTATTTGGATCTCAACTGTTTCCAGCTTAACATTGTATACAGTGTATTCTAAACGCCCCTTTTTAGTTCCGAAGTGGATGACATCACACTTCGCTAATATTTAAATCAATTTGCCACAGATTTGCCCATTCACATAATCTATGAATATCTGGGCAAATTTCTTGCTTCCACCTGTACTGCTTATAATGCCGCCTATCTATTTTGTCATCATTAAACTTGAATGTTTGGCTCTCAATCCCATCAAGTAAGTCGTTAATAAAATCGGTGAATAGATGAGGCCACATAAGAGATCCGTCACGGACGGCACTCGTCATATCCTGCCAAATAAAGTAACAGATCATTATCCGAAAACTGCGTCTCCTGTCGCGCAAACAATTTCCTAACCAGGTCAATAAAACTGTATTTTGCTCCATGTCTGCCAGCTACTAATGATTTGTGAACTGGGGCTCATAAACCTCTTTACTCCTCAACAGTTAATTGGTTCCAATTATTTAGAAAATACTCCGAACTATCTCATAATGTTGCAAGGTGGATGCAGTCACACTTGGGCACAGTGAACTCGTTTTGCCTTTTGTTTTGCCGACTTACTCCGACTGTCTCTGTCCCTTTGGTTTGCTCCCGTTCCCATTTGCACTACGACCGGACCTTCTAACTTAGTGCGATCTTCAAACTTGGATCTACATCGCTCAATTGCTCCATCCGAGTCAATCGTAAATACGGTGAAAAGTTGAAGATCCAATACAGATATTTGAGGGACGGCAGTTGTCACATTTGACGCCACTGCTAAAGAGCATGTCGCTTGTGAGAGGGAGAATATTTCTGGCCTGAAGCCGGTTTGAGGCAGTTAAACTGGATTTGTGGGAGAAATGAGCTGCACAGGCTGGATTATGGACAAGAAAATGGAATTTGTCGAAGGTGCAATGATGCACTGCAGCCAATGAAAGTCCTTTTGTGAGATTGAGTCAGCAAGTGCCCGGATAGCTCAGTCGGTAGAGCATCAGACTTTTAATCTGAGGGTCCAGGGTTCAAGTCCCTGTTCAGGCGCTGTTTTTGAATGACGATATTCATTTCTGCATTCGTGCTCTGATCCTTTAGCAATGAGATTAACAACAGAACAAGGCATTTTAACCGCTCGAGCCTTTCTGCCGTTCAATTGGATCTGCGATCGAACTCCGTTTGCATCCCTTTGCTCCAGATCCTTAATACTTTGGTTAACCAACATCTGTCAATCTCAAGTTTAACATTGCCAACTGATCCAGATTTAAGTGCTGTTTGCGGAAGTGTGTTACAAATTTCTGCCACTCATTCCATGTAGAAGCCTTTCCAAACTTCTCTCCTGAAAGCTTTGGAACTAATGTTGAGTCTGTGTCCCGTACTCCTGGACGGGCCAATCATCGGAAATAGCTTCGCTCTATCGACACTATCAGTTCCACTTAATATCGTGAATACTTCAATCAAATCACCACGTAAGCTTCTAAATTCCAGGGAATATATCCCTAGTTTGTGCAATCTCCCATTGTAATTGTCCTGGACTCTGTGTATCATTCTGGTAAATCTACACTTCACTTTTTTAGCCTAATACGAAGTTGTGATGCCCAGAACTGCACACAGTGCTCCAGGTGTGGTCTAACCAGTGCTTTGTATGGCTGTTGCATAATTTCTCCCTCTTATATTGTCATCCTATAGACATAAGTATCACCTTTCATTCAGCATTTTTGATTCTTTTCTGTACCTGTCCATGACCATTAAATGATATATGTACATGGACCCTTAAGTCTATTTGGATCTCAACTGTTTCCAGCTTAACATTGTATAGAGTGTATTCTAAAAGCCCTTTTTTATTTCCGAAGTGGATGACATCACATTTCGCTAATATTTAAATCAATTTGCCACAGATTTGCCCATTCACATAATCGATGAATATCTGGGCAAATTTCTTGCTTCCACCTGTACTGCTTATAATGCCGCCTATCTATTTTGTCATCATTAAACTTGAATGTTTGGCTCTCAATCCCATCAAGTAAGTCGTTAATAAAATCGGTGAATAGATGAGGCCACATAAGAGATCCCTCACGGACGGCACTCGTCATATCCTGCCAAATAAAGTAACAGATCATTATCCGTAAAATGCGTCTCCTGTCGCGCAAACAATTTCCTAACCAGGTCAATAAAACTGTATTTTGCTCCATGTCTGCCAGCTACTAATGATTTGTGAACTGGGGCTCATAAACCTCTTTACTCCTCAACAGTTAATTGGTTCCAATTATTTAGAAAATACTCCGAACTATCTCATAATGTTGCAAGGTGGATGCAGTCACACTTGGGCACAGTGAACTCGTTTTGCCTTTTGTTTTGCCGACTTACTCCGACTGTCTCTGTCCCTTTGGTTTGCTCCCGTTCCCATTTGCACTACGACCGGACCTTCTAACTTAGTGCGATCTTCAAACTTGGATCTACATCGCTCAATTGCTCCATCCGAGTCAATCGTAAATACGGTGAAAAGTTGAAGATCCAATACAGATATTTGAGGGACGGCAGTTGTCACATTTGACGCCACTGCTAAAGAGCATGTCGCTTGTGAGAGGGAGAATATTTCTGGCCTGAAGCCGGTTTGAGGCAGTTAAACTGGATTTGTGGGAGAAATGAGCTGCACAGGCTGGATTATGGACAAGAAAATGGAATTTGTCGAAGGTGCAATGATGCACTGCAGCCAATGAAAGTCCTTTTGTGAGATTCAGCCAGCAAGTGCCCGGATAGCTCAGTCGGTAGAGCATCAGACTTTTAATCTGAGGGTCCAGGGTTCAAGTCCCTGTTCGGGCGCTGTTTTTGAATGACGATATTCATTTCTGCATTCGTGCTCTGATCCTTCAGCAATGAGAATAACAACAGAACAAGGCATTTTAACTGCTTGAGCCTTTCTGCCGTTCAATTGGATCTGCGATCGAACTCCGTTTGCATCCCTTTGCTCCAGATTCCTTAATACTTTGGTTAACCAACATCTGTCAATCTCAAGTTTAACATTGCCAACTGACCCAGATTTAAATGCTGTTTGCGGAAGTGTGTTACAAATTTCTGCCACTCATTCCATGAAGAAGCCTTTCCAAACTTCTCTCCTGAAAGGCTTGGAACTAATGTTGAGTCTGTGTCCCGTACTCCTAGGCGGGCCAATCATCGGAAATAGCTTCGCTCTATCGACACTATCAGTTCCACCTAATATCGTGAATACTTCAATCAAATCACCACGTCAGCATTTAAATTCCAGGGAATATATCCCTAGTTTGTGCAATCTCCCATTGTAATTGATCCCTTGGACTCTGTGTATCATTCTGGTAAATCTACGCTTCACTTTTTAAGCCGAATACTAAGGTGTGATGCCCAGAACTGCACACAGTACTCCAGGTGTGGTCTAACCAGTGCTTTGCATGGCTGTTGCATAATTTCTCCCCCTTATATTGTCATCCTATAGACATAAGTATCACCTTTCATTCAGCCTTTTTCATTCTTTTGTGTACCTGTCCATGACCATTAAATGATATATGTACATGGACCCTTAAGTCTATTTGGATCTCAACTGTTTCCAGCTTAACATTGTATAGAGTGTATTCTAAAAGCCCTTTTTTATTTCCGAAGTGGATGACATCACATTTCGCTAATATTTAAATCAATTTGCCACAGATTTGCCCATTCACATAATCGATGAATATCTGGGCAAATTTCTTGCTTCCACCTGTACTGCTTATAATGCCGCCTATCTATTTTGTCATCATTAAACTTGAATGTTTGGCTCTCAATCCCATCAAGTAAGTCGTTAATAAAATCGGTGAATAGATGAGGCCACATAAGAGATCCCTCACGGACGGCACTCGTCATATCCTGCCAAATAAAGTAACAGATCATTATCCGTAAAATGCGTCTCCTGTCGCGCAAACAATTTCCTAACCAGGTCAATAAAACTGTATTTTGCTCCATGTCTGCCAGCTACTAATGATTTGTGAACTGGGGCTCATAAACCTCTTTACTCCTCAACAGTTAATTGCTTCCAATTATTTAGAAAATACTCCGAACTATCTCATAATGTTGCAAGGTGGATGCAGTCACACTTGGGCACAGTGAACTCGATTTGCCTTTTGTTTTGCCGACTTACTCCGTCTGTCTCTGTCCCTTTGGTTTGCTCCCGTTCCCATTTGCACTACGACCGGACCTTCTAACTTAGTGCGATCTTCAAACTTGGATCTACATCGCTCAATTGCTCCATCCGAGTCAATCGTAAATACGGTGAAAAGTTGAAGATCCAATACAGATATTTGAGGGACGGCAGTTGTCACATTTGACGCCACTGCTAAAGAGCATGTCGCTTGTGAGAGGGAGAATATTTCTGGCCTGAAGCCGGTTTGAGGCAGTTAAACTGGATTTGTGGGAGAAATGAGCTGCACAGGCTGGATTATGGACCAGAAAATGGAATTTGCCGAAGGTGCAATGATGCACTGCAGCCAATGAAAGTCCTTTTGTGAGATTCAGCCAGCAAGTGCCCGGATAGCTCAGTCGGTAGAGCATCAGACTTTTAATCTGAGGGTCCAGGGTTCAAGTCCCTGTTCGGGCGCTGTTTTTGAATGACGATATTCATTTCTGCATTCGTGCTCTGATCCTTCAGCAATGAGAATAACAACAGAACAAGGCATTTTAACTGCTTGAGCCTTTCTGCCGTTCAATTGGATCTGCGATCGAACTCCGTTTGCATCCCTTTGCTCCAGATTCCTTAATACTTTGGTTAACCAACATCTGTCAATCTCAAGTTTAACATTGCCAACTGACCCAGATTTAAATGCTGTTTGCGGAAGTGTGTTACAAATTTCTGCCACTCATTCCATGTAGAAGCCTTTCCTAACTTCTCTCCTGAAAGGCTTGGAACTAATGTTGAGTCTGTGTCCCGTACTCCTAGGCGGGCCAATCATCGGAAATAGCTTCGCTCTATCGACACTATCAGTTCCACCTAATATCGTGAATACTTCAATCAAATCACCACGTCAGCATTTAAATTCCAGGGAATATATCCCTAGTTTGTGCAATCTCCCATTGTAATTGATCCCTTGGACTCTGTGTATCATTCTGGTAAATCTACGCTTCACTTTTTAAGCCGAATACTAAGGTGTGATGCCCAGAACTGCACACAGTACTCCAGGTGTGGTCTAACCAGTGCTTTGCATGGCTGTTGCATAATTTCTCCCCCTTATATTGTCATCCTATAGACATAAGTATCACCTTTCATTCAGCCTTTTTCATTCTTTTGTGTACCTGTCCATGACCATTAAATGATATATGTACATGGACCCTTAAGTCTATTTGGATCTCAACTGTTTCCAGCTTAACATTGTATAGAGTGTATTCTAAAAGCCCTTTTTTATTTCCGAAGTGGATGACATCACATTTCGCTCATATTTAAATCAATTTGCCACAGATTTGCCCATTCACATAATCGATGAATATCTGGGCAAATTTCTTGCTTCCACCTGTACTGCTTATAATGCCGCCTATCTATTTTGTCATCATTAAACTTGAATGTTTGGCTCTCAATCCCATCAAGTAAGTCGTTAATAAAATCGGTGAATAGATGAGGCCACATAAGAGATCCCTCACGGACGGCACTCGTCATATCCTGCCAAATAAAGTAACAGATCATTATCCGTAAAATGCGTCTCCTGTCGCGCAAGCAATTTCCTAACCAGGTCAATAAAACTGTATTTTGCTCCATGTCTGCCAGCTACTAATGATTTGTGAACTGGGGCTCATAAACCTCTTTACTCCTCAACAGTTAATTGCTTCCAATTATTTAGAAAATACTCCGAACTATCTCATAATGTTGCAAGGTGGATGCAGTCACACTTGGGCACAGTGAACTCGATTTGCCTTTTGTTTTGCCGACTTACTCCGTCTGTCTCTGTCTCTTTGGTTTGCTCCCGTTCCCATTTGCACTACGACCGGACCTTCTAACTTAGTGCGATCTTCAAACTTGGATCTACATCGCTCAATTGCTCCATCCGAGTCAATCGTAAATACGGTGAAAAGTTGAAGATCTAATACAGATATTTGAGGGACGGCAGTTGTCACATTTGACGCCACTGCTAAAGAGCATGTCGCTTGTGAGAGGGAGAATATTTCTGGCGTGAAGCCGGTTTGAGGCAGTTAAACTGGATTTGTGGGAGAAATGAGCTGCACAGGCTGGATTATGGACAAGAAAATGGAATTTGTCGAAGGTGCAATGATGCACTGCAGCCAATGAAAGTCCTTTTGTGAGATTGAGTCAGCAAGTGCCCGGATAGCTCAGTCGGTAGAGCATCAGACTTTTAATCTGAGGGTCCAGGGTTCAAGTCCCTGTTCGGGCGCTGTTTTTGAATGACGATATTCATTTCTGCATTCGTGCTCTGATCCTTCAGCAATGAGAATAACAACAGAACAAGGCATTTTAACCGCTCGAGCCTTTCTGCCGTTCAATTGATCTGCGATCGAACTCCGTTTGCATCCCTTTGCTCCAGATTCCTTAATACTTTGGTTAACCAACATCTGTCAATCTCAACTTTAACATTGCCAACTGACCCAGATTTAAATGCTGTTTGCGGAAGTGTGTTACAAATTTCTGCCACTCATTCCATGAAGAAGCCTTTCCAAACTTCTCTCCTGAAAGGCTTGGAACTAATGTTGAGTCTGTGTCCCGTACTCCTAGACGGGCCAATCATCGGAAATAGCTTCGCTCTATCGACACTATCAGTTCCACCTAATATCGTGAATACTTCAATCAAATCACCACGTCAGCATTTAAATTCCAAGGAATATATCCCTAGTTTGTGCAATCTCCCATTGTAATTTGTCCCTTCGACTCTGTGTATCATTCTGGTAAATCTACGCTTCACTTTTTAAGCCTAATACTAAGGTGTGATGCCC
Organism: Squalus acanthias; assembly: GCA_030390025.1. Classification (NCBI taxonomy): domain Eukaryota; kingdom Metazoa; phylum Chordata; class Chondrichthyes; order Squaliformes; family Squalidae; genus Squalus; species Squalus acanthias. Next base: position 2,384,957 of record JASTWF010000033.1, on the reverse strand, counting down.
AGAACTGCACACAGTACTCCAGGTGTGGTCTAACCAGTGCTTTGTATGGCTGTTGCATAATTTCTCCCCCTTATATTGTCATCCTATAGACATAAGTATCACCTTTCATTCAGCCTTTTTCATTCTTTTCTGTACCTGTCCATGACCATTAAATGATATATGTACATGGACCCTTAAGTCTATTTGGATCTCAACTGTTTCCAGCTTAACATTGTATAGAGTGTATTCTAAAAGCCCCTTTTTTATTTCCGAAGTGGATGACATCACATTTCGCTAATATTTAAATCAATTTGCCACAGATTTGCCCATTCACATAATCGATGAATATCTGGGCAAATTTCTTGCTTCCACCTGTACTGCTTATAATGCCGCCTATCTATTTTGTCATCATTAAACTTGAATGTTTGGCTCTCAATCCCATCAAGTAAGTCGTTAATAAAATCGGTGAATAGATGAGGCCACATAAGAGATCCCTCACGGACAGCACTCGTCATATCCTGCCAAATAAAGTAACAGATCATTATCCGTAAAATGCGTCTCCTGTCGCGCAAACAATTTCCTAACCAGGTCAATAAAACTGTATTTTGCTCCATGTCTGCCAGCTACTAATGATTTGTGAACAGGGGCTCATAAACCTCTTTACTCCTCAACAGTTAATAGCTTCCAATTATTTAGAAAATACTCCGAACTATCTCATAATGTTGCAAGGTGGATGCAGTCACACTTGGGCACAGTGAACTCGTTTTGCCTTTTGTTTTGCCGACTTACTCCGACTGTCTCTGTCCCTTTGGTTTGCTCCCGTTCCCATTTGCACTACGACCGGACCTTCTAACTTAGTGCGATCTTCAAACTTGGATCTACATCGCTCAATTGCTCCATCCGAGTCAATCGTAAATACGGTGAAAAGTTGAAGATCCAATACAGATATTTGAGGGACGGCAGTTGTCACATTTGACGCCACTGCTAAAGAGCATGTCGCTTGTGAGAGGGAGAATATTTCTGGCGTGAAGCCGGTTTGAGGCAGTTAAACTGGATTTGTGGGAGAAATGAGCTGCACAGGCTGGATTATGGACAAGAAAATGGAATTTGTCGAAGGTGCAATGATGCACTGCAGCCAATGAAAGTCCTTTTGTGAGATTGAGTCAGCAAGTGCCCGGATAGCTCAGTCGGTAGAGCATCAGACTTTTAATCTGAGGGTCCAGGGTTCAAGTCCCTGTTCGGGCGCTGTTTTTGAATGACGATATTCATTTCTGCATTCGTGCTCTGATCCTTCAGCAATGAGAATAACAACAGAACAAGGCATTTTAACCGCTCGAGCCTTTCTGCCGTTCAATTGGATCTGCGATCGAACTCCGTTTGCATCCCTTTGCTCCAGATTCCTTAATACTTTGGTTAACCAACATCTGTCAATCTCAAGTTTAACATTGCCAACTGACCCAGATTTAAATGCTGTTTGCGGAAGTGTGTTACAAATTTCTGCCACTCATTCCATGAAGAAGCCTTTCCAAACTTCTCTCCTGAAAGGCTTGGAACTAATGTTGAGTCTGTGTCCCGTACTCCTAGGCGGGCCAATCATCGGAAATAGCTTCGCTCTATCGACACTATCAGTTCCACCTAATATCGTGAATACTTCAATCAAATCACCACGTCAGCATTTAAATTCCAAGGAATATATCCCTAGTTTGTGCAATCTCCCATTGTAATTTGTCCCTTGGACTCTGTGTATCATTCTGGTAAATCTACGCTTCACTTTTTAAGCCTAATACTAAGGTGTGATGCCCAGAACTGCACACAGTACTCCAGGTGTGGTCTAACCAGTGCTTTGTATGGCTGTTGCATAATTTCTCCCCCTTATATTGTCATCCTATAGACATAAGTATCACCTTTCATTCAGCCTTTTTCATTCTTTTCTGTACCTGTCCATGACCATTAAATGATATATGTACATGGACCCTTAAGTCTATTTGGATCTCAACTGTTTCCAGCTTAACATTGTATAGAGTGTATTCTAAAAGCCCCTTTTTATTTCCGAAGTGGATGACATCACATTTCGCTAATATTTCAATCAATTTGCCACAGATTTGCCCATTCACATAATCGATGAATATCTGGGCAAATTTCTTGCTTCCACCTGTACTGCTTATAATGCCGCCTATCTATTTTGTCATCATTAAACTTGAATGTTTGGCTCTCAATCCCATCAAGTAAGTCGTTAATAAAATCGGTGAATAGATGAGGCCACATAAGAGATCCCTCACGGACGGCACTCGTCATATCCTGCCAAATAAAGTAACAGATCATTATCCGTAAAATGCGTCTCCTGTCGCGCAAACAATTTCCTAACCAGGTCAATAAAACTGTATTTTGCTCCATGTCTGCCAGCTACTAATGATTTGTGAACTGGGGCTCATAAACCTCTTTACTCCTCAACAGTTAATTGGTTCCAATTATTTAGAAAATACTCCGAACTATCTCATAATGTTGCAAGGTGGATGCAGTCACACTTGGGCACAGTGAACTCGTTTTGCCTTTTGTTTTGCCGACTTACTCCGACTGTCTCTGTCCCTTTGGTTTGCTCCCGTTCCCATTTGCACTACGACCGGACCTTCTAACTTAGTGCGATCTTCAAACTTGGATCTACATCGCTCAATTGCTCCATCCGAGTCAATCGTAAATACGGTGAAAAGTTGAAGATCCAATACAGATATTTGAGGGACGGCAGTTGTCACATTTGACGCCACTGCTAAAGAGCATGTCGCTTGTGAGAGGGAGAATATTTCTGGCCTGAAGCCGGTTTGAGGCAGTTAAACTGGATTTGTGGGAGAAATGAGCTGCACAGGCTGGATTATGGACAAGAAAATGGAATTTGTCGAAGGTGCAATGATGCACTGCAGCCAATGAAAGTCCTTTTGTGAGATTAAGTCAGCAAGTGCCCGGATAGCTCAGTCGGTAGAGCATCAGACTTTTAATCTGAGGGTCCAGGGTTCAAGTCCCTGTTCGGGCGCTGTTTTTGAATGACGATATTCATTTCTGCATTCGTGCTCTGATCCTTCAGCAATGAGAATAACAACAGAACAAGGCATTTTAACCGCTCGAGCCTTTCTGCCGTTCAATTGGATCTGCGATCGAACTCCGTTTGCATCCCTTTGCTCCAGATTCCTTAATACTTTGGTTAACCAACATCTGTCAATCTCAAGTTTAACATTGCCAACTGACCCAGATTTAAATGCTGTTTGCGGAAGTGTGTTACAAATTTCTGCCACTCATTCCATGAAGAAGCCTTTCCAAACTTCTCTCCTGAAAGGCTTGGAACTAATGTTGAGTCTGTGTCCCGTACTCCTAGGCGGGCCAATCATCGGAAATAGCTTCGCTCTATCGACACTATCAGTTCCACCTAATATCGTGAATACTTCAATCAAATCACCACGTCAGCATTTAAATTCCAAGGAATATATCCCTAGTTTGTGCAATCTCCCATTGTAATTTGTCCCTTGGACTCTGTGTATCATTCTGGTAAATCTACGCTTCACTTTTTAAGCCTAATACTAAGGTGTGATGCCCAGAACTGCACACAGTACTCCAGGTGTGGTCTAACCAGTGCTTTGTATGGCTGTTGCATAATTTCTCCCCCTTATATTGTCATCCTATAGACATAAGTATCACCTTTCATTCAGCCTTTTTCATTCTTTTCTGTACCTGTCCATGACCATTAAATGATATATGTACATGGACCCTTAAGTCTATTTGGATCTCAACTGTTTCCAGCTTAACATTGTATAGAGTGTATTCTAAAAGCCCCTTTTTATTTCCGAAGTGGATGACATCACATTTCGCTAATATTTCAATCAATTTGCCACAGATTTTCCCATTCACATAATCGATGAATATCTGGGCAAATTTCTTGCTTCCACCTGTACTGCTTATAATGCCGCCTATCTATTTTGTCATCATTAAACTTGAATGTTTGGCTCTCAATCCCATCAAGTAAGTCGTTAATAAAATCGGTGAATAGATGAGGCCACATAAGAGATCCCTCACGGACGGCACTCGTCATATCCTGCCAAATAAAGTAACAGATCATTATCCGTAAAATGCGTCTCCTGTCGCGCAAACAATTTCCTAACCAGGTCAATAAAACTGTATTTTGCTCCATGTCTGCCAGCTACTAATGATTTGTGAACTGGGGCTCATAAACCTCTTTACTCCTCAACAGTTAATTGGTTCCAATTATTTAGAAAATACTCCGAACTATCTCATAATGTTGCAAGGTGGATGCAGTCACACTTGGGCACAGTGAACTCGTTTTGCCTTTTGTTTTGCCGACTTACTCCGACTGTCTCTGTCCCTTTGGTTTGCTCCCGTTCCCATTTGCACTACGACCGGACCTTCTAACTTAGTGCGATCTTCAAACTTGGATCTACATCGCTCAATTGCTCCATCCGAGTCAATCGTAAATACGGTGAAAAGTTGAAGATCCAATACAGATATATGAGGGACGGCAGTTGTCACATTTGACGCCACTGCTAAAGAGCATGTCGCTTGTGAGAGGGAGAATATTTCTGGCCTGAAGCCGGTTTGAGGCAGTTAAACTGGATTTGTGGGAGAAATGAGCTGCACAGGCTGGATTATGGACAAGAAAATGGAATTTGTCGAAGGTGCAATGATGCACTGCAGCCAATGAAAGTCCTTTTGTGAGATTGAGTCAGCAAGTGCCCGGATAGCTCAGTCGGTGGAGCATCAGACTTTTAATCTGAGGGTCCAGGGTTCAAGTCCCTGTTCGGGCGCTGTTTTTGAATGACGATATTCATTTCTGCATTCGTGCTCTGATCCTTCAGCAATGAGAATAACAACAGAACAAGGCATTTTAACCGCTCGAGCCTTTCTGCCGTTCAATTGGATCTGCGATCGAACTCCGTTTGCATCCCTTTGCTCCAGATTCCTTAATACTTTGGTTAACCAACATCTGTCAATCTCAAGTTTAACATTGCCAACTGACCCAGATTTAAATGCTGTTTGCGGAAGTGTGTTACAAATTTCTGCCACTCATTCCATGAAGAAGCCTTTCCAAACTTCTCTCCTGAAAGGCTTGGAACTAATGTTGAGTCTGTGTCCCGTACTCCTAGGCGGGCCAATCATCGGAAATAGCTTCGCTCTATCGACACTATCAGTTCCACCTAATATCGTGAATACTTCAATCAAATCACCACGTCAGCATTTAAATTCCAAGGAATATATCCCTAGTTTGTGCAATCTCCCATTGTAATTTGTCCCTTGGACTCTGTGTATCATTCTGGTAAATCTACGCTTCACTTTTTAATACTAAGGTGTGATGCCCAGAACTGCACACAGTACTCCAGGTGTGGTCTAACCAGTGCTTTGTATGGCTGTTGCATAATTTCTCCCCCTTATATTGTCATCCTATAGACATAAGTATCACCTTTCATTCAGCCTTTTTCATTCTTTTCTGTACCTGTCCATGACCATTAAATGATATATGTACATGGACCCTTAAGTCTATTTGGATCTCAACTGTTTCCAGCTTAACATTGTATAGAGTGTATTCTAAAAGCCCCTTTTTATTTCCGAAGTGGATGACATCACATTTCGCTAATATTTCAATCAATTTGCCACAGATTTGCCTATTCACATAATCGATGAATATCTGGCCAAATTTCTTGCTTCCACCTGTACTGCTTATAATGCCGCCTATCTATTTTGTCATCATTAAACTTGAATGTTTGGCTCTCAATCCCATCAAGTAAGTCGTTAATAAAATCGGTGAATAGATGAGGCCACATAAGAGATCCCTCACGGACGGCACTCGTCATATCCTGCCAAATAAAGTAACAGATCATTATCCGTAAAATGCGTCTCCTGTCGCGCAAACAATTTCCTAACCAGGTCAATAAAACTGTATTTTGCTCCATGTCTGCCAGCTACTAATGATTTGTGAACTGGGGCTCATAAACCTCTTTACTCCTCAACAGTTAATTGGTTCCAATTATTTAGAAAATACTCCGAACTATCTCATAATGTTGCAAGGTGGATGCAGTCACACTTGGGCACAGTGAACTCGTTTTGCCTTTTGTTTTGCCGACTTACTCCGACTGTCTCTGTCCCTTTGGTTTGCTCCCGTTCCCATTTGCACTACGACCGGACCTTCTAACTTAGTGCGATCTTCAAACTTGGATCTACATCGCTCAATTGCTCCATCCGAGTCAATCGTAAATACGGTGAAAAGTTGAAGATCCAATACAGATATTTGAGGGACGGCAGTTGTCACATTTGACGCCACTGCTAAAGAGCATGTCGCTTGTGAGAGGGAGAATATTTCTGGCCTGAAGCCGGTTTGAGGCAGTTAAACTGGATTTGTGGGAGAAATGAGCTGCACAGGCTGGATTATGGACAAGAAAATGGAATTTGTCGAAGGTGCAATGATGCACTGCAGCCAATGAAAGTCCTTTTGTGAGACTGAGTCAGCAAGTGCCCGGATAGCTCAGTCGGTAGAGCATCAGACTTTTAATCTGAGGGTCCAGGGTTCAAGTCCCTGTTCGGGCGCTGTTTTTGAATGACGATATTCATTTCTGCATTCGTGCTCTGATCCTTCAGCAATGAGAATAACAACAGAACAAGGCATTTTAACCGCTCGAGCCTTTCTGCCGTTCAATTGGATCTGCGATCGAACTCCGTTTGCATCCCTTTGCTCCAGATTCCTTAATACTTTGGTTAACCAACATCTGTCAATCTCAAGTTTAACATTGCCAACTGACCCAGATTTAAATGCTGTTTGCGGAAGTGTGTTACAAATTTCTGCCACTCATTCCATGAAGAAGCCTTTCCAAACTTCTCTCCTGAAAGGCTTGGAACTAATGTTGAGTCTGTGTCCCGTACTCCTAGGCGGGCCAATCATCGGAAATAGCTTCGCTCTATCGACACTATCAGTTCCACCTAATATCGTGAATACTTCAATCAAATCACCACGTCAGCATTTAAATTCCAAGGAATATATCCCTAGTTTGTGCAATCTCCCATTGTAATTTGTCCCTTGGACTCTGTGTATCATTCTGGTAAATCTACGCTTCACTTTTTAAGCCTAATACTAAGGTGTGATGCCCAGAACTGCACACAGTACTCCAGGTGTGGTCTAACCAGTGCTTTGTATGGCTGTTGCATAATTTCTCCCCCTTATATTGTCATCCTATAGACATAAGTATCACCTTTCATTCAGCCTTTTTCATTCTTTTCTGTACCTGTCCATGACCATTAAATGATATATGTACATGGACCCTTAAGTCTATTTGGATCTCAACTGTTTCCAGCTTAACATTGTATAGAGTGTATTCTAAAAGCCCCTTTTTATTTCCGAAGTGGATGACATCACATTTCGCTAATATTTCAATCAATTTGCCACAGATTTGCCCATTCACATAATCGATGAATATCTGGGCAAATTTCTTGCTTCCACCTGTACTGCTTATAATGCCGCCTATCTATTTTGTCATCATTAAACTTGAATGTTTGGCTCTCAATCCCATCAAGTAAATCGTTAATAAAATCGGTGAATAGATGAGGCCACATAAGAGATCCCTCACGGACGGCACTCGTCATATCCTGCCAAATAAAGTAACAGATCATTATCCGTAAAATGCGTCTCCTGTCGCGCAAACAATTTCCTAACCAGGTCAATAAAACTGTATTTTGCTCCATGTCTGCCAGCTACTAATGATTTGTGAACTGGGGCTCATAAACCTCTTTACTCCTCAACAGTTAATTGGTTCCAATTATTTAGAAAATACTCCGAACTATCTCATAATGTTGCAAGGTGGATGCAGTCACACTTGGGCACAGTGAACTCGTTTTGCCTTTTGTTTTGCCGACTTACTCCGACTGTCTCTGTCCCTTTGGTTTGCTCCCGTTCCCATTTGCACTACGACCGGACCTTCTAACTTAGTGCGATCTTCAAACTTGGATCTACATCGCTCAATTGCTCCATCCGAGTCAATCGTAAATACGGTGAAAAGTTGAAGATCCAATACAGATATTTGAGGGACGGCAGTTGTCACATTTGACGCCACTGCTAAAGAGCATGTCGCTTGTGAGAGGGAGAATATTTCTGGCCTGAAGCCGGTTTGAGGCAGTTAAACTGGATTTGTGGGAGAAATGAGCTGCACAGGCTGGATTATGGACAAGAAAATGGAATTTGTCGAAGGTGCAATGATGCACTGCAGCCAATGAAAGTCCTTTTGTGAGATTGAGTCAGCAAGTGCCCGGATAGCTCAGTCGGTAGAGCATCAGACTTTTAATCTGAGGGTCCAGGGTTCAAGTCCCTGTTCGGGCGCTGTTTTTGAATGACGATATTCATTTCTGCATTCGTGCTCTGATCCTTCAGCAATGAGAATAACAACAGAACAAGGCATTTTAACCGCTCGAGCCTTTCTGCCGTTCAATTGGATCTGCGATCGAACTCCGTTTGCATCCCTTTGCTCCAGATTCCTTAATACTTTGGTTAACCAACATCTGTCAATCTCAAATTTAACATTGCCAACTGACCCAGATTTAAATGCTGTTTGCGGAAGTGTGTTACAAATTTCTGCCACTCATTCCATGAAGAAGCCTTTCCAAACTTCTCTCCTGAAAGGCTTGGAACTAATGTTGAGTCTGTGTCCCGTACTCCTAGGCGGGCCAATCATCGGAAATAGCTTCGCTCTATCGACACTATCAGTTCCACCTAATATCGTGAATACTTCAATCAAATCACCACGTCAGCATTTAAATTCCAAGGAATATATCCCTAGTTTGTGCAATCTCCCATTGTAATTTGTCCCTTGGACTCTGTGTATCATTCTGGTAAATCTACGCTTCACTTTTTAAGCCTAATACTAAGGTGTGATGCCCAGAACTGCACACAGTACTCCAGGTGTGGTCCTAACCAGTGCTTTGTATTGCTGTTGCATAATTTCTCCCCCTTATATTGTCATCCTATAGACATAAGTATCACCTTTCATTCAGCCTTTTTCATTCTTTTCTGTACCTGTCCATGACCATTAAATGATATATGTACATGGACCCTTAAGTCTATTTGGATCTCAACTGTTTCCAGCTTAACATTGTATAGAGTGTATTCTAAAAGCCCCTTTTTATTTCCGAAGTGGATGACATCACATTTCGCTAATATTTCAATCAATTTGCCACAGATTTGCCCATTCACATAATCGATGAATATCTGGGCAAATTTCTTGCTTCCACCTGTACTGCTTATAATGCCGCCTATCTATTTTGTCATCATTAAACTTGAATGTTTGGCTCTCAATCCCATCAAGTAAGTCGTTAATAAAATCGGTGAATAGATGAGGCCACATAAGAGATCCCTCACGGACGGCACTCGTCATATCCTGCCAAATAAAGTAACAGATCATTATCCGTAAAATGCGTCTCCTGTCGCGCAAACAATTTCCTAACCAGGTCAATAAAACTGTATTTTGCTCCATGTCTGCCAGCTACTAATGATTTGTGAACTGGGGCTCATAAACCTCTTTACTCCTCAACAGTTAATTGGTTCCAATTATTTAGAAAATACTCCGAACTATCTCATAATGTTGCAAGGTGGATGCACAGTGAACTCGTTTTGCCTTTTGTTTTGCCGACTTACTCCGACTGTCTCTGTCCCTTTGGTTTGCTCCTGTTCCCATTTGCACTACGACCGGACCTTCTAACTTAGTGCGATCTTCAAACTTGGATCTACATCGCTCAATTGCTCCATCCGAGTCAATCGTAAATACGGTGAAAAGTTGAAGATCCAATACAGATATTTGAGGGACGGCAGTTGTCACATTTGACGCCACTGCTAAAGAGCATGTCGCTTGTGAGAGGGAGAATATTTCTGGCCTGAAGCCGGTTTGAGGCAGTTAAACTGGATTTGTGGGAGAAATGAGCTGCACAGGCTGGATTATGGACAAGAAAATGGAATTTGTCGAAGGTGCAATGATGCACTGCAGCCAATGAAAGTCCTTTTGTGAGATTGAGTCAGCAAGTGCCCGGATAGCTCAGTCGGTAGAGCATCAGACTTTTAATCTGAGGGTCCAGGGTTCAAGTCCCTGTTCGGGCGCTGTTTTTGAATGACGATATTCATTTCTGCATTCGTGCTCTGATCCTTCAGCAATGAGAATAACAACAGAACAAGGCATTTTAACCGCTCGAGCCTTTCTGCCGTTCAATTGGATCTGCGATCGAACTCCGTTTGCATCCCTTTGCTCCAGATTCCTTAATACTTTGGTTAACCAACATCTGTCAATCTCAACTTTAACATTGCCAACTGACCCAGATTTAAATGCTGTTTGCGGAAGTGTGTTACAAATTTCTGCCACTCATTCCATGTAGAAGCCTTTCCTAACTTCTCTCCTGAAAGGCTTGGAACTAATGTTGAGTCTGTGTCCCGTACTCCTAGGCGGGCCAATCATCGGAAATAGCTTCGCTCTATCGACACTATCAGTTCCACCTAATATCGTGAATACTTCAATCAAATCACCACGTCAGCATTTAAATTCCAAGGAATATATCCCTAGTTTGTGCAATCTCCCATTGTAATTTGTCCTTGGACTCTGTGTATCATTCTGGTAAATCTACGCTTCACTTTTTAAGCCTAATACTAAGGTGTGATGCCCAGAACTGCACACAGTACTCCAGGTGTGGTCTAACCAGTGCTTTGTATGGCTGTTGCATAATTTCTCCCCCTTATATTGTCATCCTATAGACATAAGTATCACCTTTCATTCAGCCTTTTTCATTCTTTCTGTACCTGTCCATGACCATTAAATGATATATGTACATGGACCCTTAAGTCTATTTGGATCTCAACTGTTTCCAGCTTAACATTGTATAGAGTGTATTCTAAAAGCCCCTTTTTATTTCCGAAGTGGATGACATCACATTTCGCTAATATTTAAATCAATTTGCCACAGATTTGCCCATTCACATAATCGATGAATATCTGGGCAAATTTCTTGCTTCCACCTGTACTGCTTATAATGCCGCCTATCTATTTTGTCATCATTAAACTTGAATGTTTGGCTCTCAATCCCATCAAGTAAGTCGTTAATAAAATCGGTGAATAGATGAGGCCACATAAGAGATCCCTCACGGACAGGCACTCGTCATATCCTGCCAAATAAAGTAACAGATCATTATCCGTAAAATGCGTCTCCTGTCGCGCAAACAATTTCCTAACCAGGTCAATAAAACTGTATTTTGCTCCATGTCTGCCAGCTACTAATGATTTGTGAACTGGGGCTCATAAACCTCTTTACTCCTCAACAGTTAATTGGTTCCAATTATTTAGAAAATACTCCGAACTATCTCATAATGTTGCAAGGTGGATGCAGTCACACTTGGGCACAGTGAACTCGTTTTGCCTTTTGTTTTGCCGACTTACTCCGACTGTCTCTGTCCCTGTGGTTTGCTCCCGTTCCCATTTGCACTACGACCGGACCTTCTAACTTAGTGCGATCTTCAAACTTGGATCTACATCGCTCAATTGCTCCATCCGAGTCAATCGTAAATACGGTGAAAAGTTGAAGATCCAATACAGATATTTGAGGGACGGCAGTTGTCACATTTGACGCCACTGCTAAAGAGCATGTCGCTTGTGAGAGGGAGAATATTTCTGGCGTGAAGCCGGTTTGAGGCAGTTAAACTGGATTTGTGGGAGAAATGAGCTGCACAGGCTGGATTATGGACAAGAAAATGGAATTTGTCGAAGGTGCAATGATGCACTGCAGCCAATGAAAGTCCTTTTGTGAGATTGAGTCAGCAAGTGCCCGGATAGCTCAGTCGGTAGAGCATCAGACTTTTAATCTGAGGGTCCAGGGTTCAAGTCCCTGTTCGGGCGCTGTTTTTGAATGACGATATTCATTTCTGCATTCGTGCTCTGATCCTTCAGCAATGAGAATAACAACAGAACAAGGCATTTTAACCGCTCGAGCCTTTCTGCCGTTCAATTGGATCTGCGATCGAACTCCGTTTGCATCCCTTTGCTCCAGATTCCTTAATACTTTGGTTAACCAACATCTGTCAATCTCAAGTTTAACATTGCCAACTGACCCAGATTTAAATGCTGTTTGCGGAAGTGTGTTACAAATTTCTGCCACTCATTCCATGTAGAAGCCTTTCCTAACTTCTCTCCTGAAAGGCTTGGAACTAATGTTGAGTCTGTGTCCCGTACTCCTAGGCGGGCCAATCATCGGAAATAGCTTCGCTCTATCGACACTATCAGTTCCACCTAATATCGTGAATACTTCAATCAAATCACCACGTCAGCATTTAAATTCCAAGGAATATATCCCTAGTTTGTGCAATCTCCCATTGTAATTTGTCCCTTGGACTCTGTGTATCATTCTGGTAAATCTACGCTTCACTTTTTAAGCCTAATACTAAGGTGTGATGCCCAGAACTGCACACAGTACTCCAGGTGTGGTCTAACCAGTGCTTTGTATGGCTGTTGCATAATTTCTCCCCCTTATATTGTCATCCTATAGACATAAGTATCACCTTTCATTCAGCCTTTTTCATTCTTTTCTGTACCTGTCCATGACCATTAAATGATATATGTACATGGACCCTTAAGTCTATTTGGATCTCAACTGTTTCCAGCTTAACATTGTATAGAGTGTATTCTAAAAGCCCCTTTTTATTTCCGAAGTGGATGACATCACATTTCGCTAATATTTCAATCAATTTGCCACAGATTTGCCCATTCACATAATCGATGAATATCTGGGCAAATTTCTTGCTTCCACCTGTACTGCTTATAATGCCGCCTATCTATTTTGTCATCATTAAACTTGAATGTTTGGCTCTCAATCCCATCAAGTAAGTCGTTAATAAAATCGGTGAATAGATGAGGCCACATAAGAGATCCCTCACGGACAGGCACTCGTCATATCCTGCCAAATAAAGTAACAGATCATTATCCGTAAAATGCGTCTCCTGTCGCGCAAACAATTTCCTAACCAGGTCAATAAAACTGTATTTTGCTCCATGTCTGCCAGCTACTAATGATTTGTGAACTGGGGCTCATAAACCTCTTTACTCCTCAACAGTTAATAGGCTTCCAATTATTTAGAAAATACTCCGAACTATCTCATAATGTTGCAAGGTGGATGCAGTCACACTTGGGCACAGTGAACTCGATTTGCCTTTTGTTTTGCCGACTTACTCCGACTGTCTCTGTCCCTTTGGTTTGCTCCCGTTCCCATTTGCACTACGACCGGACCTTCTAACTTAGTGCGATCTTCAAACTTGGATCTACATCGCTCAATTGCTCCATCCGAGTCAATCGTAAATACGGTGAAAAGTTGAAGATCCAATACAGATATTTGAGGGACGGCAGTTGTCACATTTGACGCCACTGCTAAAGAGCATGTCGCTTGTGAGAGGGAGAATATTTCTGGCGTGAAGCCGGTTTGAGGCAGTTAAACTGGATTTGTGGGAGAAATGAGCTGCACAGGCTGGATTATGGACAAGAAAATGGAATTTGTCGAAGGTGCAATGATGCACTGCAGCCAATGAAAGTCCTTTTGTGAGATTGAGTCAGCAAGTGCCCGGATAGCTCAGTCGGTAGAGCATCAGACTTTTAATCTGAGGGTCCAGGGTTCAAGTCCCTGTTCGGGCGCTGTTTTTGAATGACGATATTCATTTCTGCATTCGTGCTCTGATCCTTCAGCAATGAGAATAACAACAGAACAAGGCATTTTAACCGCTCGAGCCTTTCTGCCGTTCAATTGGATCTGCGATCGAACTCCGTTTGCATCCCTTTGCTCCAGATTCCTTAATACTTTGGTTAACCAACATCTGTCAATCTCAAGTTTAACATTGCCAACTGACCCAGATTTAAATGCTGTTTGCGGAAGTGTGTTACAAATTTCTGCCACTCATTCCATGAAGAAGCCTTTCCAAACTTCTCTCCTGAAAGGCTTGGAACTAATGTTGAGTCTGTGTCCCGTACTCCTAGGCGGGCCAATCATCGGAAATAGCTTCGCTCTATCGACACTATCAGTTCCACCTAATATCGTGAATACTTCAATCAATCACCACGTCAGCATTTAAATTCCAAGGAATATATCCCTAGTTTGTGCAATCTCCCATTGTAATTTGTCCCTTGGACTCTGTGTATCATTCTGGTAAATCTACGCTTCACTTTTTAAGCCTAATACTAAGGTGTGATGCCCAGAACTGCACACAGTACTCCAGGTGTGGTCTAACCAGTGCTTTGTATGGCTGTTGCATAATTTCTCCCCCTTATATTGTCATCCTATAGACATAAGTATCACCTTTCATTCAGCCTTTTTCATTCCTTTCTGTACCTGTCCATGACCATTAAATGATATATGTACATGGACCCTTAAGTCTATTTGGATCTCAACTGTTTCCAGCTTAACATTGTATAGAGTGTATTCTAAAAGCCCCTTTTTATTTCCGAAGTGGATGACATCACATTTCGCTAATATTTAAATCAATTTGCCACAGATTTGCCCATTCACATAATCGATGAATATCTGGGCAAATTTCTTGCTTCCACCTGTACTGCTTATAATGCCGCCTATCTATTTTGTCATCATTAAACTTGAATGTTTGGCTCTCAATCCCATCAAGTAAGTCGTTAATAAAATCGGTGAATAGATGAGGCCACATAAGAGATCCCTCACGGACAGCACTCGTCATATCCTGCCAAATAAAGTAACAGATCATTATCCGTAAAATGCGTCTCCTGTCGCGCAAACAATTTCCTAACCAGGTCAATAAAACTGTATTTTGCTCCATGTCTGCCAGCTACTAATGATTTGTGAACTGGGGCTCATAAACCTCTTTACTCCTCAACAGTTAATTGGTTCCAATTATTTAGAAAATACTCCGAACTATCTCATAATGTTGCAAGGTGGATGCAGTCACACTTGGGCACAGTGAACTCGATTTGCCTTTTGTTTTGCCGACTTACTCCGTCTGTCTCTGTCCCTTTGGTTTGCTCCCGTTCCCATTTGCACTACGACCGGACCTTCTAACTTAGTGCGATCTTCAAACTTGGATCTACATCGCTCAATTGCTCCATCCGAGTCAATCGTAAATACGGTGAAAAGTTGAAGATCCAATACAGATATTTGAGGGACGGCAGTTGTCACATTTGACGCCACTGCTAAAGAGCATGTCGCTTGTGAGAGGGAGAATATTTCTGGCGTGAAGCCGGTTTGAGGCAGTTAAACTGGATTTGTGGGAGAAATGAGCTGCACAGGCTGGATTATGGACAAGAAAATGGAATTTGTCGAAGGTGCAATGATGCACTGCAGCCAATGAAAGTCCTTTTGTGAGATTGAGTCAGCAAGTGCCCGGATAGCTCAGTCGGTAGAGCATCAGACTTTTAATCTGAGGGTCCAGGGTTCAAGTCCCTGTTCGGGCGCTGTTTTTGAATGACGATATTCATTTCTGCATTCGTGCTCTGATCCTTCAGCAATGAGAATAACAACAGAACAAGGCATTTTAACCGCTCGAGCCTTTCTGCCGTTCAATTGGATCTGCGATCGAACTCCGTTTGCATCCCTTTGCTCCAGATTCCTTAATACTTTGGTTAACCAACATCTGTCAATCTCAAGTTTAACATTGCCAACTGACCCAGATTTAAATGCTGTTTGCGGAAGTGTGTTACAAATTTCTGCCACTCATTCCATGAAGAAGCCTTTCCAAACTTCTCTCCTGAAAGGCTTGGAACTAATGTTGAGTCTGTGTCCCGTACTCCTAGGCGGGCCAATCATCGGAAATAGCTTCGCTCTATCGACACTATCAGTTCCACCTAATATCGTGAATACTTCAATCAAATCACCACGTCAGCATTTAAATTCCAAGGAATATATCCCTAGTTTGTGCAATCTCCCATTGTAATTTGTCCCTTGGACTCTGTATATCATTCTGGTAAATCTACGCTTCACTTTTTAAGCCTAATACTAAGGTGTGATGCCCAGAACTGCACACAGTACTCCAGGTGTGGTCTAACCAGTGCTTTGTATGGCTGTTGCATAATTTCTCCCCCTTATATTGTCATCCTATAGACATAAGTATCACCTTTCATTCAGCCTTTTTCATTCCTTTCTGTACCTGTCCATGACCATTAAATGATATATGTACATGGACCCTTAAGTCTATTTGGATCTCAACTGTTTCCAGCTTAACATTGTATAGAGTGTATTCTAAAAGCCCCTTTTTATTTCCGAAGTGGATGACATCACATTTCGCTAATATTTCAATCAATTTGCCACAGATTTGCCCATTCACATAATCGATGAATATCTGGGCAAATTTCTTGCTTCCACCTGTACTGCTTATAATGCCGCCTATCTATTTTGTCATCATTAAACTTGAATGTTTGGCTCTCTTCCCATCAAGTAAGTCGTTAATAAAATCGATGAATAGATGAGGCCACATAAGAGATCCCTCACGGACGGCACTCGTCATATCCTGCCAAATAAAGTAACAGATCATTATCCGTAAAATGCGTCTCCTGTCGCGCAAACAATTTCCTAACCAGGTCAATAAAACTGTATTTTGCTCCATGTCTGCCAGCTACTAATGATTTGTGAACTGGGGCTCATAAACCTCTTTACTCCTCAACAGTTAATTGGTTCCAATTATTTAGAAAATACTCCGAACTATCTCATAATGTTGCAAGGTGGATGCAGTCACACTTGGGCACAGTGAACTCGTTTTGCCTTTTGTTTTGCCGACTTACTCCGACTGTCTCTGTCCCTTTGGTTTGCTCCCGTTCCCATTTGCACTACGACCGGACCTTCTAACTTAGTGCGATCTTCAAACTTGGATCTACATCGCTCAATTGCTCCATCCGAGTCAATCGTAAATACGGTGAAAAGTTGAAGATCCAATACAGATATTTGAGGGACGGCAGTTGTCACATTTGACGCCACTGCTAAAGAGCATGTCGCTTGTGAGAGGGAGAATATTTCTGGCGTGAAGCCGGTTTGAGGCAGTTAAACTGGATTTGTGGGAGAAATGAGCTGCACAGGCTGGATTATGGACAAGAAAATGGAATTTGTCGAAGGTGCAATGATGACCTGCAGCCAATGAAAGTCCTTTTGTGAGATTGAGTCAGCAAGTGCCCGGATAGCTCAGTCGGTAGAGCATCAGACTTTTAATCTGAGGGTCCAGGGTTCAAGTCCCTGTTCGGGCGCTGTTTTTGAATGACGATATTCATTTCTGCATTCGTGCTCTGATCCTTCAGCAATGAGAATAACAACAGAACAAGGCATTTTAACCGCTCGAGCCTTTCTGCCGTTCAATTGGATCTGCGATCGAACTCCGTTTGCATCCCTTTGCTCCAGATTCCTTAATACTTTGGTTAACCAACATCTGTCAATCTCAAATTTAACATTGCCAACTGACCCAGATTTAAATGCTGTTTGCGGAAGTGTGTTACAAATTTCTGCCACTCATTCCATGAAGAAGCCTTTCCAAACTTCTCTCCTGAAAGGCTTGGAACTAATGTTGAGTCTGTGTCCCGTACTCCTAGGCGGGCCAATCATCGGAAATAGCTTCGCTCTATCGACACTATCAGTTCCACCTAATATCGTGAATACTTCAATCAAATCACCACGTCAGCATTTAAATTCCAGGAATATATCCCTAGTTTGTGCAATCTCCCATTGTAATTTGTCCCTTGGACTCTGTGTATCATTCTGGTAAATCTACGCTTCACTTTTTAAGCCTAATACTAAGGTGTGATGCCCAGAACTGCACACAGTACTCCAGGTGTGGTCTAACCAGTGCTTTGTATGGCTGTTGCATAATTTCTCCCCCTTATATTGTCATCCTATAGACATAAGTATCACCTTTCATTCAGCCTTTTTCATTCTTTTCTGTACCTGTCCATGACCATTAAATGATATATGTACATGGACCCTTAAGTCTATTTGGATCTCAACTGTTTCCAGCTTAACATTGTATAGAGTGTATTCTAAAAGCCCCTTTTTATTTCCGAAGTGGATGACATCACATTTCGCTAATATTTCAATCAATTTGCCACAGATTTGCCCATTCACATAATCGATGAATATCTGGGCAAATTTCTTGCTTCCACCTGTACTGCTTATAATGCCGCCTATCTATTTTGTCATCATTAAACTTGAATGTTTGGCTCTCAATCCCATCAAGTAAGTCGTTAATAAAATCGGTGAATAGATGAGGCCACATAAGAGATCCCTCACGGACAGGCACTCGTCATATCCTGCCAAATAAGTAACAGATCATTATCCGTAAAATGCGTCTCCTGTCGCGCAAACAATTTCCTAACCAGGTCAATAAAACTGTATTTTGCTCCATGTCTGCCAGCTACTAATGATTTGTGAACTGGGGCTCATAAACCTCTTTACTCCTCAACAGTTAATTGGTTCCAATTATTTAGAAAATACTCCGAACTATCTCATAATGTTGCAAGGTGGATGCAGTCACACTTGGGCACAGTGAACTCGATTTGCCTTTTGTTTTGCCGACTTACTCCGACTGTCTCTGTCCCTTTGGTTTGCTCCCGTTCCCATTTGCACTACGACCGGACCTTCTAACTTAGTGCGATCTTCAAACTTGGATCTACATCGCTCAATTGCTCCATCCGAGTCAATCGTAAATACGGTGAAAAGTTGAAGATCCAATACAGATATTTGAGGGACGGCAGTTGTCACATTTGACGCCACTGCTAAAGAGCATGTCGCTTGTGAGAGGGAGAATATTTCTGGCGTGAAGCCGGTTTGAGGCAGTTAAACTGGATTTGTGGGAGAAATGAGCTGCACAGGCTGGATTATGGACAAGAAAATGGAATTTGTCGAAGGTGCAATGATGCACAGCAGCCAATGAAAGTCCTTTTGTGAGATTGAGTCAGCAAGTGCCCGGATAGCTCAGTCGGTAGAGCATCAGACTTTTAATCTGAGGGTCCAGGGTTCAAGTCCCTGTTCGGGCGCTGTTTTTGAATGACGATATTCATTTCTGCATTCGTGCTCTGATCCTTCAGCAATGAGAATAACAACAGAACAAGGCATTTTAACCGCTCGAGCCTTTCTGCCGTTCAATTGGATCTGCGATCGAACTCCGTTTGCATCCCTTTGCTCCAGATTCCTTAATACTTTGGTTAACCAACATCTGTCAATCTCAAGTTTAACATTGCCAACTGACCCAGATTTAAATGCTGTTTGCGGAAGTGTGTTACCAAATTTCTGCCACTCATTCCATGTAGAAGCCTTTCCTAACTTCTCTCCTGAAGGCTTGGCACTAATGTTGAGTCTGTGTCCCGTACTCCTAGGCGGGCCAATCATCGGAAATAGCTTCGCTCTATCGACACTATCAGTTCCACCTAATATCGTGAATACTTCAATCAAATCACCACGTCAGCATTTAAATTCCAAGGAATATATCCCTAGTTTGTGCAATCTCCCATTGTAATTTGTCCCTTGGACTCTGTGTATCATTCTGGTAAATCTACGCTTCACTTTTTAAGCCTAATACTAAGGTGTGATGCCCAGAACTGCACACAGTACTCCAGGTGTGGTCTAACCAGTGCTTTGTATGGCTGTTGCATAATTTCTCCCCCTTATATTGTCATCCTATAGACATAAGTATCACCTTTCATTCAGCCTTTTTCATTCTTTTCTGTACCTGTCCATGACCATTAAATGATATATGTACATGGACCCTTAAGTCTATTTGGATCTCAACTGTTTCCAGCTTAACATTGTATAGAGTGTATTCTAAAAGCCCCTTTTTATTTCCGAAGTGGATGACATCACATTTCGCTAATATTTAAATCAATTTGCCACAGATTTGCCCATTCACATAATCGATGAATATCTGGGCAAATTTCTTGCTTCCACCTGTACTGCTTATAATGCCGCCTATGTATTTTGTCATCATTAAACTTGAATATTTGGCTCTCAATCCCATCAAGTAAGTCGTTAATAAAATCGGTGAATAGATGAGGCCACATAAGAGATCCCTCACGGACGGCACTCGTCATATCCTGCCAAATAAAGTAACAGATCATTATCCGTAAAATGCGTCTCCTGTCGCGCAAACAATTTCCTAACCAGGACAATAAAACTGTATTTTGCTCCATGTCTGCCAGCTACTAATGATTTGTGAACTGGGGCTCATAAACCTCTTTACTCCTCTACAGTTAATTGGTTCCAATTATTTAGAAAATACTCCGAACTATCTCATAATGTTGCAAGGTGGATGCAGTCACACTTGGGCACAGTGAACTCGATTTGCCTTTTGTTTTGCCGACTTACTCCGTCTGTCTCTGTCCCTTTGGTTTGTTCCCATTTGCACTACGACCGGACCTTCTAACTTAGTGCGATCTTCAAACTTGGATCTACATCGCTCAATTGCTCCATCCGAGTCAATCGTAAATACGGTGAAAAGTTGAAGATCCAATACAGATATTTGAGGGACGGCAGTTGTCACATTTGACGCCACTGCTAAAGAGCATGTCGCTTGTGAGAGGGAGAATATTTCTGGCGTGAAGCCGGTTTGAGGCAGTTTAAACTGGATTTGTGGAGAAATGAGCTGCACAGGCTGGATTATGGACAAGAAAATGGAATTTGTCGAAGGTGCAATGATGCACTGCAGCCAATGAAAGTCCTTTTGTGAGATTGAGTCAGCAAGTGCCGGATAGCTCAGTCGGTAGAGCATCAGACTTTTAATCTGAGGGTCCAGGGTTCAAGTCCCTGTTCGGGCGCTGTTTTTGAATGACGATATTCATTTCTGCATTCGTGCTCTGATCCTTCAGCAATGAGAATAACAACAGAACAAGGCATTTTCACCGCTCGAGCCTTTCTGCCGTTCAATTGGATCTGCGATCGAATTCCGTTTGCATCTCTTTGCTCCAGATTCCTTAATACTTTGGTTAACCAACATCTGTCAATCTCAAGTTTAACATTGCCAACTGACCCAGATTTAAATGCTGTTTGCGGAAGTGTGTTACAAATTTCTGCCACTCATTCCATGTAGAAGCCTTTCCTAACTTCTCTCCTGAAAGGCTTGGAACTAATGTTGAGTCTGTGTCCCGTACTCCTAGGCGGGCCAATCATCGGAAATAGCTTCGCTCTATCGACACTATCAGTTCCACCTAATATCGTGAATACTTCAATCAAATCACCACGTCAGCATTTAAATTCCAAGGAATATATCCCTAGTTTGTGCAATCTCCATTGTAATTTGTCCCTTGGACTCTGTGTATCATTCTGGTAAATCTACGCTTCACTTTTTAAGCCTAATACTAAGGTGTGATGCCCAGAACTGCACACAGTACTCCAGGTGTGGTCTAACCAGTGCTTTGTATGGCTGTTGCATAATTTCTCCCCCTTATATTGTCATCCTATAGACATAAGTATCACCTTTCATTCAGCCTTTTTCATTCTTTTCTGTACCTGTCCATGACCATTAAATGATATATGTACATGGACCCTTAAGTCTATTTGGATCTCAACTGTTTCCAGCTTAACATTGTATAGAGTGTATTCTAAAAGCCCTTTTTATTTCCGAAGTGGATGACATCACATTTCGCTAATATTTCAATCAATTTGCCACAGATTTGCCCATTCACATAATCGATGAATATCTGGGCAAATTTCTTGCTTCCACCTGTACTGCTTATAATGCCGCCTATCTATTTTGTCATCATTAAACTTGAATGTTTGGCTCTCAATCCCATCAAGTAAGTCGTTAATAAAATCGGTGAATGGATGAGGCCACATAAGAGATCCCTCACGGACGGCACTCGTCATATCCTGCCAAATAAAGTTACAGATCATTATCCGTAAAATGCGTCTCCTGTCGCGCAAACAATTTCCTAACCAGGTCAATAAAACTGTATTTTGCTCCATGTCTGCCAGCTACTAATGATTTGTGAACTGGGGCTCATAAACCTCTTTACTCCTCAACAGTTAATTGGTTCCAATTATTTAGCAAATACTCCGAACTATCTCATAATGTTGCAAGGTGGATGCAGTCACACTTGGGGACAGTGAACTCGATTTGCCTTTTGTTTTGCCGACTTACTCCGTCTGTCTCTGTCCCTTTGGTTTGCTCCCGTTCCCATTTGCACTACGACCGGACCTTCTAACTTAGTGCGATCTTCAAACTTGGATCTACATCGCTCAATTGCTCCATCCGAGTCAATCGTAAATACGGTGAAAAGTTGAAGATCCAATACAGATATTTGAGGGACGGCAGTTGTCACATTTGACGCCACTGCTAAAGAGCATGTCGCTTGTGAGAGGGAGAATATTTCTGGCGTGAAGCCGGTTTGAGGCAGTTAAACTGGATTTGTGGGAGAAATGAGCTGCACAGGCTGGATTATGGACAAGAAAATGGAATTTGTCGAAGGTGCAATGATGCACTGCAGCCAATGAAAGTCCTTTTGTGAGATTGAGTCAGCAAGTGCCCGGATAGCTCAGTCGGTAGAGCATCAGACTTTTAATCTGAGGGTCCAGGGTTCAAGTCCCTGTTCGGGCGCTGTTTTTGAATGACGATATTCATTTCTGCATTCGTGCTCTGATCCTTAGCAATGAGAATAACAACAGAACAAGGCATTTTAACCGCTCGAGCCTTTCTGCCGTTCAATTGGATCTGCGATCGAACTCCGTTTGCATCCCTTTGCTCCAGATTCCTTAATACTTTGGTTAACCAACATCTGTCAATCTCAAGTTTAACATTGCCAACTGACCCAGATTTAAATGCTGTTTGCGGAAGTGTGTTACAAATTTCTGCCACTCATTCCATGTAGAAGCCTTTCCTAACTTCTCTCCTGAAAGGCTTGGAACTAATGTTGAGTCTGTGTCCCGTACTCCTAGGCGGGCCAATCATCGGAAATAGCTTCGCTCTATCGACACTATCAGTTCCACCTAATATCGTGAATACTTCAATCAAATCACCACGTCAGCATTTAAATTCCAGGAATATATCCCTAGTTTGTGCAATCTCCCATTGTAATTTGTCCCTTGGACTCTGTGTATCATTCTGGTAAATCTACGCTTCACTTTTTAAGCCTAATACTAAGGTGTGATGCCCAGAACTGCACACAGTACTCCAGGTGTGGTCTAACCAGTGCTTTGTATGGCTGTTGCATAATTTCTCCCCCTTATATTGTCATCCTATAGACATAAGTATCACCTTTCATTCAGCCTTTTCATTCTTTTCTGTACCTGTCCATGACCATTAAATGATATATGTACATGGACCCTTAAGTCTATTTGGATCTCAACTGTTTCCAGCTTAACATTGTATAGAGTGTATTCTAAAAGCCCCTTTTTATTTCCGAAGTGGATGACATCACATTTCGCTAATATTTAAATCAATTTGCCACAGATTTGCCCATTCACATAATCGATGAATATCTGGGCAAATTTCTTGCTTCCACCTGTACTGCTTATAATGCCGCCTATCTATTTTGTCATCATTAAACTTGAATGTTTGGCTCTCAATCCCATCAAGTAAGTCGTTAATAAAATCGGTGAATGGATGAGGCCACATAAGAGATCCCTCACGGACAGCACTCGTCATATCCTGCCAAATAAAGTAACAGATCATTATCCGTAAAATGCGTCTCCTGTCGCGCAAACAATTTCCTAACCAGGTCAATAAAACTGTATTTTGCTCCATGTCTGCCAGCTACTAATGATTTGTGAACTGGGGCTCATAAACCTCTTTACTCCTCAACAGTTAATTGGTTCCAATTATTTAGAAAATACTCCGAACTATCTCATAATGTTGCAAGGTGGATGCAGTCACACTTGGGCACAGTGAACTCGATTTGCCTTTTGTTTTGCCGACTTACTCCGTCTGTCTCTGTCCCTTTGGTTTGCTCCCGTTCCCATTTGCACTACGACCGGACCTTCTAACTTAGTGCGATCTTCAAACTTGGATCTACATCGCTCAATTGCTCCATCCGAGTCAATCGTAAATACGGTGAAAAGTTGAAGATCCAATACAGATATTTGAGGGACGGCAGTTGTCACATTTGACGCCACTGCTAAAGAGCATGTCGCTTGTGAGAGGGAGAATATTTCTGGCGTGAAGCCGGTTTGAGGCAGTTAAACTGGATTTGTGGGAGAAATGAGCTGCACAGGCTGGATTATGGACAAGAAAATGGAATTTGTCGAAGGTGCAATGATGCACTGCAGCCAATGAAAGTCCTTTTGTGAGATTGAGTCAGCAAGTGCCCGGATAGCTCAGTCGGTAGAGCATCAGACTTTTAATCTGAGGGTCCAGGGTTCAAGTCCCTGTTCGGGCGCTGTTTTTGAATGACGATATTCATTTCTGCATTCGTGCTCTGATCCTTTAGCAATGAGATTAACAACAGAACAAGGCATTTTAAACCGCTCGAGCCTTTCTGCCGTTCAATTGGATCTGCGATCGAACTCCGTTTGCATCCCTTTGCTCCAGATTCCTTAATACTTTGGTTAACCAACATCTGTCAATCTCAAGTTTAACATTGCCAACTGACCCAGATTTAAATGCTGTTTGCGGAAGTGTGTTACAAATTTCTGCCACTCATTGCATGTAGAAGCCTTTCCTAACTTCTCTCCTGAAAGGCTTGGAACTAATGTTGAGTCTGTGTCCCGTACTCCTAGGCGGGCCAATCATCGGAAATAGCTTCGCTCTATCGACACTATCAGTTCCACCTAATATCGTGAATACTTCAATCAAATCACCACGTCAGCATTTAAATTCCAAGGAATATATCCCTAGTTTGTGCAATCTCCCATTGTAATTTGTCCCTTGGACTCTGTGTATCATTCTGGTAAATCTACGCTTCACTTTTTAAGCCTAATACTAAGGTGTGATGCCCAGAACTGCACACAGTACTCCAGGTGTGGTCTAACCAGTGCTTTGTATGGCTGTTGCATAATTTCTCCCCCTTATATTGTCATCCTATAGACATAAGTATCACCTTTCATTCAGCCTTTTTCATTCTTTTCTGTACCTGTCCATGACCATTAAATGATATATGTACATGGACCCTTAAGTCTATTTGGATCTCAACTGTTTCCAGCTTAACATTGTATAGAGTGTATTCTAAAAGCCCCTTTTTATTTCCGAAGTGGATGACATCACATTTCGCTAATATTTAAATCAATTTGCCACAGATTTGCCCATTCACATAATCGATGAATATCTGGGCAAATTTCTTGCTTCCACCTGTACTGCTTATAATGCCGCCTATCTATTTTGTCATCATTAAACTTGAATGTTTGGCTCTCAATCCCATCAAGTAAGTCGTTAATAAAATCGGTGAATGGATGAGGCCACATAAGAGATCCCTCACGGACGGCACTCGTCATATCCTGCCAAATAAAGTAACAGATCATTATCCGTAAAATGCGTCTCCTGTCGCGCAAACAATTTCCTAACCAGATCAATAAAATTGTATTTTGCTCCATGTCTGCCAGCTACTAATGATTTGTGAACTGGGGCTCATAAACCTCTTTACTCCTCAACAGTTAATTGGTTCCAATTATTTAGAAAATACTCCGAACTATCTCATAATGTTGCAAGGTGGATGCAGTCACACTTGGGCACAGTGAACTCGATTTGCCTTTTGTTTGCCGACTTACTCCGTCTGTCTCTGTCCCTTTGGTTTGCTCCCGTTCCCATTTGCACTACGACCGGACCTTCTAACTTAGTGCGATCTTCAAACTTGGATCTACATCGCTCAATTGCTCCATCCGAGTCAATCGTAAATACGGTGAAAAGTTGAAGATCCAATACAGATATTTGAGGGACGGCAGTTGTCACATTTGACGCCACTGCTAAAGAGCATGTCGCTTGTGAGAGGGAGAATATTTCTGGCGTGAAGCCGGTTTGAGGCAGTTAAACTGGATTTGTGGGAGAAATGAGCTGCACAGGCTGGATTATGGACAAGAAAATGGAATTTGTCGAAGGTGCAATGATGCACTGCAGCCAATGAAAGTCCTTTTGTGAGATTGAGTCAGCAAGTGCCCGGATAGCTCAGTCGGTAGAGCATCAGACTTTTAATCTGAGGGTCCAGGGTTCAAGTCCCTGTTCGGGCGCTGTTTTTGAATGACGATATTCATTTCTGCATTCGTGCTCTGATCCTTTAGCAATGAGAATAACAACAGAACAAGGCATTTTAACCGCTCGAGCCTTTCTGCCGTTCAATTGGATCTGCGATCGAACTCCGTTTGCATCCCTTTGCTCCAGATTCCTTAATACTTTGGTTAACCAACATCTGTCAATCTCAAGTTTAACATTGCCAACTGACCCAGATTTAAATGCTGTTTGCGGAAGTGTGTTACAAATTTCTGCCACTCATTCCATGTAGAAGCCTTTCCTAACTTCTCTCCTGAAAGGCTTGGAACTAATGTTGAGTCTGTGTCCCGTACTCCTAGGCGGGCCAATCATCGGAAATAGCTTCGCTCTATCGACACTATCAGTTCCACCTAATATCGTGAATACTTCAATCAAATCACCACGTCAGCATTTAAATTCCAAGGAATATATCCCTAGTTTGTGCAATCTCCCATTGTAATTTGTCCCTTGGACTCTGTGTATCATTCTGGTAAATCTACGCTTCACTTTTTAAGCCTAATACTAAGGTGTGATGCCCAGAACTGCACACAGTACTCCAGGTGTGGTCTAACCAGTGCTTTGTATGGCTGTTGCATAATTTCTCCCCCTTATATTGTCATCCTATAGACATAAGTATCACCTTTCATTCAGCCTTTTTCATTCTTTTCTGTACCTGTCCATGACCATTAAATGATATATGTACATGGACCCTTAAGTCTATTTGGATCTCAACTGTTTCCAGCTTAACATTGTATAGAGTGTATTCTAAAAGCCCCTTTTTATTTCCGAAGTGGATGACATCACATTTCGCTAATATTTAAATCAATTTGCCACAGATTTGCCCATTCACATAATCGATGAATATCTGGGCAAATTTCTTGCTTCCACCTGTACTGCTTATAATGCCGCCTATCTATTTTGTCATCATTAAACTTGAATGTTTGGCTCTCAATCCCATCAAGTAAGTCGTTAATAAAATCGGTGAATAGATGAGGCCACATAAGAGATCCCTCACGGACAGCACTCGTCATATCCTGCCAAATAAAGTAACAGATCATTATCCGTAAAATGCGTCTCCTGTCGCGCAAACAATTTCCTAACCAGGTCAATAAAACTGTATTTTGCTCCATGTCTGCCAGCTACTAATGATTTGTGAACTGGGGCTCATAAACCTCTTTACTCCTCAACAGTTAATTGGTTCCAATTATTTAGAAAATACTCCGAACTATCTCATAATGTTGCAAGGTGGATGCAGTCACACTTGGGCACAGTGAACTCGATTTGCCTTTTGTTTTGCCGACTTACTCCGTCTGTCTCTGTCCCTTTGGTTTGCTCCCGTTCCCATTTGCACTACGACCGGACCTTCTAACTTAGTGCGATCTTCAAACTTGGATCTACATCGCTCAATTGCTCCATCCGAGTCAATCGTAAATACGGTGAAAAGTTGAAGATCCAATACAGATATTTGAGGGACGGCAGTTGTCACATTTGACGCCACTGCTAAAGAGCATGTCGCTTGTGAGAGGGAGAATATTTCTGGCGTGAAGCCGGTTTGAGGCAGTTAAACTGGATTTGTGGGAGAAATGAGCTGCACAGGCTGGATTATGGACAAGAAAATGGAATTTGTCGAAGGTGCAATGATGCACTGCAGCCAATGAAAGTCCTTTTGTGAGATTGAGTCAGCAAGTGCCCGGATAGCTCAGTCGGTAGAGCATCAGACTTTTAATCTGAGGGTCCAGGGTTCAAGTCCCTGTTCGGGCGCTGTTTTTGAATGACGATATTCATTTCTGCATTCGTGCTCTGATCCTTTAGCAATGAGAATAACAACAGAACAAGGCATTTTAACCGCTCGAGCCTTTCTGCCGTTCAATTGGATCTGCGATCGAACTCCGTTTGCATCCCTTTGCTCCAGATTCCTTAATACTTTGGTTAACCAACATCTGTCAATCTCAAGTTTAACATTGCCAACTGACCCAGATTTAAATGCTGTTTGCGGAAGTGTGTTACAAATTTCTGCCACTCATTCCATGTAGAAGCCTTTCCTAACTTCTCTCCTGAAAGGCTTGGAACTAATGTTGAGTCTGTGTCCCGTACTCCTAGGCGGGCCAATCATCGGAAATAGCTTCGCTCTATCGACACTATCAGTTCCACCTAATATCGTGAATACTTCAATCAAATCACCACGTCAGCATTTAAATTCCAAGGAATATATCCCTAGTTTGTGCAATCTCCCATTGTAATTTGTCCCTTGGACTCTGTGTATCATTCTGGTAAATCTACGCTTCACTTTTTAAGCCTAATACTAAGGTGTGATGCCCAGAACTGCACACAGTACTCCAGGTGTGGTCTAACCAGTGCTTTGTATGGCTGTTGCATAATTTCTCCCCCTTATATTGTCATCCTATAGACATAAGTATCACCTTTCATTCAGCCTTTTTCATTCTTTTCTGTACCTGTCCATGACCATTAAATGATATATGTACATGGACCCTTAAGTCTATTTGGATCTCAACTGTTTCCAGCTTAACATTGTATAGAGTGTATTCTAAAAGCCCCTTTTTATTTCCGAAGTGGATGACATCACATTTCGCTAATATTTAAATCAATTTGCCACAGATTTGCCATTCACATAATCGATGAATATCTGGGCAAATTTCTTGCTTCCACCTGTACTGCTTATAATGCCGCCTATCTATTTTGTCATCATTAAACTTGAATGTTTGGCTCTCAATCCCATCAAGTAAGTCGTTAATAAAATCGGTGAATGGATGAGGCCACATAAGAGATCCCTCACGGACGCACTCGTCATATCCTGCCAAATAAAGTAACAGATCATTATCCGTAAAATGCGTCTCCTGTCGCGCAAACAATTTCCTAACCAGGTCAATAAAACTGTATTTTGCTCCATGTCTGCCAGCTACTAATGATTTGTGAACTGGGGCTCATAAACCTCTTTACTCCTCAACAGTTAATTGGTTCCAATTATTTAGAAAATACTCCGAACTATCTCATAATGTTGCAAGGTGGATGCAGTCACACTTGGGCACAGTGAACTCGATTTGCCTTTTGTTTTGCCGACTTACTCCGTCTGTCTCTGTCCCTTTGGTTTGCTCCCGTTCCCATTTGCACTACGACCGGACCTTCTAACTTAGTGCGATCTTCAAACTTGGATCTACATCGCTCAATTGCTCCATCCGAGTCAATCGTAAATACGGTGAAAAGTTGAAGATCCAATACAGATATTTGAGGGACGGCAGTTGTCACATTTGACGCCACTGCTAAAGAGCATGTCGCTTGTGAGAGGGAGAATATTTCTGGCGTGAAGCCGGTTTGAGGCAGTTAAACTGGATTTGTGGGAGAAATGAGCTGCACAGGCTGGATTATGGACAAGAAAATGGAATTTGTCGAAGGTGCAATGATGCACTGCAGCCAATGAAAGTCCTTTGTGAGATTGAGTCAGCAAGTGCCCGGATAGCTCAGTCGGTAGAGCATCAGACTTTTAATCTGAGGGTCCAGGGTTCAAGTCCCTGTTCGGGCGCTGTTTTTGAATGACGATATTCATTTCTGCATTCGTGCTCTGATCCTTTCAGCAATGAGAATAACAACAGAACAAGGCATTTTAACCGCTCGAGCCTTTCTGCCGTTCAATTGGATCTGCGATCGAACTCCGTTTGCATCCCTTTGCTCCAGATTCCTTAATACTTTGGTTAACCAACATCTGTCAATCTCAAGTTTAACATTGCCAACTGACCCAGATTTAAATGCTGTTTGCGGAAGTGTGTTACAAATTTCTGCCACTCATTCCATGTAGAAGCCTTTCCTAACTTCTCTCCTGAAAGGCTTGGAACTAATGTTGAGTCTGTGTCCCGTACTCCTAGGCGGGCCAATCATCGGAAATAGCTTCGCTCTATCGACACTATCAGTTCCACCTAATATCGTGAATACTTCAATCAAATCACCACGTCAGCATTTAAATTCCAAGGAATATATCCCTAGTTTGTGCAATCTCCCATTGTAATTTGTCCCTTGGACTCTGTGTATCATTCTGGTAAATCTACGCTTCACTTTTAAGCCTAATACTAAGGTGTGATGCCCAGAACTGCACACAGTACTCCAGGTGTGGTCTAACCAGTGCTTTGTATGGCTGTTGCATAATTTCTCCCCCTTATATTGTCATCCTATAGACATAAGTATCACCTTTCATTCAGCCTTTTTCATTCTTTTCTGTACCTGTCCATGACCATTAAATGATATATGTACATGGACCTTAAGTCTATTTGGATCTCAACTGTTTCCAGCTTAACATTGTATAGAGTGTATTCTAAAAGCCCCTTTTTATTTCCGAAGTGGATGACATCACATTTCGCTAATATTTCAATCAATTTGCCACAGATTTGCCCATTCACATAATCGATGAATATCTGGGCAAATTTCTTGCTTCCACCTGTACTGCTTATAATGCCGCCTATCTATTTTGTCATCATTAAACTTGAATGTTTGGCTCTCAATCCCATCAAGTAAGTCGTTAATAAAATCGGTGAATGGATGAGGCCACATAAGAGATCCCTCACGGACAGCACTCGTCATATCCTGCCAAATAAAGTAACAGATCATTATCCGTAAAATGCGTCTCCTGTCGCGCAAACAATTTCCTAACCAGGTCAATAAAATTGTATTTTGCTCCATGTCTGCCAGCTACTAATGATTTGTGAACTGGGGCTCATAAACCTCTTTACTCCTCAACAGTTAATTGGTTCCAATTATTTAGAAAATACTCCGAACTATCTCATAATGTTGCAAGGTGGATGCAGTCACACTTGGGCACAGTGAACTCGATTTGCCTTTTGTTTTGCCGACTTACTCCGTCTGTCTCTGTCCCTTTGGTTTGCTCCCGTTCCCATTTGCACTACGACCGGACCTTCTAACTTAGTGCGATCTTCAAACTTGGATCTACATCGCTCAATTGCTCCATCCGAGTCAATCGTAAATACGGTGAAAAGTTGAAGATCCAATACAGATATTTGAGGGACGGCAGTTGTCACATTTGACGCCACTGCTAAAGAGCATGTCGCTTGTGAGAGGGAGAATATTTCTGGCGTGAAGCCGGTTTGAGGCAGTTAAACTGGATTTGTGGGAGAAATGAGCTGCACAGGCTGGATTATGGACAAGAAAATGGAATTTGTCGAAGGTGCAATGATGCACTGCAGCCAATGAAAGTCCTTTTGTGAGATTGAGTCAGCAAGTGCCCGGATAGCTCAGTCGGTAGAGCATCAGACTTTTAATCTGAGGGTCCAGGGTTCAAGTCCCTGTTCGGGCGCTGTTTTTGAATGACGATATTCATTTCTGCATTCGTGCTCTGATCCTTTAGCAATGAGAATAACAACAGAACAAGGCATTTTAACCGCTCGAGCCTTTCTGCCGTTCAATTGGATCTGCGATCGAACTCCGTTTGCATCCCTTTGCTCCAGATTCCTTAATACTTTGGTTAACCAACATCTGTCAATCTCAAGTTTAACATTGCCAACTGACCCAGATTTAAATGCTGTTTGCGGAAGTGTGTTACAAATTTCTGCCACTCATTCCATGTAGAAGCCTTTCCTAACTTCTCTCCTGAAAGGCTTGGAACTAATGTTGAGTCTGTGTCCCGTACTCCTAGGCGGGCCAATCATCGGAAATAGCTTCGCTCTATCGACACTATCAGTTCCACCTAATATCGTGAATACTTCAATCAAATCACCACGTCAGCATTTAAATTCCAAGGAATATATCCCTAGTTTGTGCAATCTCCCATTGTAATTTGTCCCTTGGACTCTGTGTATCATTCTGGTAAATCTACGCTTCACTTTTTAAGCCTAATACTAAGGTGTGATGCCCAGAACTGCACACAGTACTCCAGGTGTGGTCTAACCAGTGCTTTGTATGGCTGTTGCATAATTTCTCCCCCTTATATTGTCATCCTATAGACATAAGTATCACCTTTCATTCAGCCTTTTTCATTCTTTTCTGTACCTGTCCATGACCATTAAATGATATATGTACATGGACCCTTAAGTCTATTTGGATCTCAACTGTTTCCAGCTTAACATTGTATAGAGTGTATTCTAAAAGCCCCTTTTTATTTCCGAAGTGGATGACATCACATTTCGCTAATATTTAAATCAATTTGCCACAGATTTGCCCATTCACATAATCGATGAATATCTGGGCAAATTTCTTGCTTCCACCTGTACTGCTTATAATGCCGCCTATCTATTTTGTCATCATTAAACTTGAATGTTTGGCTCTCAATCCCATCAAGTAAGTCGTTAATAAAATCGGTGAATGGATGAGGCCACATAAGAGATCCCTCACGGACAGCACTCGTCATATCCTGCCAAATAAAGTAACAGATCATTATCCGTAAAATGCGTCTCCTGTCGCGCAAACAATTTCCTAACCAGGTCAATAAAACTGTATTTTGCTCCATGTCTGCCAGCTACTAATGATTTGTGAACTGGGGCTCATAAACCTCTTTACTCCTCAACAGTTAATTGGTTCCAATTATTTAGAAAATACTCCGAACTATCTCATAATGTTGCAAGGTGGATGCAGTCACACTTGGGCACAGTGAACTCGATTTGCCTTTTGTTTTGCCGACTTACTCCGTCTGTCTCTGTCCCTTTGGTTTGCTCCCGTTCCCATTTGCACTACGACCGGACCTTCTAACTTAGTGCGATCTTCAAACTTGGATCTACATCGCTCAATTGCTCCATCCGAGTCAATCGTAAATACGGTGAAAAGTTGAAGATCCAATACAGATATTTGAGGGACGGCAGTTGTCACATTTGACGCCACTGCTAAAGAGCATGTCGCTTGTGAGAGGGAGAATATTTCTGGCGTGAAGCCGGTTTGAGGCAGTTAAACTGGATTTGTGGGAGAAATGAGCTGCACAGGCTGGATTATGGACAAGAAAATGGAATTTGTCGAAGGTGCAATGATGCACTGCAGCCAATGAAAGTCCTTTTGTGAGATTGAGTCAGCAAGTGCCCGGATAGCTCAGTCGGTAGAGCATCAGACTTTTAATCTGAGGGTCCAGGGTTCAAGTCCCTGTTCGGGCGCTGTTTTTGAATGACGATATTCATTTCTGCATTCGTGCTCTGATCCTTCAGCAATGAGAATAACAACAGAACAAGGCATTTTAACCGCTCGAGCCTTTCTGCCGTTCAATTGGATCTGCGATCGAACTCCGTTTGCATCCCTTTGCTCCAGATTCCTTAATACTTTGGTTAACCAACATCTGTCAATCTCAAGTTTAACATTGCCAACTGACCCAGATTTAAATGCTGTTTGCGGAAGTGTGTTACAAATTTCTGCCACTCATTCCATGTAGAAGCCTTTCCAAACTTCTCTCCTGAAAGGCTTGGAACTAATGTTGAGTCTGTGTCCCGTACTCCTAGGCGGGCCAATCATCGGAAATAGCTTCGCTCTATCGACACTATCAGTTCCACCTAATATCGTGAATACTTCAATCAAATCACCACGTCAGCATTTAAATTCCAAGGAATATATCCCTAGTTTGTGCAATCTCCCATTGTAATTTGTCCCTTGGACTCTGTGTATCATTCTGGTAAATCTACGCTTCACTTTTTAAGCCTAATACTAAGGTGTGATGCCCAGAACTGCACACAGTACTCCAGGTGTGGTCTAACCAGTGCTTTGTATGGCTGTTGCATAATTTCTCCCCCTTATATTGTCATCCTATAGACATAAGTATCACCTTTCATTCAGCCTTTTTCATTCTTTTCTGTACCTGTCCATGACCATTAAATGATATATGTACATGGACCTTAAGTCTATTTGGATCTCAACTGTTTCCAGCTTAACATTGTATAGAGTGTATTCTAAAAGCCCCTTTTTATTTCCGAAGTGGATGACATCACATTTCGCTAATATTTAATCAATTTGCCACAGATTTGCCCATTCACATAATCGATGAATATCTGGGCAAATTTCTTGCTTCCACCTGTACTGCTTATAATGCCGCCTATCTATTTTGTCATCATTAAACTTGAATGTTTGGCTCTCAATCCCATCAAGTAAGTCGTTAATAAAATCGGTGAATGGATGAGGCCACATAAGAGATCCCTCACGGACAGCACTCGTCATATCCTGCCAAATAAAGTTCAGATCATTATCCGTAAAATGCGTCTCCTGTCGCGCAAACAATTTCCTAACCAGGTCAATAAAACTGTATTTTGCTCCATGTCTGCCAGCTACTAATGATTTGTGAACTGGGGCTCATAAACCTCTTTACTCCTCAACAGTTAATTGGTTCCAATTATTAGAAAATACTCCGAACTATCTCATAATGTTGCAAGGTGGATGCAGTCACACTTGGGCACAGTGAACTCGATTTGCCTTTTGTTTTGCGGACTTACTCCGTCTGTCTCTGTCCCTTTGGTTTGCTCCCGTTCCCATTTGCACTACGACCGGACCTTCTAACTTAGTGCGATCTTCAAACTTGGATCTACATCGCTCAATTGCTCCATCCGAGTCAATCGTAAATACGGTGAAAAGTTGAAGATCCAATACAGATATTTGAGGGACGGCAGTTGTCACATTTGACGCCACTGCTAAAGAGCATGTCGCTTGTGAGAGGGAGAATATTTCTGGCGTGAAGCCGGTTTGAGGCAGTTAAACTGGATTTGTGGGAGAAATGAGCTGCACAGGCTGGATTATGGACAAGAAAATGGAATTTGTCGAAGGTGCAATGATGCACTGCAGCCAATGAAAGTCCTTTTGTGAGATTGAGTCAGCAAGTGCCCGGATAGCTCAGTCGGTAGAGCATCAGACTTTTAATCTGAGGGTCCAGGGTTCAAGTCCCTGTTCGGGCGCTGTTTTTGAATGACGATATTCATTTCTGCATTCGTGCTCTGATCCTTTAGCAATGAGAATAACAACAGAACAAGGCATTTTAACCGCTCGAGCCTTTCTGCCGTTCAATTGGATCTGCGATCGAACTCCGTTTGCATCCCTTTGCTCCAGATTCCTTAATACTTTGGTTAACCAACATCTGTCAATCTCAAGTTTAACATTGCCAACTGACCCAGATTTAAATGCTGTTTGCGGAAGTGTGTTACAAATTTCTGCCACTCATTCCATGTAGAAGCCTTTCCTAACTTCTCTCCTGAAAGGCTTGGAACTAATGTTGAGTCTGTGTCCCGTACTCCTAGGCGGGCCAATCATCGGAAATAGCTTCGCTCTATCGACACTATCAGTTCCACCTAATATCGTGAATACTTCAATCAAATCACCACGTCAGCATTTAAATTCCAAGGAATATATCCCTAGTTTGTGCAATCTCCCATTGTAATTTGTCCCTTGGACTCTGTGTATCATTCTGGTAAATCTACGCTTCACTTTTTAAGCCTAATACTAAGGTGTGATGCCCAGAACTGCACACAGTACTCCAGGTGTGGTCTAACCAGTGCTTTGTATGGCTGTTGCATAATTTCTCCCCCTTATATTGTCATCCTATAGAATAAGTATCACCTTTCATTCAGCCTTTTTCATTCTTTCTGTACCTGTCCATGACCATTAAATGATATATGTACATGGACCCTTAAGTCTATTTGGATCTCAACTGTTTCCAGCTTAACATTGTATAGAGTGTATTCTAAAAGCCCCTTTTTATTTCCGAAGTGGATGACATCACATTTCGCTAATATTTAAATCAATTTGCCACAGATTTGCCCATTCACATAATCGATGAATATCTGGGCAAATTTCTTGCTTCCACCTGTACTGCTTATAATGCCGCCTATCTATTTTGTCATCATTAAACTTGAATGTTTGGCTCTCAATCCCATCAAGTAAGTCGTTAATAAAATCGGTGAATAGATGAGGCCACATAAGAGATCCCTCACGGACAGCACTCGTCATATCCTGCCAAATAAAGTAACAGATCATTATCCGTAAAATGCGTCTCCTGTCGCGCAAACAATTTCCTAACCAGGTCAATAAAACTGTATTTTGCTCCATGTCTGCCAGCTACTAATGATTTGTGAACTGGGGCTCATAAACCTCTTTACTCCTCAACAGTTAATTGGTTCCAATTATTTAGAAAATACTCCGAACTATCTCATAATGTTGCAAGGTGGATGCAGTCACACTTGGGCACAGTGAACTCGTTTTGCCTTTTGTTTTGCCGACTTACTCCGACTGTCTCTGTCCCTTTGGTTTGCTCCCGTTCCCATTTGCACTACGACCGGACCTTCTAACTTAGTGCGATCTTCAAACTTGGATCTACATCGCTCAATTGCTCCATCCGAGTCAATCGTAAATACGGTGAAAAGTTGAAGATCCAATACAGATATTTGAGGGACGGCAGTTGTCACATTTGACGCCACTGCTAAAGAGCATGTCGCTTGTGAGAGGGAGAATATTTCTGGCGTGAAGCCGGTTTGAGGCAGTTAAACTGGATTTGTGGGAGAAATGAGCTGCACAGGCTGGATTATGGACAAGAAAATGGAATTTGTCGAAGGTGCAATGATGCACTGCAGCCAATGAAAGTCCTTTGTGAGATTGAGTCAGCAAGTGCCCGGATAGCTCAGTCGGTAGAGCATCAGACTTTTAATCTGAGGGTCCAGGGTTCAAGTCCCTGTTCGGGCGCTGTTTTTGAATGACGATATTCATTTCTGCATTCGTGCTCTGATCCTTTAGCAATGAGAATAACAACAGAACAAGGCATTTTAACCGCTCGAGCCTTTCTGCCGTTCAATTGGATCTGCGATCGAACTCCGTTTGCATCCCTTTGCTCCAGATTCCTTAATACTTTGGTTAACCAACATCTGTCAATCTCAAGTTTAACATTGCCAACTGACCCAGATTTAAATGCTGTTTGCGGAAGTGTGTTACAAATTTCTGCCACTCATTCCATGTAGAAGCCTTTCCTAACTTCTCTCCTGAAAGGCTTGGAACTAATGTTGAGTCTGTGTCCCGTACTCCTAGGCGGGCCAATCATCGGAAATAGCTTCGCTCTATCGACACTATCAGTTCCACCTAATATCGTGAATACTTCAATCAAATCACCACGTCAGCATTTAAATTCCAAGGAATATATCCCTAGTTTGTGCAATCTCCCATTGTAATTTGTCCCTTGGACTCTGTGTATCATTCTGGTAAATCTACGCTTCACTTTTTAAGCCTAATACTAAGGTGTGATGCCCAGAACTGCACACAGTACTCCAGGTGTGGTCTAACCAGTGCTTTGTATGGCTGTTGCATAATTTCTCCCCCTTATATTGTCATCCTATAGACATAAGTATCACCTTTCATTCAGCCTTTTTCATTCCTTTCTGTACCTGTCCATGACCATTAAATGATATATGTACATGGACCCTTAAGTCTATTTGGATCTCAACTGTTTCCAGCTTAACATTGTATAGAGTGTATTCTAAAAGCCCCTTTTTATTTCCGAAGTGGATGACATCACATTTCGCTAATATTTCAATCAATTTGCCACAGATTTGCCCATTCACATAATCGATGAATATCTGGGCAAATTTCTTGCTTCCACCTGTACTGCTTATAATGCCGCCTATCTATTTTGTCATCATTAAACTTGAATGTTTGGCTCTCAATCCCATCAAGTAAGTCGTTAATAAAATCGGTGAATGGATGAGGCCACATAAGAGATCCCTCACGGACAGCACTCGTCATATCCTGCCAAATAAAGTTCAGATCATTATCCGTAAAATGCGTCTCCTGTCGCGCAAACAATTTCCTAACCAGGTCAATAAAATTGTATTTTGCTCCATGTCTGCCAGCTACTAATGATTTGTGAACTGGGGCTCATAAACCTCTTTACTCCTCAACAGTTAATTGGTTCCAATTATTTAGAAAATACTCCGAACTATCTCATAATGTTGCAAGGTGGATGCAGTCACACTTGGGCACAGTGAACTCGTTTTGCCTTTTGTTTTGCCGACTTACTCCGACTGTCTCTGTCCCTTTGGTTTGCTCCCGTTCCCATTTGCACTACGACCGGACCTTCTAACTTAGTGCGATCTTCAAACTTGGATCTACATCGCTCAATTGCTCCATCCGAGTCAATCGTAAATACGGTGAAAAGTTGAAGATCCAATACAGATATTTGAGGGACGGCAGTTGTCACATTTGACGCCACTGCTAAAGAGCATGTCGCTTGTGAGAGGGAGAATATTTCTGGCGTGAAGCCGGTTTGAGGCAGTTAAACTGGATTTGTGGGAGAAATGAGCTGCACAGGCTGGATTATGGACAAGAAAATGGAATTTGTCGAAGGTGCAATGATGCACTGCAGCCAATGAAAGTCCTTTGTGAGATTGAGTCAGCAAGTGCCCGGATAGCTCAGTCGGTAGAGCATCAGACTTTTAATCTGAGGGTCCAGGGTTCAAGTCCCTGTTCGGGCGCTGTTTTTGAATGACGATATTCATTTCTGCATTCGTGCTCTGATCCTTTAGCAATGAGAATAACAACAGAACAAGGCATTTTAACCGCTCGAGCCTTTCTGCCGTTCAATTGGATCTGCGATCGAACTCCGTTTGCATCCCTTTGCTCCAGATTCCTTCATACTTTGGTTAACCAACATCTGTCAATCTCAAGTTTAACATTGCCAACTGACCCAGATTTAAATGCTGTTTGCGGAAGTGTGTTACAAATTTCTGCCACTCATTCCATGTAGAAGCCTTTCCTAACTTCTCTCCTGAAAGGCTTGGAACTAATGTTGAGTCTGTGTCCCGTACTCCTAGGCGGGCCAATCATCGGAAATAGCTTCGCTCTATCGACACTATCAGTTCCACCTAATATCGTGAATACTTCAATCAAATCACCACGTCAGCATTTAAATTCCAAGGAATATATCCCTAGTTTGTGCAATCTCCCATTGTAATTTGTCCCTTGGACTCTGTGTATCATTCTGGTAAATCTACGCTTCACTTTTTAAGCCTAATACTAAGGTGTGATGCCCAGAACTGCACACAGTACTCCAGGTGTGGTCTAACCAGTGCTTTGTATGGCTGTTGCATAATTTCTCCCCCTTATATTGTCATCCTATAGACATAAGTATCACCTTTCATTCAGCCTTTTTCATTCCTTTCTGTACCTGTCCATGACCATTAAATGATATATGTACATGGACCCTTAAGTCTATTTGGATCTCAACTGTTTCCAGCTTAACATTGTATAGAGTGTATTCTAAAAGCCCCTTTTTATTTCCGAAGTGGATGACATCACATTTCGCTAATATTTAAATCAATTTGCCACAGATTTGCCCATTCACATAATCGATGAATATCTGGGCAAATTTCTTGCTTCCACCTGTACTGCTTATAATGCCGCCTATCTATTTTGTCATCATTAAACTTGAATGTTTGGCTCTCAATCCCATCAAGTAAGTCGTTAATAAAATCGGTGAATGGATGAGGCCACATAAGAGATCCCTCACGGACAGCACTCGTCATATCCTGCCAAATAAAGTTCAGATCATTATCCGTAAAATGCGTCTCCTGTCGCGCAAACAATTTCCTAACCAGGTCAATAAAACTGTATTTTGCTCCATGTCTAATGATTTGTGAACTGGGGCTCATAAACCTCTTTACTCCTCAACAGTTAATTGGTTCCAATTATTTAGAAAATACTCCGAACTATCTCATAATGTTGCAAGGTGGATGCAGTCACACTTGGGCACAGTGAACTCGATTTGCCTTTTGTTTGCCGACTTACTCCGTCTGTCTCTGTCCCTTTGGTTTGCTCCCGTTCCCATTTGCACTACGACCGGACCTTCTAACTTAGTGCGATCTTCAAACTTGGATCTACATCGCTCAATTGCTCCATCCGAGTCAATCGTAAATACGGTGAAAAGTTGAAGATCCAATACAGATATTTGAGGGACGGCAGTTGTCACATTTGACGCCACTGCTAAAGAGCATGTCGCTTGTGAGAGGGAGAATATTTCTGGCGTGAAGCCGGTTTGAGGCAGTTAAACTGGATTTGTGGGAGAAATGAGCTGCACAGGCTGGATTATGGACAAGAAAATGGAATTTGTCGAAGGTGCAATGATGCACTGCAGCCAATGAAAGTCCTTTTGTGAGATTGAATTAGCAAGTGCCCGGATAGCTCAGTCGGTAGAGCATCAGACTTTTAATCTGAGGGTCCAGGGTTCAAGTCCCTGTTCGGGCGCTGTTTTTGAATGACGATATTCATTTCTGCATTCGTGCTCTGATCCTTCAGCAATGAGAATAACAACAGAACAAGGCATTTTAACCGCTCGAGCCTTTCTGCCGTTCAATTGGATCTGCGATCGAACTCCGTTTGCATCCCTTTGCTCCAGATTCCTTAATACTTTGGTTAACCAACATCTGTCAATCTCAAGTTTAACATTGCCAACTGACCCAGATTTAAATGCTGTTTGCGGAAGTGTGTTACAAATTTCTGCCACTCATTCCATGTAGAATCCTTTCCTAACTTCTCTCCTGAAAGGCTTGGAACTAATGTTGAGTCTGTGTCCCGTACTCCTAGGCGGGCCAATCATCGGAAATAGCTTCGCTATATCGACACTATCAGTTCCACCTAATATCGTGAATACTTCAATCAAATCACCACGTCAGCATTTAAATTCCAAGGAATATATCCCTAGTTTGTGCAATCTCCCATTGTAATTTGTCCCTTGGACTCTGTGTATCATTCTGGTAAATCTACGCTTCACTTTTTAAGCCTAATACTAAGGTGTGATGCCCAGAACTGCACACAGTACTCCAGGTGTGGTCTAACCAGTGCTTTGTATGGCTGTTGCATAATTTCTCCCCCTTATATTGTCATCCTATAGACATAAGTATCACCTTTCATTCAGCCTTTTTCATTCCTTTCTGTACCTGTCCATGACCATTAAATGATATATGTACATGGA
Source organism: Squalus acanthias (assembly GCA_030390025.1). Taxonomy (NCBI): domain Eukaryota; kingdom Metazoa; phylum Chordata; class Chondrichthyes; order Squaliformes; family Squalidae; genus Squalus; species Squalus acanthias. Next base: position 2,343,904 of record JASTWF010000033.1, on the reverse strand, counting down.
CCCTTAAGTCTATTTGGATCTCAACTGTTTCCAGCTTAACATTGTATAGAGTGTATTCTAAAAGCCCCTTTTTATTTCCGAAGTGGATGACATCACATTTCGCTAATATTTAAATCAATTTGCCACAGATTTGCCCATTCACATAATCGATGAATATCTGGGCAAATTTCTTGCTTCCACCTGTACTGCTTATAATGCCGCCTATCTATTTTGTCATCATTAAACTTGAATGTTTGGCTCTCAATCCCATCAAGTAAGTCGTTAATAAAATCGGTGAATGGATGAGGCCACATAAGAGATCCCTCACGGACAGCACTCGTCATATCCTGCCAAATAAAGTAACAGATCATTATCCGTAAAATGCGTCTCCTGTCGCGCAAACAATTTCCTAACCAGGTCAATAAAACTGTATTTTGCTCCATGTCTGCCAGCTACTAATGATTTGTGAACTGGGGCTCATAAACCTCTTTACTCCTCAACAGTTAATTGGTTCCAATTATTTAGAAAATACTCCGAACTATCTCATAATGTTGCAAGGTGGATGCAGTCACACTTGGGCACAGTGAACTCGATTTGCCTTTTGTTTTGCCGACTTACTCCGTCTGTCTCTGTCCCTTTGGTTTGCTCCCGTTCCCATTTGCACTACGACCGGACCTTCTAACTTAGTGCGATCTTCAAACTTGGATCTACATCGCTCAATTGCTCCATCCGAGTCAATCGTAAATACGGTGAAAAGTTGAAGATCCAATACAGATATTTGAGGGACGGCAGTTGTCACATTTGACGCCACTGCTAAAGAGCATGTCGCTTGTGAGAGGGAGAATATTTCTGGCGTGAAGCCGGTTTGAGGCAGTTAAACTGGATTTGTGGGAGAAATGAGCTGCACAGGCTGGATTATGGACAAGAAAATGGAATTTGTCGAAGGTGCAATGATGCACTGCAGCCAATGAAAGTCCTTTTGTGAGATTGAGTCAGCAAGTGCCCGGATAGCTCAGTCGGTAGAGCATCAGACTTTTAATCTGAGGGTCCAGGGTTCAAGTCCCTGTTCGGGCGCTGTTTTTGAATGACGATATTCATTTCTGCATTCGTGCTCTGATCCTTCAGCAATGAGAATAACAACAGAACAAGGCATTTTAACCGCTCGAGCCTTTCTGCCGTTCAATTGGATCTGCGATCGAACTCCGTTTGCATCCCTTTGCTCCAGATTCCTTAATACTTTGGTTAACCAACATCTGTCAATCTCAAGTTTAACATTGCCAACTGACCCAGATTTAAATGCTGTTTGCGGTAGTGTGTTACAAATTTCTGCCACTCATTCCATGTAGAATCCTTTCCTAACTTCTCTCCTGAAAGGCTTGGAACTAATGTTGAGTCTGTGTCCCGTACTCCTAGGCGGGCCAATCATCGGAAATAGCTTCGCTCTATCGACACTATCAGTTCCACCTAATATCGTGAATACTTCAATCAAATCACCACGTCAGCATTTAAATTCCAAGGAATATATCCCTAGTTTGTGTAATCTCCCATTGTAATTTGTCCCTTGGACTCTGTGTATCATTCTGGTAAATCTACGCTTCACTTTTTAAGCCTAATACTAAGGTGTGATGCCCAGAACTGCACACAGTACTCCAGGTGTGGTCTAACCAGTGCTTTGTATGGCTGTTGCATAATTTCTCCCCCTTATATTGTCATCCTATAGACATAAGTATCACCTTTCATTCAGCCTTTTTCATTCTTTTCTGTACCTGTCCATGACCATTAAATGATATATGTACATGGACCCTTAAGTCTATTTGGATCTCAACTGTTTCCAGCTTAACATTGTATAGAGTGTATTCTAAAAGCCCCTTTTTATTTCCGAAGTGGATGACATCACATTTCGCTAATATTTAAATCAATTTGCCACAGATTTGCCCATTCACATAATCGATGAATATCTGGGCAAATTTCTTGCTTCCACCTGTACTGCTTATAATGCCGCCTATCTATTTTGTCATCATTAAACTTGAATGTTTGGCTCTCAATCCCATCAAGTAAGTCGTTAATAAAATCGGTGAATGGATGAGGCCACATAAGAGATCCCTCACGGACAGCACTCGTCATATCCTGCCAAATAAAGTAACAGATCATTATCCGTAAAATGCGTCTCCTGTCGCGCAAACAATTTCCTAACCAGGTCAATAAAACTGTATTTTGCTCCATGTCTGCCAGCTACTAATGATTTGTGAACTGGGGCTCATAAACCTCTTTACTCCTCAACAGTTAATTGGTTCCAATTATTTAGAAAATACTCCGAACTATCTCATAATGTTGCAAGGTGGATGCAGTCACACTTGGGCACAGTGAACTCGTTTTGCCTTTTGTTTTGCCGACTTACTCCGACTGTCTCTGTCCCTTTGGTTTGCTCCCGTTCCCATTTGCACTACGACCGGACCTTCTAACTTAGTGCGATCTTCAAACTTGGATCTACATCGCTCAATTGCTCCATCCGAGTCAATCGTAAATACGGTGAAAAGTTGAAGATCCAATACAGATATTTGAGGGACGGCAGTTGTCACATTTGACGCCACTGCTAAAGAGCATGTCGCTTGTGAGAGGGAGAATATTTCTGGCGTGAAGCCGGTTTGAGGCAGTTAAACTGGATTTGTGGGAGAAATGAGCTGCACAGGCTGGATTATGGACAAGAAAATGGAATTTGTCGAAGGTGCAATGATGCACTGCAGCCAATGAAAGTCCTTTGTGAGATTGAGTCAGCAAGTGCCCGGATAGCTCAGTCGGTAGAGCATCAGACTTTTAATCTGAGGGTCCAGGGTTCAAGTCCCTGTTCGGGCGCTGTTTTTGAATGACGATATTCATTTCTGCATTCGTGCTCTGATCCTTCAGCAATGAGAATAACAACAGAACAAGGCATTTTAACCGCTCGAGCCTTTCTGCCGTTCAATTGGATCTGCGATCGAACTCCGTTTGCATCCCTTTGCTCCAGATTCCTTCATACTTTGGTTAACCAACATCTGTCAATCTCAAGTTTAACATTGCCAACTGACCCAGATTTAAATGCTGTTTGCGGAAGTGTGTTACAAATTTCTGCCACTCATTCCATGTAGAAGCCTTTCCTAACTTCTCTCCTGAAAGGCTTGGAACTAATGTTGAGTCTGTGTCCCGTACTCCTAGGCGGGCCAATCATCGGAAATAGCTTCGCTCTATCGACACTATCAGTTCCACCTAATATCGTGAATACTTCAATCAAATCACCACGTCAGCATTTAAATTCCAAGGAATATATCCCTAGTTTGTGCAATCTCCCATTGTAATTTGTCCCTTGGACTCTGTGTATCATTCTGGTAAATCTACGCTTCACTTTTTAAGCCTAATACTAAGGTGTGATGCCCAGAACTGCACACAGTACTCCAGGTGTGGTCTAACCAGTGCTTTGTATGGCTGTTGCATAATTTCTCCCCCTTATATTGTCATCCTATAGACATAAGTATCACCTTTCATTCAGCCTTTTTCATTCCTTTCTGTACCTGTCCATGACCATTAAATGATATATGTACATGGACCCTTAAGTCTATTTGGATCTCAACTGTTTCCAGCTTAACATTGTATAGAGTGTATTCTAAAAGCCCCTTTTTATTTCCGAAGTGGATGACATCACATTTCGCTAATATTTAAATCAATTTGCCACAGATTTGCCCATTCACATAATCGATGAATATCTGGGCAAATTTCTTGCTTCCACCTGTACTGCTTATAATGCCGCCTATCTATTTTGTCATCATTAAACTTGAATGTTTGGCTCTCAATCCCATCAAGTAAGTCGTTAATAAAATCGGTGAATGGATGAGGCCACATAAGAGATCCCTCACGGACAGCACTCGTCATATCCTGCCAAATAAAGTTCAGATCATTTTCCGTAAAATGCGTCTCCTGTCGCGCAAACAATTTCCTAACCAGGTCAATAAAACTGTATTTTGCTCCATGTCTAATGATTTGTGAACTGGGGCTCATAAACCTCTTTACTCCTCAACAGTTAATTGGTTCCAATTATTTAGAAAATACTCCGAACTATCTCATAATGTTGCAAGGTGGATGCAGTCACACTTGGGCACAGTGAACTCGATTTGCCTTTTGTTTTGCCGACTTACTCCGTCTGTCTCTGTCCCTTTGGTTTGCTCCCGTTCCCATTTGCACTACGACCGGACCTTCTAACTTAGTGCGATCTTCAAACTTGGATCTACATCGCTCAATTGCTCCATCCGAGTCAATCGTAAATACGGTGAAAAGTTGAAGATCCAATACAGATATTTGAGGGACGGCAGTTGTCACATTTGACGCCACTGCTAAAGAGCATGTCGCTTGTGAGAGGGAGAATATTTCTGGCGTGAAGCCGGTTTGAGGCAGTTAAACTGGATTTGTGGGAGAAATGAGCTGCACAGGCTGGATTATGGACAAGAAAATGGAATTTGTCGAAGGTGCAATGATGCACTGCAGCCAATGAAAGTCCTTTTGTGAGATTGAATTAGCAAGTGCCCGGATAGCTCAGTCGGTAGAGCATCAGACTTTTAATCTGAGGGTCCAGGGTTCAAGTCCCTGTTCGGGCGCTGTTTTTGAATGACGATATTCATTTCTGCATTCGTGCTCTGATCCTTCAGCAATGAGAATAACAACAGAACAAGGCATTTTAACCGCTCGAGCCTTTCTGCCGTTCAATTGGATCTGCGATCGAACTCCGTTTGCATCCCTTTGCTCCAGATTCCTTAATACTTTGGTTAACCAACATCTGTCAATCTCAAGTTTAACATTGCCAACTGACCCAGATTTAAATGCTGTTTGCGGAAGTGTGTTACAAATTTCTGCCACTCATTCCATGTAGAAGCCTTTCCTAACTTCTCTCCTGAAAGGCTTGGAACTAATGTTGAGTCTGTGTCCCGTACTCCTAGGCGGGCCAATCATCGGAAATAGCTTCGCTCTATCGACACTATCAGTTCCACCTAATATCGTGAATACTTCAATCAAATCACCACGTCAGCATTTAAATTCCAAGGAATATATCCCTAGTTTGTGCAATCTCCCATTGTAATTTGTCCCTTGGACTCTGTGTATCATTCTGGTAAATCTACGCTTCACTTTTTAAGCCTAATACTAAGGTGTGATGCCCAGAACTGCACACAGTACTCCAGGTGTGGTCTAACCAGTGCTTTGTATGGCTGTTGCATAATTTCTCCCCCTTATATTGTCATCCTATAGACATAAGTATCACCTTTCATTCAGCCTTTTTCATTCCTTTCTGTACCTGTCCATGACCATTAAATGATATATGTACATGGACCCTTAAGTCTATTTGGATCTCAACTGTTTCCAGCTTAACATTGTATAGAGTGTATTCTAAAAGCCCCTTTTTATTTCCGAAGTGGATGACATCACATTTCGCTAATATTTAAATCAATTTGCCACAGATTTGCCCATTCACATAATCGATGAATATCTGGGCAAATTTCTTGCTTCCACCTGTACTGCTTATAATGCCGCCTATCTATTTTGTCATCATTAAACTTGAATGTTTGGCTCTCAATCCCATCAAGTAAGTCGTTAATAAAATCGGTGAATGGATGAGGCCACATAAGAGATCCCTCACGGACAGCACTCGTCATATCCTGCCAAATAAAGTTCAGATCATTTTCCGTAAAATGCGTCTCCTGTCGCGCAAACAATTTCCTAACCAGGTCAATAAAACTGTATTTTGCTCCATGTCTAATGATTTGTGAACTGGGGCTCATAAACCTCTTTACTCCTCAACAGTTAATTGGTTCCAATTATTTAGAAAATACTCCGAACTATCTCATAATGTTGCAAGGTGGATGCAGTCACACTTGGGGCACAGTGAACTCGATTTGCCTTTTGTTTTGCCGACTTACTCCGTCTGTCTCTGTCCCTTTGGTTTGCTCCCGTTCCCATTTGCACTACGACCGGACCTTCTAACTTAGTGCGATCTTCAAACTTGGATCTACATCGCTCAATTGCTCCATCCGAGTCAATCGTAAATACGGTGAAAAGTTGAAGATCCAATACAGATATTTGAGGGACGGCAGTTGTCACATTTGACGCCACTGCTAAAGAGCATGTCGCTTGTGAGAGGGAGAATATTTCTGGCGTGAAGCCGGTTTGAGGCAGTTAAACTGGATTTGTGGGAGAAATGAGCTGCACAGGCTGGATTATGGACAAGAAAATGGAATTTGTCGAAGGTGCAATGATGCACTGCAGCCAATGAAAGTCCTTTTGTGAGATTGAATTAGCAAGTGCCCGGATAGCTCAGTCGGTAGAGCATCAGACTTTTAATCTGAGGGTCCAGGGTTCAAGTCCCTGTTCGGGCGCTGTTTTTGAATGACGATATTCATTTCTGCATTCGTGCTCTGATCCTTCAGCAATGAGAATAACAACAGAACAAGGCATTTTAACCGCTCGAGCCTTTCTGCCGTTCAATTGGATCTGCGATCGAACTCCGTTTGCATCCCTTTGCTCCAGATTCCTTAATACTTTGGTTAACCAACATCTGTCAATCTCAAGTTTAACATTGCCAACTGACCCAGATTTAAATGCTGTTTGCGGAAGTGTGTTACAAATTTCTGCCACTCATTCCATGTAGAAGCCTTTCCTAACTTCTCTCCTGAAAGGCTTGGAACTAATGTTGAGTCTGTGTCCCGTACTCCTAGGCGGGCCAATCATCGGAAATAGCTTCGCTCTATCGACACTATCAGTTCCACCTAATATCGTGAATACTTCAATCAAATCACCACGTCAGCATTTAAATTCCAAGGAATATATCCCTAGTTTGTGCAATCTCCCATTGTAATTTGTCCCTTGGACTCTGTGTATCATTCTGGTAAATCTAAGCTTCACTTTTTAAGCCTAATACTAAGGTGTGATGCCCAGAACTGCACACAGTACTCCAGGTGTGGTCTAACCAGTGCTTTGTATGGCTGTTGCATAATTTCTCCCCCTTATATTGTCATCCTATAGACATAAGTATCACCTTTCATTCAGCCTTTTTCATTCCTTTCTGTACCTGTCCATGACCATTAAATGATATATGTACATGGACCCTTAAGTCTATTTGGATCTCAACTGTTTCCAGCTTAACATTGTATAGAGTGTATTCTAAAAGCCCCTTTTTATTTCCGAAGTGGATGACATCACATTTCGCTAATATTTAAATCAATTTGCCACAGATTTGCCCATTCACATAATCGATGAATATCTGGGCAAATTTCTTGCTTCCACCTGTACTGCTTATAATGCCGCCTATCTATTTTGTCATCATTAAACTTGAATGTTTGGCTCTCAATCCCATCAAGTAAGTCGTTAATAAAATCGGTGAATGGATGAGGCCACATAAGAGATCCCTCACGGACAGCACTCGTCATATCCTGCCAAATAAAGTTCAGATCATTATCCGTAAAATGCGTCTCCTGTCGCGCAAACAATTTCCTAACCAGGTCAATAAAACTGTATTTTGCTCCATGTCTAATGATTTGTGAACTGGGTCTCATAAACCTCTTTACTCCTCAACAGTTAATTGGTTCCAATTATTTAGAAAATACTCCGAACTATCTCATAATGTTGCAAGGTGGATGCAGTCACACTTGGGCACAGTGAACTCGATTTGCCTTTTGTTTTGCCGACTTACTCCGTCTGTCTCTGTCCCTTTGGTTTGCTCCCGTTCCCATTTGCACTACGACCGGACCTTCTAACTTAGTGCGATCTTCAAACTTGGATCTACATCGCTCAATTGCTCCATCCGAGTCAATCGTAAATACGGTGAAAAGTTGAAGATCCAATACAGATATTTGAGGGACGGCAGTTGTCACATTTGACGCCACTGCTAAAGAGCATGTCGCTTGTGAGAGGGAGAATATTTCTGGCGTGAAGCCGGTTTGAGGCAGTTAAACTGGATTTGTGGGAGAAATGAGCTGCACAGGCTGGATTATGGACAAGAAAATGGAATTTGTCGAAGGTGCAATGATGCACTGCAGCCAATGAAAGTCCTTTTGTGAGATTGAGTCAGCAAGTGCCCGGATAGCTCAGTCGGTAGAGCATCAGACTTTTAATCTGAGGGTCCAGGGTTCAAGTCCCTGTTCGGGCGCTGTTTTTGAATGACGATATTCATTTCTGCATTCGTGCTCTGATCCTTCAGCAATGAGAATAACAACAGAACAAGGCATTTTAACCGCTCGAGCCTTTCTGCCGTTCAATTGGATCTGCGATCGAACTCCGTTTGCATCCCTTTGCTCCAGATTCCTTAATACTTTGGTTAACCAACATCTGTCAATCTCAAGTTTAACATTGCCAACTGACCCAGATTTAAATGCTGTTTGCGGAAGTGTGTTACAAATTTCTGCCACTCATTGCATGTAGAAGCCTTTCCTAACTTCTCTCCTGAAAGGCTTGGAACTAATGTTGAGTCTGTGTCCCGTACTCCTAGGCGGGCCAATCATCGGAAATAGCTTCGCTCTATCGACACTATCAGTTCCACCTAATATCGTGAATACTTCAATCAAATCACCACGTCAGCATTTAAATTCCAAGGAATATATCCCTAGTTTGTGCAATCTCCCATTGTAATTTGTCCCTTGGACTCTGTGTATCATTCTGGTAAATCTAAGCTTCACTTTTTAAGCCTAATACTAAGGTGTGATGCCCAGAACTGCACACAGTACTCCAGGTGTGGTCTAACCAGTGCTTTGTATGGCTGTTGCATAATTTCTCCCCCTTATATTGTCATCCTATAGACATAAGTATCACCTTTCATTCAGCCTTTTTCATTCCTTTCTGTACCTGTCCATGACCATTAAATGATATATGTACATGGACCCTTAAGTCTATTTGGATCTCAACTGTTTCCAGCTTAACATTGTATAGAGTGTATTCTAAAAGCCCCTTTTTATTTCCGAAGTGGATGACATCACATTTCGCTAATATTTAAATCAATTTGCCACAGATTTGCCCATTCACATAATCGATGAATATCTGGGCAAATTTCTTGCTTCCACCTGTACTGCTTATAATGCCGCCTATCTATTTTGTCATCATTAAACTTGAATGTTTGGCTCTCAATCCCATCAAGTAAGTCGTTAATAAAATCGGTGAATGGATGAGGCCACATAAGAGATCCCTCACGGACAGCACTCGTCATATCCTGCCAAATAAAGTTCAGATCATTATCCGTAAAATGCGTCTCCTGTCGCGCAAACAATTTCCTAACCAGGTCAATAAAACTGTATTTTGCTCCATGTCTGCCAGCTACTAATGATTTGTGAACTGGGGCTCATAAACCTCTTTACTCCTCAACAGTTAATTGGTTCCAATTATTTAGAAAATACTCCGAACTATCTCATAATGTTGCAAGGTGGATGCAGTCACACTTGGGCACAGTGAACTCGTTTTGCCTTTTGTTTTGCCGACTTACTCCGACTGTCTCTGTCCCTTTGGTTTGCTCCCGTTCCCATTTGCACTACGACCGGACCTTCTAACTTAGTGCGATCTTCAAACTTGGATCTACATCGCTCAATTGCTCCATCCGAGTCAATCGTAAATACGGTGAAAAGTTGAAGATCCAATACAGATATTTGAGGGACGGCAGTTGTCACATTTGACGCCACTGCTAAAGAGCATGTCGCTTGTGAGAGGGAGAATATTTCTGGCGTGAAGCCGGTTTGAGGCAGTTAAACTGGATTTGTGGAAGAAATGAGCTGCACAGGCTGGATTATGGACAAGAAAATGGAATTTGTCGAAGGTGCAATGATGCACTGCAGCCAATGAAAGTCCTTTTGTGAGATTGAGTCAGCAAGTGCCCGGATAGCTCAGTCGGTAGAGCATCAGACTTTTAATCTGAGGGTCCAGGGTTCAAGTCCCTGTTCGGGCGCTGTTTTTGAATGACGATATTCATTTCTGCATTCGTGCTCTGATCCTTCAGCAATGAGAATAACAACAGAACAAGGCATTTTAACCGCTCGAGCCTTTCTGCCGTTCAATTGGATCTGCGATCGAACTCCGTTTGCATCCCTTTGCTCCAGATTCCTTAATACTTTGGTTAACCAACATCTGTCAATCTCAAGTTTAACATTGCCAACTGACCCAGATTTAAATGCTGTTTGCGGAAGTGTGTTACAAATTTCTGCCACTCATTGCATGTAGAAGCCTTTCCTAACTTCTCTCCTGAAAGGCTTGGAACTAATGTTGAGTCTGTGTCCCGTACTCCTAGGCGGGCCAATCATCGGAAATAGCTTCGCTCTATCGACACTATCAGTTCCACCTAATATCGTGAATACTTCAATCAAATCACCACGTCAGCATTTAAATTCCAAGGAATATATCCCTAGTTTGTGCAATCTCCCATTGTAATTTGTCCCTTGGACTCTGTGTATCATTCTGGTAAATCTACGCTTCACTTTTTAAGCCTAATACTAAGGTGTGATGCCCAGAACTGCACACAGTACTCCAGGTGTGGTCTAACCAGTGCTTTGTATGGCTGTTGCATAATTTCTCCCCCTTATATTGTCATCCTATAGACATAAGTATCACCTTTCATTCAGCCTTTTGCATTCTTTTCTGTACCTGTCCATGACCATTAAATGATATATGTACATGGACCCTTAAGTCTATTTGGATCTCAACTGTTTCCAGCTTAACATTGTATAGAGTGTATTCTAAAAGCCCCTTTTTATTTCCGAAGTGGATGACATCACATTTCGCTAATATTTAAATCAATTTGCCACAGATTTGCCCATTCACATAATCGATGAATATCTGGGCAAATTTCTTGCTTCCACCTGTACTGCTTATAATGCCGCCTATCTATTTTGTCATCATTAAACTTGAATGTTTGGCTCTCAATCCCATCAAGTAAGTCGTTAATAAAATCGGTGAATGGATGAGGCCACATAAGAGATCCCTCACGGACAGCACTCGTCATATCCTGCCAAATAAAGTAACAGATCATTATCCGTAAAATGCGTCTCCTGTCGCGCAAACAATTTCCTAACCAGGTCAATAAAACTGTATTTTGCTCCATGTCTGCCAGCTACTAATGATTTGTGAACTGGGGCTCATAAACCTCTTTACTCCTCAACAGTTAATTGGTTCCAATTATTTAGAAAATACTCCGAACTATCTCATAATGTTGCAAGGTGGATGCAGTCACACTTGGGCACAGTGAACTCGTTTTGCCTTTTGTTTTGCCGACTTACTCCGACTGTCTCTGTCCCTTTGGTTTGCTCCCGTTCCCATTTGCACTACGACCGGACCTTCTAACTTAGTGCGATCTTCAAACTTGGATCTACATCGCTCAATTGCTCCATCCGAGTCAATCGTAAATACGGTGAAAAGTTGAAGATCCAATACAGATATTTGAGGGACGGCAGTTGTCACATTTGACGCCACTGCTAAAGAGCATGTCGCTTGTGAGAGGGAGAATATTTCTGGCGTGAAGCCGGTTTGAGGCAGTTAAACTGGATTTGTGGGAGAAATGAGCTGCACAGGCTGGATTATGGACAAGAAAATGGAATTTGTCGAAGGTGCAATGATGCACTGCAGCCAATGAAAGTCCTTTTGTGAGATTGAGTCAGCAAGTGCCCGGATAGCTCAGTCGGTAGAGCATCAGACTTTTAATCTGAGGGTCCAGGGTTCAAGTCCCTGTTCGGGCGCTGTTTTTGAATGACGATATTCATTTCTGCATTCGTGCTCTGATCCTTCAGCAATGAGAATAACAACAGAACAAGGCATTTTAACCGCTCGAGCCTTTCTGCCGTTCAATTGGATCTGCGATCGAACTCCGTTTGCATCCCTTTGCTCCAGATTCCTTCATACTTTGGTTAACCAACATCTGTCAATCTCAAGTTTAACATTGCCAACTGACCCAGATTTAAATGCTGTTTGCGGAAGTGTGTTACAAATTTCTGCCACTCATTCCATGTAGAATCCTTTCCTAACTTCTCTCCTGAAAGGCTTGGAACTAATGTTGAGTCTGTGTCCCGTACTCCTAGGCGGGCCAATCATCGGAAATAGCTTCGCTCTATCGACACTATCAGTTCCACCTAATATCGTGAATACTTCAATCAAATCACCACGTCAGCATTTAAATTCCAGGGAATATATCCCTAGTTTGTGCAATCTCCCATTGTAATTTGTCCCTTGGACTCTGTGTATCATTCTGGTAAATCTACGCTTCACTTTTTAAGCCTAATACTAAGGTGTGATGCCCAGAACTGCACACAGTACTCCAGGTGTGGTCTAACCAGTGCTTTGTATGGCTGTTGCATAATTTCTCCCCCTTATATTGTCATCCTATAGACATAAGTATCACCTTTCATTCAGCCTTTTTCATTCTTTTCTGTACCTGTCCATGACCATTAAATGATATATGTACATGGACCCTTAAGTCTATTTGGATCTCAACTGTTTCCAGCTTAACATTGTATAGAGTGTATTCTAAAAGCCCTTTTTTTATTTCCGAAGTGGATGACATCACATTTCGCTAATATTTAAATCAATTTGCCACAGATTTGCCCATTCACATAATCGATGAATATCTGGGCAAATTTCTTGCTTCCACCTGTACTGCTTATAATGCCGCCTATCTATTTTGTCATCATTAAACTTGAATGTTTGGCTCTCAATCCCATCAAGTAAGTCGTTAATAAAATCGGTGAATAGATGAGGCCACATAAGAGATCCCTCACGGACAGCACTCGTCATATCCTGCCAAATAAAGTAACAGATCATTATCCGTAAAATGCGTCTCCTGTCGCGCAAACAATTTCTTAACCAGGTCAATAAAACTGTATTTTGCTCCATGTCTGCCAGCTACTAATGATTTGTGAACTGGGGCTCATAAACCTCTTTACTCCTCAACAGTTAATAGGTTCCAATTATTTAGAAAATACTCCGAACTATCTCATAATGTTGCAAGGTGGATGCAGTCACACTTGGGCACAGTGAACTCGATTTGCCTTTTGTTTTGCCGACTTACTCGTCTGTCTCTGTCCCTTTGGTTTGCTCCCGTTCCCATTTGCACTACGACCGGACCTTCTAACTTAGTGCGATCTTCAAACTTGGATCTACATCGCTCAATTGCTCCATCCGAGTCAATCGTAAATACGGTGAAAAGTTGAAGATCCAATACAGATATTTGAGGGACGGCAGTTGTCACATTTGACGCCACTGCTAAAGAGCATGTCGCTTGTGAGAGGGAGAATATTTCTGGCGTGAAGCCGGTTTGAGGCAGTTAAACTGGATTTGTGGGAGAAATGAGCTGCACAGGCTGGATTATGGACAAGAAAATGGAATTTGTCGAAGGTGCAATGATGCACTGCAGCCAATGAAAGTCCTTTTGTGAGATTCAGCCAGCAAGTGCCCGGATAGCTCAGTCGGTAGAGCATCAGACTTTTAATCTGAGGGTCCAGGGTTCAAGTCCCTGTTCGGGCGCTGTTTTTGAATGACGATATTCATTTCTGCATTCGTGCTCTGATCCTTCAGCAATGAGAATAACAACAGAACAAGGCATTTTAACCGCTCGAGCCTTTCTGCCGTTCAATTGGATCTGCGATCGAACTCCGTTTGCATCCCTTTGCTCCAGATTCCTTCATACTTTGGTTCACCAACATCTGTCAATCTCAAGTTTAACATTGCCAACTGACCCAGATTTAAATGCTGTTTGCGGAAGTGTGTTACAAATTTCTGCCACTCATTCCATGTAGAATCCTTTCCTAACTTCTCTCCTGAAAGGCTTGGAACTAATGTTGAGTCTGTGTCCCGTACTCCTAGGCGGGCCAATCATCGGAAATAGCTTCGCTATATCGACACTATCAGTTCCACCTAATATCGTGAATACTTCAATCAAATCACCACGTCAGCATTTAAATTCCAAGGAATATATCCCTAGTTTGTGCAATCTCCCATTGTAATTTGTCCCTTGGACTCTGTGTATCATTCTGGTAAATCTACGCTTCACTTTTTAAGCCTAATACTAAGGTGTGATGCCCAGAACTGCACACAGTACTCCAGGTGTGGTCTAACCAGTGCTTTGTATGGCTGTTGCATAATTTCTCCCCCTTATATTGTCATCCTATAGACATAAGTATCACCTTTCATTCAGCCTTTTTCATTCCTTTCTGTACCTGTCCATGACCATTAAATGATATATGTACATGGACCCTTAAGTCTATTTGGATCTCAACTGTTTCCAGCTTAACATTGTATAGAGTGTATTCTAAAAGCCCCTTTTTATTTCCGAAGTGGATGACATCACATTTCGCTAATATTTAAATCAATTTGCCACAGATTTGCCCATTCACATAATCGATGAATATCTGGGCAAATTTCTTGCTTCCACCTGTACTGCTTATAATGCCGCCTATCTATTTTGTCATCATTAAACTTGAATGTTTGGCTCTCAATCCCATCAAGTAAGTCGTTAATAAAATCGGTGAATGGATGAGGCCACATAAGAGATCCCTCACGGACAGCACTCGTCATATCCTGCCAAATAAAGTACAGATCATTTTCCGTAAAATGCGTCTCCTGTCGCGCAAACAATTTCCTAACCAGGTCAATAAAACTGTATTTTGCTCCATGTCTAATGATTTGTGAACTGGGGCTCATAAACCTCTTTACTCCTCAACAGTTAATTGGTTCCAATTATTTAGAAAATACTCCGAACTATCTCATAATGTTGCAAGGTGGATGCAGTCACACTTGGGGACAGTGAACTCGATTTGCCTTTTGTTTTGCCGACTTACTCCGTCTGTCTCTGTCCCTTTGGTTTGCTCCCGTTCCCATTTGCACTACGACCGGACCTTCTAACTTAGTGCGATCTTCAAACTTGGATCTACATCGCTCAATTGCTCCATCCGAGTCAATCGTAAATACGGTGAAAAGTTGAAGATCCAATACAGATATTTGAGGGACGGCAGTTGTCACATTTGACGCCACTGCTAAAGAGCATGTCGCTTGTGAGAGGGAGAATATTTCTGGCGTGAAGCCGGTTTGAGGCAGTTAAACTGGATTTGTGGGAGAAATGAGCTGCACAGGCTGGATTATGGACAAGAAAATGGAATTTGTCGAAGGTGCAATGATGCACTGCAGCCAATGAAAGTCCTTTTGTGAGATTGAATTAGCAAGTGCCCGGATAGCTCAGTCGGTAGAGCATCAGACTTTTAATCTGAGGGTCCAGGGTTCAAGTCCCTGTTCGGGCGCTGTTTTTGAATGACGATATTCATTTCTGCATTCGTGCTCTGATCCTTCAGCAATGAGAATAACAACAGAACAAGGCATTTTAACCGCTCGAGCCTTTCTGCCGTTCAATTGGATCTGCGATCGAACTCCGTTTGCATCCCTTTGCTCCAGATTCCTTAATACTTTGGTTAACCAACATCTGTCAATCTCAAGTTTAACATTGCCAACTGACCCAGATTTAAATGCTGTTTGCGGAAGTGTGTTACAAATTTCTGCCACTCATTCCATGTAGAAGCCTTTCCTAACTTCTCTCCTGAAAGGCTTGGAACTAATGTTGAGTCTGTGTCCCATACTCCTAGGCGGGCCAATCATCGGAAATAGCTTCGCTATATCGACACTATCAGTTCCACCTAATATCGTGAATACTTCAATCAAATCACCACGTCAGCATTTAAATTCCAAGGAATATATCCCTAGTTTGTGCAATCTCCCATTGTAATTTGTCCCTTGGACTCTGTGTATCATTCTGGTAAATCTAAGCTTCACTTTTTAAGCCTAATACTAAGGTGTGATGCCCAGAACTGCACACAGTACTCCAGGTGTGGTCTAACCAGTGCTTTGTATGGCTGTTGCATAATTTCTCCCCCTTATATTGTCATCCTATAGACATAAGTATCACCTTTCATTCAGCCTTTTTCATTCCTTTCTGTACCTGTCCATGACCATTAAATGATATATGTACATGGACCCTTAAGTCTATTTGGATCTCAACTGTTTCCAGCTTAACATTGTATAGAGTGTATTCTAAAAGCCCCTTTTTATTTCCGAAGTGGATGACATCACATTTCGCTAATATTTAAATCAATTTGCCACAGATTTGCCCATTCACATAATCGATGAATATCTGGGCAAATTTCTTGCTTCCACCTGTACTGCTTATAATGCCGCCTATCTATTTTGTCATCATTAAACTTGAATGTTTGGCTCTCAATCCCATCAAGTAAGTCGTTAATAAAATCGGTGAATGGATGAGGCCACATAAGAGATCCCTCACGGACAGCACTCGTCATATCCTGCCAAATAAAGTTCAGATCATTATCCGTAAAATGCGTCTCCTGTCGCGCAAACAATTTCCTAACCAGGTCAATAAAACTGTATTTTGCTCCATGTCTAATGATTTGTGAACTGGGTCTCATAAACCTCTTTACTCCTCAACAGTTAATTGGTTCCAATTATTTAGAAAATACTCCGAACTATCTCATAATGTTGCAAGGTGGATGCAGTCACACTTGGGCACAGTGAACTCGATTTGCCTTTTGTTTTGCCGACTTACTCCGTCTGTCTCTGTCCCTTTGGTTTGCTCCCGTTCCCATTTGCACTACGACCGGACCTTCTAACTTAGTGCGATCTTCAAACTTGGATCTACATCGCTCAATTGCTCCATCCGAGTCAATCGTAAATACGGTGAAAAGTTGAAGATCCAATACAGATATTTGAGGGACGGCAGTTGTCACATTTGACGCCACTGCTAAAGAGCATGTCGCTTGTGAGAGGGAGAATATTTCTGGCGTGAAGCCGGTTTGAGGCAGTTAAACTGGATTTGTGGGAGAAATGAGCTGCACAGGCTGGATTATGGACAAGAAAATGGAATTTGTCGAAGGTGCAATGATGCACTGCAGCCAATGAAAGTCCTTTTGTGAGATTGAGTCAGCAAGTGCCCGGATAGCTCAGTCGGTAGAGCATCAGACTTTTAATCTGAGGGTCCAGGGTTCAAGTCCCTGTTCGGGCGCTGTTTTTGAATGACGATATTCATTTCTGCATTCGTGCTCTGATCCTTCAGCAATGAGAATAACAACAGAACAAGGCATTTTAACCGCTCGAGCCTTTCTGCCGTTCAATTGGATCTGCGATCGAACTCCGTTTGCATCCCTTTGCTCCAGATTCCTTAATACTTTGGTTAACCAACATCTGTCAATCTCAAGTTTAACATTGCCAACTGACCCAGATTTAAATGCTGTTTGCGGAAGTGTGTTACAAATTTCTGCCACTCATTGCATGTAGAAGCCTTTCCTAACTTCTCTCCTGAAAGGCTTGGAACTAATGTTGAGTCTGTGTCCCGTACTCCTAGGCGGGCCAATCATCGGAAATAGCTTCGCTCTATCGACACTATCAGTTCCACCTAATATCGTGAATACTTCAATCAAATCACCACGTCAGCATTTAAATTCCAAGGAATATATCCCTAGTTTGTGCAATCTCCCATTGTAATTTGTCCCTTGGACTCTGTGTATCATTCTGGTAAATCTAAGCTTCACTTTTTAAGCCTAATACTAAGGTGTGATGCCCAGAACTGCACACAGTACTCCAGGTGTGGTCTAACCAGTGCTTTGTATGGCTGTTGCATAATTTCTCCCCCTTATATTGTCATCCTATAGACATAAGTATCACCTTTCATTCAGCCTTTTTCATTCCTTTCTGTACCTGTCCATGACCATTAAATGATATATGTACATGGACCCTTAAGTCTATTTGGATCTCAACTGTTTCCAGCTTAACATTGTATAGAGTGTATTCTAAAAGCCCCTTTTTATTTCCGAAGTGGATGACATCACATTTCGCTAATATTTAAATCAATTTGCCACAGATTTGCCCATTCACATAATCGATGAATATCTGGGCAAATTTCTTGCTTCCACCTGTACTGCTTATAATGCCGCCTATCTATTTTGTCATCATTAAACTTGAATGTTTGGCTCTCAATCCCATCAAGTAAGTCGTTAATAAAATCGGTGAATGGATGAGGCCACATAAGAGATCCCTCACGGACAGCACTCGTCATATCCTGCCAAATAAAGTTCAGATCATTATCCGTAAAATGCGTCTCCTGTCGCGCAAACAATTTCCTAACCAGGTCAATAAAACTGTATTTTGCTCCATGTCTGCCAGCTACTAATGATTTGTGAACTGGGGCTCATAAACCTCTTTACTCCTCAACAGTTAATTGGTTCCAATTATTTAGAAAATACTCCGAACTATCTCATAATGTTGCAAGGTGGATGCAGTCACACTTGGGCACAGTGAACTCGTTTTGCCTTTTGTTTTGCCGACTTACTCCGACTGTCTCTGTCCCTTTGGTTTGCTCCCGTTCCCATTTGCACTACGACCGGACCTTCTAACTTAGTGCGATCTTCAAACTTGGATCTACATCGCTCAATTGCTCCATCCGAGTCAATCGTAAATACGGTGAAAAGTTGAAGATCCAATACAGATATTTGAGGGACGGCAGTTGTCACATTTGACGCCACTGCTAAAGAGCATGTCGCTTGTGAGAGGGAGAATATTTCTGGCGTGAAGCCGGTTTGAGGCAGTTAAACTGGATTTGTGGAGAAATGAGCTGCACAGGCTGGATTATGGACAAGAAAATGGAATTTGTCGAAGGTGCAATGATGCACTGCAGCCAATGAAAGTCCTTTTGTGAGATTGAGTCAGCAAGTGCCCGGATAGCTCAGTCGGTAGAGCATCAGACTTTTAATCTGAGGGTCCAGGGTTCAAGTCCCTGTTCGGGCGCTGTTTTTGAATGACGATATTCATTTCTGCATTCGTGCTCTGATCCTTCAGCAATGAGAATAACAACAGAACAAGGCATTTTAACCGCTCGAGCCTTTCTGCCGTTCAATTGGATCTGCGATCGAACTCCGTTTGCATCCCTTTGCTCCAGATTCCTTAATACTTTGGTTAACCAACATCTGTCAATCTCAAGTTTAACATTGCCAACTGACCCAGATTTAAATGCTGTTTGCGGAAGTGTGTTACAAATTTCTGCCACTCATTGCATGTAGAAGCCTTTCCTAACTTCTCTCCTGAAAGGCTTGGAACTAATGTTGAGTCTGTGTCCCGTACTCCTAGGCGGGCCAATCATCGGAAATAGCTTCGCTCTATCGACACTATCAGTTCCACCTAATATCGTGAATACTTCAATCAAATCACCACGTCAGCATTTAAATTCCAAGGAATATATCCCTAGTTTGTGCAATCTCCCATTGTAATTTGTCCCTTGGACTCTGTGTATCATTCTGGTAAATCTACGCTTCACTTTTTAAGCCTAATACTAAGGTGTGATGCCCAGAACTGCACACAGTACTCCAGGTGTGGTCTAACCAGTGCTTTGTATGGCTGTTGCATAATTTCTCCCCCTTATATTGTCATCCTATAGACATAAGTATCACCTTTCATTCAGCCTTTTGCATTCTTTTCTGTACCTGTCCATGACCATTAAATGATATATGTACATGGACCCTTAAGTCTATTTGGATCTCAACTGTTTCCAGCTTAACATTGTATAGAGTGTATTCTAAAAGCCCCTTTTTATTTCCGAAGTGGATGACATCACATTTCGCTAATATTTAAATCAATTTGCCACAGATTTGCCCATTCACATAATCGATGAATATCTGGGCAAATTTCTTGCTTCCACCTGTACTGCTTATAATGCCGCCTATCTATTTTGTCATCATTAAACTTGAATGTTTGGCTCTCAATCCCATCAAGTAAGTCGTTAATAAAATCGGTGAATGGATGAGGCCACATAAGAGATCCCTCACGGACAGCACTCGTCATATCCTGCCAAATAAAGTAACAGATCATTATCCGTAAAATGCGTCTCCTGTCGCGCAAACAATTTCCTAACCAGGTCAATAAAACTGTATTTTGCTCCATGTCTGCCAGCTACTAATGATTTGTGAACTGGGGCTCATAAACCTCTTTACTCCTCAACAGTTAATTGGTTCCAATTATTTAGAAAATACTCCGAACTATCTCATAATGTTGCAAGGTGGATGCAGTCACACTTGGGCACAGTGAACTCGTTTTGCCTTTTGTTTTGCCGACTTACTCCGACTGTCTCTGTCCCTTTGGTTTGCTCCCGTTCCCATTTGCACTACGACCGGACCTTCTAACTTAGTGCGATCTTCAAACTTGGATCTACATCGCTCAATTGCTCCATCCGAGTCAATCGTAAATACGGTGAAAAGTTGAAGATCCAATACAGATATTTGAGGGACGGCAGTTGTCACATTTGACGCCACTGCTAAAGAGCATGTCGCTTGTGAGAGGGAGAATATTTCTGGCGTGAAGCCGGTTTGAGGCAGTTAAACTGGATTTGTGGGAGAAATGAGCTGCACAGGCTGGATTATGGACAAGAAAATGGAATTTGTCGAAGGTGCAATGATGCACTGCAGCCAATGAAAGTCCTTTTGTGAGATTGAGTCAGCAAGTGCCCGGATAGCTCAGTCGGTAGAGCATCAGACTTTTAATCTGAGGGTCCAGGGTTCAAGTCCCTGTTCGGGCGCTGTTTTTGAATGACGATATTCATTTCTGCATTCGTGCTCTGATCCTTCAGCAATGAGAATAACAACAGAACAAGGCATTTTAACCGCTCGAGCCTTTCTGCCGTTCAATTGGATCTGCGATCGAACTCCGTTTGCATCCCTTTACTCCAGATTCCTTAATACTTTGGTTAACCAACATCTGTCAATCTCAAGTTTAACATTGCCAACTGACCCAGATTTAAATGCTGTTTGCGGAAGTGTGTTACAAATTTCTGCCACTCATTCCATTCCTAACTTCTCTCCTGAAAGGCTTGGAACTAATGTTGAGTCTGTGTCCCGTACTCCTAGGCGGGCCAATCATCGGAAATAGCTTCGCTCTATCGACACTATCAGTTCCACCTAATATCGTGAATACTTCAATCAAATCACCACGTCAGCATTTAAATTCCAGGGAATATATCCCTAGTTTGTACAATCTCCCATTGTAATTTGTCCCTTGGACTCTGTGTATCATTCTGGTAAATCTATGCTTCACTTTTTAAGCCTAATACTAAGGTGTGATGCCCAGAACTGCACACAGTACTCCAGGTGTGGTCTAACCAGTGCTTTGTATGGCTGTTTCATAATTTCTCCCCCTTATATTGTCATCCTATAGACATAAGTATCACCTTTCATTCAGCCTTTTTCATTCTTTTCTGTACCTGTCCATGACCATTAAATGATATATGTACATGGACCCTTAAGTCTATTTGGATCTCAACTGTTTCCAGCTTAACATTGTATAGAGTGTATTCTAAAAGCCCTTTTTTATTTCCGAAGTGGATGACATCACATTTCGCTAATATTTAAATCAATTTGCCACAGATTTGCCCATTCACATAATCGATGAATATCTGGGCAAATTTCTTGCTTCCACCTGTACTGCTTATAATGCCGCCTATCTATTTTGTCATCATTAAACTTGAATGTTTGCCTCTCAATCCCATCAAGTAAGTCGTTAATAAAATCGGTGAATAGATGAGGCCACATAAGAGATCCCTCACGGACAGCACTCGTCATATCCTGCCAAATAAAGTAACAGATCATTATCCGTAAAATGCGTCTCCTGTCGCGCAAACAATTTCTTAACCAGGTCAATAAAACTGTATTTTGCTCCATGTCTGCCAGCTACTAATGATTTGTGAACTGGGGCCCATAAACCTCTTTACTCCTCAACAGTTAATAGCTTCCAATTATTTAGAAAATACTCCGAACTATCTCATAATGTTGCAAGGTGGATGCAGTCACACTTGGGCACAGTGAACTCGATTTGCCTTTTGTTTTGCCGACTTACTTCGTCTGTCTCTGTCCCTTTGGTTTGCTCCCGTTCCCATTTGCACTACGACCGGACCTTCTAACTTAGTGCGATCTTCAAACTTGGATCTACATCGCTCAATTGCTCCATCCGAGTCAATCGTAAATACGGTGAAAAGTTGAAGATCCAATACAGATATTTGAGGGACGGCAGTTGTCACATTTGACGCCACTGCTAAAGAGCATGTCGCTTGTGAGAGGGAGAATATTTCTGGCGTGAAGCCGGTTTGAGGCAGTTAAACTGGATTTGTGGGAGAAATGAGCTGCACAGGCTGGATTATGGACCAGAAAATGGAATTTGTCGAAGGTGCAATGATGCACTGCAGCCAATGAAAGTCCTTTTGTGAGATTAAGTCAGCAAGTGCCCGGATAGCTCAGTCGGTAGAGCATCAGACTTTTAATCTGAGGGTCCAGGGTTCAAGTCCCTGTTCGGGCGCTGTTTTTGAATGACGATATTCATTTCTGATCCTTCAGCAATGAGAATAACAACAGAACAAGGCATTTTAACCGCTCGAGCCTTTCTGCCGTTCAATTGGATCTGCGATCGAACTCCGTTTGCATCCCTTTGCTCCAGATTCCTTCATACTTTGGTTCACCAACATCTGTCAATCTCAAGTTTAACATTGCCAATTGACCCAGATTTAAATGCTGTTTGCGGAAGTGTGTTACAAATTTCTGCCACTCATTGCATGTAGAAGCCTTTCCTAACTTCTCTCCTGAAAGGCTTGGAACTAATGTTGAGTCTGTGTCCCGTACTCCTAGGCGGGCCAATCATCGGAAATAGCTACGCTCTATCGACACTATCAGTTCCACCTAATATCCTGAATACTTCAATCAAATCACCACGTCAGCATTTAAATTCCAGGGAATATATCCCTAGTTTGTGCAATCTCCCATTGTAATTTGTCCCTTGGACTCTGTGTATCATTCTGGTAAATCTACGCTTCACTTTTTAAGCCTAATACTAAGGTGTGACGCCCAGAACTGCACACAGTACTCCAGGTGTGGTCTAACCAGTGCTTTGTATGGCTGTTGCATAATTTCTCCCCCTTATATTGTCATCCTATAGATATAAGTATCACCTTTCATTCAGCCTTTTTGATTCTTTTCTGTACCTGTCCATTACCATTAAATGATATATGTACATGGACCCTTAAGTCTATTTGGATCTCAACTGTTTCCAGCTTAACATTGTATAGAGTGTATTCTAAAAGCCCCTTTTTATTTCCGAAGTGGATGATATCACACTTCGCTAATATTTAAATCAATTTGCCACAGATTTGCCCATTCACATAATCGATGAATATCTGGGCAAATTTCTTGCTTCCACCTGTACTGCTTATAATGCCGCCTATCTATTTTGTCATCATTAAACTTGAATGTTTGGCTCTCAATCCCATCAAGTAAGTCGTTAATAAAATCGGTGAATAGATGAGGCCACATAAGAGATCCCTCACGGACAGCACTCGTCATATCCTGCCAAATAAAGTAACAGATCATTATCCGTAAACTGCGTCTCCTGTCGCGCAAACAATTTCCTAACCAGGACAATAAACTGTATTTTGCTCCATGTCTGCCAGCTACTAATGATTTGTGAACTGGGGCTCATAAACTTCTTTACACCTCAACAGTTAATTGGCTCCAATTATTTAGAAAATACTCCGAACTATCTCATAATGTTGCAAGGTGGATGCAGTCACACTTGGGCACAGTGAACTCGATTTGCCTTTTGTTTTGCCGACTTACTCCGTCTGTCTCTGTCCCTTTGATTTGCTCCCGTTCCCAGTTGCACTACGACCGGACCTTCTAACTTAGTGCGATCTTCAAACTTGGATCTACATCGCTCAATTGCTCCATCCGAGTCAATCGTAAATACGGTGAAAAGTTGAAGATCCAATACAGATATTTGAGGGACGGCAGTTGTCACATTTGACGCCACTGCTAAAGAGCATGTCGCTTGTGAGAGGGAGAATATTTCTGGCGTGAAGCCGGTTTGAGGCAGTTAAACTGGATTTGTGGGAGAAATGAGCTGCACAGGCTGGATTATGGACAAGAAAATGGAATTTGTCGAAGGTGCAATGATGCACTGCAGCCAATGAAAGTCCTTTTGTGAGATTGAGTCAGCAAGTGCCCGGATAGCTCAGTCGGTAGAGCATCAGACTTTTAATCTGAGGGTCCAGGGTTCAAGTCCCTGTTCGGGCGCTGTTTTTGAATGACGATATTCATTTCTGCATTCGTGCTCTGATCCTTCAGCAATGAGAATAACAACAGAACAAGGCATTTCAACCGCTCGAGCCTTTCTGCCGTTCAATTGGATCTGTGATCGAACTCCGTTTGCATCCCTTTGCTCCAGATTCCTTAATACTTTGGTTAACCAATATCTGTCAATCTCAAGTTTAACATTGCCAATTGACCCAGATTTAAATGCTGTTTGCGGAAGTGTGTTACAAATTTCTGCCACCCATTCCATGTCGAAGCCTTTCCTAACTTCTCTCCTGAAAGGCTTGGAACTGATGTTGAGTCTGTCTCCCGTACTCCGAGACGCGCCAATCATCGGAAATAGCTTCGCTCTATCGACACTATCAGTTCCACCTAATATCGTGAATACTTCAATCAAATCACCACGTCAGCATTTAAATTCCAGGGAATATATCCCTAGTTTGTGCAATCTCCCATTGTAATTTGTCCCTTGGACTCTGTGTATCATTCTGGTAAATCTACGCTTCACTTTTTAAGCCTAATACTAAGGTGTGATGCCCAGAACTGCACACAGTACTCCAGGTGTGGTCTAACCAGTGCTTTGTATGGCTGTTGCATAATTTCTCCCCCTTATATTGTCATCCTATAGATATAAGTATCACCTTTCATTCAGCCTTTTTGATTCTTTTCTGTACCTGTCCATTACCATTAAATGATATATGTACATGGACCCTTAAGTCTATTTGGATCTCAACTGTTTCCAGCTTAACATTGTATAGAGTGTATTCTAAAAGCCCCTTTTTATTTCCGAAGTGGATGACATCACACTTCGCTAATATTTAAATCAATTTGCCACAGATTTGCCCATTCACATAATCGATGAATATCTGGGCAAATTTCTTGCTTCCACCTGTACTGCTTATAATGCCGCCTATCTATTTTGTCATCATTAAACTTGAATGTTTGGCTCTCAATCCCATCAAGTAAGTCGTTAATAAAATCGGTGAATAGATGAGGCCACATAAGAGATCCCTCACGGACAGCACTCGTCATATCCTGCCAAATAAAGTAACAGATCATTATCCGTAAACTGCGTCTCCTGTCGCGCAAACAATTTCCTAACGAGGACAATAAACTGTATTTTGCTCCATGTCTGCCAGCTACTAATGATTTGTGAACTGGGGCTCATAAACTTCTTTACACCTCAACAGTTAATTGGCTCCAATTATTTAGAAAATACTCCGAACTATCTCATAATGTTGCAAGGTGGATGCAGTCACACTTGGGCACAGTGAACTCGATTTGCCTTTTGTTTTGCCGACTTACTCCGTCTGTCTCTGTCCCTTTGATTTGCTCCCGTTCCCAGTTGCACTACGACCGGACCTTCTAACTTAGTGCGATCTTCAAACTTGGATCTACATCGCTCAATTGCTCCATCCGAGTCAATCGTAAATACGGTGAAAAGTTGAAGATCCAATACAGATATTTGAGGGACGGCAGTTGTCACATTTGACGCCACTGCTAAAGAGCATGTCGCTTGTGAGAGGGAGAATATTTCTGGCGTGAAGCCGGTTTGAGGCAGTTAAACTGGATTTGTGGGAGAAATGAGCGACACAGGCTGGATTATGGACAAGAAAATGGAATTTGTCGAAGGTGCAATGAGTCACTGCAGCCAATGAAAGTCCTTTTGTGAGATTGAGTCAGCAAGTGCCCGGATAGTTCAGTCGGTAGAGCATCAGACTTTTAATCTGAGGGTCCAGGGTTCAAGTCCCTGTTCGGGCGCTGTTTTTAAATCACGATAATCATTTCTACATTCGTGCTCTTATCCTTCAGCAATGAGAATAACAACAGGACTAGGCCTTTTAACCGCTCCAACCTTTCTGCCTTTCAATTAGAGATGTGATCGAGCTCCGTTTGCATCCCTTTGCTCCAGAACCCTTTCTATCTTTGGTTAACAAACATCTATCAATCTCAAGATAACATTGACAATTGACCCAGCTTTAACTGCTGTTTGCGGAAGTGCTTTACAAGTTTCTGCCACCCATTCCATGTCGAAGCCTTTCCTAACTTCTCTCCAGATATGGTTGGATCTAATGTTGTATCTGTGTACCGTACTCCTAGTCGGGCCTATCATCGAAATACCTTCGCTCTATCGACACTATCTGTTCCACTTAATATCGTGAATACTTCAATCAAATCGCCCCTTAAGCATCTAAATTCCAGGGAATATATCCCTAGTTTGTGCAATCTCCCATTCTAATTTGTCCCTTGGACTCTGTGAATCATTCTGGTAAATCTATGCTTCACTTTTTAAGCCTAATATTACCTTCCTAATGTTTGATGCCCAGAACTGTAGACAGTACTCCAGGTGTGGTCTAACCAGTGCATTGTATAGCTGTGGCATAATTTATCCCCCTTATATTGTCATCCTATAGATATAAGTATCACCTTTCAATTAGCCTGTTTGATTCTTTTCTGTACCTGTCCATGGCCGTTTAATGATATATCTACATGGACCCTTAAGTCTATTTGGATCTCAACTGCTTCCATCTTAACATTATACAGAGTGTATTCTGAACGCCACTTCTTGGATCCGAGGTGGATGACATCACACTTGCGAATATTTAAATCAATTTGCCACAGATTTGCCCATTCACTTAATCTATCAATATCTGGGCAAATTTCTTGCTTCCACCTAAACTGCTTATAATGCCGCCTATCTATTTTGTCATCGTTAAACTTGAATGTGTGGCTCTCAATCCTATCAAGTAAGTCGTTAATAAAATCGGTGAATAGATGAGGCCACATAAGAGATCCCTCAGGGACACCACTCGTCATATCCTGCCAAATAAAGTAACAGATCATTATCCGTAAACTGTGTTTCCTGTCGCGCAACCAATTTCCTAACCAGGACAATGAAATTGTATTTTGCTGCATGTCTACTGGCTAATAATGATTTGTGAACTGGGACTCATAAACAACCTTTGCTCCTCAACAGTTAATAGCCTCCCATTATTTAGAAAATACTCCGAACTATCTTATAATGTTGCAAGGTGGATGGTGTCACACTTGCGCACAGTGAACTCGATTTGCCATTGTTTTGCCGGCTTACTTCATCTGTCTCTGTCCCTTTGGTTTGCTCCCGTTCCCATTTGCACCACGACCGGACCTTCTAACTTCGGGCAATCTTCAAACTTCCATCTACAGCGCTCAATTGCTCCATCCAAGTCAATCATAAATACGGTGAAAAGTTGAAGATCCAATACAGATATTTGGGGAACGGCAGTTGTCACAGCTGACGCCACTGCTAAAGAGCATGTCGTTTGTGAGAGGGAGAATATTTTTGACGTGAAGCCGGTGTGAGGATTTGTGGGAGAAATGCGCTGCACAGGCTGGATTACGGACAAGGAAACGGAATTTGTAGAAGGTGCAATGATGCACTGCAGCCAATTAAAGTCCTTTTGTGAACTCTAGCTAGAAAGTGAATGGACAGATACCGTCAATGGATTGAGAAAGTGAATGGACAGATACCATCAATGGATTGAGAAAGTGAATGAACAGATACCATCAATGGATTGGGAAAGTGGATGGACAGATACCATCAATGGATTGAGAAAGTGAATGGGCAGATACCATCAATGGATTGAGAAAGTGAATGGGCAGTTACCATCAATGGATTGAGAAAGTGGATGGACAGATACTATCAATGGATTGAGAAAGTGAATGGGCAGTTACCATCAATGGATTGAGAAAGTGAATGGGCAGTTACCATCAATGGATTGAGAAAGTGAATGGGCAAATACCATCAATGGATTGGGAAAGTGAATGGACAGATACCATCAATGGATTGAGAAAGTGGATGGAAAGATACCATCAATGGATTGAGAAAGTGAATGGACAGATACCATCAATGGATTGAGAAAGTGAATGGGCAGATACCATCAATGGATTGAGAAAGTGAATGAACAGATACCATCAATGGATTGAGAAAGTGAATGGACAGATAGCATCAATGGATTGGTAAAGTGAATGTCAGATACCATCAATGGATTGGCAAAGTGAATGGACAGATGCCATCATTGATTTGGGATAGTAAATGGACAGATACCATCAATGGATTGGGAATGTGAATGGAGAGTTACCATCAATGGATTGGTAAAGTGAATGGTCAGATACCATCAGTAGGTTGGGAAAGTAAATGGACCGATACCTTCAATGGATTGGGAAAGTGAATGGACAGATACCATAAATGGATTGGTAAAGTGAATGGACACCTACCATGAATGGATTGAGAAAGTGAATGGACAGATCCCATCAATGGATTGAGAGAGTGAATGGACAGTTACCTTTAATGGATTGGGATAGTGAATGGAAAGATAACATCATTGGATAGGGATAGTGAATGAACAGATACCATCAATGGATTGGGAAGGTAAATGTACAGCTACCATCAATGGATTGGCAAAGTGAATGGACAGATACAAGCATTGGATTAGAAACGAGAATGGACAGATGCCATCATTGGATTGAGAAACTGAATGGACAGATAACTTCAATGGATTTGGAACATGAATGAACAGATACCATCAATGGATTTGGAAAGTGAATGAACAGATACCATCAATGGAAAGAGAAAGTGAATGGAAAGATACCTTCAATGGATTGGAAAAGTGAATGGACAGCTACCATCAATGGATTGAGAAAGTGAATGGACAGATGCCATCAATGGATTGGGAAAGTGAATGGACAGTTACCATCAATGGATTGAGAAAGTGAATGGATAGAAACCATCATTGGATTGGGAAGGTTAATGGACAGATATCATTAATGGATTGAGAAAGTAAAAGGACAGATACTATCATTGGATTGGGAAAGTAAATGAACGGATACCATCAATGGATTGAGAAGCTGAATGGACAGATACCAACAATGGATTCTGAAGGTGAATGGTCAGATAGCTTCAATGGATTGTGAAAGTGAATGGTCAGATATCAACAATGGATTCAGAGGGTAAATGGACTGATACCATCAATGGATTGTGAAGGTGAATGGTCAGATACCAACAATGGATTGGGAAAGTGAATGGACAGATACCATTATTGGATTGGGAAAGTGAACGGACTAATACCACCAATGGATTGAGAAAGTGAATGGACAGATACCACCATTATATTGGCAAAGTCAATGGACAGTTAGCATCAATGGATTGGGAAAGTGAATGGAAAGATACCATAATTGGATTGGCAAAGTGAATGGACAGATACCATCAATGGATTGAAAATGTGAATGGACAGATACCATCCTTGGATTGGCAAAGTGAATGGACAGTTACCATCAATGGATTGGGAAAGTGAATGGACAGATACCATCATTGGATTGGGAAAGTGAATGGACGGATACCATCAATGGATTTTGAAAGTGAATGGACAGATACCATCAATGGATTGGGAATGTGAATGTACAGATACCAGTAATGGATTTGAAAGGTAAATGGACAGATACCATCATTGGATTGAGAAAGTGAACGGCCAGATACCATCACTGGATTGGGAAAGTGAATGGACAGATACTCTCAATAGATTGGGAAAGTGAATGGACAGATACCATCAATGGATTGGGATAGTGAATGAACAGATACCATAAATGGATTGGGAAAGTGAATGGACAGATACCATCAATGGATTGAGAATGTGAATGGACAGATACCATCAATGGATTGTGAAAGTGAATGGACAGATACCAATAATGCATTGGGAAATTGAATGGACAGATACCAATAATGGATTGGGAAAGTGAATGGACAGATACCATCAATGGATTGAGAAAGTAAATGGACAGATACCATCAATGGATTGGGAAATTGAATGGACAGATACCAATAATGGATTGGGAAACTGAATGGACAGATACCAATAATGGATTGGGAAAGTGAATGGACAGATACCATCAATGGATTGGGAAAATAAATGGACAGATACCAATAATGGATTGGGAAATTGAATTGACAGATACCAATAATGGATTGGGAAAGTGAATGGACAGATACCATCAATGGATTGTGAAAGTGAATGGACAGATACCATCAATGGATTGTGAAAGTGAATGGACAGATACCATCAATGGATTTTGAAAGTGAATGGACAGATACCATCAATGGATTGGGAAAGTGAATGGACAGATACCATCAATGGATTGGGAAAGTGAATGGACAGAAACCATCATTGGATTGGGAAAGTGAATGGATAGATACCATCAATGTATTGAGAAAGTGAATTGACAGATACCATCAATGGATTGGGACATTGAATGGACAGATACCAATAATGGATTGAGAAAGTGAATGGACAGATACTATCAATGGATTGGGAAATTGAATGGACAGATACCAATAATGGATTGGGAAATTGAATGGACAGATACCAATAATTCATTGGGAAAGTGAATGGACAGATACCATCAATGGATTGGGAAATTGAATTGACAGATACCAATAATGGATTGGGAAAGTGAATGGACAGATACCATCAATGGATTGTGAAAGTGAATAGACAGATACCATCAATGGATTGTGAAAGTGAATGGACAGATACCATCAATGGATTTTGAAAGTGAATGGACAGATACCATCAACGGATTGGGAGAGTGAATGTACAGATACCATCAATGGATTTTGAAAGTGAATGGACAGATACCATCAATGGATTGGGAAAGTGAATGGACAGATACCATCATTGGATTGGGAAAGTGAATGGATAGATACCATCAATGTATTGAGAAGGTGAATTGACAGATGCCATCAATGGATTGAGAAAGTGAATGGACAGATACCATCAATGGATTGGGAAAGTGAATCGACAAATACCACCTTTGGTTTTGGAAATTGAATGGACAGATACCATCATTGGATTGAGAAAGTAAATGGACAGGTACCATCAATGGATTGGGAAATTGAATGGACAGATACCAATAATGGATTGGGAAAGTGAATGGACATATACCATCAATGGATTGAGAAAGTAAATGGACAGATACCAATAATGGATTGGGAAATTGAATGGACAGATACCAATAATGGATTGGGAAAGTGAATGGACAGATACCATCAATGGATTGTGAAAGTGAATGGACAGATACCATCAATGGATTGTGAAAGTGAATGGACAGATACCATCAATGGATTTTGAAAGTGAATGGACAGATACCATCAATGGATTGGGAAAGTGAATGATCAGATACCATCAATGGATTTTGAAAGTGAATGGACAGATACCATCAATGGATTGGGAAAGTGAATGGACAGATACAATCAATGGATTGGGAAAGTGAATGGACAGATACTATCATTGGATTGGGAAAGTGAATTGACAGATACCATCAATGGATTGAGAAAGTGAATGGACAGATACCATCAATGGATTGGGAAAGTGAATCGACAAATACCACCTTTGGTTTTGGAAATTGAATGGACAGATACCATCATTGGATTGAGAAAGTAAATGGACAGGTACCATCAATGGATTGGGAAAGTGAATGACCGTACCATCATTGGATTGAGAAAGTGAATGGAAAGATACCGTCAATGGATTCCGAAAGTAAATGGACAGATACCAACAATGGATTGGGAAAGTGAATGGACAGATACCATCAATCGAATGGGAAAGTGAATGGGCAGATACCATCAATGGATTGGGAAATTGAATGGACAGATTTCATCAATGGATGCAGAAAGTGAATGAACAGATACCATCAATGGATTGGGAAAGTGAATGGACGGATAACATCATTGGATTGGGAAAGTGAATGGACAGATACCATCATTGGATTGGGAAAGTGAATGGACAGATAACATCAATGGATTGAGAAAGTGAATGGACAGATACCATCAATGGATTGGGAAAGTGAATGGACAGTTACCATCAATGGATTGAGAAAGTGAATGGATAGAAACCATCATTGGATTGGCAAGGTTAATGGACAGATATCATTAATGGATTGAGAAAGTAAAAGGACAGATTCTATCATTGGATTAGGAAAGTAAATGAACGGATACCATCAATGGATTGAGAAGCTGAATGGACAGATACCAACAATGGATTCTGAAGGTGAATGGTCAGATACCATCAATGGATTGTGAAAGTGAATGGTCAGATATCAACAATGGATTCAGAAGGTAAATGGACAGATACCATCAATGGATTGTGAAGGTGAATGGTCAGATACCAACAATGGATTGGGAAAGTGAATGGACAGATACCATTATTGGATTGGGAAAGTGAACGGACTAATACCACCAATGGATTGAGAAAGTGAATGGACAGATACCATCAATGGATTGGGAAAGTGAATGGACAGATACCATCAATGGATTGGGAAAGTGAATCGACAAATACCACCTTTGGTTTTGGAAATTGAATGGACAGATACCATCATTGGATTGAGAAAGTAAATGGACAGGTACCATCAATGGATTGGGAAATTGAATGGACAGATACCAATAATGGATTGGGAAAGTGAATGGACATATACCATCAATGGATTGAGAAAGTAAATGGACAGATACCAATAATGGATTGGGAAATTGAATGGACAGATACCAATAATGGATTGGGAAAGTGAATGGACAGATACCATCAATGGATTGTGAAAGTGAATGGACAGATACCATCAATGGATTGTGAAAGTGAATGGACAGATACCATCAATGGATTTTGAAAGTGAATGGACAGATACCATCAATGGATTGGGAAAGTGAATGATCAGATACCATCAATGGATTTTGAAAGTGAATGGACAGATACCATCAATGGATTGGGAAAGTGAATGGACAGATACAATCAATGGATTGGGAAAGTGAATGGACAGATACTATCATTGGATTGGGAAAGTGAATTGACAGATACCATCAATGGATTGAGAAAGTGAATGGACAGATACCATCAATGGATTGGGAAAGTGAATCGACAAATACCACCTTTGGTTTTGGAAATTGAATGGACAGATACCATCATTGGATTGAGAAAGTAAATGGACAGGTACCATCAATGGATTGGGAAAGTGAATGACCGTACCATCATTGGATTGAGAAAGTGAATGGAAAGATACCGTCAATGGATTCCGAAAGTAAATGGACAGATACCAACAATGGATTGGGAAAGTGAATGGACAGATACCATCAATCGAATGGGAAAGTGAATGGGCAGATACCATCAATGGATTGGGAAATTGAATGGACAGATTTCATCAATGGATGCAGAAAGTGAATGAACAGATACCATCAATGGATTGGGAAAGTGAATGGACGGATAACATCATTGGATTGGGAAAGTGAATGGACAGATACCATCATTGGATTGGGAAAGTGAATGGACAGATAACATCAATGGATTGAGAAAGTGAATGGACAGATACCATCAATGGATTGGGAAAGTGAATGGACAGTTACCATCAATGGATTGAGAAAGTGAATGGATAGAAACCATCATTGGATTGGCAAGGTTAATGGACAGATATCATTAATGGATTGAGAAAGTAAAAGGACAGATTCTATCATTGGATTAGGAAAGTAAATGAACGGATACCATCAATGGATTGAGAAGCTGAATGGACAGATACCAACAATGGATTCTGAAGGTGAATGGTCAGATACCATCAATGGATTGTGAAAGTGAATGGTCAGATATCAACAATGGATTCAGAAGGTAAATGGACAGATACCATCAATGGATTGTGAAGGTGAATGGTCAGATACCAACAATGGATTGGGAAAGTGAATGGACAGATACCATTATTGGATTGGGAAAGTGAACGGACTAATACCACCAATGGATTGAGAAAGTGAATGGACAGATACCACCATTATATTGGCAAAGTGAATGGACAGTTACCATCAATGGATTGGGAAAGTGAATGGAAAGATACCATAATTGGATTGGCAAAGTGAATGGACAGATACCATCAATGGATTGAAAATGTGAATGGACAGATACCATCCTTGGATTGGCAAAGTGAATGGACAGTTACCATCAATGGATTGGGAAAGTGAATTGACAGATACCATCAATGGATTGAGAAAGTGAATGGACAGATACCATCAATGGATTGGGAAAGTGAATCGACAAATACCACCTTTGGTTTTGGAAATTGAATGGACAGATACCATCATTGGATTGAGAAAGTAAATGGACAGGTACCATCAATGGATTGGGAAAGTGAATGACCGTACCATCATTGGATTGAGAAAGTGAATGGAAAGATACCGTCAATGGATTCCGAAAGTAAATGGACAGATACCAACAATGGATTGGGAAAGTGAATGGACAGATACCATCAATCGAATGGGAAAGTGAATGGGCAGATACCATCAATGGATTGGGAAATTGAATGGACAGATTTCATCAATGGATGCAGAAAGTGAATGAACAGATACCATCAATGGATTGGGAAAGTGAATGGACGGATAACATCATTGGATTGGGAAAGTGAATGGACAGATACCATCATTGGATTGGGAAAGTGAATGGACAGATAACATCAATGGATTGAGAAAGTGAATGGACAGATACCATCAATGGATTGGGAAAGTGAATGGACAGTTACCATCAATGGATTGAGAAAGTGAATGGATAGAAACCATCATTGGATTGGCAAGGTTAATGGACAGATATCATTAATGGATTGAGAAAGTAAAAGGACAGATTCTACCATTGGATTAGGAAAGTAAATGAACGGATACCATCAATGGATTGAGAAGCTGAATGGACAGATACCAACAATGGATTCTGAAGGTGAATGGTCAGATACCATCAATGGATTGTGAAAGTGAATGGTCAGATATCAACAATGGATTCAGAAGGTAAATGGACAGATACCATCAATGGATTGTGAAGGTGAATGGTCAGATACCAACAATGGATTGGGAAAGTGAATGGACAGATACCATTATTGGATTGGGAAAGTGAACGGACTAATACCACCAATGGATTGAGAAAGTGAATGGACAGATACCATCAATGGATTGGGAAAGTGAATGGACAGATACCATCAATGGATTGGGAAAGTGAATCGACAAATACCACCTTTGGTTTTGGAAATTGAATGGACAGATACCATCATTGGATTGAGAAAGTAAATGGACAGGTACCATCAATGGATTGGGAAATTGAATGGACAGATACCAATAATGGATTGGGAAAGTGAATGGACATATACCATCAATGGATTGAGAAAGTAAATGGACAGATACCAATAATGGATTGGGAAATTGAATGGACAGATACCAATAATGGATTGGGAAAGTGAATGGACAGATACCATCAATGGATTGTGAAAGTGAATGGACAGATACCATCAATGGATTGTGAAAGTGAATGGACAGATACCATCAATGGATTTTGAAAGTGAATGGACAGATACCATCAATGGATTGGGAAAGTGAATGATCAGATACCATCAATGGATTTTGAAAGTGAATGGACAGATACCATCAATGGATTGGGAAAGTGAATGGACAGATACAATCAATGGATTGGGAAAGTGAATGGACAGATACTATCATTGGATTGGGAAAGTGAATTGACAGATACCATCAATGGATTGAGAAAGTGAATGGACAGATACCATCAATGGATTGGGAAAGTGAATCGACAAATACCACCTTTGGTTTTGGAAATTGAATGGACAGATACCATCATTGGATTGAGAAAGTAAATGGACAGGTACCATCAATGGATTGGGAAAGTGAATGACCGTACCATCATTGGATTGAGAAAGTGAATGGAAAGATACCGTCAATGGATTCCGAAAGTAAATGGACAGATACCAACAATGGATTGGGAAAGTGAATGGACAGATACCATCAATCGAATGGGAAAGTGAATGGGCAGATACCATCAATGGATTGGGAAATTGAATGGACAGATTTCATCAATGGATGCAGAAAGTGAATGAACAGATACCATCAATGGATTGGGAAAGTGAATGGACGGATAACATCATTGGATTGGGAAAGTGAATGGACAGATACCATCATTGGATTGGGAAAGTGAATGGACAGATAACATCAATGGATTGAGAAAGTGAATGGACAGATACCATCAATGGATTGGGAAAGTGAATGGACAGTTACCATCAATGGATTGAGAAAGTGAATGGATAGAAACCATCATTGGATTGGCAAGGTTAATGGACAGATATCATTAATGGATTGAGAAAGTAAAAGGACAGATTCTATCATTGGATTAGGAAAGTAAATGAACGGATACCATCAATGGATTGAGAAGCTGAATGGACAGATACCAACAATGGATTCTGAAGGTGAATGGTCAGATACCATCAATGGATTGTGAAAGTGAATGGTCAGATATCAACAATGGATTCAGAAGGTAAATGGACAGATACCATCAATGGATTGTGAAGGTGAATGGTCAGATACCAACAATGGATTGGGAAAGTGAATGGACAGATACCATTATTGGATTGGGAAAGTGAACGGACTAATACCACCAATGGATTGAGAAAGTGAATGGACAGATACCACCATTATATTGGCAAAGTGAATGGACAGTTACCATCAATGGATTGGGAAAGTGAATGGAAAGATACCATAATTGGATTGGCAAAGTGAATGGACAGATACCATCAATGGATTGAAAATGTGAATGGACAGATACCATCCTTGGATTGGCAAAGTGAATGGACAGTTACCATCAATGGATTGGGAAAGTGAATGGACAGATACCATCATTGGATTGGGAAAGTGAACGGCCAGATACCATCAATGGATTGGGAAAGTGAATGGACAGATACTCTGAATAGATTGGGAAAGTGAATGGACAGATACCATCAATGGATTGGGATAGTGAATGAACAGATACCATAAATGGATTGGGAAAGTGAATGGACAGATACCATCAATGGATTGAGAATGTGAATGGACAGATACCATTAATGGATTGTGAAAGTGAATGGACAGATACCAATAATGGATTGGGAAATTGAATGGACAGATACCAATAATGGATTGGGAAAGTGAATGGACAGATACCATCAATGGACTGAGAAAGTAAATGGACAGATACCATCAATGGATTGGGAAATTGAATGGACAGATACCAATAATGGATTGGGAAACTGAATAGACAGATACCAATAATGGATTGGGAAAGTGAATGGACAGATACCATCAATGGATTGGGAAAATAAATGGACAGATACCAATAATGGATTGGGAAATTGAATTGACAGATACCAATAATGGATTGGGAAAGTGAATGGACAGATACCATCAATGGATTGTGAAAGTGAATGGACAGATACCATCAATGGATTGTGAAAGTGAATGGACAGATACCATCAATGGATTTTGAAAGTGAATGGACAGATACCATCAATGGATTGGGAAAGTGAATGGACAGATACCATCAATGGATTGGGAAAGTGAATGGACAGATACCATCAATGGATTGGGAAAGTGAATGGATAGATACCATCAATGTATTGAGAA
Source organism: Squalus acanthias (assembly GCA_030390025.1). Taxonomy (NCBI): domain Eukaryota; kingdom Metazoa; phylum Chordata; class Chondrichthyes; order Squaliformes; family Squalidae; genus Squalus; species Squalus acanthias. The sequence goes on along the minus strand of JASTWF010000033.1, from coordinate 2,306,296 downwards.
AGTGAATTGACAGATACCATCAATGGATTGGGACATTGAATGGACAGATACCAATAATGGATTGAGAAAGTGAATGCACAGATACCATCAATGGATTGGGAAATTGAATGGACAGATACCAATAATGGATTGGGAAATTGAATGGACAGATACCAATAATTCATTGGGAAAGTGAATGGACAGATACCATCAATGGATTGGGAAATTGAATTGACAGATACCAATAATGGATTGGGAAAGTGAATGGACAGATACCATCAATGGATTGTGAAAGTGAATGGACAGATACCATCAATGGATTGTGAAAGTGAATGGACAGATACCATCAATGGATTTTGAAAGTGAATGGACAGATACCATCAACGGATTGGGAGAGTGAATGTACAGATACCATCAATGGATTTTGAAAGTGAATGGACAGATACCATCAATGGATTGGGAAAGTGAATGGACAGATACCATCATTGGATTGGGAAAGTGAATGGATAGATACCATCAATGTATTGAGAAGGTGAATTGACAGATGCCATCAATGGATTGAGAAAGTGAATGGACAGATAACATCAATGGATTGGGAAAGTGAATCGACAAATACCACCTTTGGTTTTGGAAATTGAATGGACAGATACCATCATTGGATTGAGAAAGTAAATGGAGAGGTACCATCAATGGATTGGGAAATTGAATGGACAGATACCAATAATGGATTGGGAAAGTGAATGGACAGATACCATCAATGGATTGGGAAATTGAATGGACAGATACCAATAATGGATTGGGAAATTGAATGGACAGATACCAATAATGGATTGGGAAAGTGAATGGACAGATACCATCAATGGATTGTGAAAGTGAATGGACAGATACCATCAATGGATTGTGAAAGTGAATGGACAGATACCATCAATGGATTTTGAAAGTGAATGGACAGATACCATCAATGGATTGGGAAAGTGAATGATCAGATACCATCAATGGATTTTGAAAGTGAATGGACAGATACCATCAATGGATTGGGAAAGTGAATGGACAGATACAATCAATGGATTGGGAAAGTGAATGGACAGATACCATCATTGGATTGGGAAAGTGAATTGACAGATACCATCAATGGATTGAGAAAGTGAATGGGCAGATACCATCAATGGATTGGGAAAGTGAATCGACAAATACCACCTTTGGTTTTGGAAATTGAATGGACAGATACCATCATTGGATTGAGAAAGTAAATGGACAGGTACCATCAATGGATTGGGAAAGTGAATGACCGTACCATCATTGGATTGAGAAAGTGAATGGAAAGATACCATCAATGGATTCCGAAAGTAAATGGACAGATACCAACAATGGATTGGGAAAGTGAATGGACAGATACCATCAATCGAATGGGAAAGTGAATGGGCAGATACCATCAATGGATTGGGAAATTGAATGGACAGATTTCATCAATGGATGCAGAAAGTGAATGAACAGATACCATCAATGGATTGGGAAAGTGAATGGATGGATAACATCATTGGATTGGGAAAGTGAATGGACAGATACCATCATTGGATTGAGAAAGTGAATGGACAGATACCATCAATGGATTGGGAAAGTGAATGGACAGATACCATCAATGGATTGGGAAAGTGAATGGACAGATAACATCAATGGATTGAGAAAGTGAATGGACAGATACCATCAATGGATTGGGAAAGTGAATGGACAGTTACCATCAATGGATTGAGAAAGTGAATGGATAGAAACCATCATTGGATTGGGAAGGTTAATGGACAGATATCATTAATGGATTGAGAAAGTAAAAGGACAGATACTATCATTGGATTAGGAAAGTAAATGAACGGATACCATCAATGGATTGAGAAGCTGAATGGACAGATACCAACAATGGATTCTGAAGGTGAATGGTCAGATACCATCAATGGATTGTGAAAGTGAATGGTCAGATATCAACAATGGATTCAGAAGGTAAATGGACAGATACCATCAATGGATTGTGAAGGTGAATGGTCAGATACCAACAATGGATTGGGAAAGTGAATGGACAGATACCATTATTGGATTGGGAAAGTGAACGGACTAATACCACCAATGGATTGAGAAAGTGAATGGACAGATACCACCATTATATTGGCAAAGTGAATGGACAGTTACCATCAATGGATTGGGAAAGTGAATGGAAAGATACCATAATTGGATTGGCAAAGTGAATGGACAGATACCATCAATGGATTGAAAATGTGAATGGACAGATACCGTCCTTGGATTGGCAAAGTGCATGGACAGTTACCATCAATGGATTGGGAAAGTGAATGGACAGATACCATAATTGGATTGGGAAAGTGAATGTACAGATACCATTAATGGATTTGAAAAGTAAATGGACAGATACCATCATTGGATTGAGAAAGTGAATGGACAGATACTCTCAATAGATTGGGAAAGTGAATGGACAGATACCATCAATGGATTGGGATAATGAATGAACAGATACCATAAATGGATTGGGAAAGTGAATGGACAGATACCATCAATGGATTGAGAATGTGAATGGACAGATACCATCAATGGATTGTGAAAGTGAATGGACAGATACCAATAATGGATTGGGAAATTGAATGGACAGATACCAATAATGGATTGGGAAAGTGAATGGACAGATACCATCAATGGATTGGGAAAGTGAATGGACAGATACCATCATTGGATTGGGAAAGTGAATGGATAGATACCATCAATGTATTGAGAAAGTGAATTGACAGATACCATCAATGGATTGGGACATTGAATGGACAGATACCAATAATGGATTGAGAAAGTGAATGCACAGATACCATCAATGGATTGGGAAATTGAATGGACAGATACCAATAATGGATTGGGAAATTGAATGGACAGATACCAATAATTCATTGGGAAAGTGAATGGACAGATACCATCAATGGATTGGGAAATTGAATTGACAGATACCAATAATGGATTGGGAAAGTGAATGGACAGATACCATCAATGGATTGTGAAAGTGAATGGACAGATACCATCAATGGATTGTGAAAGTGAATGGACAGATACCATCAATGGATTTTGAAAGTGAATGGACAGATACCATCAACGGATTGGGAGAGTGAATGTACAGATACCATCAATGGATTTTGAAAGTGAATGGACAGATACCATCAATGGATTGGGAAAGTGAATGGACAGATACCATCATTGGATTGGGAAAGTGAATGGATAGATACCATCAATGTATTGAGAAGGTGAATTGACAGATGCCATCAATGGATTGAGAAAGTGAATGGACAGATACCATCAATGGATTGGGAAAGTGAATGATCAGATACCATCAATGGATTGGGACATTGAATGGACAGATACCAATAATGGATTGAGAAAGTGAATGCACAGATACCATCAATGGATTGGGAAATTGAATGGACAGATACCAATAATGGATTGGGAAATTGAATGGACAGATACCAATAATTCATTGGGAAAGTGAATGGACAGATACCATCAATGGATTGGGAAATTGAATTGACAGATACCAATAATGGATTGGGAAAGTGAATGGACAGATACCATCAATGGATTGTGAAAGTGAATGGACAGATACCATCAATGGATTGGGAAAGTGAATGGACAGATACCATCATTGGATTGGGAAAGTGAATTGACAGATACCATCAATGGATTGAGAAAGTGAATGGGCAGATACCATCAATGGATTGGGAAAGTGAATCGACAAATACCACCTTTGGTTTTGGAAATTGAATGGACAGATACCATCATTGGATTGAGAAAGTAAATGGACAGGTACCATCAATGGATTGGGAAAGTGAATGACCGTACCATCATTGGATTGAGAAAGTGAATGGAAAGATACCATCAATGGATTCCGAAAGTAAATGGACAGATACCAACAATGGATTGGGAAAGTGAATGGACAGATACCATCAATCGAATGGGAAAGTGAATGGGCAGATACCATCAATGGATTGGGAAATTGAATGGACAGATTTCATCAATGGATGCAGAAAGTGAATGAACAGATACCATCAATGGATTGGGAAAGTGAATGGATGGATAACATCATTGGATTGGGAAAGTGAATGGACAGATACCATCATTGGATTGAGAAAGTGAATGGACAGATACCATCAATGGATTGGGAAAGTGAATGGACAGATACCATCAATGGATTGGGAAAGTGAATGGACAGATAACATCAATGGATTGAGAAAGTGAATGGACAGATACCATCAATGGATTGGGAAAGTGAATGGACAGTTACCATCAATGGATTGAGAAAGTGAATGGATAGAAACCATCATTGGATTGGGAAGGTTAATGGACAGATATCATTAATGGATTGAGAAAGTAAAAGGACAGATACTATCATTGGATTAGGAAAGTAAATGAACGGATACCATCAATGGATTGAGAAGCTGAATGGACAGAAACCAACAATGGATTCTGAAGGTGAATGGTCAGATACCATCAATGGATTGTGAAAGTGAATGGTCAGATATCAACAATGGATTCAGAAGGTAAATGGACAGATACCATCAATGGATTGTGAAGGTGAATGGTCAGATACCAACAATGGATTGGGAAAGTGAATGGACAGATACCATTATTGGATTGGGAAAGTGAACGGACTAATACCACCAATGGATTGAGAAAGTGAATGGACAGATACCACCATTATATTGGCAAAGTGAATGGACAGTTACCATCAATGGATTGGGAAAGTGAATGGAAAGATACCATAATTGGATTGGCAAAGTGAATGGACAGATACCATCAATGGATTGAAAATGTGAATGGACAGATACCGTCCTTGGATTGGCAAAGTGCATGGACAGTTACCATCAATGGATTGGGAAAGTGAATGGACAGATACCATAATTGGATTGGGAAAGTGAATGTACAGATACCATTAATGGATTTGAAAAGTAAATGGACAGATACCATCATTGGATTGAGAAAGTGAACGGCCAGATGCCATCAATGGATTGGGAAAGTGAATGGACAGATACTCTCAATAGATTGGGAAAGTGAATGGACAGATACCATCAATGGATTGGGATAATGAATGAACAGATACCATAAATGGATTGGGAAAGTGAATGGACAGATACCATCAATGGATTGAGAATGTGAATGGACAGATACCATCAATGGATTGTGAAAGTGAATGGACAGATACCAATAATGGATTGGGAAATTGAATGGACAGATACCAATAATGGATTGGGAAAGTGAATGGACAGATACCATCAATGGATTGGGAAAGTGAATGGACAGATACCATCATTGGATTGGGAAAGTGAATGGATAGATACCATCAATGTATTGAGAAAGTGAATTGACAGATACCATCAATGGATTGGGACATTGAATGGACAGATACCAATAATGGATTGAGAAAGTGAATGCACAGATACCATCAATGGATTGGGAAATTGAATGGACAGATACCAATAATGGATTGGGAAATTGAATGGACAGATACCAATAATTCATTGGGAAAGTGAATGGACAGATACCATCAATGGATTGGGAAATTGAATTGACAGATACCAATAATGGATTGGGAAAGTGAATGGACAGATACCATCAATGGATTGTGAAAGTGAATGGACAGATACCATCAATGGATTGTGAAAGTGAATGGACAGATACCATCAATGGATTTTGAAAGTGAATGGACAGATACCATCAACGGATTGGGAGAGTGAATGTACAGATACCATCAATGGATTTTGAAAGTGAATGGACAGATACCATCAATGGATTGGGAAAGTGAATGGACAGATACCATCATTGGATTGGGAAAGTGAATGGATAGATACCATCAATGTATTGAGAAGGTGAATTGACAGATGCCATCAATGGATTGAGAAAGTGAATGGACAGATACCATCAATGGATTGGGAAAGTGAATGATCAGATACCATCAATGGATTTTGAAAGTGAATGGACAGATACCATCAATGGATTGGGAAAGTGAATGGACAGATACCATCATTGGATTTGGAAAGTGAATTGACAGACACCATCAATGGATTGAGAAAGTGAATGGACAGATACCATCAATGGATTGGGAAAGTGAATCGACAAATACCACCTTTGGTTTTGGAAATTGAATGGACAGATACCATCATTGGATTGAGAAAGTAAATGGACAGGTACCATCAATGGATTGGGAAAGTGAATGACCGTACCATCATTGGATTGAGAAAGTGAATGGAAAGATACCATCAATGGATTCCGAAAGTAAATGGACAGATACCAACAATGGATTGGGAAAGTGAATGGATAGATACCATCAATCGAATGGGAAAGTGAATGGGCAGATACCATCAATGGATTGGGAAATTGAATGGACAGATTTCATCAATGGATGCAGAAAGTGAAGGAACAGATACCATCAATGGATTGGGAAAGTGAATGGGCGGATAACATCATTGGATTGGGAAAGTGAATGGACAGATACCATCATTGGATTGAGAAAGTGAATGGACAGATACCATCAATGGATTGGGAAAGTGAATGGACAGATACCATCAATGGATTGGGAAAGTGAATGGACAGATAACATCAATGGATTGAGAAAGTGAATGGACAGATACCATCAATGGATTGGGAAAGTGAATGGACAGATACCATCAATGGATTGGGAAAGTGAATGGACATATACCATCAATGGATTGAGAAAGTGAATGGACAGATATCATCAATGGATTGAGAAAGTGAATGGACAGATACCATCAATGGATTGGGAAAGTGAATGGACAGATACCATCAATGGATTGAGAAAGTGAATGGACAGATACCATCAATGGATTGAGAAAGTGAATGGACAGATACCATCAATGGATTGAGAAAGTGAATGGACAGATACCATCAATGGATTGAGAAAGTGAATGGACAGATACCATCAATGGATTGGGAAAGTGAATGGACAGGTACCATCAATGGATTGAGAAAGTGAATGGACAGACACCATCAATGGATTGAGAAAGTGAATGGACAGATTTCATCAATGGATTGAGAAAGTGAATGGACAGATACCATCAATGGATTCAGAAAGTGAATGGACAGATTTCATCAATGGATTGAGAAAGTGAGTGGACTGATACCATCAATGGATTCAGAAAGTGAATGGACAGATTTCATCAATGGATGCAGAAAGTGAATGGACAGATACCATCAGTGGTGTGGGAAAGTGAATGGACAGATACCATCAATGGATTGGGAAAGTGAATGAACAGATACCATCAATGGATTCAGAAAGTGAATGGACAGATACCATCAATGGATTCAGAAAGTGAATGAACAGATACCACCAATGGAGTTGGAAAGTGAATGAACAGATACCATCAAGGATATAGAAAGTGAAAAGACAGATACCATCGTTGTATTGATAAAGTGAACGGACAGATACTAACAATGGATTTGGAAAGTGAATGGATAGATAACATCAATGCATTTGGAAAGGGAATGGATAGATACCATCATTTGCTTGAGAAAGTGAGTGGACAGATATCATCAATGGTTTTGGAAATTGAATGGACATATACCGTCATTAGATTGAGAAAGTAAATGGATAGATACCATCCATGGATTGGGAAAGTGAATGGACAGATACGAACAATGGATTGGGAAAGTGAATGAACAGATACCATTATTGGATTGGGAAAGTGAATGGACTGATCCCATCATTGGATTGGGAAAGTGAATGGACTGATACCACCAATGGATTGGGAAAGTGAATGGAGAGATATCATCATTTGATTGGAAAGTGAATGAACAGATACCCTCAATGGATGCGGAAAGTGATTGAACAGATACCATCAATGGATTGGGAATTTAAATGGACAGATAACATCATTGGATTGGGAAAGTGAATGAACAGATTCCATCAAATGGATTGGGAAAGTGAATGGATAGATACCATCAAAGGATTGGGAAAGTGAATGGACAGATGCCATCATTGGATTGGGAAAGTGAATGGACAGACACCATCAATGGATTTAGAAAGTGAATGGACAGATTCCATCATTGGATTGGGAAAGTGAGTGGACAGATACCATCATTGGATTGAGAAAACGAATGGACAGCTACCATCATTGGATTGGGAACGTGAATGGACAGATGCCCTCAATGGATTGGGAAAGTGAATGGACAGATACTAACAATGGATTTGGAAAGTGAATTGACAGATACCATTGTAAGGGATATCTTAATGGGGTCAGCCTTCGCTTTCTGACACAGTGAGCGTTTTGAATCGCTCCAACACCCCTCCGGTTTCTAGACTATGGGCTTATTTAGGGGTTCACCGAGTCACAGAAGCCCCACAGTGCAGATAGAGGCCATTTCGGCCCATCGAGCCTGCACAGACACATATCCCACCCTATCCCCGTTACCCCACGTATTTAATCCCCCCAACACTAAGGGTCAATTTATCATAGCCAAATCTACCTAACCCGCACATCTTTGGACTGTGGGATAAAACAGGAGCACCCGGAGGAAACCCACGCAGACACAGGGAGAATGCGCACACTCCACACAGACAGTCACCCGGGGCCGGTTTCGAACCCGGCTCTAATGCTAACCACTATGCCACCGCCTTGCCCGGGTTGTGAGCAAAATTGCAGTATACAGGTTCTGATGAAAGAATTTTACTTTATTAAAAGAAAAAAGTAACAAACTTGAAACACACTTATTACTTAAACACAGATTCGGGGAACACACGGTGCAAGCGAGGGAAATGACAATATATCAAACAAAACCTTATCCCTCCCAAAGATCCCACTATCTGGCTAGGTTTTTGGTTTCAGGAGATCAGGGATAATGCTCACCAACGAATCCTTGACAGGATATTAGAGTCTTTTGTTTAAAAGGACTCCGTAAGGCCCTTGTTGCTGCGAGGTGTCTGATGGTCACTGAGGCAGTCGCTCTGGTTTCTTCTTGCGTGCTGATCTTCTGGCCTTCTTCCTCGTGGCTTGTGGTAAGTTTTGCTGGAGCAGGGAGAGAGCTGTGTCCGCGTCGTCAGTCAGTCCGAAAGAGAGAGACATGATGGCACAGGCTCTCAAATTATACTGTTTCTTTTTCGCGCCCAAAAACCCCTGACTAAAACGAATTCGTTTTTGATTGTAAATAAACCTTGCTTAGTCCAATTGTCTAGTTTTTGGCGGGCTCGCCAGTTCCAATGGTTTTTGCTTAGTGTTAATCGTTTTCCGAGTTAAACACAGCCTTATCTACGCGCCAATTCTCCACCCTATTGTCCTTCTGTTGGCGGTCTTTTAAATCTGTTCTGTGGATAACTGGCTGATTGGTTTTTTTGATGGGATAATGGCTATGAAACTGTGTGATCGAAGTTATATTGTCATTGAATCGTTTTTAGATTTCCAGCATCTTGTTTGCCCCTGGGGATCCATATTTGAATGTGTTTGTGAGTTTTGCTTTGTCTCAAACAATTCCCAGACAGCTTGATCTGTTCACTGACCGGCCACGCCCCTCGCAGCTTGTGTCTGTGAAAAAATGTCTCTCCCAACAATAAGATTTAAAAAAAATCAGTTTCCTCAGGTTTTTCTTCCCTGATCTTTAGGTTTTTACATCAAATCACTTCACTAAGGCCCCATCATCCCAAGTTTGTATGAAAAGTTCAAAAATCACTCCCTTTAGGGCTCTGTTCGAGTTTCTGGGGGATTTTGCGAAGCCAACATCCCCCACTTTGATACTAACACTGAATTAGTATCATTAACAGGTGAGCAAAATTTCCGATCCCCGAAAACCAACCTTCCCCTGTATTACCTAAACTAAAAACCCAAACATTCATTCCCCTTTTGAAAGTGGTGTTTCAGGTACATACAGGTAAGAATCTGGACTCTTCGACCATCGGGAACATTCTTCCTGCATCTAGTTTGTCCAGACCCGTAAGAATTTTATATGTTTCGATGAAATCCCCGCTCATTCTTCTATTTAAATCACTCCCAATCCAATCATGGTAGGTGTTGTTGTGGAGAAATTACTTCACTCCAGTCTGTGTTGATAGTTACAAGCAAACAGTTTATTAATATTCAGAGATCTCTGGGAGAAGATGCCATAAACTCCGCAGTCTTGTGACTTGCTTCTTCTCGAAATTACAGTGGTATGAGATTCCTATTATACATTATTCATCCAATCACATGGCCTTAGCAACAGACTTCTAATTATAATATGTACGTTCGGATCAAATGTTACTTCCCTACCGAAACTACAAGCATAGCGGTTTGCCTCACATCTGTACATTCGGACAAGCTGTTGATGCGGTGATTGTGCAATCGTTGTAATATTATTGCCTTGGTGGCCTCCTTGGTGGGCCTCAATGTTGACCACAGACATTACTCATCGCACTGTCAGCGAAACCATTCTCTATTTACGAATTTACCTCTTACGGCACATTCTTTAATTTACATTTCTTTTTAAAAACCGTATAATAAACTTTTACTCCTACAATTCCTCATGTTGGTCCCTGATCAAAACTCCTTTGCGACAGGGAACCAGCATCATACGGATTTCTGGTAATGTAAGTAGATTTGTTTACATTGCAGGAGCTCACAGTCCATCAGTCAGACTGTGACATTCTTGTATAGGGAGTCATATCCATAGATCTCTCTCTCTGGGTGTCACTTGATTTACCATCATGAACTTACAGCAGGCCGTGACATTTGAGCGCAACAACATCTTAACAATAGGACCAGACCATACATCATTAATATTAGAACAAAGAACAAAATCAATCCTTGTACTACTGATGTCCCGAGTGATCCCAACCATCCAGTTGCCCAGCCCCAAAGGGTGGATGCCGGAGGTTGTTTTAATTTCTTTACTTCCTCCTGGATGTGTTCTGCCAAATTAGTTATATTTTCTGAACTGTCAGGAATGCATGTACAGCACTCTGTCCCAATCAATGCACACGTTCCCCCTTTTTCTTCTAGGAGGTAATCAAGTGCCATTCGGTTCTGTAGCGTCACTGTCCTTATCGCTACCATCTCGGCGTTAATGTCTATTAGAGATTCTGCTGTATCATTCCCAACCTGTTCTAAAACCTCTGCCAACAACCGTATCTCTTTAATAGCTCTCGCGACTCCGTATGGGGGTAGATAGATCGCGAAGTATCTTTCAGCCTCATTAATTTCTCGTTTATAACGATAGGTTGGGTGTTCCTTGAGGTTTAGGCAGTGATGTACAACGGGCACGACATACCCCAATGAAGTAAGTGTTATTATAGGCTTCATACCTACTCCATATGTTATTCATTATCATGATTTTACCTTTCCATGGCACCGCACTGGTCATGTTTGGAATTGTACCAAGATTCCACGTCCCATACGTGAAGGTTGCACCACCGTACCCACTCCTGGTCACCTTTAATTCATATTTCTGCTCGCATTTACTCCAACCCAATGTGAAGCAAACCAGAATGATGCATAATGCCCAGACCAATCCCCTTACTCAAATTCAATTCATTGTTCCGGTGTTCCAATTCTGCCCCGCCTGGGGTATCCTCTGTTTCTTCTATCTTTCCTGATGTTAGCCCGCCTGGGGTCTCCTCTATATTACTTTGGATCTTCTCTTTCGGTGTGCTCAATTAATTTGTTGGTACTGGTTAGTCATAGGCATGAGTACCCAATTGGCTTATGTATCTTACTACATAGGTTACATATATCAAATACACTATCATTACAAGTTGGAGAATTACCAAATCGTGTGAAATAATACAAATCTAAGGGTGTGCTGATATATTAAGCCCAATATCCCACCAGTGTGAGTTGTCCTCTATGCTGTCAATTTCAATATCTATTCTCGAGTTGTCTTCCTCCAAAACATAAAAATGCTTTAGGGAGGAGTTCAGTCGCATCATGAGCTCACTGGTACCCTTAGACAACAGGGGAATGTAGTATCCGAATTGTGCCACATAATTGTGTAGCTCATACTTTAAAACGTTTTGGTTGATGGGACAGGTCCTGTTAGACCCATAAAGCATGGTAATTGCGGTAGTGGTGACACAGGAGGCACCACCAAAATCACCTCATACTGGATTCGTACTGGTTTTCCCCACGCTCTGTTACATCATATTTCTTATTATCCTTTCTTCAGATGCCTTTCCAAAATACTGTAAAAACATTGAATATAACTGGAGAAAAATTAGTTTTCACATTTAAGCAAATCAAATCAAACTCCTTTGGAAGATTTCACCATAGCAACCGTACTCCAAGGTTAAATCTTAGACCGAAACTTAATCTTTTGTTAAACAAACGTTTTGTTGTTCTTCTCAGTTTACCCACCAGCTTAACTTAAATTGTAGTTCAAAGTTTTTTTTTTCAATTCGTGTGGCACAATCTATTGCAGCCACACATCGTGGCATTGCCTTCGCTACTGGATGCCTCTTTAACTAACCGTTGAATCGGCTCTGCTTTCCCTTGCAAAGTCTGATATAAAATTCCTGCAGTAGTTAAACAGTCCCAACATTTTCCTCACTCCCCGGACGGTCTCTGGCCTTGGCATGTCTTTATGGCTGCCTTTTGTTTCTGCAGGAGTGCCTTATACCCCTGGCTAATTTCGTGTCCTCGATACTTTACTTTGGACAGTCCAACCTGTGCCTTTTTGGGTTCAATTTAAAGCCAGCTTTCTTAAGTGTAATGCTGCCATAGGTCCTTTGGCATCCTCTGATGCAATCATTATGTCATCGACATCTTGGAGTAGGGCACTCTGATACTTTGATAGGTTTAACTCGTCTAAGGCTTGACTCAGTACATGGTGGTATATATTTGGACAATTGTGGAACCCCTGCGGGACGCTGGTTCAGGTATACTGTCTATCCCCGACAGTAAAGGCGATTTCCCTTGTGATTCCTCTGCCAATGGTATGGACCAGAACCCGTTCTGTATCCAAGACTGTAAATATTTTAAAGTCTGGTTTCAGGCCATTAAATATCTTATTCAAAGTGGTCTGCACAAATTTACACCAATCAGAATTTCACCGTGGCCACAATGAAAGTCTGGTTTTAATAGGTTAATTAACCTCAATAACTCCAATTCAATCCAGATCATTTTTTTTTAAACTAACCAGTATCACTTGGAAAAGAAAGAAACCGTAGCCACATTAACAAAGAAACAATTGCCCATGTCTTGTAAACATTCAAATTCATTTTCTTCCAGGCACATTGGCAACTGTGACTTCAAGGCTGAAGCTTATCTTTTGTAAAACAATTAACAAACTTAAAACAACACACGCTTGTCCATCATTCAAAACAAGTCTTCAAAGGGTTAAACAGCTTATAGCTCTCTGTACAAAAGAGTGGGTGGAGCTAAAACAAAAATGACAGACACCTTTTTAAAGACAGACTTTCAGACTAAATAAATACTGCAACTCCTTAAACATTCAAAGTAAGGTAACCCTACTCACTTTAACATACACTTTCACACAAACTTAGATCCCAACATTCCTTTTAAGATTCCTTTCACTCAACAAATCTTGTGTTTTATTCTACCACCCCCAGCACCCCTTCCCCTTCGCCCGGCACGTTCCCGTGCACGCGCAGGAGATGCAACACATGCCCTTATACCTCCCCTCTTCCCGCTGTCCAGGGCCCCAAACACCCCTTCCAGGTGAAACAGCGATTTGTACTTGTACTTCCTGCAATTTAGTATACTGTATTCGCTGCTCACGATGTGGTCTCCTCGACATTGGGGAGACCAGACGCAGATTGGGTGACCGCTTTGCGGAACACCTCCGTTCAGTCCGTAAGGGGGACCCCGAGCTCCCGGTCGCCTGTCACTTTAATTCACCGCTTCACTCCCACTCTGACCTCACCATCCTCGGCCTATTACACTGTTCCACGGAAGCGCAGCGTAAGCTCGAGGAACAGCACCTCATCTTTCGTTTAGGCACGCTACAGCCCTCTGGACTCAATATCGAGTTCAACAATTTTAGATCATAACCTCAGCTCCAATCACATTTATATTTTATTTTTTCCACCCTTTTATTTGCCCCCCACCCACCTTTTTTTTCCTCCTAGAAGCTGGCAGCTGTCCTTCATTCTGCCAGTGGATTTTACACTTCTTTCAGCCTTAATCTGTCACATTAACACCACCTCTAGCCTTGCATATCTCTTAATGTCTCTTAATGTCTCTTCATCTTCACCTTTGTTACTTTATCCCTTCCCCCTTTTCCCAACTTTACCCTGGCCTTAAATCTATTTGATTTCCGGCTCTTCCCAGTTCTGACGAAAGGTCATCGACCTGAAACGTTAACTCTTTCTCTCTCCACGGATGTTGTCTGGCCCGCTGAGTTTTTCCAGCGTTTTCTGTTGTTATTTCGGATTTCCAGCATCCGCAGTATTTTGCTATCGTATTTTATTTGTCTCGGCACAGACTTTAATAACTTCCATGTTGGTAAAACTTTAAATTTCTCTCTTTTTTCTTTTTACATAGGTGTCTCAGCAGCTTTCCTGACTTTCCAAATCCTTTTTTTTTGTCTAAGCTGAGTTTTCAGATTGGTTAGCCTGCAAATTAGATTTTTTCCTTCTTTATCTTTGGTTTGTCGGACGGGGCAAATCAGTTAAAGATACTGATGCTCCTGTATCAACTAGCATTTAACACGATTGGCCCCCTAATAATGCTGCAATGTAGACTCGGTTATCCGAGCCTCCTTTTAATGGGGCCGCCTCCCGTCATTGACTCTTCCCCTTTGACTTGAGGTACTCCATAAAGTCCCTTCTATTCCTCCGGACTAAAATAAGTGCCCTGTATCTGGTGCACCTCTCCTTTCTTCCAGCATTTGTAAATCTGGTGTCCTAGCTTACCACAATAGTCACATCCCCCTTTCTTTCCACCTCTGCAATCCTTTGCCCTATGTCCCATCTTTCCACAACTATAACAGCTCCCCTGAATCCGCTTGTACGGTTGCGATGCCCCCCCCGCCCCGCCCTGCTGCTACCCCTTACTGATTGCATTTTTCCCCAATTTATAGTAGGACCCCCAAGTGCTGTTTCTACTGCGGTCTTAAAGGGTCCATATGCTGCCCATTGCACCGCCCGTCCGGCACTCGGAGGTACTACATCAGCCCACTTTCCATCCTGCATGCCTGCAGCGGGGTTTATAGTTCTCCACTTGTCAGCTGGGCATCTTACCCTAACTAACTGGTGGATGTCCCTACAATGTAAATCGTGGATGTCCCACATTCCCTCTAGATTTCTCCAGAACTCTGCGTTCTGGCTACGAGGTTTGAGGGTTACCAAATCTTTGAGAATGGCTTGTTTTTCAAGAGGCGTGAAAGCCCGGTATTGATCTTGTGCTGCCCTCTGGTGGTGTAATACGGGTGCCATCGGTACTACCGGAATGTCCCCTTTAATTTCGATTTGGGCCGAGGCATACGGTGGGGGCCTTTCTTTATCCTCATCATTTCTGTTCCCTTTATCTGTCTTTTCCATTCGTTCTAGTGTGCTTTCTAACGCGGCTATTTTCTTTCCATGTCTATTTCCTCTATCTGTCAATTCTATCCGTTCTAGTGTGCTTTCTAACTCCACTATTTTCTTTCCTTGTCTATTTCCTCTATCTGTCAATTCTATCCGTTCTAGTGTGCTTTCTAACTCGGCTATTTTCCTTTCTTGTCTATTTTCTTAATAGTTTGTGTCAGAACCTTTTTGTCAACATTATCAACTGATGTGTCAAAATTACTCCTGCCTTTCTAGTTTTCGTATGTTTTTACTTCTCCCACCACTCCTGTTGCGCCAGGGGTTTTTCCAACGGATCCCACCCATCTTTCCTCATTTGATCAATGAAACCCTTTTTGTCCTCGGCGTAGAGCCGACTCATGGATCCTGGCGGGCCCCAATCTGGTTCCTCGCCCGCCGCCATAATGTATTATTCTTTGTCACTAGTTCACCTCGTTCCGGTGCGCCCTAGCAACTCGTTCTCAGAGGTTCTGCCTATCGTCCACCACTTGTATGATGGCGGCCTGACTTTTAACTATCTTGATCTCAGAGGTGAAGGTTTCACTTGTCTCAGAGGTGATTATTTCACTTGTCTCAGGGGTGATGTTTCACTTGTAGCCATTAATACATTATCACAATTCTTCACGTAATACCATCCAACAGATCCCGCAACGCAACGCAGCAGAGTTTCTTAAAAATTCTTTGTCGATCTCGGATTCCCAACTAACTCGGGCCGTCACGTGGGACCCAATCGCCCTCTTAATTTCGGCTCAGCATGGGTCCTCGAGATATTTACAGTCCGAAATAACACATCAGGCTTCAAATATCTTAACTACTATTAATACGTTTGGTTAACATTATTATTTCAATATTACAAACACCTTATGCGCTACCTAGGTTTTAATAAACTGTTTCTTACCCGTCACAGACACCAGATTCGTTGGATACTGCGTCGCCGTCACACTGCCCTGCCAAGTGACCCAATTTCTGGGTGGTCAAACATTTGACTAATCGCCGTGTTCACTGGTACAGGCGGTCTTTCACCTCCGAATTATCCTGCCGACTACGCCATTTGTTGTGGAGAAATTACTTCACTCCAGTCTGTGTTGATAGGTCAAGCAAACAGTTTATTAATATTCAGAGATCTCTGAGAGAAGAAGCCATAAACTCCACAGTCTAGTGACTTGCTTCTTCTCAAAATTTCAGTGGTATGAGACTCCTTTTATACATTATTCATCCAATCGCATAGCCTTAGCAACAGATTTCTAATTATAATATGTATGTTAGGTTCAAATGTTACTTCCCTACCGAAACTACAAGCATAGCGGTTTGCCTCACATCTGTCCATTCGGACTAGCCGATCATACGGTGATTGTGTAATCGTTGTACTATTATTGTCTTGGTTGCCACGTTGGTGGGCCTCAATGTTGACCACAGACATTACTCATCGCACTGTCAGCGAAACCATTTTCTATTTACGAATTTACTTCTTATGGCACATTCTTTAATTTACATTTCTGTTTAAAACCCTATAATAAATGTTTACTCCTACAGTGCTAGTGACCATAATTCAGTTAGATTTAAGGTAGTTATGGGAAAGGAAAAGGATCGACCAGGAATAAAAGTTCTAAATTGGGGAAAGGCAAATTTTGCTAAGCTCAGAGGTGAGTTAGCCATAGTGGAATGGAAGCAGCTATTTGACGGTAAATCAGTGTCTGAGCATGGGAGGCATTCAAGGAGAAGATGCGGCGTGTGCAGACCAAATATGTGCCCTTAAAGAAAAAAGGTGGGACTAACAAATCCAGGGTTCCCTGGATGTCTAGAGACATACAGGGTAGAATAAAGAAAGAAGGGAGGCATATGACAGATACCGAGGGCTAAATACTGCATAATCTTCAGAGGAATACAAAAACTGCAGGGGTGCAATTAAAAAGGATATCAGGAAAGCAACGAGAGAGCATGAAACATTTTTGGCAAATAAAATAAAGGAAAACCCAAAGATGTTTTATAAATATATTAATAGTAAGAGGATAACTAAAGAAAGGGTAGGGCCTATTAGCGATCATGAGGGTAATCTGTGTGTGGAGGCGGTAGGGTTCCTAGTGAAAACGTTGCGTCTGTTTTCACAGAGGAGAGGGGCGCAGCAGACATTGCTATCAGGGAGGAGAAGTTGATGTATTAGATGAAATTATCATAGTGAGAGAGGCAGTATTAAGGGGTTTAGCAGTTTTAAAAAGTGGATAAATCCCCAGGCCCGGATCAAATGTATGCCAGGCTGTTAAGCGAAGCAAAAGAGGAAATAGCAGAGGCTTTGTCCATCATTTTCCAATTCTCTGGCTTCAGGTGCGATGCCGGAGGACTGGAGGACTGCTAATGTGGTACTCTTTTTTAAAAAGGGAGAAAAGTATACCGAGAAATTACAGGCCAGTCAACCTAACCTCGGTGGTGGGGAAATTATTGGAATTAATTCTGAAGGACAGGATAAATCTTCATTTAGAAAGACATGGATTAATCAAGGATAGTCAGCACGGATTTGTTAAGCGAAAGTCGTGTCTGACAAACTTGATTGAATTTTTTGAGGAGGCAACAAGGAGGGTAGATGAGGGTAGTGCATTTGATGTCGTGTATGTGGACTTTAGCAAGGCTCTTGTTAAGGTTCCACATGGCAGACTGGTCACGAAGTTAAAAGCCGATGGGATCCAGGGCAAAGTGTCAAGTTGGATTCAAAACTGGGTCGGAGGCAGGAAGCAGAGAGTAATGGTTGAAGGGTGCTTATGTGACTGGAAGACTGTTTCCAGTGGGGTTCTGCAGGGCTCAGCACCAAGACCCTTGCTTTTTGTGGTATATATCAATGATGAAGACTTGAATATTGGGGGTATGATAAAAAGTTTGCAGATGATACTGAAATCGTTTGTGTGGTTCATACATAAGAAGGAAGCTGTAGACTGCAGGAAGTCATCAAAAAAATTGTCAGGTTGGCAAATCAGTGGCAAATGGACTTCAATCCAGAGAAGTGTGAGATAATGCATTTGGTGAGGGCTAACAAGGAAAGGGAATACACATTAAATGGTAGGACACTGAGTAGTGTAGAGGAAGAAAGGGACCTTGGAGTGCATGTTCACAGATCCCTGAAGGTAGCAGGCCAGGTAGATTAGGTGGTTAAGAAGGTATACGGAATGTTTGTCTTTATTAGCCGTGGCTTAGAATACAAGATCAGGGGGTTATGCTTCAACTGTATAAAGCACTAGTTAGGCTTCAGCTAGAATACTGCGTGCAGTTCTAGTCACCACATTACAGGAAAGATGTGATTGCACTAGAGAGGTTACAGAGGAGATTTACAAGGATGTTTCCGGGAATAGTGAATCTTAGCTATGAGGAAAGACTGGATAGGCTGGGTTTGTTTTCCTTGGAACAGTGGAGGCTGAGGGGAGACCTTATTGAGGTGTATAAAATTATGAGGGGCCTAGATAAAGTGGATATAAAGGAACGATTTCCCTTAGCATAGGAGTCAAAAACCAAGTGGCACCGAATTTTAGTAATTGGTCGTAGGTTTAGCGGGGATTTGAGGGACAGTTTCTTCACCCAGAGGCTTGTGGGAGTCTGGAACTCACTGCCTGAAAGTGTGTAGAGGTAGAAACCTTAAACACATTTAAAAGGTACTTGGATGTGCACTTGCGATGCTGTAACCTGCAGGGCTACGGACCAAGTGCTGGGAAGTGGGATAGGCTGGATAGCTCTTTGTTGGCCGGTTTGGATACGATGGACCGAAACGGCCTCCTTCCGTGCTGTCACTTTCTATGCTTCTATGATTCTATGATCACACTTTAATTCGTACAACTTCCAGGCCATGAACATGCATTTTGAGGCCAGATTATTCCACACAGGATCTATATTTGTTGCCGCTTCCACTACAGTAACTGATCCGGGGTTGTCTAAAAAATTCAGTCCCATGATTCGGAGCGGATATTTTTTACATTCAGAACTTGCACAAGAGACAATTTTCTTCTTCAAAAACTAGGCTCTTTGAATAAATCCTTTACATCATTGAACTGATGAGTGTGCTTAACGAGTAATGAGATTGTTTGATGCATTGATCCAATTATTGTGAGTGTGTTCCGTTCTTCTCTTCTCAGATCTCGATCGCCTCTCCTGGCTCTGAATCCTCATTCACCGGTTAATTCTACCCAGAATCTCTCAGAACTGCTGAGGACTCTGCTCAGCTCCTGATTACCATTTATATTGCTCCACAAAAGCAAAATACTGCAGATGCCGGAAATCTGAAATATAAACAGAACACACTGGAAACACTCCACAGATCAGGTAGCACAAAAGGAGAGAGAAACAGTGTAAACTTTTCATATCAGCAACCTTTCATTAGAACTGGAAAAAGTTAGAGATACGACAAGTACAGAGGCAAGGAAAGCGGAGGAGGAGAGAACAGAACAAATGGCGAGTTCTGTGATGGGAAGGAAGGCAAGAGTGATTAAATGACACAAGGGACGTTGGTGCACGGCAAATGGAAAATAAAGAAACAACAAATGGGTCTAGAGGAGCTGAAAATGGGAACAGCAGAATCATTACAGCATCTGCTGTCCGAGAAAATGGGAGCAGTGGTTAGGAGCTGAAATTGTTGAACTCGGTGTTGAGTCCGGAAGGTTGTAAAGTGCCTGATCCAAACAGGAGATGCAGTTCCTCGAGTTTCCGTTGAGGTTCATTAGAGCAGTGCAGGAGGCCGAGGACAGATGATCAGAGCGGGAGTGGGGCAAAGAATTAAAATAGCAAGTGACCGGAAGCTCAAGCTGCCGCTTGCGGACTGAACAGAGGTGTTCAGCAAACAACAACAACGTACATTTATAAAGAGCATTTAACATCGTAAAACGTCTCAAGGTGCTTAACAAGAGCGATATCAATAAAACATGATAATTTTTGGAACCGAGCCACAGGAGGTATCAGGGCAGATAACAACATGCTTGATCAAAGAGGTAGGCTTTAAGAAGCATCTTAATAGAGGAACGAGAGGTAAAGAGACGGAGAAGTTCAGGGAGGGAACTCCAGAGCTTAGAGTCAAGGCATCTAAAATCACAGCCTCCAATGGTGGAGCGATTAAAATCGAGGATGCACAAGAGGCCAGAATTGAATGAATGCAGATATCTCGGAGGATCGTAGGACTTGAGGAGGTTGCAGAGAGAGGGAGGAGCGAGGACATTGAGGTATTTGAAAACAGGGATGTGGATTTTAAAATTGAGGCATTGTCGGCCCGGGAGACAGTGAAGGCCAGCGAGCACAGGGGTAATGGTTGAATGCGATTTGGAGCGAGTTAAGATGCCGGCAGCAGACTTTTAGATTTGCACAAGTTTCCGTAGGGTAGAATGTGGGAGGCCAGCCAGGCGAACATTGGAATAGTCAATTCTAGCAACAACAAAGGCCTGGGTGAGGGTTTCAGCAGAAGCTGATCTGAGGCAGGATCGGAGTCTAGATATGTTACGGAGTTGGAAGTAGGCTGTATTGGTGATGGTGCGGATATGCGGTCAGAAACTCATCTCGGTTCCAAACACAAGGCCAAAGTGTCGAACGGTCTGGATTAGCCGAAGACAGTTTCCAGTGATGGAAACGGTCAGGGAACGGAGTTTGTGCGGGGCAGCAAAGTTTTCAATCTTATCAATATTTAGTTGGAGAAAATTACTGCTCAGCCAATACTGAGTGGTCAGAGCAAGGGAGAGAACGGCAGTGACTCAGAGCTAGAGAGCAGAAGGAAGTTCGTCATTTTACTCTGCACAATTTCCGGGAGCTTCATACTTTTGTGGTTGCCATATGTTATATAATTCCTATATTATATCATTGGAGGAACAAATTACTTAGATTACAATGATTCATTAATGATTTTTGAAGAAGTCGGATTTATGCTGCAGAATTAAGTTTGCTGCACAAACACATTTATTTTCAGGTTGACACAGACCACATTCAGAGAGCATTTCAAGAGCGCGGTGAAATATCGGGTTACTCTGATTATTAAATTAATTATTAAAAACTAACTGAGCTAAGCCCAGAGGTGGTACCGAGTGTTTCCAGGTCACTAATCTAATATTGATCCCTAGGTTTCCATCTCCTGAATTGCAGCAGGAATCGCTCGATATGTGCATTACATTCAGGGACAGGTTAGAAATAGATTTACGGGTCAGGTCTCTATTTTGATTGGCTGCTCCGCCATTTGTGCTTCACGTGCAGGGCAGCTATTTTGTTGAGTTTCAGCTGAGCTCCTGTGTTAGTCAGTTCATCCATTTCATGCAACAATCCGTGTGTCTCATCCACAGTGATATCTGCTCAACAGGGAGACAGACAGAGCTGGGCTGTAGTTTACAGCACATCAGATAAAGTTTAGAAATAGATGTTTAAAAATAAATAATCAGTTTTATCGATGATAAGAGCATTGTCAAATTGAATGAAGTCTGTGAATATTAATAAATAAAAATGACGATTGATTGAACCGTAGGACTCCTTACTTGTCATCTGGCACTTTCTAATGTTGGATTTCTATGGAGCGTGTGAGCTTATGTTTTTTATATTGTTAGCTCCTACTGTCTCTCAGCTGCCCCCTCGATTTTTCCTATTCGCTTTCTATTTCTGAATTTCTGACCTTCCTGTTTGTCTTTCAATCTCTCCTCTTGTTGCTTGTTATAACTGCTTTCTATTTCTCACTGATTCACTTGTAGTTGCGTTTCCTGTATTCATCTTCCACTCTTGGTCTTCTTTTAATTTCGTAGTTCCTGCCCTCACTAGATGTACTCATTAGAGGTAACATATTGGTAGCAGAAAGAAATGAGAAATCAAAGAGTACGATAGAAACAGAATCCATATGGATTGTGATAAAGGATGAGAAGGGATCGCTCACACTAATAGGGGTAAACTATAGATCACCTAATAGTGGAAGGGAAGTGGACTGAGATATATCTATGCAGATCAATGAAATGAGTGAAATACAGAGAAAATAATCATCTGGTATTTCAACTACCACAACCTAAACCTTCAAGAAGAGGTAGGGAAAGGGGAAAACGGAATGCAATTTTTATAGTTTGTACAGAACTTCTTTCTTACCCAATACGTAAGAATCCCAACAAGAACTTAGTGAAATAACAACAGAAAACGCTGGAAAAACTCATCGACCTGAAACGTCAACTCTCTTTCTCTCTCCACGGATGCTGCCTGGCCTGCTGAGTTTTTCCAGCGTTTTCTGTTGTTATTTCGGATTTCCAGCATCTGCAGTATTTTGCTATCGTAAGAACTTAGTGAATGTTGGCTGTAGCAATGAGAAATGGGCCACAGCAGGCAACAGAAGTTTTAAGTTATTGAGTGAGAAAGACTTTTGTAAGACAAAGACCAATGTAATAGAATGGGAATAAAGCTTCTTATGAGGGGATGGGAATGGAAATAGGACAAGTAAGCTGCAAACAAAATACTGACAAAGTGCCGTGACAAATATTTAAAATGAGCTCAAGAAAATTATGGGGAGGTTTATTCGGTTAAAACACAGACCAAACTATTCAATAATGAGACAGCACGGAAGAATAAAGAGGAAAGTGTAAAACTGCAATTCAAGAAAAAGGCATATTCTAATACATATACAAGAATTAGTGGATGACAAAAGGGAGAGAAACCTGTTACGAAATAAGACATCAATCAATCAGGAAGGCAAAGAGGAAATACGAAACAAACACATACATAATAAAAGTAAAATTAAGATAGTGAAAAGACTGCTAAGGCACAATATAAACTCACTGTTAATCACAGAGGGAGACCATTCGGTGATGCCGGAAATGTCAGTGAAACAGCAAAAATATTGAATAGTTACTTTGCTCAGTTCAAAGAGTAGATCGTGACGTCATTGCCGTGCGCATCGCCTCGGTAGCGACCCGACCCGAACTTCGGTTCCGCCCCCTGCAGCATCGCCGGGCGAAAACATCGGCAGCTGCAGGAGGCGTTGTTCGGGAGGTCGGGCGCTTCGGGGGAGTAAGTTAAAGGGGAGGTTGCCCAGGTAAGTAGGAACATTTCTCGAATTTTTTTAATCATTTTTTTCAATTCTCCTGGGCCTCGATTGATCAGACCGGCACTCTACTTAGTGGTTGCGTCTGATCGGGCCGGTCGCGGATCGCGGATCGCGGCTGCCGTTGGGGACCAGCTAACTGGTCCCAAAGCACTTCCTGCAGTGCTGGCCCTTCCCTTTAAGGGAGGGAAGAACCCTCGGATAGCGGCAGCGCTGAACGGGACATTGTGCAGCGCTGCTCCACTATCGCCCCACCTGAGTCCTTTAGTGCTGCAGGAAGTAAGTGGGGCGCTGGATTTAACGCTCCACTTCCTTCCTGGAGAGCAAACAAATAACTTTGCAAAATCTGGGAATCATTATCACCTGGCGCTAAGTTTCACAGCTTTCAAAAATTACCTCCCCAAACGGGGCGATAAAGAAATTCTCCCACATGGACTTTCAAAAGGCCTTTGATAAGGTGCCACATAGTAGACTCGTGACTAAAGTCAGAGCAGGTGGCGTTAGGGGGCGTGTGACAGAATGGATCGAAAATGGCTTCAAGTAGATACATGGGATTAAAGTTACCGACTCAGTCTGATTGAAGGACGTAAGTGACACTTGAAATGGATCGGCGCTGGGACAGCAGCTGTTCACCCTTTACATAAATGTTTTGGATTCTGGAATCGGAAGTACAATATCAAACGGGCTACAAATAGATACTTGGCGTATCACAAATACTCACCCGCTACTCACCTCACAGCTCTCTTGTGCCAGCGACACCTTTGAATTATGACGTCACTCCTTCGTTGTGCGGCTTGTCGACTGTCCTCCTCGCAGGTAGTCCGCTCACTCAGACTCCCAGACCTCTGCTCCGCGCTCCCTTTATCCCCGGTCTCGGACTCCGTTCCTTCCGCAGGACTGCTCACTCGGACAGGAGTAAACGTTCCAGATATTTCTCCCCCTCCCTTATGTGTCAGACTGTCTCTAACTCGACATCCAGTTCAACAACTCTGACTGACTCAAGACACAGACATTTTGCGAAGTTGTGGTCATTCGGGACAGTGTCACGTTTTTCACTTAATTTACTCAGCACCTTAAGATTAAATGTCAGCTCAATTAAAAAAGGCAATTTCTGTACAACTACTTTCCATTTAATTCCCATTCCATTCCCAGCTCACTCCAATCCCTGCTCATTCCATTCCCAGCTCACTCCATTCACAGCTCATTCCACTCACAGCTCACTCCATTCCCAGCTCACTCCATTCACAGCTCATTCCATTCCCAGCTCACTCCATTCCCAGCTCACTCCATTCACAGCTCATTCCATTCCCAGCTCAATCCATTCACAGCTCAATCCATTCCCAGCTCACTCCAATCACAGCTCACTCCATTCACAACTCACTCCATTCACAGCTCACTCCAATCACAGCTCATTCCATTCACAGCTCACTCCATTCACAGCTCACTCCATTCCCAGCTCAATCCATTCCCAGCTCACTCCAATCACAGCTCACTCCATTCACAACTCACTCCATTCCCAGCTCACTCCATTCCCAGCTCATTCCATTCACAGCTCACTCCATTCCCAGCTCATTCCATTCACAGCTCACTCCATCCCCAGCTCACTCCATTCACAGCTCACTCCATTCCCAGCTCATTCCATTCACAGCTCACTCCATTCACAGCTCACTCCATTCACAGCTCAATCCATTCCCAGCTCTTCCAATCACAGCTCACTCCATCCCCAGCTCACTCAAATCACAGCTCACTCCATCCCCAGCTCACTCCATTCACAGCTCACTCCATCCCCAGCTCACTCCATTCACAGCTCACTCCATTCCCAGCTCATTCCATTCACAGCTCACTCCATTCCCAGCTCACTCCATTCACAGCTCACTCCATTCACAGCTCACTCCAACCCCAGCTCACTCCATTCACAGCTCACTCCATTCACAGCTCATTCCATTCACAGCTCACTCCATTCCCAGCTCACTCCATTCACAGCTCACTCCATTCACAGCTCACTCCATTCCCAGCTCATTCCATTCACAGCTCACTCCATTCCCAGTACACTCCATTCACAGCTCACTCCATTCACAGCTCACTCCATTCCCAGCTCACTCCATTCACAGCTCACTCCATTCACAGCTCATTCCATTCAAAGCTCACTCCATTCCCAGCTCACTCCATTCACAGCTCACTCCATTCACAGCTCAATCCATTCCCAGCTCACTCCAATCACAGCTCATTCCATTCACAGCTCACTCCATCCCCAGCTCACTCCATTCACAGCTCACTCCATTCACAGCTCACTCCATTCACAGCTCACTCCATCCCCAGCTCACTCCATTCACAGCTCACTCCACTCACAGCTCACTCCAATCACAGCTCACTCCATTCACAGCTCACTCCATTCACAGCTCAATCCATTCCCAGCTCACTCCAATCACAGCTCACTCCAATCACAGCTCACTCCAATCACAGCTCATTCCATTTACAGCTCACTCCATTCCCTGCTCACTCCATTCACAGCTCACTCCAATCACAGCTCATTCCATTCACAGCTCACTCCATTCACAGATCACTCCAATCACAGCTCACTCCAATCACAGCTCATTCCATTCACAGCTCACTCCAATCACAGCTCATTCCATTCACAGCTCACTCCAATCACAGCTCACTCCAATCACAGCTCATTCCATTCACAGCTCACTCCAATCACAGCTCATTCCATTCACAGCTCACTCCATTCCCAGCTCACTCCATTCACAGCTCACTCCAATCACAGCTCATTCCATTCACAGCTCACTCCAATCACAGCTCATTACAATCACAGCTCACTCCATTCCCAACTCACTCCATTCACAGCTCACTCCAATCACAGCTCACTCCATTCCCAACTCACTCCATTCACAGCTGACTCCAATCACAGCTCATTCCATTCACAGCTCACTCCATTCACAGCTCACTCCAATCACAGCTCATTCCATTCACAGCTCACTCCATTCACAGCTCACTCCAATCACAGCTCATTCCATTCACAGCTCACTCCATTCCCAGCTCACTCCAATCACAGCTCATTCCATTCACAGCTCACTCCATTCACAGCTCACTCCATTCGCAGCTCACTCCATTCACAGCTCACTCCATTCCCAGCTCACACCATTCACAGCTCACTCCATTCCCAACTCACTCCATTCACAGCTCACTCCAATCACAGCTCATTCCATTCACAGCTCACTCCAATCACAGCTCATTCCATTCACAGCTCACTCCATTCACAGATCACTCCAATCACAGCTCATTCCATTCACAGCTCACTCCAATCACAGCTCATTCCATTCACAGCTCACTCCATTCACAGCTCACTCCAATCACAGCTCATTCCATTCACAGCTCACTCCATTCCCAGCTCACTCCATTCACAGCTCACTCCATTCACAGCTCACTCCATCCCAGCTCACTCCATTCACAGCTCACTCCATTCACAGCTCACTCCATTCACAGCTCACTCCATTCCCAGCTCACTCCATTCACAGCTCACTCCATTCACAGCTCACTCCATTCCCAGCTCACTCCATTCACAGCTCACTCCATTCCCAGCTCACTCCATTCACAGCTCACTCCATTCACAGCTCACTCCATTCACAGCTCACTCCATTCACAGCTCACTCCATTCACAGCTCACTCCATTCACAGCTCACTCCATTCCCAGCTCACTCCATTCACAGCTCACTCCATTCACAGCTCACTCCATTCACAGCTCACTCCAATCACAGCTCACTCCATTCACAGCTCACTCCATCACAGCTCACTCCATTCACAGCTCACTCCATTCACAGCTCACTCCATTCACAGCTCACTCCATTCACAGCTCACTCCATTCACAGCTCACTCCACTCACAGCTCACTCCAATCACAGCTCACTCCATTCACAGCTCACTCCATTCACAGCTCAATCCATTCCCAGCTCACTCCAATCACAGCTCACTCCAATCACAGCTCACTCCAATCACAGCTCATTCCATTTACAGCTCACTCCATCCCCAGCTCACTCCATTCACAGCTCACACAATTCCCAGCTCACTCCATTCCCTGCTCACTCCATTCACAGCTCACTCCAATCACAGCTCATTCCATTCACAGCTCACTCCATTCACAGATCACTCCAATCACAGCTCACTCCAATCACAGCTCATTCCATTCACAGCTCACTCCAATCACAGCTCATTCCATTCACAGCTCACTCCAATCACAGCTCACTCCATTCACAGCTCACTCCATTCACAGCTCACTCCAATCACAGCTCACTCCAATCACAGCTCATTCCATTCACAGCTCACTCCAATCACAGCTCACTCCATTCACAGCTCACTCCATTCCCAGCTCACTCCATTCACAGCTCACTCCAATCACAGCTCATTCCATTCACAGCTCACTCCAATCACAGCTCATTACAATCACAGCTCACTCCATTCCCAACTCACTCCATTCACAGCTCACTCCAATCACAGCTCATTCCATTCACAGCTCACTCCAATCACAGCTCATTCCAATCACAGCTCACTCCATTCCCAGCTCACTCCAATCACAGCTCATTCCATTCACAGCTCACTCCATTCACAGCTCACTCCAATCACAGCTCATTCCATTCACAGCTCACTCCATTCCCAGCTCATTCCATTCACAGCTCACTCCATTCACAGATCACTCCAATCACAGCTCATTCCATTCACAGCTCACTCCAATCACAGCTCATTCCATTCACAGCTCACTCCAATCACAGCTCATTCCATTCACAGCTCACTCCATTCCCAGCTCACTCCAATCACAGCTCATTCCATTCACAGCTCACTCCATTCCCAGCTCACTCCAATCACAGCTCATTCCATTCCCAGCTCACTCCATTCACAGCTCATTCCAATCACCCGCTCACTCATTCACAGCTCACTCCAAATCCCAGCTCCCTCCATTCCCAGCTCACTCCAATCACAGCTCATTACAATCACAGCTCACTCCATTCCCAACTCCACTCCATTCACAGCTCACTCCAATCACAGCTCATTCCATTCACAGCTCACTCCATTCCCAGCTCACTCCAATCACAGCTCATTACAATCACAGCTCACTCCATTCCCAACTCACTCCATTCACAGCTCACTCCAATCACAGCTCATTCCATTCACAGCTCACTCCATTCCCAACTCACTCCATTCACAGCTCACTCTAATCACAGCTCATTCCATTCACAGCTCACTCCAATCACAGCTCATTCCATTCACAGCTCACTCCATTCACAGATCACTCCATTCCAGCTCACCTCCATTCACAGCTCACTCCATTCCAACTCACTCCATTCACAGCTCACTCCAATCACAGCTCATTCCATTCACAGCTCACTCCAATCACAGCTCATTCCATTCACAGCTCACTCCATCGCCAGCTCACTCCATTCACAGCTCACTCCATCCCCAGCTCACTCCATTCACAGCTCACTCCATCCCCAGCTCACTCCATTCACAGCTCACTCCATCCCCAGCTCACTCCATTCACAGCTCACTCCATTCCCAGCTCACTCCATTCACAGCTCACTCCATTCCCAACTCACTCCATTCACAGCTCACTCCAATCACAGCTCATTCCATTCACAGCTCACTCCATTCCCAGCTCACTCCATTCACAGCTCACTCCAATCACAGCTCATTCCATTCACAGCTCACTCCATTTCCAGCTCAGTCCATTCACAGCTCACTCCAATCACAGCTCATTCCATTCACAGCTGACACCATTCAAAGCTCACTCCATTCCCATCTCACTCCATTCCCATCTCACTCCATTCCCATCTCACTCCATTCCCATCTCACTCCATTCCCAGCTCACTCCATTCACAGCTCACTCCATTCACAGCTCACTCCATTCCCAGCTCACTCCATTCACAGCTCACTCCATTCCCAGCTCACTCCATTCACAGCGCACTCCAAACACAGCTCACTCCACTCACACCTCACTCCAATCACACCTCACTCCAATCACAGCTCAATCCAATCCCAGCTCACTCCATTCACAGCTCACTCCAATCACATTTCAGTCCATTCCCAGCTCATTCCAATCACAGCTCACTCCAATCACAGCTCACTCCATTCACAGCTCACTCCATTCACAGCTCACTCCAATCACAGCTCACTCCAATCACAGCTCACTCCAATCCCAGCTCACTCCATTCACAGCTCACTCCAATCACATTTCTGTCCATTCCCAGCTCATTCCAATCACAGCTCACTCCAATCACAGCTCACTCCATTCAAAGCTCACTCCATTCACAGCTCACTCCAATCACAGTTAACTCCATTCACAACTCACTCCAATCACAGCTCACTCCACTTAGAACTCACTCCATTCACAGCTCACTCCAATCACAGCTCACTCCACTCACAGCTCACTCCATTCACAGTTCAGTCCACTCACAGCTCACTCCAATCACTGCTCATTCCAATCACAGCTCACTCCAATCACAGCTCACTCCATTCCCAGCTCACTCCATTCACAGCTCACTCCAATCACTGCTCACTCCATTCAAAGATCACTCCATTCCCAGCTCACTCCATTCACAGCTCACTCCATTCACACCTCACTCCAATCACAGCGCATTCCATTCACAGCTCACTCCAATCACAGCTCACTCCAATCACAGCTCACTCCAATCACAACTCACTCCAATCACAGCTCACTCCAATCACAGTTAAATCCATTCACAACTCACTCCAATCACAGCTCACTCCACTCACAACTCAGTCCATTCACAGCTCAGTCCATTCCCAGCTCACTCCAATCACAGCTCACTCCAATCACAGCTCACTCCAATCACAGCTCACTCTATTCACAGTTCAGGTCATTCCCAGCTCACTCCACTCCAGCTTATGTCTTTCCCAGCTCACTCCATTCCCAGCTCACTCCGTTACCAGCTCACTCAATGCACAGCTCACTCCATTCCCAGCTGAGTCCAGTCCCAACTCGCCACATTCCCAGCTCATTCTTTTCCAAGCTCACTCCATTCCCAGTTCCCTCCATTCCCAGCTCACTCCAATCCCATCTCACTCCATTGCCAGCTCATACCGTTCCCACCTCACTCCGCTCCGATCTCTCTCTGGTCCCAACTCATTACAATCACATGTAATACTGTTCCCAGCTCACTCCATTCCAGCTCCATTCATTCCCATCCTACTCCGACCCCAACTCACTCCATTCCCAGCTCATTCTGTTCCCAGCTCACTCCAATCACAGCTCACTCCATTACCAGCTCAATCCATCGCCAGCTAACGCCATCCCCATCTCATTCCATTCCCAGCTCACTCCATTCCCAGCTCACTCCATTACCAGCTCATTCCATTCCCTGCTCAATCTATTCCAAGACTACTCCATTACCATCTCATTCTGTTCCCAACTGAAACGGATCACAACTCACTCCATTCGCAGCTCACTCCATTCCCAGCTCATTCCATTCCCAGCTCAGTCCAATCCCATCTCACTCCATTCCAAGCTCACTTCATTCCGATCTCACTCTGGTCCCAACTCATTACATTCACAGCTAATACTGTTCCCAGCTCACTCCATTCCAGCTCACTTCATTCCCAGCTCACTCCGGTCCCAACTCATTCCATTCCCAGCTTATTCTTTTCCAAGCTCACTTTATTCGCAGTTCACTCGATTCCCAGCTCCCTCTAATTCAGCTCTTTATGTTCCGTACTCACTCCATTCCCAGCTCACTTCATCCCCATCTCACTCTGGTCCCAGCTCTTTACATTCACAGCTCACTCTATTCCCAGCTCACTCCGTTCACAGTTCATTCCATGCCCTGCTCACTTCGTTCCCAGCTCACGTCATTCTCAGCTCACGCCGGTCTCAGTTCACTACATTCCCAGATCACTCTATTCCCAGCTCACTCCGTTCCCAGCTCACTACACTCCCAGCTCAACTACACTCCCAGCTCATTCCATTGCCAGCTCATTCCGTTCCCAGCTCACTCCACTCTCAGACCACTCCATTCCCAGCTCACACCATTCATATTTCACCCCGTTCCGAGCTCAAACTTTTCCAACCTTACTCCTTTCCCAGCTCACTCCATTCCCAGCACCAATTGTTCCCAGCTGAATCTCATCATAACTCATTCAATTCCCAGGTCGCTCGTTTCCCAGCTCATTCTGTCCCCAGCTCACTTTATTCACAGATCAATCCATTCCCAGCTCACGCTCATCCCCATCTCACTCAACTCTCAGATCACTCCATTCCCAGCTCATTCAACTCTCAGATCACTCCATTCCCAGCTCACGCCATTCCCAGCTCACTCCATTCACAGTTCACCCTGTTCCCAGCTCGAACTATTCCCACCTCACTCCTTTTTCAAGCTCACTCCATTCCCCGCTCACTCCATTCCCAGCACCATCTGTTCCCATCTGAAACTCATCACAAATCACTCAATTTCCACATCACTCCGTTCCCAGCTCATTCTGTTCCCAGCTCACACCATTCCAATCTCACTCCGTTCCAAACTCACTCCATTCCCAGCTCAATCTATTCCCAGCTCATTCCAGTCTCAACTCACTCCTTTGCCAGCACATTCAGTTCCCAGCGCACTCCATTATCAGCTCGCACCATTCACTGCTCACTCTTTCCAAACACACTCTATTCCCAGGACATTCTGTTCCTAGCTCACTCCATTCCCAGCTCACTCCAGTCCCAACTCACCCCATTCCCAGCTCATTCCTATCCAAGCTCATTCCATTCCCAGCTCACTCCATTCCCAGCTCACTCAAATCCCATCTCACTCCATCCCAGCTCATTTCATTCCTATCTCACTCCAGTCCCAACTCATTACATTCATAGCTCATACTGTTCCCAGCTCACTCCATTCCAACTCACTTCATTCCCAACTCACTCCGGTCCCAACTCACTCCTTTCCCAGCTCATTCTGTTCCCAGCTCACTTTATTCAAAGCTCACTCCAATCCCAGCTCACTCTCATCCCAACTCTTTTTGTTCCCAACTCACTCCATTCCCAGCTCACTTCATCCCCATCTCACACCGGTCCCAGCTCATTACATTCACAGCTCATACTGTTCCAACTCACTCCGTTCCCAGCTCACTCCATGCCCTGCCCACTCCATTCCCAGCTCAAACTATTCCCACCTCACTCCTTTTTCCAGCTCACTCCATTCTCAGCTCACTACACTCCCAGATCATTCCATTGCCAGCTCATTCCATTCACAGCTCACTCCGTTCCCAGCTCACTCAACTCTCAGATCACTCCATTCCCAGCTCAATCCATTCCCAGCTCACTCCATTCACAGATCACCCGTTCCCAGCTCAAACTATTCCCACCTCACTCCTTTTTCCAGCTCACTCCATTCCCAGCTCACTCCATTCCCAGCACCATCTGTTCCCAGCTGAAACTCATCAAAACTCACTCAATTCCCAGTCACTCCGTTCCCAGCTAATTCTGTTCCCAGCTCACACCATTCCAAGCTAACACCGTTCCAAACTCACTCCATTCCCAGCTCACTCCATTCCCAGCTCAATCTATTCCCAGCTCATTCCAGTCTCAACTCACTCCATTTCCTGCTCATTCAGTTCCCAGCGCACTCCATTACCAGCTCGCTGCATTCACAGCTCACTCCGGTCCCAACACACTCTATTCCCAGGACATTCTGTTCCCAGCTCACTTTATTCCCCGCTCACCCCATTTTCAGCTCACTCTCTTCTCAGCTCTTTCTGTTCCCAACCAATCCGATCCAAGCTCAATCTCTTCCTAGTTCATCTGTTCCCAGCTTATTCTGTGCTCAGCACACTCCGATCCCAGCTCACTCTCTTCCCAGCTCTTTGTGCTCACAGCACACTATATTACCAGATCACTCTCTTCCAAGTTCAATCTGTTCCCAGCTCACTGAATTCCCAGCTCACTGCATTCCCAGCTCACGCCATTCCCAGCTCAATACATTCGCAGCTCGCCCTGTTCCATGCTACATCATTCCCAGCTCACACCTTTCCCAGCTCAATCTGTTCCCAGCTCATTCCATTCCCAGCTCATGCTGCTCCCAGTTCACTCCTGTCCCAGCTCACTCCATTCCCTGCTCACATCATTACTAGCTCACTCCGTTCAAAGCTCAATCCATTCCCAGCTCAATATTTTCCAAGACTACTCCATTACCAGCTCACTCTGTTCCCAGCTGAAACTGATCACAATTCACTCAATTCTCACCTCCCTATTCCGAAATCATTCTATTCCTAATTCACTCTGTTCCCAGCTCACACTCTTTCAAGCTCACTCCTTTCCCAGCTCACCCCATTCCCAGCTCACCCCGTTTCCAGCTCACAACATTCCCAGCTCACTCTCTTCCCAGCACACTCCATTGCAGCTCAGTCGGTCCCTTGCTAACTCCATTCCCAGTTAACTCCGTTCTCAGCCAACACCGTTCCCAGCTCACTCTGTTCCCAGCTCACCGGTTTACAACGCACTCTAGTCTGAGCTCATTGCATTCCCAGCTCTTTCCATTCCCAGCTCACTCCATTCCCAGTTCACTCCATTGCCAGCTCACTCCATTGCCAGCTCACCCCATTCCGAGCGCACTGTATTTCCAGCTCACTCCGTTCCGTGCTCCCTCGATTGCCTCCTCACTCCACTCGTAGCTCACTCCAGTCACAGCTCACTCTGTTCCCAGCTCACTCCTATCTCAGCTCACGTCATTCCCAGCTCACTCCGGTCCCAGCTCACTGCATTCCATGCTCGCTACATTCCCAGCTCACTCCATTCCCAGCTCACTCCATTCCCATCTCAATCCATTTCCTGCCCATAGAATCATATTATCAGAGAAAGTTAAAGCACGGAAGGAGGCCATTTTGGCCCATCGTGTCCGTGCCTGCCAACAAAGAGCTATCCAGCCTAATCTGACTTCCAGCTCTTGGTCCGTAGTCCTGCAGGTTACAGCTTTAATATTCACGATGTATTTAATTAACTGAATAGAAACTCCCCAGTATCCGGAGAGAGATTTGGACTCATGTCTCCAGACTATTAATCCAGGCCTCTGGATTAATAGTACAGTAACATAAACACTATGCTACCATTCCCGCGTTGATTGGGGGTCAAATATTCGCCAGAACACCAGGGATAACTCCCCTGCTCCTCTTCAAAATAGTGATTTGGGAATTTTTATGTCCACCTGAGAGAGCAGACGGAGCCTCGGTTTAACGTCTCATCAGGAAAGACGGCGCCTCGGACAGTGCAGCACTCCCTTTGTACTGCCCGCCTTGATTTCTGTTCTCAAGTCTCTGGAGGGCTGTGCACCACCGACCTCCTCATTCAGAGGCGAGAGTGCTACCCACTGAGCCATGGCTGGCACATACATTTTATTAAGAAAGTCAATGATTTCCCATATTACTTTGAAAATAAGAATGTAATTGGGATAGCATAGAAAAGACATCTGGGAATACAAATACTTCTGTGATGGATGAATCTATGATTCTATGATCACATAAAATTACATAGAACATACCGCAAAGAAAGAGGCCACTCGGCGCAAACAGTCCATTCCATCTTAAATGCCCTCTCGAGGTTCCTCCCATCCTTCAACATCGAACTCTATCAGCAAAACCCTCTATTCCCTTCTCCCTCATTTTCTAATCTAGCCTCCCCTTAAATTCATCTATACTCTTTACCTCAACCACACGCTTTGTAAAGTAGCTTCTTCTGAATTCCCTATTTGATTTC
Source organism: Squalus acanthias (assembly GCA_030390025.1). NCBI lineage: Eukaryota > Metazoa > Chordata > Chondrichthyes > Squaliformes > Squalidae > Squalus > Squalus acanthias. The sequence goes on along the minus strand of JASTWF010000033.1, from coordinate 2,271,029 downwards.
TTGGTGACTATATTTTATTTAAGGCCTCTAGTTTTGCTCTTCCCCACAAGTGGAACCACTCTCTCTGTATCTATGCTATTAAAATCTTTCAACATTTTAAAGACCTCAATTAGGTCACGCCTCAACCTTCTCTTTTCAAGAGTAAAGACACAAAGCCTGTACATCCTATCCTGATAGGTATAAGTTCGCATTTCTGGTATCATCCTTGCAAATCATTTTTTAAATCCTTTCCAGTGCCTCTATATTCTTTTTCTAATATGGCGACCAGAACTAGACACAGTGCTCCACGTGTGGGCTAGCCAAGGTTCGATACAAGTTTTGCATAACTTCTCTACTTTTCAATACAATCCCTCTATCTACACCCTAGCACGTGGTTTGCTTTTTATGTTTTATTATCCTGTGTCTCTACTTTTAGTGATTTGTGTATTTGTACTCCCAGATCGCTTTGCTCCACTATCCTAATTAGATTCTTGTTTTCCAAGTTATATATGACCTGCTTATTTTTCTTAACAAAATGCAATACCTCACAATTATCTGTGCTGAAATGTATTTAACAATTATGTACCCATTCTGCAAGTCTGAGGTGCAGAATTTGTTTGAGGAGCTGTGTTAGTTTCAGCTGCTGAATTAGTTTGAGCTGCTGTATCACTTTGAAGTGCTGAATTTGATTGAGATGCTGCATTAGTTTGAGTTGCGGTGTTAGTTTGAGATGCTGTGTTAGTTTGAGAAGCTGTATTGGTTTGAAGTGCTGTATTAGATTTATGCGCTGTGTTAAATTGAGCAATAGAGTTGTACGGGTATTGTTGTGACATGTTTCATTAGTAGAAATACAATAGTTATTGAATATGAAATTGCACAATCTTGTAAGAAAAGGTAGGACAGTTTAACTCTCCAGACCAGAGAAGCAAACCATGTAATTTAAGCTGAAAATGAAATTGCATCAATTATTTCAGTCAGACCAAAACAGATATACAGTATCGCAGCCACGAGAGAAGAAAAATAAATTTGAAATTGTATTATTGAAATAACACAGTAGGTGACAGAGCATGAGGGAAGCAATGTGTGATCCACTGATAAGCTCCATCTTGATAAAATAAACAGCATATTGCAGAGTTAATTGTTAAAGTCGTTCCCGAATATTATCAAAATGGTCCAGCCCTTGAGGCTTTCATCAGAGCAGGGACTCAAATCGGTTCACAAGTATTTTTTCAAACAACAAGAACTAATTCAAACAATGTTGTTATCCGATTGTCCCAGAGGGCAAACCACAGTGTATAAATGGAAGGCTCTGGGAATGTATTGCCTCAGAGATTTATTCAGAGAGATTACCTTCAGCACGAAGGTATAGATCGCTTCACACAGAAAATGTTGGCAACATTTTACACCATCAGCATGATATACTACTTCACTCTTACAGTCATTGGTGTTCCAGGTAAGTGAGTATAATCAATCGAGCTTCGTAAGTCTCTGTGCTGTGGACTCAGAATTTGAATAATAGTTTGAAGTGCTGTATTAGATTGAAGTATTGTATTAGATTGAAGTGCTGTATTAGATTGAAGTGCTGTATTAGATTGAAGTGTTATATTAGGTTGAAGTGCTGTATTAGATTGAAGTGCTGTATTAGATTGAAGTGCTGTATTAGATTGAAGTGCTGTATTAGATTGAAGTGCTGTATTAGATAGAAGTGCTGTATTTGATTTAGGTGCTGTATTAGATGGAAGTTCTGTATTAGATTGAAGTGCTGTGTTAGATTGAAGTGCTGTATTAGATTGAAGTGCTGACTTAGATTGAAGTGCTGTATTAGACTGAAGTGCTGTATTAGATTGAAGTGCTGTATTAGATTGAAGTGCTGTATTAGATTGAAGTGCTGTATTAGATTGAAGTGCTGTATTAGATTGAAGTGCTGTATTAGATTGAAGTGCTGTATTAGATTGAAGTGCTGTATTAGATTGAAGTGCTGTATTAGATTGAAGTGCTGTATTAGATTGAAGTGCTGTATTAGATTGAAGTGCTGTATTAGATTGAAGTGCTGTATTAGATTGAAGTGCTGTATTAGACTGAAGTGCTGTATTAGATTGAAGTGCTGTATTAGATTGAAGTGCTGTATTAGATTGAAGTGCTGTATTAGATTGAAGTGCTGTATTAGATTGAAGTGCTGTATTAGATTGAAGTGCTGTATTAGATTGAAGTGCTGTATTAGATTGAAGTGCTGTAATTGATTTAGGTTCTGTATTAGATTGAAGTGTTGTATTAGATTGAAGTGCTGTATTAGACTGAAGTGCTGTATTAGATTGAAGTGCTGTATTAGATTGAAGTGCTGTATTAGATTGAAGTGCTGTATTAGATTGAAGTGCTGTATTAGATTGAAGTGCTGTATTAGATTGAAGTGCTGTATTAGATTGAAGTGCTGTATTAGATTGAAGTGCTGTATTAGATTGAAGTGCTGTCTTAGATTGAAGTGCTGTATTAGATTGAAGTGCTGTATTAGATTGAAGTGCTGTATTAGATTGAAGTGCTGTATTAGATTGAAGTGCTGTATTAGATTGAATTGCTGTATTAGATTGAAGTGCTGTATTAGATTGAAGTGCTGTATTAGATTGAAGCGCTGTATTAGATTGAAGTGCTGTATTAGATTGAAGTGCTGTCTTAGATTGAAGTGCTGTATTAGATTGAAGTGCTGTATTAGATTGAAGTGCTGTATTAGATTGAAGTGCTGTATTAGATTGAAGTGCTGTATTAGATTGAAGTGCTGTATTAGATTGAAGTGCTGTATTAGATTGAAGTGCTGTATTAGATTGAAGTGCTGTATTAGATTGAAGTGCTGTATTAGATTGAAGTGCTGTATTAGATTGAAGTGCTGTATTAGATTGAAGTGCTGTATTAGATTGAAGTGCTGTATTAGATTGAAGTGCTGTATTAGATTGAAGTGCTGTATTAGATTGAAGTGCTGTATTAGATTGAAGTGCTGTATTAGATTGAAGTGCTGTATTAGATTGAAGTGCTGTATTAGATTGAAGTGCTGTATTAGATTGAAGTGCTGTATTAGATTGAAGTGCTGTATTAGATTGAAGTGCTGTATTAGATTGAAGTGCTGTATTAGATTGAAGTGCTGTATTAGATTGAAGTGCTGTATTAGATTGAAGTGCTGTATTAGATTGAAGTGCTGTATTAGATTGAAGTGCTGTATTAGATTGAAGTGCTGTATTAGATTGAAGTGCTGTATTAGATTGAAGTGCTGTATTAGATTGAAGTGCTGTATTAGATTGAAGTGCTGTATTAGATTGAAGTGCTGTATTAGATTGAAGTGCTGTATTAGATTGAAGTGCTGTATTAGATTGAAGTGCTGTATTAGATTGAAGTGCTGTATTAGATTGAAGTGCTGTATTAGATTGAAGTGCTGTATTAGATTGAAGTGCTGTATTAGATTGAAGTGCTGTATTAGATTGAAGTGCTGTATTAGATTGAAGTGCTGTATTAGATTGAAGTGCTGTATTAGATTGAAGTGCTGTATTAGATTGAAGTGCTGTATTAGATTGAAGTGCTGTATTAGATTGAAGTGCTGTATTAGATTGAAGTGCTGTATTAGATTGAAGTGCTGTCTTAGATTGAAGTGCTGTATTAGATTGAAGTGCTGTATTAGATTGAAGCGCTGTATTAGATTGAAGTGTTGTATTAGATTGAAGTGCTGTAATTGATTTAGGTTCTGTGTTAGATTGAAGTGCTGTATTAGATTGAAGTGCTGTATTAGATTGAAGTGCTGTATTAGATTGAAGTGCTGTATTAGATTGAAGTGCTGTAATAGATTTAGGTTCTGTATTAGATTGAAGTGCTGTATTAGATTGAAGTGCTGTATTAGATTGAAGTGCTGTATTAGATTGAAGTGCTGTATTAGATTGAGTTCTGTATTAGATTGAAGTGCTGTATTAGATTGAAGTGCTGTATTAGATTGAAGTGCTGTATTAGATTGAAGTGCTGTAATTGATTTAGGTTCTGTGTTAGATTGAAGTGCTGTATTAGATTGAAGTGCTGTCTTAGATTGAAGTGCTGTATTAGATAAAAGGTGCTGTATTAGATTGAAGTGCTATGTTAGATTGAAGTGCTGTATGAAATTCAAGGGCTGTATTAAATGGAAGTGCTGTATCAGATAGAATGTGCTGTATTTGATTGAAGTGCTGTATTAGATTGAAGTGCTGTATTAGATTGAAGTGCTGTATTAGATTGAAGTGCTGTATTAGATTGAAGTGCTGTATTAGATTGAAGTGCTGTATTAGATTGAAGTGCTGTATTAGATTGAAGTGCTGTATTAGATTGAAGTGCTGTATTAGATTGAAGTGCTGTATTAGATTGAAGTGCTGTATTAGATTGAAGTGCTGTATTAGATTGAAGTGCTGTATTAGATTGAAGTGCTGTATTAGATTGAAGTGCTGTATTAGATTGAAGTGCTGTATTAGATTGAAGTGCTGTATTAGATTGAAGTGCTGTATTAGATTGAAGTGCTGTATTAGATTGAAGTGTTGTATTAGATTGAAGTGCTGTATTAGATTGAAGTGCTGTATTAGATTGAAGTGCTGTATTAGATTGAAGTTCTGTATTAGATTGAAGTGCTGTATTAGATTGAAGTGCTGTATTAGATTGAAGTGCTGTATTAGATTGAAGTGCTGTATTAGATTGAAGTGCTGTATTAGATTGAAGTGCTGTATTAGATTGAAGTGCTGTATTAGATTGAAGTGCTGTATTAGATTGAAGTGCTGTATTAGATTGAAGTGCTGTATTAGATTGAAGTGCTGTATTAGATTGAAGTGCTGTATTAGATTGAAGTGCTGTATTAGATTGAAGTGCTGTATTAGATTGAAGTGCTGTATTAGATTGAAGTGCTGTATTAGATTGAAGTGCTGTATTAGATTGAAGTGCTGTATTAGATTGAAGTGCTGTATTAGATTGAAGTGCTGTATTAGATTGAAGTGCTGTATTAGATTGAAGTGCTGTATTAGATTGAAGTGCTGTATTAGATTGAAGTGCTGTATTAGATTGAAGTGCTGTATTAGATTGAAGTGCTGTATTAGATTGAAGTGCTGTATTAGATTGAAGTGCTGTATTAGATTGAAGTGCTGTATTAGATTGAAGTGCTGTATTAGATTGAAGTGCTGTATTAGATTGAAGTGCTGTATTAGATTGAAGTGCTGTATTAGATTGAAGTGCTGTATTAGATTGAAGTGCTGTATTAGATTGAAGTGCTGTATTAGATTGAAGTGCTGTATTAGATTGAAGTGCTGTATTAGATTGAAGTGCTGTATTAGATTGAAGTGCTGTATTAGATTGAAGTGCTGTATTAGATTGAAGTGCTGTATTAGATTGAAGTGCTGTATTAGATTGAAGTGCTGTATTAGATTGAAGTGCTGTATTAGATTGAAGTGCTGTATTAGATTGAAGTGCTGTATTAGATTGAAGTGCTGTATTAGATTGAAGTGCTGTATTAGATTGAAGTGCTGTATTAGATTGAAGTGCTGTATTAGATTGAAGTGCTGTATTAGATTGAAGTGCTGTATTAGATTGAAGTGCTGTATTAGATTGAAGTGCTGTATTAGATTGAAGTGCTGTATTAGATTGAAGTGCTGTATTAGATTGAAGTGCTGTATTAGATTGAAGTGCTGTATTAGATTGAAGTGCTGTATTAGATTGAAGTGCTGTATTAGATTGAAGTGCTGTATTAGATTGAAGTGCTGTATTAGATTGAAGTGCTGTATTAGATTGAAGTGCTGTATTAGATTGAAGTGCTGTATTAGATTGAAGTGCTGTATTAGATTGAAGTGCTGTATTAGATTGAAGTGCTGTATTAGATTGAAGTGCTGTATTAGATTGAAGTGCTGTATTAGATTGAAGTGCTGTATTAGATTGAAGTGCTGTATTAGATTGAAGTGCTGTATTAGATTGAAGTGCTGTATTAGATTGAAGTGCTGTATTAGATTGAAGTGCTGTATTAGATTGAAGTGCTGTATTAGATTGAAGTGCTGTATTAGATTGAAGTGCTGTATTAGATTGAAGTGCTGTATTAGATTGAAGTGCTGTATTAGATTGAAGTGCTGTATTAGATTGAAGTGCTGTATTAGATTGAAGTGCTGTATTAGATTGAAGTGCTGTATTAGATTGAAGTGCTGTATTAGATTGAAGTGCTGTATTAGATTGAAGTGCTGTATTAGATTGAAGTGCTGTATTAGATTGAAGTGCTGTATTAGATTGAAGTGCTGTATTAGATTGAAGTGCTGTATTAGATTGAAGTGCTGTATTAGATTGAAGTGCTGTATTAGATTGAAGTGCTGTATTAGATTGAAGTGCTGTATTAGATTGAAGTGCTGTATTAGATTGAAGTGCTGTATTAGATTGAAGTGCTGTATTAGATTGAAGTGCTGTATTAGATTGAAGTGCTGTATTAGATTGAAGTGCTGTATTAGATTGAAGTGCTGTATTAGATTGAAGTGCTGTATTAGATTGAAGTGCTGTATTAGATTGAAGTGCTGTATTAGATTGAAGTGCTGTATTAGATTGAAGTGCTGTATTAGATTGAAGTGCTGTATTAGATTGAAGTGCTGTATTAGATTGAAGTGCTGTATTAGATTGAAGTGCTGTATTAGATTGAAGTGCTGTATTAGATTGAAGTGCTGTATTAGATTGAAGTGCTGTATTAGATTGAAGTGCTGTATTAGATTGAAGTGCTGTATTAGATTGAAGTGCTGTATTAGATTGAAGTGCTGTATTAGATTGAAGTGCTGTATTAGATTGAAGTGCTGTATTAGATTGAAGTGCTGTATTAGATTGAAGTGCTGTATTAGATTGAAGTGCTGTATTAGATTGAAGTGCTGTATTAGATTGAAGTGCTGTATTAGATTGAAGTGCTGTATTAGATTGAAGTGCTGTATTAGATTGAAGTGCTGTATTAGATTGAAGTGCTGTATTAGATTGAAGTGCTGTATTAGATTGAAGTGCTGTATTAGATTGAAGTGCTGTATTAGATTGAAGTGCTGTATTAGATTGAAGTGCTGTATTAGATTGAAGTGCTGTATTAGATTGAAGTGCTGTATTAGATTGAAGTGCTGTATTAGATTGAAGTGCTGTATTAGATTGAAGTGCTGTATTAGATTGAAGTGCTGTATTAGATTGAAGTGCTGTATTAGATTGAAGTGCTGTATTAGATTGAAGTGCTGTATTAGATTGAAGTGCTGTATTAGATTGAAGTGCTGTATTAGATTGAAGTGCTGTATTAGATTGAAGTGCTGTATTAGATTGAAGTGCTGTATTAGATTGAAGTGCTGTATTAGATTGAAGTGCTGTATTAGATTGAAGTGCTGTATTAGATTGAAGTGCTGTATTAGATTGAAGTGCTGTATTAGATTGAAGTGCTGTATTAGATTGAAGTGCTGTATTAGATTGAAGTGCTGTATTAGATTGAAGTGCTGTATTAGATTGAAGTGCTGTATTAGATTGAAGTGCTGTATTAGATTGAAGTGCTGTATTAGATTGAAGTGCTGTATTAGATTGAAGTGCTGTATTAGATTGAAGTGCTGTATTAGATTGAAGTGCTGTATTAGATTGAAGTGCTGTATTAGATTGAAGTGCTGTATTAGATTGAAGTGCTGTATTAGATTGAAGTGCTGTATTAGATTGAAGTGCTGTATTAGATTGAAGTGCTGTATTAGATTGAAGTGCTGTATTAGATTGAAGTGCTGTATTAGATTGAAGTGCTGTATTAGATTGAAGTGCTGTATTAGATTGAAGTGCTGTATTAGATTGAAGTGCTGTATTAGATTGAAGTGTTGTATTAGATTGAAGTGCTGTAATTGATTGAAGTGCTGTGTTAGATTGAAGTGCTGTATTAGATTGAAGTGCTGTATTAGATTGAAGTGCTGTATTAGATTGAAGTGCTGTATTAGATTGAAGTGCTGTATTAGATTGAAGTGCTGTATTAGATTGAAGTGCTGTATTAGATTGAAGTGCTGTATTAGATTGAAGTGCTGTATTAGATTGAAGTGCTGTATTAGATTGAAGTGCTGTATTAGATTGAAGTGCTGTATTAGATTGAAGTGCTGTATTAGATTGAAGTGCTGTATTAGATTGAAGTGCTGTATTTGATTGAAGTGCTGTATTAGATTGAAGTGCTGTATTAGATTGAAGTGCTGTATTAGATTGAAGTGCTTTATTAGATTGAAGTGCTGTATTAGATTGAAGTGCTGTATTAGATTGAAGTGCTGTATTAGATTGAAGTGCTGTATTAGATTGAAGTGCTGTATTAGATTGAAGTGCTGTATTAGATTGAAGTGCTGTATCAGATTGAAGTGCTGTATTAGATTGAAGTGCTGTATTAGATTGAAGTGCTGTATTAGATTGAAGTGCTGTATTAGATTGAAGTGCTGTATTAGATTGAAGTGCTGTATTAGATTGAAGTGCTGTATTAGATTGAAGTGCTGTATTAGATTGAAGTGCTGTATTAGATTGAAGTGCTGTATTAGATTGAAGTGCTGTATTAGATTGAAGTGCTGTATTAGATTGAAGTGCTGTTTTAGATTGAAGTGCTGTATTAGATTGAAGTGCTGTATTAGATTGAAGTGCTGTATTAGATTGAAGTGCTGTATTAGATTGAAGTGCTGTATTAGATTGAAGTGCTGTATTAGATTGAAGTGCTGCATTCGATTGAAGTGCTGTATTAGATTGAAGTGTTGTATTAGATTGAAGTGCTGTATTAGGTTGAAGTGCTGTGTTAGATTGAAGTGCTGTATTAGATTGAAGTGCTGTATTAGATTGAAGTGCTGTATTAGATGAAGTTCTGTATTAGATTGAAGTGCTGACTTAGACTGAAGTGCTGACTTAGATTGAAGTGCTGTATTAGGTTGAAGTGCTGTATTAGATTGAAGTGTTGTATTAGATTGAAGTGCTGTATTTGATTTAGGTGCTGTATTAGATTGAAGGTCTTTATTAGATTGAATTGCTGTATTAGATTGAAGTGCTGTATTAGATTGAAGTGCTGTATTAGAATGAAGTGCTGTATTAGATTGAAGTGCTGTATTAGATTGAAGTGCTGTATTAGATTGAAGTGCTGTATTAGATAGAAGTGCCTGTATTAGATTGAAGTGCTGTATTAGATTGAAGTGCTGTATTAGATTGAAGTGCTGTATTAGATTGAAGTGCTGTATTAGATTGAAGTGCTGTATTAGATTGAAGTGCTGTATTAGATTGAAGTGCTGTATTAGATTGAAGTGCTGTATTAGATTGAAGTGCTGTATTAGATTGAAGTGCTGTATTAGATTGAAGTGCTGTATTAGATTGAAGTGCTGTATTAGATTGAAGTGCTGTATTAGATTGAAGTGCTGTATTAGATTGAAGTGCTGTATTAGATTGAAGTGCTGTATTAGATTGAAGTGCTGTATTAGATTGAAGTGCTGTATTAGATTGAAGTGCTGTATTAGATTGAAGTGCTGTATTAGATTGAAGTGCTGTATTAGATTGAAGTGCTGTATTAGATTGAAGTGCTGTATTAGATTGAAGTGCTGTATTAGATTGAAGTGCTGTATTAGATTGAAGTGCTGTATTAGATTGAAGTGCTGTATTAGATTGAAGTGCTGTATTAGATTGAAGTGCTGTATTAGATTGAAGTGCTGTATTAGATTGAAGTGAAGTGCTGTATTAGATTGAAGTGCTGTATTAGATTGAAGTGCTGTATTAGATTGAAGTGCTGTATTAGATTGAAGTGCTGTATTAGATTGAAGTGCTGTATTAGATTGAAGTGCTGTATTAGATTGAAGTGCTGTATTAGATTGAAGTGCTGTATTAGATTGAAGTGCTATATTAGATTGAAGTGCTGTATTAGATTGAAGTGCTGTATTAGATTGAAGTGCTGTATTAGATTGAAGTGCTGTATTAGATTGAAGTGCTGTATTAGATTGAAGTGCTGTATTAGATTGAAGTGCTGTATTAGATTGAAGTGCTGTATTAGATTGAAGTGCTGTATTAGATTGAAGTGCTGTATTAGATTGAAGTGCTGTATTAGATTGAAGTGCTGTATTAGATTGAAGTGCTGTATTAGATTGAAGTGCTGTATTAGATTGAAGTGCTGTATTAGATTGAAGTGCTGTATTAGATTGAAGTGCTGTATTAGATTGAAGTGCTGTATTAGATTGAAGTGCTGTATTAGATTGAAGTGCTGTATTAGATTGAAGTGCTGTATTAGATTGAAGTGCTGTATTAGATTGAAGTGCTGTATTAGATTGAAGTGCTGTATTAGATTGAAGTGCTGTATTAGATTGAAGTGCTGTATTAGATTGAAGTGCTGTATTAGATTGAAGTGCTGTATTAGATTGAAGTGCTGTATTAGATTGAAGTGCTGTATTAGATTGAAGTGCTGTATTAGATTGAAGTGCTGTATTAGATTGAAGTGCTGTATTAGATTGAAGTGCTGTATTAGATTGAAGTGCTGTATTAGATTGAAGTGCTGTATTAGATTGAAGTGCTGTATTAGATTGAAGTGCTGTATTAGATTGAAGTGCTGTATTAGATTGAAGTGCTGTATTAGATTGAAGTGCTGTATTAGATTGAAGTGCTGTATTAGATTGAAGTGCTGTATTAGATTGAAGTGCTGTATTAGATTGAAGTGCTGTATTAGATTGAAGTGCTGTATTAGATTGAAGTGCTGTATTAGATTGAAGTGCTGTATTAGATTGAAGTGCTGTATTACATTGAAGTGCTGTATTAGATTGAAGTGCTGTATTAGATTGAAGTGCTGCATTCGATTGAAGTGTTGCATTAGATTGAAGTGCTGTATTAGTTTGAAATGTTATATTAGGTTGAAGTGCTGTGTTAGATGGAAGTGCTGTATTCGATTGAAGTGCTGTATTTGATTTAGGTGCTGTATTAGATGAAAGTTCTGTATTAGATTGAATTGCTGACTTAGACTGAAGTGCTGACTTAGATTGAAGTGCTGTATTAGGTTGAACTGCTGTATTAGATTGAAGTGTTGTATTAGATTGAAGGGATGTATTTGATTTAGGTGCTGTATTAGATTGAAGGTCTTTATTAGATTGAATTGCTGTATTAGATTGAATTGCTGTATTACATTGAAGTGCTGTATTACAAGGAAGTGCTGTATTAGATTGAAGGTGCTGTATTAGATTGAAGTGCTGTATTAGATTGAAGTGCTGTATTAGATAGAAGGTGCCGTATTAGATTGAAGTGCTGTATTAGATTGAAGGGCTGTATTAAATGGAAGTGCTGTATTAGATAGAATGTGATGTATTAGATTGAAGTGCTGTATTAGATTGAAGTGCTGTATTAGATTGAAGTGCTGTATTAGATTGAAGTGCTGTATTAGATTGAAGTGCTGTATTAGATTGAAGTGCTGTATTAGATTGAAGTGCTGTATTAGATTGAAGTGCTGTATTAGATTGAAGTGCTGTATTAGATTGAAGTGCTGTATTAGATTGAAGTGCTGTATTAGATTGAAGTGCTGTATTAGATTGAAGTGCTGTATTAGATTGAAGTGCTGTATTAGATTGAAGTGCTGTATTAGATTGAAGTGCTGTATTAGATTGAAGTGCTGTATTAGATTGAAGTGCTGTATTAGATTGAAGTGCTGTATTAGATTGAAGTGCTGTATTAGATTGAAGTGCTGTATTAGATTGAAGTGCTGTATTAGATTGAAGTGCTGTATTAGATTGAAGTGCTGTATTAGATTGAAGTGCTGTATTAGATTGAAGTGCTGTATTAGATTGAAGTGCTGTATTAGATTGAAGTGTTGTATTAGATTGAAGTGTTGTATTAGATTGAAGTGCTGTATTAGATTGAAGTGCTGTATTAGATTGAAGTGCTGTATTAGATTGAAGTGCTCTATTAGATTGAAGTGTTGTATTAGATTGAAGTTTTTCTTTAGATTGAAGTGCTGTATTAGATTGAAGTGTTGTATTAGATTGAAGTGCTGTATTAGATTGAAGTGCTGTATTAGATTGAAGTGCTGTATCAGATTGAAGTACTGTATTAGATTGATGTGTTGTATTAGATTGAAGTGCTGTATTAGATTGAAGTGCTCTATTAGATTGAAGTGTTGTATTAGATTGAAGTTTTTCTTTAGATTGAAGTGCTGTATTAGATTGAAGTGTTGTATTAGATTGAAGTGCTGTATTAGATTGAAGTGCTGTATTAGATTGTAGTGCTGTATCAGATTGAAGTACGGTATTAAATTGAAGTGCTGTATTAGATTGAAGTGCTGTATTAGATTGAAGTGCTGTATTAGATTGAAGTGCTGTATTAGATTGAAGTGCTGTATTAGATTGAAGTGCTGTATTAGATTGAAGTGCTGTATTAGATTGAAGTGCTGTATTAGATTGAAGTGCTGTATTAGATTGAAGTGCTGTATTAGATTGAAGTGCTGTATTAGATTGAAGTGCTGTATTAGATTGAAGTGCTGTATTAGATTGAAGTGCTGTATTAGATTGAAGTGCTGTATTAGATTGAAGTGCTGTATTAGATTGAAGTGCTGTATTAGATTGAAGTGCTGTATTAGATTGAAGTGCTGTATTAGATTGAAGTGCTGTATTAGATTGAAGTGCTGTATTAGATTGAAGTGCTGTATTAGATTGAAGTGCTGTATTAGATTGAAGTGCTGTATTAGATTGAAGTGCTGTATTAGATTGAAGTGCTGTATTAGATTGAAGTGCTGTATTAGATTGAAGTGCTGTATTAGATTGAAGTGCTGTATTAGATTGAAGTGCTGTATTAGATTGAAGTGCTGTATTAGATTGAAGTGCTGTATTAGATTGAAGTGCTGTATTAGATTGAAGTGCTGTATTAGATTGAAGTGCTGTATTAGATTGAAGTGCTGTATTAGATTGAAGTGCTGTATTAGATTGAAGTGCTGTATTAGATTGAAGTGCTGTATTAGATTGAAGTGCTGTATTAGATTGAAGTGCTGTATTAGATTGAAGTGCTGTATTAGATTGAAGTGCTGTATTAGATTGAAGTGCTGTATTAGATTGAAGTGCTGTATTAGATTGAAGTGCTGTATTAGATTGAAGTGCTGTATTAGATTGAAGTGCTGTATTAGATTGAAGTGCTGTATTAGATTGAAGTGCTGTATTAGATTGAAGTGCTGTATTAGATTGAAGTGCTGTATTAGATTGAAGTGCTGTATTAGATTGAAGTGCTGTATTAGATTGAAGTGCTGTATTAGATTGAAGTGCTGTATTAGATTGAAGTGCTGTATTAGATTGAAGTGCTGTATTAGATTGAAGTGCTGTATTAGATTGAAGTGCTGTATTAGATTGAAGTGCTGTATTAGATTGAAGTGCTGTATTAGATTGAAGTGCTGTATTAGATTGAAGTGCTGTATTAGATTGAAGTGCTGTATTAGATTGAAGTGCTGTATTAGATTGAAGTGCTGTATTAGATTGAAGTGCTGTATTAGATTGAAGTGCTGTATTAGATTGAAGTGCTGTATTAGATTGAAGTGCTGTATTAGATTGAAGTGCTGTATTAGATTGAAGTGCTGTATTAGATTGAAGTGCTGTATTAGATTGAAGTGCTGTATTAGATTGAAGTGCTGTATTAGATTGAAGTGCTGTATTAGATTGAAGTGCTGTATTAGATTGAAGTGCTGTATTAGATTGAAGTGCTGTATTAGATTGAAGTGCTGTATTAGATTGAAGTGCTGTATTAGATTGAAGTGCTGTATTAGATTGAAGTGCTGTATTAGATTGAAGTGCTGTATTAGATTGAAGTGCTGTATTAGATTGAAGTGCTGTATTAGATTGAAGTGCTGTATTAGATTGAAGTGCTGTATTAGATTGAAGTGCTGTATTAGATTGAAGTGCTGTATTAGATTGAAGTGCTGTATTAGATTGAAGTGCTGTATTAGATTGAAGTGCTGTATTAGATTGAAGTGCTGTATTAGATTGAAGTGCTGTATTAGATTGAAGTGCTGTATTAGATTGAAGTGCTGTATTAGATTGAAGTGCTGTATTAGATTGAAGTGCTGTATTAGATTGAAGTGCTGTATTAGATTGAAGTGCTGTATTAGATTGAAGTGCTGTATTAGATTGAAGTGCTGTATTAGATTGAAGTGCTGTATTAGATTGAAGTGCTGTATTAGATTGAAGTGCTGTATTAGATTGAAGTGCTGTATTAGATTGAAGTGCTGTACTTAGATTGAAGTGCTGTATTAGATTGAAGTGCTGTATTAGATTGAAGTGCTGTATCAGATTGAAGTGCTGTATTAGATTGAAGTGCTGTATTAGATTGAAGTGCTGTATTAGATTGAAGTGCTGTATTAGATTGAAGTGCTGTATTAGATTGAAGTGCTGTATTAGATTGAAGTGCTGTATTAGATTGAAGTGCTGTATTAGATTGAAGTGCTGTATTAGATTGAAGTGCTGTATTAGATTGAAGTGCTGTATTAGATTGAAGTGCTGTATTAGATTGAAGTGCTGTATTAGATTGAAGTGCTGTATTAGATTGAAGTGCTGTATTAGATTGAAGTGCTGTATTAGATTGAAGTGCTGTATTAGATTGAAGTGCTGTATTAGATTGAAGTGCTGTATTAGATTGAAGTGCTGTATTAGATTGAAGTGCTGTATTAGATTGAAGTGCTGTATTAGATTGAAGTGCTGTATTAGATTGAAGTGCTGTATTAGATTGAAGTGCTGTATTAGATTGAAGTGCTGTATTAGATTGAAGTGCTGTATTAGATTGAAGTGCTGTATTAGATTGAAGTGCTGTATTAGATTGAAGTGCTGTATTAGATTGAAGTGCTGTATTAGATTGAAGTGCTGTATTAGATTGAAGTGCTGTATTAGATTGAAGTGCTGTATTAGATTGAAGTGCTGTATTAGATTGAAGTGCTGTATTAGATTGAAGTGCTGTATTAGATTGAAGTGCTGTATTAGATTGAAGTGCTGTATTAGATTGAAGTGCTGTATTAGATTGAAGTGCTGTATTAGATTGAAGTGCTGTATTAGATTGAAGTGCTGTATTAGATTGAAGTGCTGTATTAGATTGAAGTGCTGTATTAGATTGAAGTGCTGTATTAGATTGAAGTGCTGTATTAGATTGAAGTGCTGTATTAGATTGAAGTGCTGTATTAGATTGAAGTGCTGTATTAGATTGAAGTGCTGTATTAGATTGAAGTGCTGTATTAGATTGAAGTGCTGTATTAGATTGAAGTGCTGTATTAGATTGAAGTGCTGTATTAGATTGAAGTGCTGTATTAGATTGAAGTGCTGTATTAGATTGAAGTGCTGTATTAGATTGAAGTGCTGTATTAGATTGAAGTGCTGTATTAGATTGAAGTGCTGTATTAGATTGAAGTGCTGTATTAGATTGAAGTGCTGTATTAGATTGAAGTGCTGTATTAGATTGAAGTGCTGTATTAGATTGAAGTGCTGTATTAGATTGAAGTGCTGTATTAGATTGAAGTGCTGTATTAGATTGAAGTGCTGTATTAGATTGAAGTGCTGTATTAGATTGAAGTGCTGTATTAGATTGAAGTGCTGTATTAGATTGAAGTGCTGTATTAGATTGAAGTGCTGTATTAGATTGAAGTGCTGTATTAGATTGAAGTGCTGTATTAGATTGAAGTGCTGTATTAGATTGAAGTGCTGTATTAGATTGAAGTGCTGTATTAGATTGAAGTGCTGTATTAGATTGAAGTGCTGTATTAGATTGAAGTGCTGTATTAGATTGAAGTGCTGTATTAGATTGAAGTGCTGTATTAGATTGAAGTGCTGTATTAGATTGAAGTGCTGTATTAGATTGAAGTGCTGTATTAGATTGAAGTGCTGTATTAGATTGAAGTGCTGTATTAGATTGAAGTGCTGTATTAGATTGAAGTGCTGTATTAGATTGAAGTGCTGTATTAGATTGAAGTGCTGTATTAGATTGAAGTGCTGTATTAGATTGAAGTGCTGTATTAGATTGAAGTGCTGTATTAGATTGAAGTGCTGTATTAGATTGAAGTGCTGTATTAGATTGAAGTGCTGTATTAGATTGAAGTGCTGTATTAGATTGAAGTGCTGTATTAGATTGAAGTGCTGTATTAGATTGAAGTGCTGTATTAGATTGAAGTGCTGTATTAGATTGAAGTGCTGTATTAGATTGAAGTGCTGTATTAGATTGAAGTGCTGTATTAGATTGAAGTGCTGTATTAGATTGAAGTGCTGTATTAGATTGAAGTGCTGTATTAGATTGAAGTGCTGTATTAGATTGAAGTGCTGTATTAGATTGAAGTGCTGTATTAGATTGAAGTGCTGTATTAGATTGAAGTGCTGTATTAGATTGAAGTGCTGTATTAGATTGAAGTGCTGTATTAGATTGAAGTGCTGTATTAGATTGAAGTGCTGTATTAGATTGAAGTGCTGTATTAGATTGAAGTGCTGTATTAGATTGAAGTGCTGTATTAGATTGAAGTGCTGTATTAGATTGAAGTGCTGTATTAGATTGAAGTGCTGTATTAGATTGAAGTGCTGTATTAGATTGAAGTGCTGTATTAGATTGAAGTGCTGTATTAGATTGAAGTGCTGTATTAGATTGAAGTGCTGTATTAGATTGAAGTGCTGTATTAGATTGAAGTGCTGTATTAGATTGAAGTGCTGTATTAGATTGAAGTGCTGTATTAGATTGAAGTGCTGTATTAGATTGAAGTGCTGTATTAGATTGAAGTGCTGTATTAGATTGAAGTGCTGTATTAGATTGAAGTGCTGTATTAGATTGAAGTGCTGTATTAGATTGAAGTGCTGTATTAGATTGAAGTGCTGTATTAGATTGAAGTGCTGTATTAGATTGAAGTGCTGTATTAGATTGAAGTGCTGTATTAGATTGAAGTGCTGTATTAGATTGAAGTGCTGTATTAGATTGAAGTGCTGTATTAGATTGAAGTGCTGTATTAGATTGAAGTGCTGTATTAGATTGAAGTGCTGTATTAGATTGAAGTGCTGTATTAGATTGAAGTGCTGTATTAGATTGAAGTGCTGTATTAGATTGAAGTGCTGTATTAGATTGAAGTGCTGTATTAGATTGAAGTGCTGTATTAGATTGAAGTGCTGTATTAGATTGAAGTGCTGTATTAGATTGAAGTGCTGTATTAGATTGAAGTGCTGTATTAGATTGAAGTGCTGTATTAGATTGAAGTGCTGTATTAGATTGAAGTGCTGTATTAGATTGAAGTGCTGTATTAGATTGAAGTGCTGTATTAGATTGAAGTGCTGTATTAGATTGAAGTGCTGTATTAGATTGAAGTGCTGTATTAGATTGAAGTGCTGTATTAGATTGAAGTGCTGTATTAGATTGAAGTGCTGTATTAGATTGAAGTGCTGTATTAGATTGAAGTGCTGTATTAGATTGAAGTGCTGTATTAGATTGAAGTGCTGTATTAGATTGAAGTGCTGTATTAGATTGAAGTGCTGTATTAGATTGAAGTGCTGTATTAGATTGAAGTGCTGTATTAGATTGAAGTGCTGTATTAGATTGAAGTGCTGTATTAGATTGAAGTGCTGTATTAGATTGAAGTGCTGTATTAGATTGAAGTGCTGTATTAGATTGAAGTGCTGTATTAGATTGAAGTGCTGTATTAGATTGAAGTGCTGTATTAGATTGAAGTGCTGTATTAGATTGAAGTGCTGTATTAGATTGAAGTGCTGTATTAGATTGAAGTGCTGTATTAGATTGAAGTGCTGTATTAGATTGAAGTGCTGTATTAGATTGAAGTGCTGTATTAGATTGAAGTGCTGTATTAGATTGAAGTGCTGTATTAGATTGAAGTGCTGTATTAGATTGAAGTGCTGTATTAGATTGAAGTGCTGTATTAGATTGAAGTGCTGTATTAGATTGAAGTGCTGTATTAGATTGAAGTGCTGTATTAGATTGAAGTGCTGTATTAGATTGAAGTGCTGTATTAGATTGAAGTGCTGTATTAGATTGAAGTGCTGTATTAGATTGAAGTGCTGTATTAGATTGAAGTGCTGTATTAGATTGAAGTGCTGTATTAGATTGAAGTGCTGTATTAGATTGAAGTGCTGTATTAGATTGAAGTGCTGTATTAGATTGAAGTGCTGTATTAGATTGAAGTGCTGTATTAGATTGAAGTGCTGTATTAGATTGAAGTGCTGTATTAGATTGAAGTGCTGTATTAGATTGAAGTGCTGTATTAGATTGAAGTGCTGTATTAGATTGAAGTGCTGTATTAGATTGAAGTGCTGTATTAGATTGAAGTGCTGTATTAGATTGAAGTGCTGTATTAGATTGAAGTGCTGTATTAGATTGAAGTGCTGTATTAGATTGAAGTGCTGTATTAGATTGAAGTGCTGTATTAGATTGAAGTGCTGTATTAGATTGAAGTGCTGTATTAGATTGAAGTGCTGTATTAGATTGAAGTGCTGTATTAGATTGAAGTGCTGTATTAGATTGAAGTGCTGTATTAGATTGAAGTGCTGTATTAGATTGAAGTGCTGTATTAGATTGAAGTGCTGTATTAGATTGAAGTGCTGTATTAGATTGAAGTGCTGTATTAGATTGAAGTGCTGTATTAGATTGAAGTGCTGTATTAGATTGAAGTGCTGTATTAGATTGAAGTGCTGTATTAGATTGAAGTGCTGTATTAGATTGAAGTGCTGTATTAGATTGAAGTGCTGTATTAGATTGAAGTGCTGTATTAGATTGAAGTGCTGTATTAGATTGAAGTGCTGTATTAGATTGAAGTGCTGTATTAGATTGAAGTGCTGTATTAGATTGAAGTGCTGTATTAGATTGAAGTGCTGTATTAGATTGAAGTGCTGTATTAGATTGAAGTGCTGTATTAGATTGAAGTGCTGTATTAGATTGAAGTGCTGTATTAGATTGAAGTGCTGTATTAGATTGAAGTGCTGTATTAGATTGAAGTGCTGTATTAGATTGAAGTGCTGTATTAGATTGAAGTGCTGTATTAGATTGAAGTGCTGTATTAGATTGAAGTGCTGTATTAGATTGAAGTGCTGTATTAGATTGAAGTGCTGTATTAGATTGAAGTGCTGTATTAGATTGAAGTGCTGTATTAGATTGAAGTGCTGTATTAGATTGAAGTGCTGTATTAGATTGAAGTGCTGTATTAGATTGAAGTGCTGTATTAGATTGAAGTGCTGTATTAGATTGAAGTGCTGTATTAGATTGAAGTGCTGTATTAGATTGAAGTGCTGTATTAGATTGAAGTGCTGTATTAGATTGAAGTGCTGTATTAGATTGAAGTGCTGTATTAGATTGAAGTGCTGTATTAGATTGAAGTGCTGTATTAGATTGAAGTGCTGTATTAGATTGAAGTGCTGTATTAGATTGAAGTGCTGTATTAGATTGAAGTGCTGTATTAGATTGAAGTGCTGTATTAGATTGAAGTGCTGTATTAGATTGAAGTGCTGTATTAGATTGAAGTGCTGTATTAGATTGAAGTGCTGTATTAGATTGAAGTGCTGTATTAGATTGAAGTGCTGTATTAGATTGAAGTGCTGTATTAGATTGAAGTGCTGTATTAGATTGAAGTGCTGTATTAGATTGAAGTGCTGTATTAGATTGAAGTGCTGTATTAGATTGAAGTGCTGTATTAGATTGAAGTGCTGTATTAGATTGAAGTGCTGTATTAGATTGAAGTGCTGTATTAGATTGAAGTGCTGTATTAGATTGAAGTGCTGTATTAGATTGAAGTGCTGTATTAGATTGAAGTGCTGTATTAGATTGAAGTGCTGTATTAGATTGAAGTGCTGTGCTGTATTAGATTGAAGTGCTGTATTAGATTGAAGTGCTGTATTAGATTGAAGTGCTGTATTAGATTGAAGTGCTGTATTAGATTGAAGTGCTGTATTAGATTGAAGTGCTGTATTAGATTGAAGTGCTGTATTAGATTGAAGTGCTGTATTAGATTGAAGTGCTGTATTAGATTGAAGTGCTGTATTAGATTGAAGTGCTAGATTGAAGTGCTGTATTAGATTGAAGTGCTGTATTAGATTGAAGTGCTGTATTAGATTGAAGTGCTGTATTAGATTGAAGTGCTGTATTAGATTGAAGTGCTGTATTAGATTGAAGTGCTGTATTAGATTGAAGTGCTGTATTAGATTGAAGTGCTGTATTAGATTGAAGTGCTGTATTAGATTGAAGTGCTGTATTAGATTGAAGTGCTGTATTAGATTGAAGTGCTGTATTAGATTGAAGTGCTGTATTAGATTGAAGTGCTGTATTAGATTGAAGTGCTGTATTAGATTGAAGTGCTGTATTAGATTGAAGTGCTGTATTAGATTGAAGTGCTGTATTAGATTGAAGTGCTGTATTAGATTGAAGTGCTGTATTAGATTGAAGTGCTGTATTAGATTGAAGTGCTGTATTAGATTGAAGTGCTGTATTAGATTGAAGTGCTGTATTAGATTGAAGTGCTGTATTAGATTGAAGTGCTGTATTAGATTGAAGTGCTGTATTAGATTGAAGTGCTGTATTAGATTGAAGTGCTGTATTAGATTGAAGTGCTGTATTAGATTGAAGTGCTGTATTAGATTGAAGTGCTGTATTAGATTGAAGTGCTGTATTAGATTGAAGTGCTGTATTAGATTGAAGTGCTGTATTAGATTGAAGTGCTGTATTAGATTGAAGTGCTGTATTAGATTGAAGTGCTGTATTAGATTGAAGTGCTGTATTAGATTGAAGTGCTGTATTAGATTGAAGTGCTGTATTAGATTGAAGTGCTGTATTAGATTGAAGTGCTGTATTAGATTGAAGTGCTGTATTAGATTGAAGTGCTGTATTAGATTGAAGTGCTGTATTAGATTGAAGTGCTGTATTAGATTGAAGTGCTGTATTAGATTGAAGTGCTGTATTAGATTGAAGTGCTGTATTAGATTGAAGTGCTGTATTAGATTGAAGTGCTGTATTAGATTGAAGTGCTGTATTAGATTGAAGTGCTGTATTAGATTGAAGTGCTGTATTAGATTGAAGTGCTGTATTAGATTGAAGTGCTGTATTAGATTGAAGTGCTGTATTAGATTGAAGTGCTGTATTAGATTGAAGTGCTGTATTAGATTGAAGTGCTGTATTAGATTGAAGTGCTGTATTAGATTGAAGTGCTGTATTAGATTGAAGTGCTGTATTAGATTGAAGTGCTGTATTAGATTGAAGTGCTGTATTAGATTGAAGTGCTGTATTAGATTGAAGTGCTGTATTAGATTGAAGTGCTGTATTAGATTGAAGTGCTGTATTAGATTGAAGTGCTGTATTAGATTGAAGTGCTGTATTAGATTGAAGTGCTGTATTAGATTGAAGTGCTGTATTAGATTGAAGTGCTGTATTAGATTGAAGTGCTGTATTAGATTGAAGTGCTGTATTAGATTGAAGTGCTGTATTAGATTGAAGTGCTGTATTAGATTGAAGTGCTGTATTAGATTGAAGTGCTGTATTAGATTGAAGTGCTGTATTAGATTGAAGTGCTGTATTAGATTGAAGTGCTGTATTAGATTGAAGTGCTGTATTAGATTGAAGTGCTGTATTAGATTGAAGTGCTGTATTAGATTGAAGTGCTGTATTAGATTGAAGTGCTGTATTAGATTGAAGTGCTGTATTAGATTGAAGTGCTGTATTAGATTGAAGTGCTGTATTAGATTGAAGTGCTGTATTAGATTGAAGTGCTGTATTAGATTGAAGTGCTGTATTAGATTGAAGTGCTGTATTAGATTGAAGTGCTGTATTAGATTGAAGTGCTGTATTAGATTGAAGTGCTGTATTAGATTGAAGTGCTGTATTAGATTGAAGTGCTGTATTAGATTGAAGTGCTGTATTAGATTGAAGTGCTGTATTAGATTGAAGTGCTGTATTAGATTGAAGTGCTGTATTAGATTGAAGTGCTGTATTAGATTGAAGTGCTGTATTAGATTGAAGTGCTGTATTAGATTGAAGTGCTGTATTAGATTGAAGTGCTGTATTAGATTGAAGTGCTGTATTAGATTGAAGTGCTGTATTAGATTGAAGTGCTGTATTAGATTGAAGTGCTGTATTAGATTGAAGTGCTGTATTAGATTGAAGTGCTGTATTAGATTGAAGTGCTGTATTAGATTGAAGTGCTGTATTAGATTGAAGTGCTGTATTAGATTGAAGTGCTGTATTAGATTGAAGTGCTGTATTAGATTGAAGTGCTGTATTAGATTGAAGTGCTGTATTAGATTGAAGTGCTGTATTAGATTGAAGTGCTGTATTAGATTGAAGTGCTGTATTAGATTGAAGTGCTGTATTAGATTGAAGTGCTGTATTAGATTGAAGTGCTGTATTAGATTGAAGTGCTGTATTAGATTGAAGTGCTGTATTAGATTGAAGTGCTGTATTAGATTGAAGTGCTGTATTAGATTGAAGTGCTGTATTAGATTGAAGTGCTGTATTAGATTGAAGTGCTGTATTAGATTGAAGTGCTGTATTAGATTGAAGTGCTGTATTAGATTGAAGTGCTGTATTAGATTGAAGTGCTGTATTAGATTGAAGTGCTGTATTAGATTGAAGTGCTGTATTAGATTGAAGTGCTGTATTAGATTGAAGTGCTGTATTAGATTGAAGTGCTGTATTAGATTGAAGTGCTGTATTAGATTGAAGTGCTGTATTAGATTGAAGTGCTGTATTAGATTGAAGTGCTGTATTAGATTGAAGTGCTGTATTAGATTGAAGTGCTGTATTAGATTGAAGTGCTGTATTAGATTGAAGTGCTGTATTAGATTGAAGTGCTGTATTAGATTGAAGTGCTGTATTAGATTGAAGTGCTGTATTAGATTGAAGTGCTGTATTAGATTGAAGTGCTGTATTAGATTGAAGTGCTGTATTAGATTGAAGTGCTGTATTAGATTGAAGTGCTGTATTAGATTGAAGTGCTGTATTAGATTGAAGTGCTGTATTAGATTGAAGTGCTGTATTAGATTGAAGTGCTGTATTAGATTGAAGTGCTGTATTAGATTGAAGTGCTGTATTAGATTGAAGTGCTGTATTAGATTGAAGTGCTGTATTAGATTGAAGTGCTGTATTAGATTGAAGTGCTGTATTAGATTGAAGTGCTGTATTAGATTGAAGTGCTGTATTAGATTGAAGTGCTGTATTAGATTGAAGTGCTGTATTAGATTGAAGTGCTGTATTAGATTGAAGTGCTGTATTAGATTGAAGTGCTGTATTAGATTGAAGTGCTGTATTAGATTGAAGTGCTGTATTAGATTGAAGTGCTGTATTAGATTGAAGTGCTGTATTAGATTGAAGTGCTGTATTAGATTGAAGTGCTGTATTAGATTGAAGTGCTGTATTAGATTGAAGTGCTGTATTAGATTGAAGTGCTGTATTAGATTGAAGTGCTGTATTAGATTGAAGTGCTGTATTAGATTGAAGTGCTGTATTAGATTGAAGTGCTGTATTAGATTGAAGTGCTGTATTAGATTGAAGTGCTGTATTAGATTGAAGTGCTGTATTAGATTGAAGTGCTGTATTAGATTGAAGTGCTGTATTAGATTGAAGTGCTGTATTAGATTGAAGTGCTGTATTAGATTGAAGTGCTGTATTAGATTGAAGTGCTGTATTAGATTGAAGTGCTGTATTAGATTGAAGTGCTGTATTAGATTGAAGTGCTGTATTAGATTGAAGTGCTGTATTAGATTGAAGTGCTGTATTAGATTGAAGTGCTGTATTAGATTGAAGTGCTGTATTAGATTGAAGTGCTGTATTAGATTGAAGTGCTGTATTAGATTGAAGTGCTGTATTAGATTGAAGTGCTGTATTAGATTGAAGTGCTGTATTAGATTGAAGTGCTGTATTAGATTGAAGTGCTGTATTAGATTGAAGTGCTGTATTAGATTGAAGTGCTGTATTAGATTGAAGTGCTGTATTAGATTGAAGTGCTGTATTAGATTGAAGTGCTGTATTAGATTGAAGTGCTGTATTAGATTGAAGTGCTGTATTAGATTGAAGTGCTGTATTAGATTGAAGTGCTGTATTAGATTGAAGTGCTGTATTAGATTGAAGTGCTGTATTAGATTGAAGTGCTGTATTAGATTGAAGTGCTGTATTAGATTGAAGTGCTGTATTAGATTGAAGTGCTGTATTAGATTGAAGTGCTGTATTAGATTGAAGTGCTGTATTAGATTGAAGTGCTGTATTAGATTGAAGTGCTGTATTAGATTGAAGTGCTGTATTAGATTGAAGTGCTGTATTAGATTGAAGTGCTGTATTAGATTGAAGTGCTGTATTAGATTGAAGTGCTGTATTAGATTGAAGTGCTGTATTAGATTGAAGTGCTGTATTAGATTGAAGTGCTGTATTAGATTGAAGTGCTGTATTAGATTGAAGTGCTGTATTAGATTGAAGTGCTGTATTAGATTGAAGTGCTGTATTAGATTGAAGTGCTGTATTAGATTGAAGTGCTGTATTAGATTGAAGTGCTGTATTAGATTGAAGTGCTGTATTAGATTGAAGTGCTGTATTAGATTGAAGTGCTGTATTAGATTGAAGTGCTGTATTAGATTGAAGTGCTGTATTAGATTGAAGTGCTGTATTAGATTGAAGTGCTGTATTAGATTGAAGTGCTGTATTAGATTGAAGTGCTGTATTAGATTGAAGTGCTGTATTAGATTGAAGTGCTGTATTAGATTGAAGTGCTGTATTAGATTGAAGTGCTGTATTAGATTGAAGTGCTGTATTAGATTGAAGTGCTGTATTAGATTGAAGTGCTGTATTAGATTGAAGTGCTGTATTAGATTGAAGTGCTGTATTAGATTGAAGTGCTGTATTAGATTGAAGTGCTGTATTAGATTGAAGTGCTGTATTAGATTGAAGTGCTGTATTAGATTGAAGTGCTGTATTAGATTGAAGTGCTGTATTAGATTGAAGTGCTGTATTAGATTGAAGTGCTGTATTAGATTGAAGTGCTGTATTAGATTGAAGTGCTGTATTAGATTGAAGTGCTGTATTAGATTGAAGTGCTGTATTAGATTGAAGTGCTGTATTAGATTGAAGTGCTGTATTAGATTGAAGTGCTGTATTAGATTGAAGTGCTGTATTAGATTGAAGTGCTGTATTAGATTGAAGTGCTGTATTAGATTGAAGTGCTGTATTAGATTGAAGTGCTGTATTAGATTGAAGTGCTGTATTAGATTGAAGTGCTGTATTAGATTGAAGTGCTGTATTAGATTGAAGTGCTGTATTAGATTGAAGTGCTGTATTAGATTGAAGTGCTGTATTAGATTGAAGTGCTGTATTAGATTGAAGTGCTGTATTAGATTGAAGTGCTGTATTAGATTGAAGTGCTGTATTAGATTGAAGTGCTGTATTAGATTGAAGTGCTGTATTAGATTGAAGTGCTGTATTAGATTGAAGTGCTGTATTAGATTGAAGTGCTGTATTAGATTGAAGTGCTGTATTAGATTGAAGTGCTGTATTAGATTGAAGTGCTGTATTAGATTGAAGTGCTGTATTAGATTGAAGTGCTGTATTAGATTGAAGTGCTGTATTAGATTGAAGTGCTGTATTAGATTGAAGTGCTGTATTAGATTGAAGTGCTGTATTAGATTGAAGTGCTGTATTAGATTGAAGTGCTGTATTAGATTGAAGTGCTGTATTAGATTGAAGTGCTGTATTAGATTGAAGTGCTGTATTAGATTGAAGTGCTGTATTAGATTGAAGTGCTGTATTAGATTGAAGTGCTGTATTAGATTGAAGTGCTGTATTAGATTGAAGTGCTGTATTAGATTGAAGTGCTGTATTAGATTGAAGTGCTGTATTAGATTGAAGTGCTGTATTAGATTGAAGTGCTGTATTAGATTGAAGTGCTGTATTAGATTGAAGTGCTGTATTAGATTGAAGTGCTGTATTAGATTGAAGTGCTGTATTAGATTGAAGTGCTGTATTAGATTGAAGTGCTGTATTAGATTGAAGTGCTGTATTAGATTGAAGTGCTGTATTAGATTGAAGTGCTGTATTAGATTGAAGTGCTGTATTAGATTGAAGTGCTGTATTAGATTGAAGTGCTGTATTAGATTGAAGTGCTGTATTAGATTGAAGTGCTGTATTAGATTGAAGTGCTGTATTAGATTGAAGTGCTGTATTAGATTGAAGTGCTGTATTAGATTGAAGTGCTGTATTAGATTGAAGTGCTGTATTAGATTGAAGTGCTGTATTAGATTGAAGTGCTGTATTAGATTGAAGTGCTGTATTAGATTGAAGTGCTGTATTAGATTGAAGTGCTGTATTAGATTGAAGTGCTGTATTAGATTGAAGTGCTGTATTAGATTGAAGTGCTGTATTAGATTGAAGTGCTGTATTAGATTGAAGTGCTGTATTAGATTGAAGTGCTGTATTAGATTGAAGTGCTGTATTAGATTGAAGTGCTGTATTAGATTGAAGTGCTGTATTAGATTGAAGTGCTGTATTAGATTGAAGTGCTGTATTAGATTGAAGTGCTGTATTAGATTGAAGTGCTGTATTAGATTGAAGTGCTGTATTAGATTGAAGTGCTGTATTAGATTGAAGTGCTGTATTAGATTGAAGTGCTGTATTAGATTGAAGTGCTGTATTAGATTGAAGTGCTGTATTAGATTGAAGTGCTGTATTAGATTGAAGTGCTGTATTAGATTGAAGTGCTGTATTAGATTGAAGTGCTGTATTAGATTGAAGTGCTGTATTAGATTGAAGTGCTGTATTAGATTGAAGTGCTGTATTAGATTGAAGTGCTGTATTAGATTGAAGTGCTGTATTAGATTGAAGTGCTGTATTAGATTGAAGTGCTGTATTAGATTGAAGTGCTGTATTAGATTGAAGTGCTGTATTAGATTGAAGTGCTGTATTAGATTGAAGTGCTGTATTAGATTGAAGTGCTGTATTAGATTGAAGTGCTGTATTAGATTGAAGTGCTGTATTAGATTGAAGTGCTGTATTAGATTGAAGTGCTGTATTAGATTGAAGTGCTGTATTAGATTGAAGTGCTGTATTAGATTGAAGTGCTGTATTAGATTGAAGTGCTGTATTAGATTGAAGTGCTGTATTAGATTGAAGTGCTGTATTAGATTGAAGTGCTGTATTAGATTGAAGTGCTGTATTAGATTGAAGTGCTGTATTAGATTGAAGTGCTGTATTAGATTGAAGTGCTGTATTAGATTGAAGTGCTGTATTAGATTGAAGTGCTGTATTAGATTGAAGTGCTGTATTAGATTGAAGTGCTGTATTAGATTGAAGTGCTGTATTAGATTGAAGTGCTGTATTAGATTGAAGTGCTGTATTAGATTGAAGTGCTGTATTAGATTGAAGTGCTGTATTAGATTGAAGTGCTGTATTAGATTGAAGTGCTGTATTAGATTGAAGTGCTGTATTAGATTGAAGTGCTGTATTAGATTGAAGTGCTGTATTAGATTGAAGTGCTGTATTAGATTGAAGTGCTGTATTAGATTGAAGTGCTGTATTAGATTGAAGTGCTGTATTAGATTGAAGTGCTGTATTAGATTGAAGTGCTGTATTAGATTGAAGTGCTGTATTAGATTGAAGTGCTGTATTAGATTGAAGTGCTGTATTAGATTGAAGTGCTGTATTAGATTGAAGTGCTGTATTAGATTGAAGTGCTGTATTAGATTGAAGTGCTGTATTAGATTGAAGTGCTGTATTAGATTGAAGTGCTGTATTAGATTGAAGTGCTGTATTAGATTGAAGTGCTGTATTAGATTGAAGTGCTGTATTAGATTGAAGTGCTGTATTAGATTGAAGTGCTGTATTAGATTGAAGTGCTGTATTAGATTGAAGTGCTGTATTAGATTGAAGTGCTGTATTAGATTGAAGTGCTGTATTAGATTGAAGTGCTGTATTAGATTGAAGTGCTGTATTAGATTGAAGTGCTGTATTAGATTGAAGTGCTGTATTAGATTGAAGTGCTGTATTAGATTGAAGTGCTGTATTAGATTGAAGTGCTGTATTAGATTGAAGTGCTGTATTAGATTGAAGTGCTGTATTAGATTGAAGTGCTGTATTAGATTGAAGTGCTGTATTAGATTGAAGTGCTGTATTAGATTGAAGTGCTGTATTAGATTGAAGTGCTGTATTAGATTGAAGTGCTGTATTAGATTGAAGTGCTGTATTAGATTGAAGTGCTGTATTAGATTGAAGTGCTGTATTAGATTGAAGTGCTGTATTAGATTGAAGTGCTGTATTAGATTGAAGTGCTGTATTAGATTGAAGTGCTGTATTAGATTGAAGTGCTGTATTAGATTGAAGTGCTGTATTAGATTGAAGTGCTGTATTAGATTGAAGTGCTGTATTAGATTGAAGTGCTGTATTAGATTGAAGTGCTGTATTAGATTGAAGTGCTGTATTAGATTGAAGTGCTGTATTAGATTGAAGTGCTGTATTAGATTGAAGTGCTGTATTAGATTGAAGTGCTGTATTAGATTGAAGTGCTGTATTAGATTGAAGTGCTGTATTAGATTGAAGTGCTGTATTAGATTGAAGTGCTGTATTAGATTGAAGTGCTGTATTAGATTGAAGTGCTGTATTAGATTGAAGTGCTGTATTAGATTGAAGTGCTGTATTAGATTGAAGTGCTGTATTAGATTGAAGTGCTGTATTAGATTGAAGTGCTGTATTAGATTGAAGTGCTGTATTAGATTGAAGTGCTGTATTAGATTGAAGTGCTGTATTAGATTGAAGTGCTGTATTAGATTGAAGTGCTGTATTAGATTGAAGTGCTGTATTAGATTGAAGTGCTGTATTAGATTGAAGTGCTGTATTAGATTGAAGTGCTGTATTAGATTGAAGTGCTGTATTAGATTGAAGTGCTGTATTAGATTGAAGTGCTGTATTAGATTGAAGTGCTGTATTAGATTGAAGTGCTGTATTAGATTGAAGTGCTGTATTAGATTGAAGTGCTGTATTAGATTGAAGTGCTGTATTAGATTGAAGTGCTGTATTAGATTGAAGTGCTGTATTAGATTGAAGTGCTGTATTAGATTGAAGTGCTGTATTAGATTGAAGTGCTGTATTAGATTGAAGTGCTGTATTAGATTGAAGTGCTGTATTAGATTGAAGTGCTGTATTAGATTGAAGTGCTGTATTAGATTGAAGTGCTGTATTAGATTGAAGTGCTGTATTAGATTGAAGTGCTGTATTAGATTGAAGTGCTGTATTAGATTGAAGTGCTGTATTAGATTGAAGTGCTGTATTAGATTGAAGTGCTGTATTAGATTGAAGTGCTGTATTAGATTGAAGTGCTGTATTAGATTGAAGTGCTGTATTAGATTGAAGTGCTGTATTAGATTGAAGTGCTGTATTAGATTGAAGTGCTGTATTAGATTGAAGTGCTGTATTAGATTGAAGTGCTGTATTAGATTGAAGTGCTGTATTAGATTGAAGTGCTGTATTAGATTGAAGTGCTGTATTAGATTGAAGTGCTGTATTAGATTGAAGTGCTGTATTAGATTGAAGTGCTGTATTAGATTGAAGTGCTGTATTAGATTGAAGTGCTGTATTAGATTGAAGTGCTGTATTAGATTGAAGTGCTGTATTAGATTGAAGTGCTGTATTAGATTGAAGTGCTGTATTAGATTGAAGTGCTGTATTAGATTGAAGTGCTGTATTAGATTGAAGTGCTGTATTAGATTGAAGTGCTGTATTAGATTGAAGTGCTGTATTAGATTGAAGTGCTGTATTAGATTGAAGTGCTGTATTAGATTGAAGTGCTGTATTAGATTGAAGTGCTGTATTAGATTGAAGTGCTGTATTAGATTGAAGTGCTGTATTAGATTGAAGTGCTGTATTAGATTGAAGTGCTGTATTAGATTGAAGTGCTGTATTAGATTGAAGTGCTGTATTAGATTGAAGTGCTGTATTAGATTGAAGTGCTGTATTAGATTGAAGTGCTGTATTAGATTGAAGTGCTGTATTAGATTGAAGTGCTGTATTAGATTGAAGTGCTGTATTAGATTGAAGTGCTGTATTAGATTGAAGTGCTGTATTAGATTGAAGTGCTGTATTAGATTGAAGTGCTGTATTAGATTGAAGTGCTGTATTAGATTGAAGTGCTGTATTAGATTGAAGTGCTGTATTAGATTGAAGTGCTGTATTAGATTGAAGTGCTGTATTAGATTGAAGTGCTGTATTAGATTGAAGTGCTGTATTAGATTGAAGTGCTGTATTAGATTGAAGTGCTGTATTAGATTGAAGTGCTGTATTAGATTGAAGTGCTGTATTAGATTGAAGTGCTGTATTAGATTGAAGTGCTGTATTAGATTGAAGTGCTGTATTAGATTGAAGTGCTGTATTAGATTGAAGTGCTGTATTAGATTGAAGTGCTGTATTAGATTGAAGTGCTGTATTAGATTGAAGTGCTGTATTAGATTGAAGTGCTGTATTAGATTGAAGTGCTGTATTAGATTGAAGTGCTGTATTAGATTGAAGTGCTGTATTAGATTGAAGTGCTGTATTAGATTGAAGTGCTGTATTAGATTGAAGTGCTGTATTA
The DNA here is from genome assembly GCA_030390025.1 of Squalus acanthias. NCBI lineage: Eukaryota > Metazoa > Chordata > Chondrichthyes > Squaliformes > Squalidae > Squalus > Squalus acanthias. The sequence goes on along the minus strand of JASTWF010000033.1, from coordinate 2,240,542 downwards.
GATTGAAGTGCTGTATTAGATTGAAGTGCTGTATTAGATTGAAGTGCTGTATTAGATTGAAGTGCTGTATTAGATTGAAGTGCTGTATTAGATTGAAGTGCTGTATTAGATTGAAGTGCTGTATTAGATTGAAGTGCTGTATTAGATTGAAGTGCTGTATTAGATTGAAGTGCTGTATTAGATTGAAGTGCTGTATTAGATTGAAGTGCTGTATTAGATTGAAGTGCTGTATTAGATTGAAGTGCTGTATTAGATTGAAGTGCTGTATTAGATTGAAGTGCTGTATTAGATTGAAGTGCTGTATTAGATTGAAGTGCTGTATTAGATTGAAGTGCTGTATTAGATTGAAGTGCTGTATTAGATTGAAGTGCTGTATTAGATTGAAGTGCTGTATTAGATTGAAGTGCTGTATTAGATTGAAGTGCTGTATTAGATTGAAGTGCTGTATTAGATTGAAGTGCTGTATTAGATTGAAGTGCTGTATTAGATTGAAGTGCTGTATTAGATTGAAGTGCTGTATTAGATTGAAGTGCTGTATTAGATTGAAGTGCTGTATTAGATTGAAGTGCTGTATTAGATTGAAGTGCTGTATTAGATTGAAGTGCTGTATTAGATTGAAGTGCTGTATTAGATTGAAGTGCTGTATTAGATTGAAGTGCTTGATTGAGTGCTGTATTAGATTGAAGTGCTGTATTAGATTGAAGTGCTGTATTAGATTGAAGTGCTGTATTAGATTGAAGTGCTGTATTAGATTGAAGTGCTGTATTAGATTGAAGTGCTGTATTAGATTGAAGTGCTGTATTAGATTGAAGTGCTGTATTAGATTGAAGTGCTGTATTAGATTGAAGTGCTGTATTAGATTGAAGTGCTGTATTAGATTGAAGTGCTGTATTAGATTGAAGTGCTGTATTAGATTGAAGTGCTGTATTAGATTGAAGTGCTGTATTAGATTGAAGTGCTGTATTAGATTGAAGTGCTGTATTAGATTGAAGTGCTGTATTAGATTGAAGTGCTGTATTAGATTGAAGTGCTGTATTAGATTGAAGTGCTGTATTAGATTGAAGTGCTGTATTAGATTGAAGTGCTGTATTAGATTGAAGTGCTGTATTAGATTGAAGTGCTGTATTAGATTGAAGTGCTGTATTAGATTGAAGTGCTGTATTAGATTGAAGTGCTGTATTAGATTGAAGTGCTGTATTAGATTGAAGTGCTGTATTAGATTGAAGTGCTGTATTAGATTGAAGTGCTGTATTAGATTGAAGTGCTGTATTAGATTGAAGTGCTGTATTAGATTGAAGTGCTGTATTAGATTGAAGTGCTGTATTAGATTGAAGTGCTGTATTAGATTGAAGTGCTGTATTAGATTGAAGTGCTGTATTAGATTGAAGTGCTGTATTAGATTGAAGTGCTGTATTAGATTGAAGTGCTGTATTAGATTGAAGTGCTGTATTAGATTGAAGTGCTGTATTAGATTGAAGTGCTGTATTAGATTGAAGTGCTGTATTAGATTGAAGTGCTGTATTAGATTGAAGTGCTGTATTAGATTGAAGTGCTGTATTAGATTGAAGTGCTGTATTAGATTGAAGTGCTGTATTAGATTGAAGTGCTGTATTAGATTGAAGTGCTGTATTAGATTGAAGTGCTGTATTAGATTGAAGTGCTGTATTAGATTGAAGTGCTGTATTAGATTGAAGTGCTGTATTAGATTGAAGTGCTGTATTAGATTGAAGTGCTGTATTAGATTGAAGTGCTGTATTAGATTGAAGTGCTGTATTAGATTGAAGTGCTGTATTAGATTGAAGTGCTGTATTAGATTGAAGTGCTGTATTAGATTGAAGTGCTGTATTAGATTGAAGTGCTGTATTAGATTGAAGTGCTGTATTAGATTGAAGTGCTGTATTAGATTGAAGTGCTGTATTAGATTGAAGTGCTGTATTAGATTGAAGTGCTGTATTAGATTGAAGTGCTGTATTAGATTGAAGTGCTGTATTAGATTGAAGTGCTGTATTAGATTGAAGTGCTGTATTAGATTGAAGTGCTGTATTAGATTGAAGTGCTGTATTAGATTGAAGTGCTGTATTAGATTGAAGTGCTGTATTAGATTGAAGTGCTGTATTAGATTGAAGTGCTGTATTAGATTGAAGTGCTGTATTAGATTGAAGTGCTGTATTAGATTGAAGTGCTGTATTAGATTGAAGTGCTGTATTAGATTGAAGTGCTGTATTAGATTGAAGTGCTGTATTAGATTGAAGTGCTGTATTAGATTGAAGTGCTGTATTAGATTGAAGTGCTGTATTAGATTGAAGTGCTGTATTAGATTGAAGTGCTGTATTAGATTGAAGTGCTGTATTAGATTGAAGTGCTGTATTAGATTGAAGTGCTGTATTAGATTGAAGTGCTGTATTAGATTGAAGTGCTGTATTAGATTGAAGTGCTGTATTAGATTGAAGTGCTGTATTAGATTGAAGTGCTGTATTAGATTGAAGTGCTGTATTAGATTGAAGTGCTGTATTAGATTGAAGTGCTGTATTAGATTGAAGTGCTGTATTAGATTGAAGTGCTGTATTAGATTGAAGTGCTGTATTAGATTGAAGTGCTGTATTAGATTGAAGTGCTGTATTAGATTGAAGTGCTGTATTAGATTGAAGTGCTGTATTAGATTGAAGTGCTGTATTAGATTGAAGTGCTGTATTAGATTGAAGTGCTGTATTAGATTGAAGTGCTGTATTAGATTGAAGTGCTGTATTAGATTGAAGTGCTGTATTAGATTGAAGTGCTGTATTAGATTGAAGTGCTGTATTAGATTGAAGTGCTGTATTAGATTGAAGTGCTGTATTAGATTGAAGTGCTGTATTAGATTGAAGTGCTGTATTAGATTGAAGTGCTGTATTAGATTGAAGTGCTGTATTAGATTGAAGTGCTGTATTAGATTGAAGTGCTGTATTAGATTGAAGTGCTGTATTAGATTGAAGTGCTGTATTAGATTGAAGTGCTGTATTAGATTGAAGTGCTGTATTAGATTGAAGTGCTGTATTAGATTGAAGTGCTGTATTAGATTGAAGTGCTGTATTAGATTGAAGTGCTGTATTAGATTGAAGTGCTGTATTAGATTGAAGTGCTGTATTAGATTGAAGTGCTGTATTAGATTGAAGTGCTGTATTAGATTGAAGTGCTGTATTAGATTGAAGTGCTGTATTAGATTGAAGTGCTGTATTAGATTGAAGTGCTGTATTAGATTGAAGTGCTGTATTAGATTGAAGTGCTGTATTAGATTGAAGTGCTGTATTAGATTGAAGTGCTGTATTAGATTGAAGTGCTGTATTAGATTGAAGTGCTGTATTAGATTGAAGTGCTGTATTAGATTGAAGTGCTGTATTAGATTGAAGTGCTGTATTAGATTGAAGTGCTGTATTAGATTGAAGTGCTGTATTAGATTGAAGTGCTGTATTAGATTGAAGTGCTGTATTAGATTGAAGTGCTGTATTAGATTGAAGTGCTGTATTAGATTGAAGTGCTGTATTAGATTGAAGTGCTGTATTAGATTGAAGTGCTGTATTAGATTGAAGTGCTGTATTAGATTGAAGTGCTGTATTAGATTGAAGTGCTGTATTAGATTGAAGTGCTGTATTAGATTGAAGTGCTGTATTAGATTGAAGTGCTGTATTAGATTGAAGTGCTGTATTAGATTGAAGTGCTGTATTAGATTGAAGTGCTGTATTAGATTGAAGTGCTGTATTAGATTGAAGTGCTGTATTAGATTGAAGTGCTGTATTAGATTGAAGTGCTGTATTAGATTGAAGTGCTGTATTAGATTGAAGTGCTGTATTAGATTGAAGTGCTGTATTAGATTGAAGTGCTGTATTAGATTGAAGTGCTGTATTAGATTGAAGTGCTGTATTAGATTGAAGTGCTGTATTAGATTGAAGTGCTGTATTAGATTGAAGTGCTGTATTAGATTGAAGTGCTGTATTAGATTGAAGTGCTGTATTAGATTGAAGTGCTGTATTAGATTGAAGTGCTGTATTAGATTGAAGTGCTGTATTAGATTGAAGTGCTGTATTAGATTGAAGTGCTGTATTAGATTGAAGTGCTGTATTAGATTGAAGTGCTGTATTAGATTGAAGTGCTGTATTAGATTGAAGTGCTGTATTAGATTGAAGTGCTGTATTAGATTGAAGTGCTGTATTAGATTGAAGTGCTGTATTAGATTGAAGTGCTGTATTAGATTGAAGTGCTGTATTAGATTGAAGTGCTGTATTAGATTGAAGTGCTGTATTAGATTGAAGTGCTGTATTAGATTGAAGTGCTGTATTAGATTGAAGTGCTGTATTAGATTGAAGTGCTGTATTAGATTGAAGTGCTGTATTAGATTGAAGTGCTGTATTAGATTGAAGTGCTGTATTAGATTGAAGTGCTGTATTAGATTGAAGTGCTGTATTAGATTGAAGTGCTGTATTAGATTGAAGTGCTGTATTAGATTGAAGTGCTGTATTAGATTGAAGTGCTGTATTAGATTGAAGTGCTGTATTAGATTGAAGTGCTGTATTAGATTGAAGTGCTGTATTAGATTGAAGTGCTGTATTAGATTGAAGTGCTGTATTAGATTGAAGTGCTGTATTAGATTGAAGTGCTGTATTAGATTGAAGTGCTGTATTAGATTGAAGTGCTGTATTAGATTGAAGTGCTGTATTAGATTGAAGTGCTGTATTAGATTGAAGTGCTGTATTAGATTGAAGTGCTGTATTAGATTGAAGTGCTGTATTAGATTGAAGTGCTGTATTAGATTGAAGTGCTGTATTAGATTGAAGTGCTGTATTAGATTGAAGTGCTGTATTAGATTGAAGTGCTGTATTAGATTGAAGTGCTGTATTAGATTGAAGTGCTGTATTAGATTGAAGTGCTGTATTAGATTGAAGTGCTGTATTAGATTGAAGTGCTGTATTAGATTGAAGTGCTGTATTAGATTGAAGTGCTGTATTAGATTGAAGTGCTGTATTAGATTGAAGTGCTGTATTAGATTGAAGTGCTGTATTAGATTGAAGTGCTGTATTAGATTGAAGTGCTGTATTAGATTGAAGTGCTGTATTAGATTGAAGTGCTGTATTAGATTGAAGTGCTGTATTAGATTGAAGTGCTGTATTAGATTGAAGTGCTGTATTAGATTGAAGTGCTGTATTAGATTGAAGTGCTGTATTAGATTGAAGTGCTGTATTAGATTGAAGTGCTGTATTAGATTGAAGTGCTGTATTAGATTGAAGTGCTGTATTAGATTGAAGTGCTGTATTAGATTGAAGTGCTGTATTAGATTGAAGTGCTGTATTAGATTGAAGTGCTGTATTAGATTGAAGTGCTGTATTAGATTGAAGTGCTGTATTAGATTGAAGTGCTGTATTAGATTGAAGTGCTGTATTAGATTGAAGTGCTGTATTAGATTGAAGTGCTGTATTAGATTGAAGTGCTGTATTAGATTGAAGTGCTGTATTAGATTGAAGTGCTGTATTAGATTGAAGTGCTGTATTAGATTGAAGTGCTGTATTAGATTGAAGTGCTGTATTAGATTGAAGTGCTGTATTAGATTGAAGTGCTGTATTAGATTGAAGTGCTGTATTAGATTGAAGTGCTGTATTAGATTGAAGTGCTGTATTAGATTGAAGTGCTGTATTAGATTGAAGTGCTGTATTAGATTGAAGTGCTGTATTAGATTGAAGTGCTGTATTAGATTGAAGTGCTGTATTAGATTGAAGTGCTGTATTAGATTGAAGTGCTGTATTAGATTGAAGTGCTGTATTAGATTGAAGTGCTGTATTAGATTGAAGTGCTGTATTAGATTGAAGTGCTGTATTAGATTGAAGTGCTGTATTAGATTGAAGTGCTGTATTAGATTGAAGTGCTGTATTAGATTGAAGTGCTGTATTAGATTGAAGTGCTGTATTAGATTGAAGTGCTGTATTAGATTGAAGTGCTGTATTAGATTGAAGTGCTGTATTAGATTGAAGTGCTGTATTAGATTGAAGTGCTGTATTAGATTGAAGTGCTGTATTAGATTGAAGTGCTGTATTAGATTGAAGTGCTGTATTAGATTGAAGTGCTGTATTAGATTGAAGTGCTGTATTAGATTGAAGTGCTGTATTAGATTGAAGTGCTGTATTAGATTGAAGTGCTGTATTAGATTGAAGTGCTGTATTAGATTGAAGTGCTGTATTAGATTGAAGTGCTGTATTAGATTGAAGTGCTGTATTAGATTGAAGTGCTGTATTAGATTGAAGTGCTGTATTAGATTGAAGTGCTGTATTAGATTGAAGTGCTGTATTAGATTGAAGTGCTGTATTAGATTGAAGTGCTGTATTAGATTGAAGTGCTGTATTAGATTGAAGTGCTGTATTAGATTGAAGTGCTGTATTAGATTGAAGTGCTGTATTAGATTGAAGTGCTGTATTAGATTGAAGTGCTGTATTAGATTGAAGTGCTGTATTAGATTGAAGTGCTGTATTAGATTGAAGTGCTGTATTAGATTGAAGTGCTGTATTAGATTGAAGTGCTGTATTAGATTGAAGTGCTGTATTAGATTGAAGTGCTGTATTAGATTGAAGTGCTGTATTAGATTGAAGTGCTGTATTAGATTGAAGTGCTGTATTAGATTGAAGTGCTGTATTAGATTGAAGTGCTGTATTAGATTGAAGTGCTGTATTAGATTGAAGTGCTGTATTAGATTGAAGTGCTGTATTAGATTGAAGTGCTGTATTAGATTGAAGTGCTGTATTAGATTGAAGTGCTGTATTAGATTGAAGTGCTGTATTAGATTGAAGTGCTGTATTAGATTGAAGTGCTGTATTAGATTGAAGTGCTGTATTAGATTGAAGTGCTGTATTAGATTGAAGTGCTGTATTAGATTGAAGTGCTGTATTAGATTGAAGTGCTGTATTAGATTGAAGTGCTGTATTAGATTGAAGTGCTGTATTAGATTGAAGTGCTGTATTAGATTGAAGTGCTGTATTAGATTGAAGTGCTGTATTAGATTGAAGTGCTGTATTAGATTGAAGTGCTGTATTAGATTGAAGTGCTGTATTAGATTGAAGTGCTGTATTAGATTGAAGTGCTGTATTAGATTGAAGTGCTGTATTAGATTGAAGTGCTGTATTAGATTGAAGTGCTGTATTAGATTGAAGTGCTGTATTAGATTGAAGTGCTGTATTAGATTGAAGTGCTGTATTAGATTGAAGTGCTGTATTAGATTGAAGTGCTGTATTAGATTGAAGTGCTGTATTAGATTGAAGTGCTGTATTAGATTGAAGTGCTGTATTAGATTGAAGTGCTGTATTAGATTGAAGTGCTGTATTAGATTGAAGTGCTGTATTAGATTGAAGTGCTGTATTAGATTGAAGTGCTGTATTAGATTGAAGTGCTGTATTAGATTGAAGTGCTGTATTAGATTGAAGTGCTGTATTAGATTGAAGTGCTGTATTAGATTGAAGTGCTGTATTAGATTGAAGTGCTGTATTAGATTGAAGTGCTGTATTAGATTGAAGTGCTGTATTAGATTGAAGTGCTGTATTAGATTGAAGTGCTGTATTAGATTGAAGTGCTGTATTAGATTGAAGTGCTGTATTAGATTGAAGTGCTGTATTAGATTGAAGTGCTGTATTAGATTGAAGTGCTGTATTAGATTGAAGTGCTGTATTAGATTGAAGTGCTGTATTAGATTGAAGTGCTGTATTAGATTGAAGTGCTGTATTAGATTGAAGTGCTGTATTAGATTGAAGTGCTGTATTAGATTGAAGTGCTGTATTAGATTGAAGTGCTGTATTAGATTGAAGTGCTGTATTAGATTGAAGTGCTGTATTAGATTGAAGTGCTGTATTAGATTGAAGTGCTGTATTAGATTGAAGTGCTGTATTAGATTGAAGTGCTGTATTAGATTGAAGTGCTGTATTAGATTGAAGTGCTGTATTAGATTGAAGTGCTGTATTAGATTGAAGTGCTGTATTAGATTGAAGTGCTGTATTAGATTGAAGTGCTGTATTAGATTGAAGTGCTGTATTAGATTGAAGTGCTGTATTAGATTGAAGTGCTGTATTAGATTGAAGTGCTGTATTAGATTGAAGTGCTGTATTAGATTGAAGTGCTGTATTAGATTGAAGTGCTGTATTAGATTGAAGTGCTGTATTAGATTGAAGTGCTGTATTAGATTGAAGTGCTGTATTAGATTGAAGTGCTGTATTAGATTGAAGTGCTGTATTAGATTGAAGTGCTGTATTAGATTGAAGTGCTGTATTAGATTGAAGTGCTGTATTAGATTGAAGTGCTGTATTAGATTGAAGTGCTGTATTAGATTGAAGTGCTGTATTAGATTGAAGTGCTGTATTAGATTGAAGTGCTGTATTAGATTGAAGTGCTGTATTAGATTGAAGTGCTGTATTAGATTGAAGTGCTGTATTAGATTGAAGTGCTGTATTAGATTGAAGTGCTGTATTAGATTGAAGTGCTGTATTAGATTGAAGTGCTGTATTAGATTGAAGTGCTGTATTAGATTGAAGTGCTGTATTAGATTGAAGTGCTGTATTAGATTGAAGTGCTGTATTAGATTGAAGTGCTGTATTAGATTGAAGTGCTGTATTAGATTGAAGTGCTGTATTAGATTGAAGTGCTGTATTAGATTGAAGTGCTGTATTAGATTGAAGTGCTGTATTAGATTGAAGTGCTGTATTAGATTGAAGTGCTGTATTAGATTGAAGTGCTGTATTAGATTGAAGTGCTGTATTAGATTGAAGTGCTGTATTAGATTGAAGTGCTGTATTAGATTGAAGTGCTGTATTAGATTGAAGTGCTGTATTAGATTGAAGTGCTGTATTAGATTGAAGTGCTGTATTAGATTGAAGTGCTGTATTAGATTGAAGTGCTGTATTAGATTGAAGTGCTGTATTAGATTGAAGTGCTGTATTAGATTGAAGTGCTGTATTAGATTGAAGTGCTGTATTAGATTGAAGTGCTGTATTAGATTGAAGTGCTGTATTAGATTGAAGTGCTGTATTAGATTGAAGTGCTGTATTAGATTGAAGTGCTGTATTAGATTGAAGTGCTGTATTAGATTGAAGTGCTGTATTAGATTGAAGTGCTGTATTAGATTGAAGTGCTGTATTAGATTGAAGTGCTGTATTAGATTGAAGTGCTGTATTAGATTGAAGTGCTGTATTAGATTGAAGTGCTGTATTAGATTGAAGTGCTGTATTAGATTGAAGTGCTGTATTAGATTGAAGTGCTGTATTAGATTGAAGTGCTGTATTAGATTGAAGTGCTGTATTAGATTGAAGTGCTGTATTAGATTGAAGTGCTGTATTAGATTGAAGTGCTGTATTAGATTGAAGTGCTGTATTAGATTGAAGTGCTGTATTAGATTGAAGTGCTGTATTAGATTGAAGTGCTGTATTAGATTGAAGTGCTGTATTAGATTGAAGTGCTGTATTAGATTGAAGTGCTGTATTAGATTGAAGTGCTGTATTAGATTGAAGTGCTGTATTAGATTGAAGTGCTGTATTAGATTGAAGTGCTGTATTAGATTGAAGTGCTGTATTAGATTGAAGTGCTGTATTAGATTGAAGTGCTGTATTAGATTGAAGTGCTGTATTAGATTGAAGTGCTGTATTAGATTGAAGTGCTGTATTAGATTGAAGTGCTGTATTAGATTGAAGTGCTGTATTAGATTGAAGTGCTGTATTAGATTGAAGTGCTGTATTAGATTGAAGTGCTGTATTAGATTGAAGTGCTGTATTAGATTGAAGTGCTGTATTAGATTGAAGTGCTGTATTAGATTGAAGTGCTGTATTAGATTGAAGTGCTGTATTAGATTGAAGTGCTGTATTAGATTGAAGTGCTGTATTAGATTGAAGTGCTGTATTAGATTGAAGTGCTGTATTAGATTGAAGTGCTGTATTAGATTGAAGTGCTGTATTAGATTGAAGTGCTGTATTAGATTGAAGTGCTGTATTAGATTGAAGTGCTGTATTAGATTGAAGTGCTGTATTAGATTGAAGTGCTGTATTAGATTGAAGTGCTGTATTAGATTGAAGTGCTGTATTAGATTGAAGTGCTGTATTAGATTGAAGTGCTGTATTAGATTGAAGTGCTGTATTAGATTGAAGTGCTGTATTAGATTGAAGTGCTGTATTAGATTGAAGTGCTGTATTAGATTGAAGTGCTGTATTAGATTGAAGTGCTGTATTAGATTGAAGTGCTGTATTAGATTGAAGTGCTGTATTAGATTGAAGTGCTGTATTAGATTGAAGTGCTGTATTAGATTGAAGTGCTGTATTAGATTGAAGTGCTGTATTAGATTGAAGTGCTGTATTAGATTGAAGTGCTGTATTAGATTGAAGTGCTGTATTAGATTGAAGTGCTGTATTAGATTGAAGTGCTGTATTAGATTGAAGTGCTGTATTAGATTGAAGTGCTGTATTAGATTGAAGTGCTGTATTAGATTGAAGTGCTGTATTAGATTGAAGTGCTGTATTAGATTGAAGTGCTGTATTAGATTGAAGTGCTGTATTAGATTGAAGTGCTGTATTAGATTGAAGTGCTGTATTAGATTGAAGTGCTGTATTAGATTGAAGTGCTGTATTAGATTGAAGTGCTGTATTAGATTGAAGTGCTGTATTAGATTGAAGTGCTGTATTAGATTGAAGTGCTGTATTAGATTGAAGTGCTGTATTAGATTGAAGTGCTGTATTAGATTGAAGTGCTGTATTAGATTGAAGTGCTGTATTAGATTGAAGTGCTGTATTAGATTGAAGTGCTGTATTAGATTGAAGTGCTGTATTAGATTGAAGTGCTGTATTAGATTGAAGTGCTGTATTAGATTGAAGTGCTGTATTAGATTGAAGTGCTGTATTAGATTGAAGTGCTGTATTAGATTGAAGTGCTGTATTAGATTGAAGTGCTGTATTAGATTGAAGTGCTGTATTAGATTGAAGTGCTGTATTAGATTGAAGTGCTGTATTAGATTGAAGTGCTGTATTAGATTGAAGTGCTGTATTAGATTGAAGTGCTGTATTAGATTGAAGTGCTGTATTAGATTGAAGTGCTGTATTAGATTGAAGTGCTCTATTAGATTGAAGTGCTGTATTAGATTGAAGTGCTGTATTAGATTGAAGTGCTCTATTAGATTGAAGTGCTGTATTAGATTGAAGTGCTGTATTAGATTGAAGTGCTGTATTAGATTGAAGTGCTGTATTAGATTGAAGTGCTTTATTAGATTGAAGTGCTGTATTAGATTGAAGTGCTGTATTAGATTGAAGTGCTGTATTAGATTGAAGTGCTGTATTAGATTGAAGTTTTTCTTTAGATTGAAGTGCTGTATTAGATTGAAGTTTTTTTTTAGATTGAAGTGTTGTATTAGATTGAAGTGTTGTATTAGATTGAAGTGCTGTATTAGATTGAAGTGCTGTATTAGATTGAAGTGCTGTATTAGATTGAAGTGCTGTATTAGATTGAAGTGCTGTATTAGATTGAAGTGCTCTATTAGATTGAAGTGTTGTATTAGATTGAAGTGCTGTATTAGTTTGAAGTGCCGTATTAGACTGAAGTGCTGCATTAGATTGATGTGCTCTATTAGATTGAAGCGCTGTATTAGATTGAAGTGTTGTATTAGATTGAAGTGTTGTATTAGATTGAAGTGCTCTATTAGATTGAAGTGTTGTATTAGATTGAAGTGCCGTATTAGACTGAAGTGCTGCATTAGATTGATGTGCTCTATTAGATTGAAGCGCTTTATTAGATTGAAGTTTTTCTTTAGATTGAACTGTTGTATTAGATTGATGTGTTGTATTAGATTGAAGCGCTGTATTAGATTGAATTGCTTTATTAGATTGAAGTTCTGTATTAGATTGAAGTGTTGTATTAGATTGAAGTGCTGTATTAGACTGAAGTGCTGTATTAGACTGAAGTGCTGTATTAGATTGAAGTGCTGTATTAGATTGAAGTAATGTATTAGATTTACGTGCTGTTTTAGATTGAAGTGCTGTATTAGGTTTAAGTGCTGTATTAGATTGAAGTGCTGTATTAGATTGAAGTATTGTATTAGATTGAAGGGTAACACGGTGGCATATTGGTTAGCACTGGTGCCTCACAGTGCCAGTGGACCCGGGTTCGAATCTAACCTCGGGTGACTGTCTGTGTGGAGTTTGCACATTCTCCCCGTGTCTGCGTGGGTTTCCTCCGGGTGCTCCGGTTTCCTCCCACAGTCCAAAAATGTGCGGGTTAGGTTGATTTGGCTATGATAAATTGACCCTTAGTGTTAGGGGGGGAATAAATATGTGGGGTTATGGGGATAGGATGGGATATGTTAGGGGGAATTAAATACGTGGGGTTACGGGGGTAGGGTGGGATATGTGTACTGTGGGGATTAAAGCAGCGACAGGGTACTGGATTTGGATGATCAGCCATGATCGTATTGAATGGTGGAGCAGGCTCGACGGGCCGAATGGCCTACTCCTGCTCCTAGATTCTATGTTTCTATTGTATTAGATTGAAGTGCTGTTTTAGATTGAAGTGCTGTATTAGATTAAAGTACTGTACTTAATATGAAGATACAGATTTTATCCATTTTCAAATACACAAATACTTCTTTTTGAATTATGTTGTAATGAATTGTCCTCGAACCAATGCATTTGAATAACAAGTATGTTAACTAATCTGTCGCAGCTGCGGTGATCTCTCTCTCTCTTTCACTTGCTGTGATTACTGGAGCACTCTTTATTTAATCGTATGCTCTGTTACAACGTGAATGATATCGGTTAATGAATGTGGCAGAGTGAAGTTTGAAATGCGTTGATATTGGGCTCTTCCCTATTACACCGTGTCAACATAAAGAGACAGAGAGAATAACAAGTGATCATCGAGTTTACCAATCGTAAAGTATTCACATACTCTGTGCCATGATAAACAGACAGGTATACTAACAGCTAATAATCGGGGGTACCACTCGCACAGTATTCATCTACACTGTGTAGCCATTAACACACTGATATACTGACAGGTAATAATCAGGTGTACCAAAGGTACATTAGTCACATACTCTGGGCGATCAAATAATGTTGTTATATTTGTAGATAATCTGAAAAATTAAAGTTTCGTTGTTTCCTCCAATTAAATATTGGGAAGATCGAAACCATTGTCTCCGACCCCGCCTCAAACTCCGCTCCCTAGCCATCGACTCCATCCCTCTACCTAGCATCTGCCTGAGGCTAAACCAGACTGTACACAAACTTGTCACAATTGACCCTGAAATGAGCTTCCGACCACATATCCGCTGGAAAAGTAAGACCGCCTATTTCCACGTCCGTAACATCACCCGTCTCTGCCCCTGCCTCAGCTCACCTGCTGCTGAAACCCTCACCCATGTCATTGTTACCTGCAGACTTGTCTATTCCAACGTAAAACCTGGCTGGCCCCCCACGTTCCACCCTACGAAAACTTCAGCTCATCCAAAACTCGACTGCCCGCGTCCTGCCTCGCACCAAGTCCCGTTCACCCATCACCCCTGTGCTTGCTGACCTACATTGCTTCCCGGTTAAGCAAAGCCTCGATTTTAAAATTCTCAACCTTGTTTTCAAATCCCTCGCCCCTTCCTGTCCCTGTAATCTCCTCCATCCCCACAAACCCCCAAGAGGATAACTAAAGAATGAGTAGTGCCTATTAGAGACCAAAAAGGATACCTGCGTGTGGAAGTGGAAGATGTGGGTTTGGTTCTTCATGAAAAAATTGCGTCTGTCTTCACAAAAGTGATGGGCAATGAAGACATTGTAGAAAACGAGAATGTGTGTCACATCTTCGATGTGATAAATATTGTGAGAGAGGAATTATTAAGGGTCTTAGCATCTTGGAAAGTAGATAAATGGCAAGGACCAGAATAAATGTATCCCCGGCTGATAAGAGAAGCAAATGAGGAAATAGCGGAGTCTCTGGCCATTATTTTTCGATCCTCTCTGGCTACAGGTTTGGTGCCGGAGGACTGGAGGATGCTAAAGATGCACCGTTGCTAAAAAGGGAGAAAAGGATGGACCGAGTAATTAGAGATCAGTCAGCCTAACCTCGGTGGTGTGCAAATTGTTGGAAAGAATTCTGGGAGATAGTATTAATCGTCATTTAGAAAGGCACGGATTAATCAAGGACAGATAGCACGGATTTGTTAAGGGAAGGTCGTGTCTGACTAACGTGATTGAAATTTTTGAGGAGGTAACAAGGAGGATTGATGAGGGTAGTGCGTTTGAATAAGTCTACATGGAATTTAGCAAGGTTTTTTACAGGTCGCACATGGCAAATTGGTCAGAAAAGTAAACGCCCATGTGATCCAAGGGAAATTGGCAAGTTGGATCCAAAATTGACTTAGTGACAGGAACAAAAACAACATACAGAAGAACAGCGTGTATATCGCGCCTTTAACTTAGTAAAACGTCCGAAGACGCTTCACAAGAGTATTGTAAGAAAACATTTGATACCAAGCCATATAAGGACAAATTAAGGCTGATGACCGAAAACTTATTCAAAGAGGTTGTTTCTAAAGAGCGTCTTAAAGGAGGAAAGAGAGGTAGAGAGGCGGCATGGTTTAGTGAGGGATTAACAGAGCTTCGGGCCCAGTCAACAGAAGGCACGGACACCAATGGTTGAGCAAAGGGTAATGGTCGATGGATGTGTTTGCGACTGGAAAGCTGTTTCCAGTGAGGTTCCGCAAAGCTCAGTACTTGGTTCCTTGCTTTTTCTGGTTTACATCAATGATTTAGACTTCAATGTTGGGAGCATGTTTAAGGAGTTTCCAGATGATAAAAAAAATTGGCGGTGTTGCTGAGAAAGAGGAAGAAAGCTGCAGACTGCAGAAAGGCATCAATGGGCTGGTCAGGTGGGTACAAAAAGGGCAAATGGAGTTCAATCCGGAGAAGGATGAGGTAATGCACTTGGGGAGGGCTAAGAAGGCAAGGGAGTACACAATAAATGGTAGGATACTGACAAATGTAGACGAACAGAGAGAGCTTGGAGTGCATGTCCACAGATCCCTGAAGGGAGAAGGACAGGTGGATAATGTGGTTAAGAAGGCATACGGGATACCTTCATTTATTAGCCGAAGCATCGAATATAAGATGAGTGACGTTATGCATGAACTGCATGAAACACAAGTTAGGCCACAGGTAGAAAACTGTGTACAGTTCTGGTCACCACATTAAAGGAAAGATGTGATTGCACTGGAGAGGATTCAGAGGAGATTTTCGAGTATTTTGCCAGGATTGGCGAATTTTGGTTCTGAGGAAAGATTGGATAGGCTGGCGTTGTTTTCTCTGGAACGGAGGAGGCAGAGGAAAGACGTGATTGAGGTGTATAAAATTAGGATGGGCCTAGATAGACTCGTTAGGAAGTACCCATTTCCGCTGGAAGAATGTTCAGTTACCAGAGGGCATAGATTTATTGTCATTGGTAGAAGGATTAGAGGGGAGCTGAGGAGAAATATTTCACCCAGAGGGTGGAGGGGCTCTGGAACTCAGTACCTGAGAGGGTGGTAGAGGCAGAAACACTCATCATATTTAAAAAAGTACTTGGATATGCACTTGAAGTGCAGTAACATACAGGGCTCGGGACCAAGAGCTGGAGAGCTCTTTTTCGGCCGACACAGACACGATGGGTCGAATGGCCTCCTTCTGTGCTGTAAATTTCTATGATTCTGTGATTCTGGGAGAAATCCGCGACCTCTAATTCTGGCCTCGTGAGCATCGCTGATTTTAATCGCTCAACCATTAGTGGCCGTGCCTTCAGCTGCCTAGGCCTTAAGCTCCGTGATTCACTCCCTAAACCTCTCCACCACTCTACCTCTCTTTCCTCCTTTGAGATGCTCCTTAAAACCTACCTCTTTGACAAAGCTTTTGGTCATCTCCCCTAATTTCTCCTTATGTGGCTCGATGCCAAATGTGGTTATATAACACAACTGTGAAGCGCCTTGGGACATTTTACTACGTTAAATGTGATGTATAAATAAAAGTTGTTGTTGTTGTTGTCTTATCCTCTTCTCCCACTTTTATTCCTACAATTTCCAGGCCATGAACATGCATTTTAAGGCCAGATTATTCCATATAGGATCTATATTTGTTGCCGCTTCCACTACAGTAACTGATCCTGGGTTGTCTATAAATTTCTATCCCATGGTTCAAAGGGGATATTTTTTACATTCTGCACTTGGACTGTAGACAATTGTCTTCTTCAATAAATAGGCTCTTTCAATAAATGGTTTGTATCACTGAACTGATGAGTGTGCTTAACGGGTATTCATATTGTTTGATGCATTGATCCAATTATTGTTAGTGTGTTCCGTTCTTCTCTTCTCAGATCTCGATCGCCTCTCCTGGCTCTGAATCCTCATTCACTGGTTAATTCTAAACCTAACTCCCAGAACAGCTGAGCCTTTCTATGAGGACTCTGCTCAGCTCCTGATTTCCATTTATATTGCTCCCCAAAAGCGAAATACTGCGGATGCTGATAATTTGAAACATAAACTGAACACGCTGCAAACACTCAGCAGATGAGGTAGTACCTGTGGAGAGAGAAACAGAGTTAACGTTTCATATCAGCGGCCTTTCGTTAGAAGCTGGAAAAAGATACCGAATTGAAAGGTTTTAAGCAAGTACAGAAGCAGGGAAAGGGGAGGAGGGAGGAAAGAACCAATGGAGATGCCTGTGATGGGATGGGAGGCAGGAGAGATTAAATAACAAGAGAACTGATACTAAACGGGAAAAGTGTGAGGTAATGGGACACGTGAAGAAACCTAAGATGCTTCGAGAGAAGCTGTAAATGGCAACAGCAGAATCATTACAGCACCTGCTGCCCGATAAAATGGGAGCAGTGGTTCGGACCTGAAATTGTTGAACTCGGTGTTGAGTCCGGAAGGTTGCAAAGTGCCTGATCCAAAGAGGAGATGCAGTTCCTCGAGTTTCCGTTGAGCTTCATTAGAGCAGTGTAGGAGGCCGAGGACAGAGAGGTCAGAGCGGGAGTGGGCCAGAGAATTAAAATGGCAAGCGACCGGAAGCTCAAGCTGCTG
Organism: Squalus acanthias; assembly: GCA_030390025.1. Taxonomy (NCBI): domain Eukaryota; kingdom Metazoa; phylum Chordata; class Chondrichthyes; order Squaliformes; family Squalidae; genus Squalus; species Squalus acanthias. The sequence goes on along the minus strand of JASTWF010000033.1, from coordinate 2,223,474 downwards.
CCTGCCGACTGAACAGAGGTGTTCAGCAAACAACAACAACGTACATTTATAAAGAGCATTTAACATCATAAAACGTCTCAAGGTGTTTAACAAGAGCAAGAGCAAAAAATATATATTTTGGCTCCGAGCCACAGGAGATATCAGGGCAGATTACTAAAAGCTTGATCAAAGAGGTAGGCTTTAAGCAGCATCTTAACAGATGAACGAGAGGTAGAGAGGCGGAGAGGTTAAGGGAGGGAATTCCAGAGCTTAGGGCCAAGGCAGCGAAAAACACAGCCTTCAATGGTGGAGCGATTAAAATCGAGGATGCACAAGAGACCACAATTGAACAAGTTCAGATATCTCAGAGACTCGCAGGGCTGGAGGAGTTTACAGATATAGGGAGGGGCGAGGATATTGAGATATTTATAAACAGGGATGAAGATTATAAAATTGAGGCATTGTTAGCCCGGGAGGCAGTGAAGGCCAGCGAGCACAGGGGTTATGGTTGAATGCGATTTGGAGCGAGTTAAGATACCGGCAGCAGAGCTTTGGATGAGCACAACTTTATGTAGGTTAGAATGTGGGAGAACAGAGAGGAGAGCATGGGAATAGTCAAGTCTAGCGGGAACAAAACCATGGATGAGGGTTTCAGCAGCAGATGATCTGAGGCAGGATCGGAGTCGAGCGATGTTACGGAGGTGGAAGTAGGCTGTCTTAGTGATTATGCGGATATTCGACAGAAACTTGTCTCGGGGTCAAACACAACGCCAAGGTGTCGAACGGTCTGGCATAGCCGAAGACAGTTGCCCGGGATGGAAACATTGATCAGGGAACGGAGTTTGTACCGGGGACCAAGAGCTTCAGTCTTCCCAATATTTAGTTAGAGAAAATTGCTGCTCATCTAATATTGGATGTCGGGCAAGAAGTGTGACAAATCAGAGACAGTGGAGGGTTCGAGAGAGGTGGTGGTGAGGGAGAGTTGAATTTCGCCAACATACGTATGGTACCTGATGTTGTGTTTTCGGGTGATATCATCGAGAGGGAGCATGTAGGTGAGAAGTAAGAATGGGCCATGTATTACTGCTTGCGGGACTCCAGATAGGGAAGAGAAGCAATTGCAGGTGATTCTCTGGCTACGATTAGGGAGTTAAGAATGTACCAAGCTGGGGAAGTTCAATCCAGGTGGAGGACGTAGGGTAGGCATTCGAGGAGAACGGTGCAGTCAGTTTTGTCGAAGGCTGAAGATATATCGAGAAGGATGAGGAGGGATAGAGTATCAAGGTCACCGTGACAAATTTGATAAGGGCTATTCCTGTGAAAACTGTTTGGAAGAGATTCAAACATGGAATTGTGGGAAACATGGGCAGGGATTGGACAAAACGTTTAATGACATTGCAAGGGATGAAGGGAGATTGGAGATGGGACGGTAGTTTGCAAGGACCAAGGGATCAAGCGTAGGTTTTTTGAGGAGAGAGCTGATGAAAGGAGATATGAAGGCGGGGACAGCACCTAAGTAGTGGGAACCGTTCACAATATCAGCGAACATCATGCTACTCTGAAACTCACTGTGGATGGGATCTCACCTGCCAGATAATCATGAAATCATAGGCCGGACAGTTTCCCTCCATCTTGCCCCGGTGGTACATTCCGTGAACCCCATTTCTAATTTACTGCTTGTTTATTCACTCCCCATTCCCGCTAAAACTTCTGTCACCCTTATTATGTTTCATTTGATGGATTTTTGTTCATCCAGTGAACAAACAGTAATAGATTTATATATTAAAATTACTTAACTCTGCTGTCACTTGCAGGAAGGACAATTTCCGTCTTCGGATGCAGCCAGAACGATTTGAATTTCGTACAAGTTCCTGTCCATCGCCTCGGGCAGCGGCTGGGAATGGGACAGGAAGCCTCACGGCTCTGGGATGGGAAGGAGACATCCTCCCAGATTGTCGCTTCTGATCCCTGTGCAATGACCCTGCCACTCAGTGCAGGTTTATGGACTCGGGGTAGAACAATGGAATATCCCTACACTTAAATAAATAGTTTTTATCCTCAGGTGTGTAGAATGCCCTGTCGAGACTGATCAGTAATTTCCTGTCTCATTCCCCTTCTCTCTCTTACAGTTAACGTGATTGCGATTGTGATCCTGTCCAGAGCAAAGTGCGGGCTCTCCGAATGTATCACTCGCTACCTGCTGGGAATGGTGGTTACCGATCTACTGATCATTATCAATGAGGTCATATTGCTTCGGATCAGTTATTATCTTTACCCGGGATCTTTCCTGTCCATCACCCCTGTATGCAGTGTTATCGCTGCCCTGACTCGTGCATCCAGAGACAGTTCAGTCTGGTTAACAGTCACGTTCTCCTTTGATCGCTTTGTTGCTATTTGCTGCCAAAAGCAGAAAGCAAAATATTGCACCAAGGAAACTGCAACTGTGGTTATAGCAACAACCTGCATTCTGCTGAGTTTGAAAAGTGCTACTTGGTACTTTATCTATGAACCTAAGGAGATCATCGACAATGTACCGTGGTTTTGTATTATAAAACCAAGCTATTTTACTGAGCCCGGATGGGTGGCATTCGATTGGTTTGATACGGTTTTAGTCCCATTTCTCCCATTCGCTTTAATTTTGCTGCTCAACGCTCTGACCATCAGACACATTTTAGTGGCCAATCGTGTCCGTAAGGGACTGAAGGGTCAGAGCAAGGGAGAGAATGGCAGTGACCCAGAGATGGAGAGCAGAAGGAAGTCCGTCATTTTACTCTGCACAATTTCCGGCAGCTTAATACTTTTGTGGTTGCCATCTGTTATAGAATTCTTATCTTATATAATTGCAGGAACAAATTACTTAGATTACAATGATTCATTAATTATTTTTGTACAAGTCGGAATGATGCTGCAGAATTTAAGTTCCTGCACAAACACATTTATTTACGGGGTGACTCAGACCAAGTTCAGAGAACAGTTCAAGAGCGCGGTGAAATATCCCGTTACCCTGATTATTAGATTAATTAATAAAAAACAACTGAGCTAAGCCCGGAAGGTGGTACCGAGTGCTTTGAGTTCGTTAATCTAATATTGATCCCTAGATGTCCCTCTGCTGAATTGCAGCAGGACTCGCTCGATATCTGCATTACATTCAGGGACAAGTTAGAAATTGGGTTCCGGGTCAGGTCTCTATTTTGATTGGCTGCTCCGCCATTTGTGTTTCACGTGCAGGGCAGCTCTTTTGTTGAGTTTCAGCTGAGCTCCTGTGTTAGTCAGTTCATCCATTTCATGCAACAATCCGTGTGTCTCATCCACAGTGATATCTGCACATCAGGGAGACAGACGGAGCTGAGCTTTAGTGTAGAGAACATGAGATACAGTTTAGAGATACATTTTTAAAAATAAACCATCATATTTATGTATTGAAGGAAAGAACAATCACAAACTGAAGGAAGTTTTTGAATATTAATAAATAAACATGATGATTTATTGAACCGTACGACTCCTTACTTGTCAACTGGCACTTTCTAATGTTGGCTTTCTATGAACCATGTGAGCTTATGTTTTTTATATTGTTAGGTCCTCCTGCCGCACAGCTGTAACCTCTAATTGTCCTATTCTGTCTCTATTTCTGTATCTCTGAACTCCCTATTTCTCTTTCAACCTCTCCTCTTGTTTCTTGTTATAACTATTTCTCACTTATTCACTTCTAGTTGCGTTTCCTGTATTCATCTTCCTCTCTTTGTCTTCCTTTAATTTCGTCCCCGCGCTCACTAGATGTACTAATCAGAAATAACATAATCGTAGTAGAAAGAAATGAGATATGAAACATTAAGATATAAACAGAAAATGGAATGCAGTTTTTATGGTTTGTACAGAATTACGGAGACCTGGCTCCAAGGTGACCAAGGCTGGGAATTCAACATCCAGGTGTATTAAATATTCAGGAGGGACAGGCACAAAGGAAAAGGAGGTGGGGTAGCATTGCTGGTTAAAGAGGAGATTAACACAATAGTAAGGAGGGATATTAGCTCTGATGATGTGGAATCTGTATGGGTAGAGCTGAGAAATACCAAGGGGCAGAAAACGTTAGTGAGAGTTGCATACAGACCCCCAAACAGTAATTCTGAGGTCGGGGATGGCATTAAACGGGAAATTAGAGATGCGTGCAATAAGGGCATAGCAGTTATCATGGGTGAATTTAATCTACATATAGGTTGGGCTAACCAAATTAGTAACAATATTGTGGAGGAGGAATTCCTAGAGTGTATACGGGATGGTTTCCTGGACCAATATATCGAGGAACCAACTAGAGATCAGGCCATTTAGACTGGGTATTATGTAATGAGACAGGATGAATTAGCAATCTTGTTGTGCGAGTAACCTTGGGGAGGAGCGATCATAATATGATAGAATTCTTCATTAAATAGGAGAGTGAATTAGTTGACTCAGAGACTAGGGTCCTGAATTTAAATAAAGGAAACTACGATGGTATGAGGCGCAAATTGGCTAGGATGGATTGGAGAGCGTTACTTAAAGGGTTGTCGGTGCATCGGCAATGGCAAACATTCAAAGATCGCATGGATGAACTACAGAACTTGTACATCCCTGTTTGGCATAAAAATAAAACAAAAAAGGTGACTCAACCGTGGCTAACAAGGGAAATTAGGGATTGCATAAGATCCAAGGAGAGGGCATATAAATTGGCCAGAAAAAGCGGTAGCCCTGAGGATTGGGAGCAGTTTAGGATTCAACAAAGGAGGACAAAGGGATTAATAAAGAAGGGGAAAATAGAATATGAAAGAAAGCTTGCTGGGAACATAAAAACTGACTGTAAGAGCTTTTATAGATATGTGAAGAGAAAAAGATTAGTGAAATCAAGTGTAGGTCCCTTGCAGTCAGAAGCGGGGGAAGTTATAATGGGGAACGAAGAAATGGCTGCCCAATTAAATGCATATTTTGGTTCTGTCTTCACAAAGGAGGACACAAATAACCTCCCAGAGATGTTGGAGAACATACGGTCTGATGAAAGGGAGGAACTGAAAGAAATCAGTATTTGCAGGGAAATGGTGTTAGGGAAATTGACGGTATTGAAGGCCGATAAATCCCCAGGGCCTGATAATCTACATCCTAGGGTACTTAAGGAAGTGGCCCTAGAAATAGTAGATGCATTGCTGATCATCTTCCAACATTCGATGGAATCTGGAACTGTACCCATGGATTGGAGGGTAGCTAATGTTACCCCACTATTCAAAAAGGGTGGTAGAGAGAAAGCGGGGAATTACAGACCGGTAACCTGACATCGGTAGTGGGGAAAATGCTAGAGTCCATTATAAAGGATGTAATAGCTGAGCATTTGAAAATCAGTGACAGGATCGGACAAAGTCAACATGGATTTACAAAAGGTAAATCGTGCTTGACTAATCTACTGGAATTTTTTGAGGATGTAACTGGGAAAATAGATAAGGGAGAACCAGTAGATGTAGTGTATTTGGACTTTCAAAAGGCTTTCGATAAGGTCCCGCATAAGAGATTAGCGGGTAAAGTTAAGGCACATGGGATTGGGGGCAAGGTATTGACTTGGATAGAGAACTGGTTGGCGGACAGAAAGCAGAGAGTAGGAATTAATGGGTCTTTTTCCGAGTGGCAAGCAGTGACTAGTGGGGTACCGCAGGGATCGGTCCTTGGACCCCAGCTATTCACAATATACATTAATGATCTAGATAAGGGAATTAAATGTAATATCTCCAAGTTTGCAGATTACACAAAGCTGGGTGGGAGTGTGTGCAGCGAGGAGGATAGCGAGAAACTCCAGGATGATCTGGACAGGTTGGGTGAGTGGGCAGAAGCGTGGCAGATGCAATATAACGTGGATAAGTGCGAGGTTATCCACTTTGGTGTCAAAAACAGAAAGGCAGACTATTATCTGAATGGCAATAGATTGGGAGAAGGGGAAGTGCAACGAGACCTGGGTGTCCTTGTGCACCAGTTGCTGAAAGTAAGCATGCAGGTGCAGCAGACGGTGAAGAAGGCAAATGGTATGTTGGCCTTCATAGCGAAAGGGTTTGAGTATAGGAACAGGGATGTCCTGCTGCAGTTGTACAGGGCCTTGGTGAGACCACACCTTGAGTACTGTGTGCAGTTTTGGTCGCCTTATCTGAGGAAGGATGTTCTTGCCATGGAAGGAGTTCAGCGAAGATTCACAAGGCTGATACCTGGGATGGCAGGAATGACATATGAGGAGAGATTGGGTCGATTGGGCTTATACTCGCTGGAGTATAGAAGAATGAGAGGGGATCTCATCGAAACATATAAAATTCTGACAGGTCTGGACAAACGAGATGCAGTAAGAATGTTCCCGATGGTCGGAGAGTCCAGAACCAGGGGTCATAATCTACGGATAACGGGTAAACCATTTAGGACAGAAATGAGGAAGAATTTCTTCACCCAGAGAGTGGTGAACCTGTGGAATTCTCTACCACAGAAGGTAGTTGAGGCCAAGTCATTAAATATATTCAAGGATGAGTTAGATATATTTCTTAAAGCTAAAGGTATCAAGGGATATGGGGAGAAGGCAGGTACAGGGTACTGAGTTTAGATGATCAGCCATGATCTCATCGAATGGCGGGGCAGGCTCGAGGGGCCGAATGGCCTACTCCTGCTCCTATCTTCTATGTTTCTATGTAACTGGTAGAATAGATAAGGGAGAACCAGTGGATGTGGTGTATTTGGACTTTCAGAAGGCTTTCGATCAGGTCCTGCATAAGAGATTGGCGTGCAAAGTTAAAGCACATGGGATTGGGGGTAAGGTACTGACTTGGATAGAGAACTGGTTGGCAGACAGGAAGCAAAGAGTTGGAATAAACGTGTATTTTTCCGAATGTCAGGCAGTGACTAGTGGGGTACCGCAGGGATTGGTGCTAGGACCCCAGTTATTCACAATATATATAAATGATCAAAACGTGGGAACGAGTTGTAATATCTCCAAGTTTGCAGACGACACAACGCTGGGTGGGCGTATGTGTTGCGAGGAGGATGCAGATAAACTCCAGTATGATTTGGACACGTTTGGTGATTGGGCAGATGCATGGCAGATGCAGTATAATCTGAATAAATGCGAGGTTATCCACTTTGGTGGCAAAAACAGGAAGGCAGATTATAATCTGAATTGCAATCGATTGGGAAAAGAGGAAGTGCTATGAAACCTGGGACTCCTTCTGCACCAGTCGTTGAAGGTAAGCATGCAGGTGCAGCAGACGGTTAAGAAGGCAAATGGTATGTTGGCCTTCATAGCGGGAGGATTCGAGTACAGGAGCAACGATATCTTGCTGCTGTTGTACAGGGCCTTGGTGAGACCACACCTTGAGTATTGTGTGCAGTTTTGGTCGCCTTATCTGAGGAAGGATGTTCTTGCCATGGAGGGAGTGCAGCGAAGATTCACCAGACTGATACCTGGGATGGCAGCGATGACATATGAAGAGAGATTGGGTCGATTGAGCTTTTATTCACTAGAGTTTAGAAGAATGAGAGGGGATCTCATTGAAACTTATAAAATTCTAACAGGACTAGACAGACTAGATTCAGGAAGGATGTTCCCGATGGCGGGGGAGTCCAGAACCAGGGGTCACAGTCTAACGATAAGGGGTAAGCCATTTAGGACTGAGAGGAGGAGGAATTTCTTCTCCCAGAGAGTGGTGAACCTTTGGAATTCTCTACCACAGAAGGCAGTTGAGGCCAATTCATTAAATATATTCAAGAAGAAGTTAGATATATTTCTTAAGGCTAAAGGGATCAAGGGATATGGGGAGAAAGCAGGGACAGGGTACTGAATTTGGATGATCAGCCATGCTGTCATTAAATGGCGGAGCAGGCTCGAGGGGCCGAATGGCCTACTCCTGCTCCTATCTTCTATGTTTCTATGTTTCTTTCTTAATCAGGACGTACGAAGCCAAACAAGAAATGAAAGACTGCTGGATGTAGCAATGGTAAATGGACCAAATCAGGCAACAGAAGTAAGTGTAGGGCGAGCATATAGGCAAAGGCGATCACAACTAATAAGGTTTAATATAATGATTGCGGAAGACTTTTGTAAGACAAAGTAATAGAATGGGTAGAAACAACTTATGAGGGGATGAGATTGGAAATAGGACCAGTAAACTGGAAAAAATACTGACAAAGAGCTGTGGAAAATATTTACAATATGATATAAAAAATTGTGATATGTTTATTCCGTTAAAACACAGACCAGACTATTCAATAATGAGAGAGCATGGATGAATAAAGAGGTAAGGGTAAAATTGAAATTTAAAAAAATACACTAAGTACATAGACAAAAAGGAGTGGATGAAAAATGAGAATAGTAACACGTTAGGATATAAGTCATAAAACAATCAGGAAATACAAGAGGAATTACGAAACAAACACATACATAACAGAAGCAAAACTTACGATGGCGATAAGGCCGCTAACGGCTGCACAATACAAACTCACAGATAATCAAATAAATTTACAGCACTGAAGTGGGCCATTCGGCCCACCGTGTCTTTGCCAGAAAGGATATTGAAATTGCAGAAATATTGAATAGTTACATTGCTCAGTTCAAAGAATAGAATGGGTTAACATTGGGCATGTAATATACAGGGAATTTCAAAAGCCCTTTGATAAGATACCTCATATTGAACTCGTGACTAATGTCAGAGCCAGCGGCGTTAGGGGGACAAGTGGCACAATGGATAGCAAACGGGCTACAAAATAGAGAATAATGGTCAAAGTTACTTTCTCTGATTCACTGAAGAACGGACGTGGTGTTTAAAATTGATCAATGCTGGGACGGCTGCTGTTCACCTTTGCATAATTGATTTGTTCTCTAGAATCGGAAACACATTATCAAAATTCGCTAATAAAACCAAATTGGGGGGTTTAGTTAATACTGAGGAAGACTGCCACAAAATAAAAGAGCACATTAATAAACTTGAAGTACAAGAACATAAGAACATAAGAAATAGGAGCAGGAGTCGGCCATTCGACCCTGCTCCGCCATTCAATGAGATCATGGCTGATCTTCTGCCTCCACTTCATTCACCAGTCCTTTCGCCATATCCCTTGATTCCCTTACTAGTCAGAAATCCATCGACTTCTGTTGTGAATATATCCAATGACTGAGCATCCACAGCCCTCTGGGGTAGAGAATTCCAAAGATTCACCACCCTCCATGTGAAGAAATTTCTTCTCATCTCAGTCCTGAATGGCTTACCTTTTATCCTGAGTCTCTGGCCCCTGGTTCTAGACTCCCCAGTCAAGGGAAACATTCTCCCAGCATTCACCCTATCAAGCCCTGTAATCATTTTGTATGCTTCAATGAGATCCTCTCTAATTCTTCTGAATTCAAGAGAATACAGGCCTAATTTACTCAATATCTTCTCATACGACAGTCCCGCCATCCCAGGAATCAATTTCGTGAACCTTCGCTGCACTCCATCTATGGCAAGTATATCCTTCTTTAGGTAAGGAGACCAAAATTGTACACAGTACTCCAGGTGTGGTCTCACCAAGGCCCTATATAATTGGAGAAAGGCTTTTTTACTCCAGTACTCAAATACACTTGTAATGAAGACCAGCATACCATTTGCCTTCCTCATGGTTTGCTGCACCTGCACATTCACTTTCAGTGACTCATGTACAAGAACACCCAGGTCCCTTTGAGCATCTGCATTCCCGAGTCCTTCACCATTGAGGAAATACTCTGCCTTTCTGTTTTTTCCACCAAAGAGGATAACTTCACATTTATCCACATTATATTCCATCGACCATGTTCTCGCCCACTCACTGAGCCTGTCGCGATCCCTCTGAAGCCTCTTCACATCCTCTTCACAACTGACACTGCCACCTAGCTTTGTATCATGAGAATTTTTGGAAATGTTACAATTAGTCCCCTCATCCAAATCATTGATATAGAATGTGAATAGTTGGGGCCCAAGCACCGATCGTTGTGGTACCCCACTAATTACGGCCTGCCATCCTGAAAATGACCCGTTTGTCCCTACTATTTGTTTTCTATCTGTTAAACAATTCCCAATCCATGCTAGTATATTGCCCCAATTCCATGTGCTCTAATTTTGTTCACCAATCTCTTGTGTGGGATCTTATCGAAGGACTTCTGAAAATCCAAATACACCACATCTACCGGTTCCCCTTTGTCGACTCCACTAGTTACATCCTCAAAGAACTCCAATAGGTTTCTTAAACTTGATTTCAATTTCATAAATCCATGTTGACTCTGCCCAATCTTACTATTAGTTTCTAAGTGCCCAGTTATTGCATCCTTTATAATAGATTCCAGCATTTTCCCAACTACTGATGTGAAGCTAACAGTTCTGTCGTTCCCCGTTTTCTCTCTCCCTCCTTTCAAAAATAGCGGGGTTACATTTGCTATCCAAAAATCTGCAGGAACCATTCCAGAATCTATAGTATTTTGGAAGATGACAAGTTCACTATTCCAATGGCCACCTCTTTCAAAACCCTAGGATGTGTGTCATCCGGTGCTTGGGATCTATCAACTTTTAGTCCCATTAATTTTGCTAGTACTGTTTTTCTTACTAATAATAATTTCTTTAAGTTCCTCATACTTGCTTTTCTCGTATTTGTGGGAGGTTTTTTGTGTCTTCCTCCGTGAAGACAGAAACAAAGTATTTATTTAATTTCCTTCCCATTTCCTCATTCCCATTATAAATTCTACCGTCTCTGACTGTAAAGGACCTACATTTACCTTCGCCAGTCTTTTCCTTTTCACATACATATAGAAGCTTTTACAATCCGTTTTTATATTTTTCGCAAGTTTGTGCTCATATTCCATTTTCCCTTTCTTTATCAATGGATCAGTAAAAGGCAAATTATTTTCAATATAGATAATTGTGAGGTGGTGCATTTTGTTAGGAGGAATATGGAGGCCACATAAACCATGGAAAATTAAATTTAAATGGGGTAGGGGCGCAAAAATATCCAGTGGTCCAAATCAACAAATCATGAAAAGTGTCAACTCAGGTGAACAGAACCATAAAATGTGCAATAAAACACATTGGATTAAATTCTAGATTAATTGACTTCGAAAGCAGAGAATTTATGTTGGCATTCTATTGAACACTTAGAATACTGTAGACAGTTCAGGTTTCAATATTACAACAAGGATATAAACACACTGGAGAAGGTGAAAACAAGATTAACAAGGATGATACCAGAACTGACAGGATACAACTAACTGAACAGGCTGGGGTTCTTTTCTCTAGAAAATAGAAGACTGAGAGGCGAAATTTTGGAAGTCTTTGGAGATTATGAAGGGATTCGATAGGGAGGATGTAGAGCAGTTTTTTCCAGTTGTAGGGGAGTCCTAAACTAGGGGAAAATAATATAAAAGGTTCAGTAAGAAATCCAACACGCAATTCAGAAGAAACTTTTTTATTCGTGAGAATGTGTAAATCGCCACCACAAGGAGTGCTTGGGGTTATTAGCACAGATACCGTTAAGGAGAAGCTAGATTAGTAAATACAGGAGAGAGGGATAGAAGGAAAGTTTGATAGGATGAGATGAATTACGTTGAAAGAAGGCTGGAATGGAGCATAAACACCAGCGTCGACCTGTTGTGTCGAATGGCCTGTTTCTGTGCTGTAAATTCTATGAAATTCTATGTAACTTTCAAAAGGGAATTGGATCGGTACTTGAAAACGCAATCATTGCAGGGCTATGGGGAAGAAGCGGGGGAGTGGGACTAATTTGCTCTTTGAAAGAGCCGGCACAGGCACCATAAGCCTAATGGCCTCCTTCCGTACTGTATGATTCTATGATTGTACAGTACATTGTAAGGATACAGCGATGTGAGAAAGATTCAATGGATTCACACTGGAGAGAGACTGTTTGAATGTATATTGTGTAAGAAACAATATTACGCGTTTTCAGCCTTCATAAGGTATCGGCAGATCCACACGGGAGAGAGAGAGAGTTTGGGTATAGCGTGTGGGGAAAGTGATTTAAAGTGTCCGGTTGTCGGTCCCTACATCGCCGAGTTAACACGGGAGGTAAACGCTTTGAATGCGCGGTGCGTATGAAACGATTCTACAGATCAAGTCACTGGATGGGGCATCGGTGAATTCACCCTGGGGAGAAATGATTCAGTCATTGAATGCATTAATAGATCCGGCAATGAAATGCCCTGGTGAATTCCTGCAGGTTGCACGTCTTTGAGTACTGTGAGTGTGGAGAGTGATTGAAATTGTATATGTGCTTCACACAGTTACACGGTGTTTGAAGGTAAAATGCTCAGACACTCCTGATCTAACACACTGCACACTTGTTAATTCATATTCTGAAATCTCTCCATCACTGGGGTTTTCCTCGCCTCATGTCTGGTTGTGTTGTGGACTCAATGATTGATCGCTGTGATTCGGCAACAAGCCCAGTATCGTTGTAAGTTGCGACTACCAGGATGGGAGAAGGGCAACTCGATGGACCTTGGTCTTTCTTCACACCAGAGAGAGACCGGTTAACCAACTGAAACAGAAATAAACCGACAGCACATGCAAGGGGAGGTCAGTGTTTAATGGGAAAGAGATAAATAAACCGGCAGCCTGTTAAAGGGGAGGTCAGTGTTTAATGGGGAAGGGATAAATAAACCGTCAGCCTTTTAAAGGGGAGGTCAGTGTTTAAAGGGAATGGGATAAATCAACCGTCAGCCTGTTAAACTGGAGGTCAGTGTTTAAAGTGTAAGGGATACATTACCGACAGTCTTTTATTGTAATTCTTTATTTATATTTCCCTCTATCTCTTTGACACTCTTATACAGTCTCTCCTCTCACTTTCTCTCACTCTCTGTCTCTCATTCTCTCTCTCCTCTCTTTCACTTTCTCCCTATCTCCCTCTCTTTCTATTATTTCTCTTCTCTTTCTCTCTCCCCTCTTTCTTTCGCTTGCACTGTCTCTCTCCTAGATTCAAAGTTTTACATCACAGAAGGAGGCCAATTGTTCCGCTGTGCCTGTGCCGGCTCAGTGAAAGAGCTGTCGAAATTAATCCTATTACCGGCCTTTTCCCCATAACCATTCAATTTAGTCATCTGCAATGTATAACCTCAATCTTCTTATTCCTAATCTAACCAAATGGATTCACGTCTTGCACCAATCATATTGATGCACTAATGCAGTCCTGCTTTAGAGGAGTCTCTGATTAAAAGTGCCTTTTTCACGTACTCTTATCACAGTTAAATATTCTGTAAGCAGCTGTGTTTATCTCCCAGTCCCCGCCCAGTAGAAGCCATGTCTACGTCGATGCCTTTTGATTGAACTCCTCTCCAGTGCAATTTGAGAGTTTTAACTCCAGAAATGAGAGGTGATAGGGTAGACGAAGAGAAAATGTTTCCACTTGTGGTGGACTCCGAAACTGGGGTCATAAATCTAAGACAAATAAACCGACAATCAGTTAAAGAGGAGGACAGTTTTTAAAGGGAAAGGGATAAATAAACCGCCAGCCTGTTAAAGAGTAGGTCAGTGTTTAAAGGGAAAGGGATACATGACTAATAAATGCTACATTCAAGAAACAGCGAGATAAACACATCAGGAGAAAGGAATAGAAGGATGTGATAATAGGGTTAGAGGAAGTACAGTGGGAGAAGGCTCCTGTGGAGCAGCAACACCGTCATGGACAGGCTGGGCCCAATTGCTGTCAATTCCAGGTCTTTATTTTTAATTCTATGTGTTACATCAGACGAGGGTGTAGCACAGAAAGGAAAATCTGGCGATGATTACAGAACAACTCGGATTTTCCTGCAGGCTCGATTGTACCCTAAACTCTCCGGGCGGGATGGGGGCATTTTTGAGTAGACGACCGTTTTACACGCGTTGATTTTACACTCCAGTAAAAGCTGGGTGGTTAGATTAAAATCGGTGTTTAACTTAAACGGAAATATAATTGGGCGGGGTTTAACAGCCATTTCCAATCTGCTATTTCCCGCTTTGCGGTACCGGCCCAGACCAATTTCACTCTCATAGATCATCGGCATGCATGAACCAAACAAGGTCGTTCAGCCCCTCCAGCCTGTTCCACCATTCAATAGACCAACTCAACCTCATTTACTGCCTTTGATCCAGATCACTTGATACTCTTACATAACAAAAATCGATCAATCTCAGTCTTGAATCTGCGTCCACCACTTTTCAGCTAATCCCACTCCACCGCCCTTTCCATTAACCCTGCAATTTTTTCCCGTCAGTTATTATCCAATTCCCTTTGGAAATCTACGATTGATTCTGACTCCAGCATCCTTTCAGGCAGTGCATTCCAGATCCAAACCACTCGCTGCATAAAAATGTTTTTCCACACATTGCCTTTGGTTCTTCTGCCAGCCATCTTAAATCTGCGCCCGCTGGTTCTCCACCATTCCACCAATGGGAACAAATTTTCTCTACTCTGACTAGATTCCTCATGATTTTGAACATTTCTGTCAAATCTTCTCTTAATCTTCTCTGCTCCAAGGAGAATAACCTCAGCTTCTCCAGTCTATCCACTTACCTGAAGTTTCTCATCCCTGGAACCATTCTTGTAAGTATTTTCTGCACCTTCTCTAAGGCCTTCACATCATTCCTAAAGTGCAGTGCCCAGAATTGAGCGCAATACTCCAGTTGAGGCCGAAACAGTGTTTTGTAAATGTTCATCGTAACTTACTTGTTTTTGTACTCCATGCCTCTATTTGAAAAGACCAGGATCCGTATGTTTTATTAACTGCTTACTCAACCTGCCCTGCCAACTTCAGCGATTTCTTCACAGATAGCCCCAGGTCTCTCTGTTCCTGTACCCCCTTTTGAACTGTATATATTGCAACTCCTCGTTCTTCCTACCAAAATGTATCACTTCGCACTTGTCTGCATTAAATTTCATCTGCCACGAGTCTGCCCATTCCACCAGCCTGTCTATCTCCTCTTGAAGTCTATCCCTATCATCCACACTGTTCACTATGCTTCTAGGTTTTGAGTCATCCTTAAATTTTGAAATAGTGCCCTGTACTGCCAAATCCAAGTCATTAATATATATCAAGTAATGTAGTGGTCCTATTACCGACCCCTGGAGAACTCCACTGCATACATAGAAACATAGAAGATAGGAGCAGGAGTAGGTCATTCGGCCCCTCGAGCCTGCTCCGCCATTCGATGAGATCATGGCTGATCATCTAAACTCAGTACCCTGTACCTGCCTTCTCCCCATATCCCTTGGTACATTTAAGAAATATATCTAACTCATCCTTGAATATATTTAATGACTTCGCCTCAACTACCTTCTGTGGTAGAGAATTCCACAGGTTCACCACTCTCTGGGTGAAGAAATTCTTCCTCATTTCTGTCCTAAATGGTTTACCCGTTATCCGTAGATTATGACCCCTGGTTCTGGACTCTCCGACCATCGGGAACATTCTTCCTGCATCTAGTTTGTCCAGACCTGTCAGAATTTTATATGTTTCGATGAGATCCCCTCTCATTCTTCTATACTCCAGTGAGTATAAGCCCAATCGACCCAATCTCTCCTCATATGTCATTCCTGCCATCCCAGGTATCAGCCTTGTGAATCTTCGCTGAACTCCTTCCATGGCAAGAACATCCTTCCTCAGATAAGGCGACCAAAACTGCACACAGTTCTCAAGGTGTGGTCTCACCAAGGCCCTGTACAACTGCAGCAGGACATCCCTGTTCCTATACTCAAACCCTTTCGCTATGAAGGCCAACATACCATTTGCCTTCTTCACCGCCTGCTGCACCTGCATGCTTACTTTCAGCGACTGGTGCACAAGGACACCCAGGTCTCGTTGCACTTCCCCTTCTCCCAATCTATTGCCATTCAGATAATAGTCTGCCTTTCTGTTTTTGACACCAAAGTGGATAACCTCGCACTTATCCACGTTATATTGCATCTGCCACGCTTCTGCCCACTCACCCAACCTGTCCAGATCATCCTGGAGTTTCTCGCTATCCTCCTCGCTGCACACACTCCCACCCAGCTTTGTGTCATCTACAAACTTGGAGATATTACATTTAATTCCCTTATCTAGATCATTAATGTATATTGTGAATAGCTGGGGTCCAAGGACCGATCCCTGCGGTACCCCACTAGTCACTGCTTGCCACTCGGAAAAAGACCCATTAATTCCTACTCTCTGCTTTCTGTCCGCCAACCAGTTCTCTATCCAAGTCAATACCTTGCCCCCAATCCCATGTGACTTAACTTTACCCGCTAATCTCTTATGCGGGACCTTATCGAAAGCCTTTTGAAAGTCCAAATACACCACATCTACTGGTTCTCCCTTATCTATTTTCCCAGTTACATCCTCAAAAAATTCCAGTAGATTAGTCAAGCACGATTTACCTTTTGTAAATCCATGTTGACTTTGTCCGATCCTGTCACTGTTTTTCAAATGCTCACCTATTACATCCTTTATAACGGCCTCTAGCATTTTCCCCTATGTCAGGCTTACCTGTAATTCCCCGCTTTCTCTCTACCACCCTTTTTGAATAGTGGGGTAACATTAGCTACCCTCCAATCCATGGGTACAGTTCCAGATTCCATCGAATGTTGGAAGAATTCCATCGAATGTTTCACTAGTCCGAAAAAAAACCGTTCACCACTACTCTCTGTTTCCTGTCACTTAGCCAATTTTGTATACATGCTGCCACTGTCCATTTATTCCACGGGCTTCAACTTTTCATGCAAACCTATTATGTGGCACTTTATCAAACGTAATTTTGAAATCCATATACGCCACATCAACCGCATTGCCCTCAGCAACACTCTTTGTTACCTCATCAAAAACTCAATCAAGTTGGGTAAACACGATTTATCCTTAACAAATCCGTGATGGCTTCCCTTAATTAATCCACACTTGTACAATTGTCTGCTAATTTTGTCCCAGATTATCGTTAAACTGACTGGCCTGTAGTTGCTTCGTTCATCCTTAAACCCTTTTTTGAGTAAGGTTGTAACAATTGCAATTCTCCATTCCTCTGGCAATACCGCCATATCCAAGAAGGATAGGAAATTAATGGCCAGTACCTCCGCAATTTCCACCTTATCTTCCCTCAGCATTTTAGGATGTATCCCCTCCGGTCCTCGTGACTTATTTACTTTAAGTACAGACAGCCGTTCCTTGAACTCACCTTTATCAATTTTTATCCCATCCAATATCTCAACCCCCTCATTTTTCTCTATGACTTTCGCAGCAATTTCTTCCTCGGTGAACCGTTCCGACGGGCCACAGCGAAAAACCGCATAGACCTCCTCAGAAGACGAACACGGGACACAACCAACAGAGTACATTACGTCGTCCAGTACTTCCCCGGAGCGGAGAAACTAGGCCATGTTGTTTGCAGCCTTCAACATGTCATCGGTGACGACGAACACCTTGCTAAGGCCATCCCCACGCCTCCACTACTCGCCTTCATCAGCCGCCTAACCTCAAAAGTACCATCGTTCGCAGCAAATTACCCAGCTGTCAGGAGAACAGCGACCACGACACCACACAACCCTGCCACGGGAACCTCTGCAAGACATGCCAGATCATCAACACAGATACCATCATCACACGTGAGGACACTACCCACCAGGTACATGGTACATACTCATGTGACTCGGCCAACGTTGTCTACCTCATTCGTTGCAGGAAAGAATGCACCACGGCATGGTACATCGGCGAGACCATGCAGACACTGAGACAACGTATGAACGGACATCGCGCAACAATCGCCAGGCAGGATTGTTACCTCCCAGTCGGGGAAAACTTCAGCAGTCAAGGACATTCAGCCTCGGATCTGTGGGTTAGCGTTCTCCAAGGCGGCCTTCGAGACACACGACAATGCAAAATCATCGAGAAGAAACTGATAGCCAAATTCCGCACCCATGAGGACGGCCTCAATAGGGATCTTGGGTTCATGTCACGCTACAGAACGTGACTCGACATCGTTGTCTGTCTTTCCAGTTTTTAAAAAAAAACACAAAAAAAAAGTTAAAAGCTTAACTGCAGACGGCAGCATTTGACACGTTGGACCCCCTGTGACCCACCTCATTGTCTTAGCTGTACTCTGATGTGTCTTTGATGTAATGCCTCCCTAACAGATTGTATCTCTGCAGACAAATTGTTCTCTGTGTATATATACTGTGTAACAGATTCCCTCACTGTACCTTTACCTGAAGAAGGAGCGGAGCTCTGAAAGCTCGAAATTTTAAATAAAACTGTTGGACTATAACCTGGTGTTGTGCGACTTCTCATTTTCCTCGGTTAAGACAGATGCAAACTACTCATTTACTAACTCAGCCATGGCCTTTGCATCCATGTGTAGGACTCCTTTTGGTCCCGAATCGGTCCCACCCCTTCGCTTTCTACCCGTTCACTATTTATATACTTTTGGATTCCCTTTTACGTTGGTTGCTATTCTCTTCTCATACTCTCTCTTTGCCCCACTTATTTCCGTTTTCAAATCGCCTCTGAAGTTCTTATATTCAGCCTGGTTCTCACTTGTATTCTCAACCTCAAGCTGTTATATGCCCCCATTTTCTGCTTCATCTTACACTCTATGGGGTAGAAATTAGGTTGCGCCCCATTTGGGGCGCAAATATCGTCTGGACGCAAATATTAGCGCCTGGCGCTAATTATCGGCACTGACTTGAAACTTCACTTTTACCGCCCCGGGAGGTGAGTGGAGCGCTAAAGCAGGCGCTGCACACCTGTCTTAAGGCGCAAAGGCCGAGGAGTGAGGCACTAACTCAGAGCGCTGGCGAAGCTCATGTAATGTCAGTCAGCAATGGAATACACACACAATGGCACGAGCCAGTTCTTAAAGGGGATGGTTAATCTTGCTTTCCATCCACATCCTGTTCATTGCAGCCTTGAATCTCGGCCTGGAGAGACTTGCACATCAAATGTGCTGGAAAGAACAATGGAGAGTACCAGGCAAAGAGCTCAGAGTGCAGCTCCCACAGTCTCTGCTAAATCGATACAAGGAATGGCAAATCAAAATGAACCTGCAAAGTGCTGCTCAGTACCCAAAACTCCTTCACACAACGTTGAATCTCTCCAGAAGTCTCTCCCTCTCTCTCTCAGAATGCGTAGTTCAAAAATGCCACCAACAATAAAAGGCAGGAAGCAGTCACCTTTAAATAGCGCCCCCCCCCAGCCCCACAGCGATTGATAGCGTTCCAGTCTTCTGGTCGTTGGATGCGCCAGGCGGTAAGGCAGGGGGCGCCACTCAATTTCCACTCCGGGGCGCCACAAGGGCGTTGCACCATGGAATGACGTCACAATCTGCGCGTGCAGGTGGTCGCAGCGGTAAGTTTTAGCGCCGCCGCACAATGTCAAGTTAAGTTCCCGAGCGGCGCAAACATCGCTGCGCCCGGGCGTTAGCGGCTTTGCGCCCCATTAGCGCCCTCTTAAGGCGCTAACGGGAGGCGCAACCAACTGAATTTTTACCCCTATCTCTTTTATCACGAAAGGACCTCTGGCTTTGGTTACCCTACCTTACCCCCTCTTGGGAAAAGTACCTTGACTGTACCCAGACCATCTTCTCTTTAAAGGCAGCACATTGTTCGATTACAGTTTTGGCTGCCAATCTTTTCAATTTACCCGGGCCAAATCCGTTCTCAATCCACTGAAATTGGTTCCCTCCAATTTAGTCTTTTTACTCCAGATTGTTCCGGTTCCTTTTCCATAGCTAATCTAACCCTTATGATACTATGATCACTGTTCCCTAAATGTTCCCCTACTGAAACTTGCCCCACTTGTCCCATCTCATTCCCCAGAAACAGATCCACCAACACCTTCTTCCTCATTGGGCCGGAAATGTACTGATCAAGAAAGTTCTCTTGAGCACCTTCAGAAATTCTTTCCCCTCTCTGCCTTTACACTTTTACTATCCCAATCTATATTAGAACAGTTGAAGACCCCCGTTACCAATACTCTGTAGTTCTTGCACCTCTCTGTAATTGCCCTGAAAATGTGCTCCTCTATATCCTTCGCACTAGGTGGTGCCCTATCGAATTCACCTGGTAGTGTAATGGCACCTCTATTGTTCTAACCAAATAGATTCTGTCCTTGACACTTCCAGGAGATCCTCTCTGTAAAGCACAGTAATATTCTCCTTAACAATACTGCAACCGCCCCTCCTTTCTTTCCTTCCTATCTTTTCTGAACGGCTTTTCTCCAGGAATATTTAGAACCGAATTCTGCCCTTTTTTGAGCCACGTCTCCGTTATCACCACGACATCATAGTCCCATGTGACTATTTGTGCCTGCTGCTCACCAACCTTATTTACCACGCTTCCTGCGTTTACTCACCTGCACTGTAAACCTATCTGAGACCTTCTTGAGAAAACTACCCTTGAGATCTTGCTTTTTAATCTCTTTCCCTAGCTCTCTAAAATCTTCCCGCAGGACCTCATCCCTCTTTGTGCCTATGTTGTTGATACCGATATGGACTACGACATCTGGCTGTTCACCCTCCCCACTCAGAATGTTCAGCAGCCGCTGAATGACATCCTTGACCCTGGCACCATGGAGGCAACATACCATCCTGGAATCACTTCTGCGGTGGCAGAAACGCCTGTCTATTTCCCGAACTATTGAATTCCCCGATCAATATTACATCCCCGATCTTCCTTCTCACCCCCCTGTCCAGCTGAGTATCCCATGGTGCCAAGCACTCGGCTCCTGGTGCGCTCCCAGAGGAATCTTCACCCTCACCTGCATCCAGTACTGATTAAAGTGTGAGTTACACACAGGGGATTCCTGCAACCCCTGTCTTGTCCTCCTTGTCTGTCTGGTGGTCACCCATTCGCTCTCTGCCTGTACAGTCTTAGGCTGCAGGGTGACAACCTCTTGAAACGTGCTATCCACGTAGCTCTCAACCTCGCGATGCACTGAAGTGACACCAGCCACTGCTGATGCTCAGAAAGCCGGAGCTCGCACTCTTCCAGCTGACGACACTTCCTGCAACACGTGGTGTTCCAGGACACGGGAAGCGTCCTGCAGTTCCTACAGGGCACAAGATGTGCATTCCCCGGGACTGAAGTGCCCTGTCGTTTCTCCATGTAATAGACTAATAACTAACTTAACGGAAATAAACTCAAGACTTAAAAAAAACAATCATCAGCTGCTTCCCTTGTGCTGACGTCACTTTATGTTTTTTTACCAGGTCCCTGACACTCGCGCTCCCTCCGGGCTCTGGGACTTACCTTTATCTGCAGCCGCTCCTCTCGGTCTCCCGCAGCTCAGCTCTCCGGACTATTAACTTAGAGTCCTTGGGTCCTGAGGCTCCACTCCGCCTTTTCAGTTAGACGTCTCAACCGCCTTCCTCCTCTTCACCGAATTCCTGCTCTCAATAAATTCTTCCACTCTGCTTGCAATCCACTCCGATTGCGTTCACCAAGCTCTGTCTCCAAGCTCTCTGCTCTTGCAAACTAATGCCTAAAATAATGAGAGTCAAATATGTTACAACTGCTTAATCAGCTTCTAGCCGACAGCGTTTACCACCTAATCAGGCAACCACTGACAGCTAATAGCTGTTAATTGCCACTGACCATGAAGTCTCTTTTATGTTACAAGTCGAAGCTAAATTATAATCTCATGATTACTTACCTAATTTACCTTGTACCTTTACAGTGAATTTCTCCTCTCCACCGATTCCTGCTCTCACCAAATTTAGTGGAGACCATCTTCTTCTTCTTTTTCATGTCTTCTTGGTGTTCCCTGGAAGGTCCCGCTGACTAACAGTCTGACTGGCCGCGTTAACGTTCCTTCCGTGACCGTCACCGTCTTTATACCAGCCATAGGGTGGTCAGTCCTGATCTGCATCCTAACTCCATCCACCCACTATGGCCCCATTCCCCTTAACACCCTTAGCAATAATCTACTGATCACAGATTCAGGAGGAGGGGATAGTGGGAGAGATGAGAAGGGAGAGGGAGTGGAGGGCAGAAGAGGAGAGGACAGGACGCTCAGTTACTTGGGGCCTCCTGCAGTCCCGTGAATTTCCACTCTGCCAGTGTGCGGCTGGCTAGCTCGGCTCAGTGGGTGTCACTCTGCCGACTCCTGGTGAAACGGGCCGTTGGTCGGAGCCCAGTTACATAGAATGATAGACTGGGACAGAACAGAAGGAGGCTAATTGGTCCATTGTGTATCTGCCGGCTCACTGAAAGAGCGATCCAATTAGTCCCACTCCCGTGCACTTTCCCCAATGCCCTGTAAATAATTTCCCTTCATATATTTATCCGATTCCCTTTTGAAAGTAACCATTGCATCTGCTTCCACCACGCTTCCAGGCAGCGCATTCCAGATCATAAGAACAAGCTGCATAAAAAAGCATTTGCCTTATCTCCTTCCCGCCTCCCCAATTCTAGTTTCTTTCTGATTACCTTTTAAGTTGTGATTGATGTTGGGAGATGGAGAAGGCACTGATTGTAGATTCAGGCAAGGGAGGGCGGTGATCTTTCAGGCCGTCTAGGCTCAGTTGTAAGATCTCTCTCTCTCTCTCTCTCTCTCTGTCTTGTCCAATCTGTTCCCATTTGTACCTGGGAACTGATTGGCGGAGTCTGCAAACTCGACTCCTGTTCCGCAGACATCTATGGCATCATAGAGATCAATCCTGTCTGGCGGACAGTAAGTGTCTGTTAGTGTGTTAATACATTGGCTCCGGTCCGGCAACACCTCGATTTTAACATTCTCATTATTGTTTTCAAATCCCTCCATAGCGTCGCCCCTCCCAATATCTGTAAACTCCACCAGCCCTAAAATTCTCATCCTCCTGTTCAAATCCCTCCATAACCTCGCCCCTCCCAATATCTGTAAACTCCAGCAGCCCTACAATTCTCATCCTTGTGTTCAAATCCTCCCACGCCCTCCGTCCAATATCTGTAACCTCCTCCAGCCCTACAGTTCTCATCCTCGTGTTCAAATCCTTCCATGCCCCCACCCCCATCTCTTTTACCTCCTCCGGTTCGACAACGTTCTGTGATCTCTGCACTCCTCCAATTCCGGCATCTTTACCATCCCCAACTTCCTTCACTCCACCATTGGCGGCCGTGCCTTCAGCTACATAGGCCCTAATCCCTCTCCAAATCTCTCCTCCTTGAAGACCATCCTTGAAACCAACCTCATTGTCCAAGCTTTTGGTCACCTCTGCAGATATCTCCTTATATGACTCTCTGTCAATACTGCTTATAAACGCTCATGTTATGCGCCTTGGACGTTTTACTATGTTAAAAGCGCTTTACAAAGTCAAGTTATGAGGCGTGGAGCGGGCGTTATTTGACCCCACTCGTGGCGCTTGCCATAACTTACCTCTAACTTAATTCTCTCAGCCAAGTAGGTACAGGAGGAGGCCATTAAACCCCTCGAGCCTGTTCCGCCATTATATTAGATCATGGCTGAACTGTACCCTAACCTAATTTTCCAGCCTTTGCTCCATATCTATTGATACCTTTACCCAACAACAATCTTATCGATCTCAGTCTTGACCGCTCCAATTGGTCCCGAACATCCACAGCCTTTGGGGGAGAGATTTCCAGATTTCCACTACCCATGGTGTGAAGAAGTGGTTCCTGAATTCACTGAATAGCCGAGCGCTAATTTTAAGGTTATGCCCGTAGTTCTGGACTCCCCGCCAGTGGAAATAATCTCTCCGCAACGACCGTATTGAATCCTTTTATCCAGCAAGTGCACCGGCACAAAAACTTATCAAAAACGGTAGGGACATAGGAACAGGAGGAGGCCAGTCAGCCCCGAGTCTATTCCACCATTCAAGTAGATCAAGGCTGATCTGTACCTTAACTCCATCCACCGACATTGGCTCCATATCCCTTGACACAGTTGTATCTCGGAAATCTCTCAGTTATGACATTTTCAACTGACTCCCAGTCGCAACAGCTTTTTGGGGGAGGGTGTTCCACATTTCCGCTACTGTTCCTGACATCACCCCTGAATAGCCTCGGTCTACTTTTAAGGTTATGCCCCAAAATCTGGACTCCCATACGAAAAGAAATACATTCTCTTTATTTAGCTGATCGAGTCCATTATTCTTATTGCAGTAAAGAGCCGAGGTTGTACAGGACTGTGCGATTATTGTACAATGCTGGAGGATGTATAGATCTTTGTCGCTTCAGTACAGTGCTGGGTGTTGGAAATGGCTGTGCGCTTTCAATACACTGACTGGGATGTACAGGTCTGTGTCCTTGCAGTGCGGTCCTGGGGGTTGTACAGATCGGTGTGCTTACAGTAAAGAGCCGGCGTTGCACAGGTCTATGTCCGTACAGTACTGTGCTGTTTTTTTAATGTCTTTGTCCAAACAGTGCAGTGCGGAGTTTGTGCAAATCTGTGCCCTTATAGTTCAGTGCAGGGGTTGTACAGGTATGTGTTCTTACAGTGCATGTCTGGGGGATTGTACAGGTCTGTGTCCTAACGGTGCAGTGCTGGGGCTGTACAGGTCTGTGTCCGAACATTGCAGTGCTGGGGTTGTAAAGGTCTCTGTCCTTAGAATGCAGTTTTGGCTTTGTACAGTTCTGTCTCATCATTGTACAGTGCTGTGTCCTACTAGTGCAGTACTGGGGTTATGCAAGCCTGTGTCCGAACAGTGCAGGGCTGGGGTTGTACAGGTCTGTGTCCTATCAGTCCGGTGCTTGGGTTGTTAAGTTCTGTGTCCTAACAGTGCTGGGCTGGGGTTGTACAGTTCTGTGTTCTAACAGTGCAGGGCTGTGGTTGTGTAGGTCTGTGTTCTAACAGTGCAGTGCTTGGGTTGTGCAGTTCTGTGTTCTAACAGTGCAGTGCTTGGGTTGTGCAGTTCTGTGTTCTAACAGTGCTGGGCTGTGGTTGTTAAGTTCTGTGTTCTAACAGTGCTGGGCTGTGGTTGTTAAGTTCTGTGTTCTAACAGTGCTGGGCTGGGGTTGTGCAGTTCTGTGTTCTAACAGTGCAGTGCTTGGGTTGTGTAGGTCTGTGTTCTAACAGTGCTGGGCTGTGGTTGTGTAGTTCTGTGTTCTAACAGTGCAGTGCTTGGGTTGTGCAGTTCTGTGTTCTAACAGTGCTGGGCTGTGGTTGTGTAGTTCTGTGTTCTAACATTGCTGGGCTGGGGTTGTTAAGTTCTGTGTTCTAACAGTGCAGGGCTGTGGTTGTGCAGTTCTGTGTTCTAACATTGCTGGGCTGGGGTTGTTAAGTTCTGTGTTCTAACAGTGCTGGGCTGGGGTTGTGTAGTTCTGTGTTCTAACAGTGCTGGGCTGGGGTTGTGTAGGTCTGTCTCCTTAAAGAGCAATGATGGGGGTGGCGGGTCCCGTTCTCTGTCCTTACATTACAATGACGGGCTGTACAGTTCTTTGGCCTCATAGTGAAGTGCCGTGGTTATACAGGACTGTGTCCTCACAGCGCAGTGCTGGGTTTGCACAGGTCTATGTCCTTACAGTACAGTGATGGCGGTTATGCAGGTCTGTTTGCTTGGAATGCAGTGCTGGTGTTGTAAATGTCTGCGTCCTTGCTGTGTAGTGTCGGGGCTGTACATGTCTGTGTTCTTACAGTAGAGTGCCGGGGCTGTACTGAACTCTATACTTACACTGCAGTGCAGGGAGTTGTAAAGCTCTGTATCCTTACAGTGCAGTGCTGGGTTCTTTTAAACAGCTGTGTCCTTATAGTAGAGTGATGGGGTTGTACAAATATTTGTCGTTACAGTGCAGGGCAGGGGATGCACAGATCTGTGCCCTTACAGTCCGGTGCTGGGTATTTTATACAGGACAATAGGAGTGTTATACAGGGCTGTGTCCAAAAAAATACAGTGCTTGGTGGGGCGGGGGGAGGGGGGGTGTGGTTATACAGGACAGTGCTAGATTTATACAGGTCAGTAGACTTGCAGAACAGTGCAGGCTTTGTTCTAGTCTGTGTGCTTAAAGTACAGTGCTGGGGATTGATACAGGACAGTGTTGGGGTGGGACAGGTCTGTGTCCTAACAGTACAGTGCTGGGGGTTTATGCAGGGCAGTGCTAGGGTTGTAAACCTCTGTGCAGTTACAGGAATGTGCTGGGGTTTTATACATAGCAGTAATGGGGTGGTACAGCTCTGTGTAGTTACAGGACAGTGCTGGGGGTTTATAAATTACAGTGCTGGGGTGGTACAGCAATGTGTAGTTATAGGACAGTGCTGAGGGGGGGGGGGGTTATACGGGACACTGCTGAGGTGGTACAGCTGTGTGTAGTTACAGTACAGTGCTGGGTGTGTATACAGGACAATGCTGGGGTGGTACAGATCTGTGTAGTCACTCGACAGTGCTGTGGTTTATCCTGGACAGTGCTGGGGTTGTACAGGTCTGTGTAATTACAGAGCAGTGCTGGGGGTATATACAGGAAAGTTCAGGCCTGGCACAGTTCTGTGTAGTTACTGGACAGTGCTGGGATTTATACACGACAGTGTTGGGGTGGTTCAGCTCTGTGTAGTTACAGTACCGTGCTTGTGTTTAATCCTTGACAGTGCTGGGGTGGTACAGCTCTGTGTAGAAAACAGGGAATTGCTGGGGATATATACAGGACAGTTCAGGGGTGGTACAGTTCTGTGTAGTTACTGGACAGTGCTGGGGAGTTATACAGGACAGTGCTGGGGTGGTATAGCTCTGTGCATTTATAGGACAGTGCTGGAGGTTTAATACAAGACAGCGCTGGGGGACCGTGCTGGACCAAGGGTTTGTACAAGTCTGTGTCCTTACAATAAAGTTCTGGAAATGTAAATGTTTGTGCCCTTACGGTGCACTGCTGTGGGATTGTACAAGTCTGTGCCCTTGCAGTTCAGTAATGGGGTTGTAGAGGTTGTACATGTCTGGGAAGCTGATATTATTTTTGAAGCAGGATACGGGAAAGAAATGTTCTGCAGCTGATGGAGGAAACTGACCGAAGGGAAATGTTTCTACCTTTAGAAAGATGAGCAAAATTACCATTGAAGATTGTGCCTGAGCATGTCCTACATCTTTGGCATCACCCTCTGGTCTCTTGTACAGTCCTGCAAATGTGCTGTCAGGAAATGCAGGACATCTGAAGGACGGGTCTGGTCATCCAGGAGAAGCTGAAATAAAAGAATTGAAGCGAACAAATGTGGAACATTTCTTAAATTTCATGTGTCGCACCCGGATATCTCAGCAGCAACCACATGAACATCATAATAAGCATTGGGAGCATACGGGAGATTTCTCTAGAGTTTGCTCATGGCCCGCAGAGTTAGTGTTGCAGGTTCCCAGGATCAGCTCCGGTGATTGGGATGTTTCGGGCACTTGTGCTGATCTCTGTGAGTGTGCGGAATGTACCAGATTGCAGGCCAGTGCTGGGTACATGAACTAATTGGTCAATGACGGTGTCAGTCAGTCTCACAGGCAAATTCAATCCAAGAATTAAACTATTTACCCCAAAGAGCAATCTGCATCACTTGTTATTCATCTTTGGGAGAGGTGGCAGGACGTTTAGTACCTTTTTCTGAGACTGTTGTCCCGTGTAGTTTTTCCATTGAATTTTTGTTCCAATGCCAGGTCAGTATCTGTAGAACAGAAAGGGGCAGAATAGTGATGGGTTCACCATCCTCCGGTAATGGACTGAACAAGCCTGATTTGGTGCAGAATCCAACATGAACACCACACATCTTTGAGACAAAATCGAGAACTCGAACGTAGGGGCATAACATAATTTTCTCGAGAGATGTAGGTTGAATAATATGGGAAAGATGATATTTTCACCTGAAAAGGAATGGAATCTATTCCACTCTAAAGTTTGAGTGTCTGGTTTCAGTGTGCCCGGGAGTGGGAAAGTGTGAGTATTTTGCCTTTACAGTAACCTGACACCATCCTCGGCGCTGGAGGATTCTGAATGTCTTTTTTACACAGCACTAAAGATCTCATTAATTATTTCGGCTAGAAATTTCCACTTACCTGTTTACGTCTCCTTCACTTTGTTGCCAGTCCCTCTCAGGTCCCCACCTATAGAAACATTACCTTGCTTGGACCGTTTGGCTCCTTTCCTTCATGTCCCTGTCATTACAATGTCTGTGCATGTTGTCGGCACAGATGCTCCGCCCCACTTGCTCTGGGGAAGCCTTGGGAATCCCAGGAGTGGCTGGACAGAATCTCGAGCCTCCAGCACTTCTCCCTCTCCTTTGCCCCGAGGAAATAAGCATTCTCCAGACCCATAGAACAGGAATGTTGGTGACTGTATCATGTGCACCGATTCCTCTTCCTGTCCATGTGTGATGTGCCAGCTGCCAACTCCAGCTCCTGCACACGGTAACTGAAACTGATGAATTGTAACCAGGGACTAAAACCTGTCTCCAGGTGACACAACAAAGGGAGCCAGGAGCCAATCACACAGCAGTCAGCGCAGGCCGCGCCCACTGGCGGTGTGACATGGTGACATGGCCAGCCTCTGCTCTTAGTGCAGTCTCACTGGACTGGAGCACAGGTTGCAGGATCTGCCCATTAGTGTTATGGTCCTGTCTCCGAGCCCAGCTCTAGACTAATGACGTCCCAGGTACAGACCACAGATCACAATATTAGGGTTTTATCAATATTGCCGCCCAAACTCCCAAGGGGATGTCCACTGTTCAATCTGGCATAGACAAGATGGGAGGAATGGCCTCCTACATTGCCGTATATTTCTATGATTCTTTGAATTTTCCAAGCTCCAAATGTCTCCACGTATGTTTTCTCCCCATTGCAACTGGGAACTAAGCATTCCCCAGACGCATAGAAGAGGACTTTAGAGACTAGTGTCACATCCAATGACCCCTCCTGCTGCCACTGTATGATGTAACGATGTATCCTCTCTCCATTTACCTGCCTTGGTGCCATGACCCTTAAAACCCTTGTCTAACAAATTCTATCAACCTCAGTTTTGAAATTTCCAAAACCCTCGCCTTAGCAGCGTGATGGAGTGAGAGTTCCAGATTGCACTTGCCTCGGTGTGAAGAACTGCTTCCTGACATCACCGCTGAATGTACCAGCTCTGATTTTCAGATTATACCCCCTTGATCTCCACACATTCACCAGAAGGAAACGTTTCTCTGTATCTACCCTATCAACTCCTTTTGATCATCTTAAACATTTCAGTTGGATCACCGGTTAATATTCTATACTCAGGGGAATAGAAGGCTCGTCTGTGCAACCTGTCCTCATAATCTAACCCTTTTAGCCCCGGTAGCATTCTGGTGAATCTGTGGTGCCTAGAACTGAACTGTGTTCTCCAAATGGGGTCTAACCAGAGCTTTATATAACTGACATCAATTGCACTCCTTTGTATTCCAGCCACTGGAGATAAAGGGCAACATTGCATTAGCCTTTCTTTTAAATTACTTTTGGTTCCTGTCCACTCGCTTTTAGTGATTTCTGTTCCTGGACCCCTCAATCCCTCTGCTCCACCACTATTCCCAACTTCTCAACATTTTGAAAATTCTCTGATCTGTCTTTCGTATTTTAAATTGGATAACCTCACACTTCCCACATTGATCTCCATCTGACACAAGTTTTTCCCACTCACTTAATCAATGTCCCAGTGCAACTTTCTGCTCCCATCCACGCCATTTACTGTGACACCTAACTTAGTTTTGTCAGCAAACATATTGCCTTCTATTGGTTCATCCAAGTCATTTCTAAACATAGTTAAAAACGGAGACCCCAGTACTGATCCCTAGGGACACCATTAGTCACATGCTGACATGAATACAGATCAATTATGCTCACTCTTCTACTCTGAGCTCCAAAGCAATTCTCTACCCAGGCCAATAAATTGCCTCCAATTTCATTCGCTATAGTTTCTGTTAACAGTCTCCTATGTGGAACCTCATCGAATGGCTTCTGCAAGTTCATATAAATAACATCCATAGACACCCCTCATCTACCACATTAGTTACCTACTCAGAATGTTTAACTAGGTTCGTCAGACACGAATTACCCTTTACAAATCCATGCCGGTTCTCGCTGACCAGCTCATATTTGTCCAAGTGCTCAGTCACTCTGTTACTAACAATAGATTCTAATCACTTCAACAACTGACGATCGAGTAATAGGCCAATTATTTCCTCGTTTTCCTCTTCTACTCTTCTGAAAATAATGCAGTGACTCGGACAATTTTCCAATTCAAGGGTAGAATTCTGGAATCAAGAGAGGTTTGGAAGATCATGACAGATGATCTACAATTTCCTCACCGACTTCAGGACCTGCAGATTTGTTAATCTTCTGTCTCATTATTTCCTCCATTACAATTTTTTTATCTTCTATTACATCTAGTAAGTTCCTCTCCTTGGTTTATCGCAAGTTTTCCTCGTATCTCTGGTTCTTTATCTCTACTCACTACCGTGAAGACCGTTACAAAGTAAGTATTTAGCAAGTCTTTTGAACCTTGGTGTCCTGCTCAATCCTGAGCTCAGCATCCTTTCCCCGCACCCAATCCATTACCAACCTGCTTTCTATCACCTACAAACCATTGCCTCTTCACCCTCTGCGTTTGAAACTATAATCCAGCCTTGATCACCTCGAGGCTCAATTTCCCAACACTCTCCCTTCGGGCCTCCCTACTGCCAACGTGCACAAACTACAAGGTATTCCGATTGCACAGCGCAAGTGTTAATCCGGAAGAAGCCAGAACCACTTTTCTCTGCTTACTCCATAACATCAATTGGCAGCTTGTGCTCCATTGAATTGATTTTAAGATCCTTTTCCTAATTTCCAGTCACATCGAGCCTGCTTCCCTCCTTAACTCAGCGATCTCCTCCAGCCATACATCGCTATGCACAAATTCCGTTCCTCTCTCCGCTCCTGTGGCACCAGATTACTCCTCATTTACTGCGCCTTCTGCCCCAAGCTCTGCAGACTTTCCTCAAGCCCCTGCACCATGGACATCTGCTTCTCCCCCCTTACTGCATCCAAAGCCCTCCTCAATAACCCTTTCTCTCACTAGGTGCTCACCGCTCTACCCCTCTTTACCCATTACGCGTTTTTGCACCTGCTTAATTTTTCGAAGCATCTCCTACCTTTTTGCTGTCAATCCCTTGTCTCCTGTACAGTCCTTCAATCGTGCTATCAGGACATGTATGACATCTGGAAGGTAGTCCTGGTCTTCAAAGCTGAGCTAAAATAACAGACTTGAAGAGGTAAAATGTGGAGAATCTGTAAGTTTTGAAGAGATTCACGCGCAATATTCCAGCAGCAACCACAAGAGGATCATTAAGTCGGATGGGAAAGGAGAGCGGCTAATATCTAGTGGTTGCTAATTGAAGTGCAGAGTTAGAGCGGCACATTCCCAGGATCAGCTCCTGTGATTGGGATGTTTCGGGCTCTTCTGCTGAACGCTGTGAGTGTGCGGAATGTACCTGAGTACAGGCCAGTGCTGGGTACATGAACTAATTCGGCAATGAAGGTTTCAGTCAGCTTCACAGGGCAATTCATAACAAGAATTAAACTACATACCCCAAAGAACAATCTGCATCACTTGTTAATCATCTTTCGGAGCGGTGACAGGATGTTTAAAATCATTTGCTGAAGCTTATTTTTTCAATATTGTTTCCATTGAACGTTAGTTCCTATTCCAGGGCAGGATCTACAGAAGAGAAAGGGGCAGAATAGTTATGGGTCCACCGCCCTCCAGGGATGGAATGAACCAGCCTGATTTGGGACAGAATCCAACAAGAAACCCCACAGATGATTGGGTCAGAAATCTAAGAGGAAGGAATGCGGATTCGAGAGTTTTGTACCAGAGATGAAGGTGGAATCATGAGGAAAAGAAGATGATAGTAATTAAAAGGGAAATAATCTGCTTCACTTTAATGTTTGTGTGCTTGGTTTTCGTGTGTCATTGAATGATAACAGTGTGAGCACGGTCTTTCTCCGAGGTGCCGTCTTTCGGATGAGACGTTAAACCGAGGCCCCGTCTGCTCTCTCAGGACGTAAATGATCCCATGGCACTATTTCGAAGAATAACAGCGGAGTTATCCCCGGTGTCCTGTCCAATATTTATAATTCAACCAACATAACGAAAACAGATTATCTGGTCATTATCTTATTGTTTTTTGTGGGAGCTTGCTGTGCGCAAATTGGCTGCCGCTTTTCCCACATTACAACAGTGACTACACTTCAAAAGACGGCAACTCCGACAGTGCGGCGGTCTGTGAACCCAAGATCCCATCGCCCAACCTCCACCTCTTTTTAACCCTTCCATTTCCACACACATGTAATACCCTCTTTTTAACTCGCCAATTCATTAACTCCTTAAAATACACCCGTTTCACCCCTCCATGTATCCATTCTGAACGTAATTTTAAACTCGTTTTTAAATCACTTTTCAATCCCCCTGTTAAACCGTTTTTAAAACCAGTTTTAGATTCATTTTTTGAGGCACCGAGTAGGAGCCACGGAGTGTGGTAGACAGAGCGATGGAGAGAGAGCGGCAAAGAGTGAGAGAGAGAGTAGCAGAGAAAGAGATGGGTCGGGAGCGGAGGTGGAGCTGTAGTTAACACAACTAATTGCGCTCTAAATAGAAACGAGCTCCTCACTCCTCTGCTCTGGAGCTGTAACGCTGCACGGTGTAAATAAACCCACCTCGGAGCAGACACATCGAACGGTGGGTGAGACACCGAGGATGCATCATGTGAACCGTCAGTATTGAACCAAATCCCTAAACTAGTCAATCAAACAAAGCTGGGCTCTGGAAATGAACACACATCTTAACCTAATCACTAAAATCAGAATTGGGACTGAATCTGAACGGAAATCCCCAATCTTTCAGTATAAACGAGACAGGACTTTAAAATTCTGAAGGGGCTTGATAGGGAAGATCGAGAGAAGATGTTTTATATTGTGGGAGGTTGCATAACTCAGGGCCATTAATATAAGAAAATCTACAATCGTGAATTCAGGATCTACCTCTTTACCTAGAGAATGGTTCCAATGTGGAACCGTATCATAATATTAAAGATCTCAGCTAGTTCAACACTCAGCCTTCACTTTGCCAGAGAAAAGAGGATGAGAGTGTGTGTGAGAGAGAGTGACAGAGAATCTGTGACAGACAGGGAGGTAGGCGGAATATGCCTTCAGACCCAGGGCCCAGTTTGGTTTTACAGGTTAGTTTTGAGGAAATGTGATCAGATTGAGGGTTTAGATCATAGAATCACAGAATGGTTACAGCACAGAAGGAGGACATTCGGCCCATCGAGCCCGTGCAGGCCATCCCGCCCTTTCACGCAGCCCTATTTCTTTCTTTCAGGTAATTATCTAATTCGCCTTTGAAAGCCACGATTAAATCTGCCTCCACCACCCTTTCAGGCAGTGCATTCCAGATCAGAACCACTCGCTGTGCTAAAAAGTTTGTCCTCATGTCGCCTTTGGACCTTCTGCCAATCACCTTAAACCTGTGTCCTCTAGTTCTCGATCCTTCCGCAAATGGGAACCGTTTCACTCTATCTACTCTGTCTAGTCCCCTCATAATATTGAACACCTCGATCAAATCTCCTCTCAGTCTTCTCTGCTGTATGGAGAACAACCCCAGTATATCCAGTCTATTCACGGAACTGAAGTCTCTCAACCCTGGAATCATTCTCGTAAATCTTTCTGCACCCTCTCTTAAGCCTGCACATCCTTCCTAAAGTGCGGTGCCCAGAATTGGACACAATACTACAGTTGGGACCGAACCAGTGTTTTATAAATGTTCATCATATCTTCCTTGATTTTGTACTCGATGCCTCTATTTATGAAGCCCAGGATCCCGAATGCTGTTCAACCGATTTCTCAACCTGTCCTGCCACCTTCAACGATTTGTGCACATATACCCCCAGGTCTCTCTGTTTCTGCACCCCTTTTAGAATTGTATCGTTTAGGTTATATTGCCTCTCCTCGTTATTCCTACCAAAATGTATCACACTGCCCTTTTCTGAATTAAAATTCATCAGTCACCACCTGCCGATGTCCTCTTGAATTCTATCCCTATCTTCCTCAATGTTCATTATATTGACTAGTTTAGGGCTGTGTTTTCAGATAGAGGGCCCAATTTGGTTTCAATGATCTGTTTAAGGATGTGTGTTCAGATCCGAGCCCAGTTTCGGTTTCATTCGCTTGTTTGGGATCCTTATTTAGATCCAGGGCTCAGTTTGGTTTCGCCTGAATAGTTTAGGGATTTTGTTTCAGATTCAGGCCACAGTTTGATTTTGGTGACTAGTTATGGGATGTGTGTTCACATCCAGGGCAAAGATTGGTCTTATTGACTAGTTTAGGGATGCGTGCTTAGATCCGAGTCCCAGTTTGGGTTTAACACTAACGGTTCATCTGATGCATCCTCTGTGTCTCACCAAGTGTTCTCTTTCGACGTGCCTGCTCCGGGGTAGGTTTGATAACAACCAGTGCCAGTACAGTACAGACATGTAGAACTCGGTTTAATTTATTGCCCAATTAGTTGTGGTGACTGCAGCTCACATCTCCCTCCTGTCTATGACGTCCTTGGCTGCAAATCACTTTGCACAATTCAACCGGAATAATTGAGTTCAGGCCGCATCCGCTTATAGCCTGTGCTGTATTGCGAAAGGGTCTGTTGTGTTTGCAGCTGATTGTTTAAACTGTGATGAAAATTTAAAGCCCACAGCATCAATATTAATAATACATCTACCTAATAAATAATACCTGCTTATAAAGGTCTCCTTATTCACTTGTCGGGACTTTATCAAAGGCCTTACTGAAATCCATGTATACTACATCCACTGCGTTACCCTCATCCACACACCTAGTCACCCCCTCAAAAAATTCAATCAAATTAGTCAGACATGATCTTCCCTTGACAAAGCCATGATGGCTAACCCTGATTAATCCTTGCCTCTCCAAGTGGAGACTAATTCTGTCCCTCAGAATTTTTTCCAATAATTTTCCTACCACTGATGTTAGGCTCACTGGCCTGTAGTTCCCCGGTTTTTCTCTATTCCCTTTCTTGAATAATGGTACTACATTAGCGGTTCTCCAGTCCTCTGGCACATCCCCTGTGGCCAGAGAGGTTCTGAATAGATGTGTCAGAGCCCCCACAATCTCCTCCTTTGCCTCACACAGCAGCCTGGGATACATTTCATCCGGACCTGGGGATTTATCCATTTTTAGACCTGCTAAAACCGCCAATACCTCCTCCCTCTCGATGTTAAAATGTTCGAGTATATCACAGTCCCCCTGCCCTAATTTTATGTCTGCATCGTCCTTCTCCATAGTGAAAACAGATGCAAAAAATTCATTTAGAACCCCACCTACATCTTCCGGCTCCACACACAGATTGCCACTTTTGTCCCTAATGGGCCCTATTTTTTCCCTAGTTATCCTCTTACCCTTAATATACTTATAAAACATCTGAGGATTTTCCTTTATTTTGCTCGCCAGTGTTATTTCATGGCCCCTCCTTGATCTCCTAATTTCTTTAAGTATCCCCCTGCACTTTTTGTACTTCTCTAGGGCTTCCTCCGTCTTTAGCATTTTGTATCTGCCAAAAGCCCTCCTTTTTCCTGATCCATTCTCGTATATCCCCCGACATCCAAGGTTCCCTGGGGTTTTTGGAACCACCCTTGACCTTTACGGGAACATGCTGCCATTGTATGATCTCAATCTCCCTTCTGAAAGAATCCCATTGCTCCGATGCGGATTTTCCTACAAGCAGCTGACCCCAGTCCATTTTGGCCAGATCCTGCCTTATCCTATTAAAATCGGCCTTCCCCCAATTTAGAACCTTTATTTCCGGCCCATCCCTGTCCTTTTCCATGACCACCTTAAATCTCACCGTATTATGGTCACTGTCACCAAAATGCTCTCCTACTAGCACTTCTTCCACTTGGCCGGCCACATTCCCGAGAATTAGGTCCAGTACCGCCCCCTCTCTTGTAGGACTTTCTACATGCTGGCTCAAAAAGCTCTCCTGGATGCACTTTAAGAATTTTGAACCCTCTAAGCCTTTCACACTCTGACTATCCCAGTTAATATTGGGGAAGTTGAAATCCCCTATTATTATTACCCTATTATTTGCACATTTGAGATTTGCCTACATATCTGTTCCTCTATCTCCCCCTGACTGTTTGAGGGCCTATAGTACACTCCCAGCAAAGTGCTTGCCCCCTTTTTGTTTTTAAGCTCCACCCATATAGCCTCATTGGAGGAACCTGCTAATATATCATCCCTCCTTATGGCAGTAATTGATTCCATAATTAATATTGCGACACCCCCTCCTCTTATACCTCCCCCTCTGTCTCACCTGAAGATTCTGTACCCCGGAATATTGATCTGCCAGTCTTGCCCCTCCCTCAACCATGTCTCCGTGATAGCAACAATATCATACTCCCATGTGTTTATCAACACCTTCAGTTCATCCACCTTATTCGCTAGACTCCTTGCATTAAAATAGATGCCTTCCAGCCTTGCTCTTACATGTTTGCCCTGTCTTCCAAGCTGACTTGTTTTTTTCTCTATATTTGACTGTACATCACCCCCTATCATAGCTCCACTCTGTATCCCACCCCCTGCCAAGTTAGTTTAAAGTCCCCGCAACAGTGCTAGCAAACCTCCCCGCAAGGATATTTGTCCCGCTCTGGTTCAGGTGCAAACCGTCCGACTTATACAAGTCCCACCTTCCCCAGAAGCAGGCCCAGTGATCCAGGAAACTAAAACCCTCCCTCCTGCACCAACTCTTCAGCCACGCATTCATCTGTTCTATCCTCCTATTCCTATACTCACTAGCACGTGGCACTGTGAGTAATCCAGAGATTACAAACTTTGAGGTCCTGCTCTTTAATCTGCTGCCTAGCTCCCTAAATTCTTGATGCAGGACCTCATCCCCCTTCCTACCTATGTCGTTGGTCCCAATGTGAACCACGACCTCTGCCTGCTCACCCTCCCCCTTAAGAATGCCCTGTAGCCGCTCAGTGACATCCATGACCCTGGCCCCAGGGAGGCAACAAACCATCCTGGAGTCACGTTTACGGCCACAGAAACGCCTCTCTGTTCCCCTTACGATAGAATCCCCTACCACTATTGCTCTCCCACTCTTTTTCCTCCCTTTCTGAGCAGCAGGAGCAACCCTGGTGCCAGGAAGTTGGCTGCTGCCGCTCTCCCCTGGTGAGTCATCCCCCTCAACAGTATCCTCCCTGCAGTCCCCGCTCCCGTCCCCACAGGGAGTAAGAACCTGGAACCTGTCGGACAAGAGCAAGGGCTGCGGCTCCTCCAACACTACCTCCTGGATCCCCGTACCTGCCTCACTCATAGTCACACCGTCCTGTCCCCGACCACGGGTGTGGAAGTGCAGTTTTTGTCTCGGACAAAATGGCTTCCTAGACACACACAGTGATCCAAAATGGCCGACTCTGACTTGTATTGAATAAAGAAAGAATCCGTTGTTATGTTTCTCATGAAAATGAATTTCAAGTTTCAGACTATGCTGTCAGCAAAGTCTGCCAGCACAGAAAAACAACAGGCTTCTTCTAATTAAATTGAGATAACCAAGGGCTAGTGAAGTAAACAACCAGCGGCCTTGGCCTTGGTGAGAGAAGAACAGATAGATAGACTCCATTTTGTAGAGATTAGTTAGTCTCACCGTAAGGCATTTCTTATGTGTTTTTTTAACTTTTAACTTTCCTTACCTTAAACAACATGTCATGTGATATGGGAAGCTTGTGTTTTCAGTGTATAAGATCTTCCATTTTCTGTGATTCTTCAGTCTGTCATCGTAGCGATTTGGCTATGGTTGCATTCTCCTTGCAAGTAAAATATAAGAATAAAGCCTCCTTTGACGATATTGTTTGAAGAGTCTTACTCGGAAGTCAAAACTACGACACGGGCTATATCTGAATTAATTCACTTCATAGGTGTGACCACCTCCTGAAACACAAAGTCCAGGTACTTCTCCCCCACCCTGACGTGTCGCAGTGTCTGAAGCTCAGCCTCCAGCTCATCAACACGGAGCTGGAGTTCCTGTAGCAGCAGACACTTGTCACAGACGTAATCACCGTGAGCCTCAATGGGGTCCACCGGCTCCCACATCTCGCAACAGTAACACATCACCTGCTCCATTCTATGTAATTAATTACATTTGATTGGTAGTTATGGACACCCGATTATAGCTGCTAGTATCCCCTCGAATTAATTGGATTTCAATTCAATCAATCCCTCGAAATTACACCAGTTAAATGGTTTACCAACAGTCACTCTGTACCAGAAAGGCCTTCAAAACTACAACCCCCAGAGTTGAAGTTGAAAAAGAGAGAAATACCCACCAACCAATTCCTTACCTGTTTTCTGGTGAGGTCACACCTCGATTATTTGGACCTCTCTCCCTCCCTCCTTCCGAGTTGGGAGCCTGGTCCCGCCTCACCTGGTCTCGGGAGCCTTTGAAACCCTCTGCCACCACCTCGCCTCAGGCAGGTCCGCCAGCGCACCAGGAAGCTGACCAAGATGGAAAAAGGAAGGCACACCTCCATCCCTCCCCGCCGCCCGAACACCCCAAACTCGCATTTTAACACTCTGCTCCAAAACAGCACTCCGTGCCAAACTGCACAAGTCTCCCTTATTTATACTGCTGAGATTTAAATAAGTGAGCTCTCTGGCAGTTCCAGAACCAGATTAGACCAGTTAATTAATTAATTAATTACACTTCAATCTCACACCACTGTATTCAGTCCCTCCACACTTCAATCCCACACCACTGTATTCAGTCCCTCTACACTTCAATCCCACACCACTGTATTCAGTCCCTCTGCACTTCAATCTCACACCACTGTATTCAGTCCCTCCACACTTCAATCTCACACCACTGTATTCAGTCCCTCTACACTTCAATCCCACACCACTGTATTCAGTCCCTCTACATTTCAATCCCACACCACTGTATTCAGTCCCTCTACATTTCAATCCCACACCACTGTATTCAGTCCCTCTACACTTCAATCTCACCACTGTATTCAGTCCCTCTACACTTCAATCTCACCACTGTATTCAGTTCCTCTACACTTCAATCTCACACCACTGTATTCAGTCCCTCTACACTTCAATCTCACACCACTGTATTCAGTCCCTCTACACTTCAATCCCACACCACTGTATTCAGTCCCTCTACACTTCAATCTCACCACTGTATTCAGTCCCTCTGCACTTCAATCTCCCCACTGTACTCAGTCCCTCTACACTTCAATCTCACACCACTGTATTCAGTCCCTCTACACTTCAATCTCACACCACTGTATTCAGTCGCTCTACACTTCAATCCCACACCACTGTATTCAGTCCCTCTACACTTCAATCTCACCACTGTATTCAGTCCCTCTACACTTCAATCTCACACCACTGTATTCAGTCCCTCTACACTTCAATCTCACACCACTGTATTCAGTCCCTCGACACTTCAATCTCACACCACTGTATTCAGTCCCTCGACACTTCAATCCCACACCACTGTATTCAGTCCCTCTACACTTCAATCCCACACCACTGTATTCAGTCCCTCTACACTTCAATCTCACACCACTGTATTCAGTCGCTCTACACTTCAATCCCACACCACTGTATTCAGTCCCTCTACACTTCAATCCCACACCACTGTATTCAGTCCCTCTACACTTCAATCCCACACCACTGTATTCAGTCCCTCTACACTTCAATCCACACCACTGTATTCAGTCCCTCTACACTTCAATCCCACACCACTGTATTCAGTCCCTCGACACTTCAATCTCACCACTGTATTCACTCCCTCTACACTTCAATCCCACACCACTGTATTCAGTCCCTCCACACTTCAATCTCACATCACTGTATTCAGTCCCTCTACACTACAATCTCACACCACTGTATTCAGTCCCTCTACACTTCAATCCCACACCACTGTATTCAGTCCCTCTACACTTCAATCTCACATCAGGGTATTCAGTCCCTCGACACTTCAATCCCACACCAGGGTATTCAGTCCCTCTACACTTCAATCTCACACCACTATATTCAGTCCCTCTACACTTCAATCCCACACCACTGTATTCAGTCCCTCCACACTTCAATCCCACACCACTGTATTCAGTCCCTCTACACTTCAATCTCACACCACTGTTTTCAGTCCCTCTACACTTCAATCTCACACCACTGTTTTCAGTCCCTCTACACTTCAATCTCACACCACTATATTCAGTCCCTCTACACTTCAATCCCACACCACTGTATTCAGTCCCTCTACACTTCAATCCCACACCACTGTATTCAGTCCCTCTCCACTTCAATCCCACACCACTGTATTCAGTCCCTCTACACTTCAATCCCACACCACTGTATTCAGTCCCTCTACACTTCAATCCCACACCACTGTATTCAGTCCCTCTACACTTCAATCTCACACCACTGTATTCAGTCCCTCTACACTTCAATCTCACACCACTGTATTCAGTCCCTCTACACTTCAATCCCACACCACTGTATTCAGTCCCTCTACACTTCAATCTCACATCAGGGTATTCAGTCCCTCTACACTTCAATCTCACCACTGTATTCAGTCCCTCTACACTTCAATCCCACACCACTGTATTCAGTCCCTCTACACTTCAATCCCTCACCACTGTATTCAGTCCCTCTACACTTCAATCTCACACCACTGTATTCAGTCCCTCTACACTTCAATCCCTCACCAGGGTATTCAGTCCCTCTACACTTCAATCCCACACCACTGTATTCAGTCCCTCTACACTTCAATCTCACACCACTGTATTCAGTCCCTCTACACTTCAATCCCACACCACTGTATTCAGTCCCTCTACACTTCAATCTCACACCACTGTATTCAGTCCCTCTACACTTCAATCTCACACCACTGTATTCAGTCCCTCTACACTTCAATCCCACACCACTGTATTCAGTCCCTCCGCACTTCAATCCCACACCACTGTATTCAGTCCCTCGACACTTCAATCCCACACCACTGTATTCAGTCCCTCGACACTTCAATCCCACACCACTGTATTCAGTCCCTCTACACTTCAATCTCACACCACTGTATTCAGTCCCTCTACACTTCAATCCCACACCACTGTATTCAGTCCCTCTTCACTTCAATCCCACAACACTGTACTCAGTCCCTCGACACTTCAATCCAACACCACTGTATTCAGTCCCTCTGCACTTCAATCTCACACCACTGTATTCAGTCCCTCTACACTTCAATCCCTCACCAGGGTATTCAGTCCCTCAACACTTCAATCCCACACCACTGTATTCAGTCCCTCTACACTTCAATCCCACACCACTGTATTCAGTCCCTCTACACTTCAATCTCACACCACTGTATTCAGTCCCTCGACACTTCAATCTCACACCACACATTCAGTCCCTCTACACTTCAATCTCACACCACTGTATTCAGTCCCTCTACACTTCAATCCAACACCACTGTATTCAGTCCCTCTACACTTCAATCTCACACCACTGTATGCAGTCCCTCTACACTTCAATCTCACACCACTGTATTCAGTCCCTCTACACTTCAATCTCACATCAGGGTATTCAGTCCCTCAACACTTCAATCCCACACCACTGTATTCAGTCCCTCTACACTTCAATCTCACACCACTGTATGCAGTCCCTCTACACTTCAATCTCACACCACTGTATTCAGTCCCTCTACACTTCAATCCCACACCACTGTATTCAGTCCCTCTACACTTCAATCCCACACCACACATTCAGTCCCTCTACACTTCAATCTCACACCACTGTATTCAGTCCCTCTACACTTCAATCCCTCACCAGGGTATTCAGTCCCTCAACACTTCAATCCCACACCACTGTATTCAGTCCCTCGACACTTCAATCCCACACCACACATTCAGTCCCTCTACACTTCAATCTCACACCACTGTATTCAGTCCCTCTACACTTCAATCCCACACCACTGTATTCAGTCCCACTACACTTCAATCTCACACCACTGTATTCAGTCCCTCGACACTTCAATCTCACACCACACATTCAGTCCCTCTACACTTCAATCCCACACCACTGTATTCAGTCCCTCTACACTTCAATCCCTCACCACTGTATTCAGTCCCTCTACACTTCAATCCCACACCACTGTATTCAGTCCCTCTTCACTTCAATCCCACACCACTGTATTCAGTCCCTCGACACTTCAATCTCCCCACTGTATTCAGTCCCTCTACACTTCAATCTCACACCACTGTATACAGTCCCTCTACACTTCAATCTCACACCACTGTATACAGTCCCTCTACACTTCAATCTCACACCACTGTATTCAGTCCCTCTACACTTCAATCTCACACCACTGTATTCAGTCCCTCTACACTTCAATCTCACACCACTGTATTCAGTCCCTCTACACTTCAATCTCACACCACTGTATTCAGTCCCTCTACACTTCAATCTCACACCACTGTATTCAGTCCCTCTACACTTCAATCTCACACCACTGTATTCAGTCCCTCTGCACTTCAATCCCACACCACTGTATTCAGTCCCTCGACACTTCAATCTCACCACTGTATTCAGTCCCTCTACACTTCAATCCCTCACCACTGTACTCAGTCCCTCGACACTTCAATCTCACACCACTGTATTCAGTCCCTCTACACTTCAATCTCACACCACTGTATTCAGTCCCTCTACACTTCAATCCCACACCAGGGTATTCAGTCCCTCTACACTTCAATCTCACCACTGTATTCAGTCCCTCTACACTTCAATCCCTCACCACTGTACTCAGTCCCTCGACACTTCAATCCCTCACCACTGTACTCAGTCCCTCGACACTTCAATCTCACCACTGTATTCAGTCCCTCTACAC
This sequence comes from Squalus acanthias, assembly GCA_030390025.1. NCBI lineage: Eukaryota > Metazoa > Chordata > Chondrichthyes > Squaliformes > Squalidae > Squalus > Squalus acanthias. Next base: position 2,180,649 of record JASTWF010000033.1, on the reverse strand, counting down.
TTCAATCCCTCACCACTCTATTCAGTCCCTCTACACTTCAATCCCACACCACTGTATTCAGTCCCTCTACACTTCAATCTCACACCACTGTATTCAGTCCCTCTACACTTCAATCCCACACCACTGTATTCAGTCCCTCTACACTTCAATCCCACACCACTGTATTCAGTCCCTCTACACTTCAATCTCACCACCGTATTCAGTCCCTCGACACTTCAATCCCTCACCAGGGTATTCAGTTCCTCTACACTTCAATCTCACATCAGGGTATTCAGTCCCTCTACACTTCAATCTCACACCACTGTATTCAGTCCCTCTACACTTCAATCCCACACCACTGTATTCAGTCCCTCTACACTTCAATCCCACACCACTGTATTCAGTCCCTCTACACTTCAATCTCACACCACTGTATTCAGTCCCTCTACACTTCAATCCCACACCACTGTATTCAGTCCCTCGACACTTCAATCTCACACCACTGTATTCAGTTCCTCTACACTTCAATCCCACACCACTGTATTCAGTCCCTCTGCACTTCAATCCCACACCACTGTATTCAGTCCCTCCACACTTCAATCCCACACCACTGTATTCAGTCCCTCCACACTTCAATCTCACACCACTGTATTCAGTTCCTCTACACTTCAATCCCACACCACTGTATTCAGTCCCTCCACACTTCAATCTCTCACCACTGTATTCAGTCGCTCTGCACTTCAATCCCACACCACTGTATTCAGTCCCTCTATACTTCAATCCCACACCACTGTATTCAGTCCCTCTACACTTCAATCTCACCACTGTATTCAGTTCCTCTACACTTCAATCCCACACCACTGTATTCAGTCCCTCTAGACTTCAATCCCACACCACTGTATTCAGTCCCTCTACACTTCAATCCCACACCACTGTATTCAGTCCCTCTACACTTCAATCTCACCACTGTATTCAGTCCCTCGACACTTCAATCTCTCACCACTGTATTCAGTCCCTCTACACTTCAATCCCACACCACTGTATTCAGTCCCTCGACACTTCAATCTCTCACCACTGTATTCAGTTCCTCTACACTTCAATCCCACACCACTGTATTCAGTCCCTCTACACTTCAATCTCACACCACTGTATTCAGTCCCTCTACACTTCAATCCCACACCACTGTATTCAGGCCCTCTACACTTCAATCCCACACCACTGTATTCAGTCCCTCTACACTTCAATCTCACACCACTGTATTCAGTCCCTCTACACTTCAATCTCACACCACTGTACTCAGTCCCTCTACACTTCAATCCCACACCACTATATTCAGTCCCTCGACACTTCAATCTCACACCACTGTATTCAGTCCCTCTACACTTCAATCTCACACCACTGTATTCAGTTCCTCTACACTTCAATCCCACACCACTGTATTCAGTCCCTCTACACTTCAATCTCACCACTGTATTCAGTCCCTCTACACTTCAATCTCACACCACTGTATTCAGTCCCTCTGCACTTCAATCCCACACCACTGTATTCAGTCCCTCTACACTTCAATCTCACACCACTGTATTCAGTCCCTCTACACTTCAATCTCACACCACTGTATTCAGTCCCTCTGCACTTCAATCCCACACCACTGTTTTCAGTCCCTCTACACTTCAATCTCACACCACTATATTCAGTCCCTCTACACTTCAATCCCACATCAGGGTATTCAGTCCCTCTACACTTCAATCCAACACCACTGTATTCAGTCCCTCTACACTTCAATCCCACACCACTGTATTCAGTCCCTCTACACTTCAATCTCACACCACTGTATTCAGTCCCTCTACACATCAATCTCACACCACTGTATTCAGTCCCTCTACACTTCAATCTCACCACTGTATTCAGTCCCTCTACACTTCAATCCCACACCACTGTATTCAGTCCCTCTGCACATCAATCTCACACCACTGTATTCAGTCCCTCTACACTTCAATCTCACCACTGTATTCAGTCCCTCTACACTTCAATCCCACACCACTGTATTCAGTCCCTCTACACTTCAATCCCACACCAGGGTATTCAGTCCCTCTACACTTCAATCCCACACCACTGTATTCAGTCCCTCTACACTTCAATCTCACACCACTGTATTCAGTCCCTCTACACTTCAATCTCACACCACTGTATTCAGTCCCTCTGCACTTCAATCCCACACCACTGTCTTCAGTCCCTCTACACTTCATTCCCACACCACTGTATTCAGTCCCTCTACACTTCAATCCCTCACCACTGTATTCAGTCCCTCGACACTTCAATCTCACACCACTGTATTCAGTCCCTCGACACTTCAATCCCACACCACTGTATTCAGTCCCTCTACACTTCATTCTCACACCACTGTATTCAGTCCCTCTACACTTCAATCTCACACCAGTGTATTCAGTCCCTCTACACTTCAATCCCTCACCACTGTATTCAGTCCCTCCACACTTCAATCTCACACCAGTGTATTCAGTCCCTCTACACTTCAATCCCTCACCACTGTATTCAGTCCCTCTACACTTCAATCCCACACCACTGTATTCAGTCCCTCTACACTTCAATCTCACCACTGTATTCAGTCCCTCGACACTTCAATCTCACACCACTGTATTCAGTCCCTCTACACTTCAATCTCACCACTGTATTCAGTCCCTCTACACTTCAATCCCACACCACTGTATTCAGTCCATCTACACTTCAATCTCACACCACTGTATTCAGTCCCTCTACACTTCAATCCCACACCACTGTATTCAGTCCCTCTACACTTCAATCTCACACCACTGTATTCAGTCCCTCTACACTTCAATCTCTCACCACTGTATTCAGTCCCTCTACACTTCAATCCAACACCACTGTATTCAGTCCCTCTACACTTCAATCCCTCACCACTGTATTCAGTCCCTCTACACTTCAATCTCACACCACTGTATTCAGTCCCTCTACACTTCAATCCCACACCACTGTATTCAGTCCCTCTACACTTCAATCCCACACCACTGTATTCAGTCCCTCTACACTTCAATCCCACACCACTGTATTCAGTCCCTCTACACTTCAATCTCACACCACTGTATTCAGTCCCTCTACACTTCAATCCCACACCACTGTATTCAGTCCCTCTACACTTCAATCTCACACCACTGTATTCAGTCCCTCTACACTTCAATCCACACCACTGTATTCAGTCCCTCTACACTTCAATCCCACACCACTGTATTCAGTCCCTCTACACTTCAATCCCACACCACTGTATTCAGTCCCTCTGCACTTCAATCTCACACCACTGTATTCAGTCCCTCGACACTTCAATCCCACACCACTGTATTCAGTCCCTCTACACTTCAATCCCACACCACTGTATTCAGTCCCTCGACACTTCAATCCCACACCACTGTATTCAGTTCCTCTACACTTCAATCCCACACCAGGGTATTCAGTCCCTCTACAGTTCAATCCCTCACCACTGTATTCAGTCCCTCTACACTTCAATCCCACACCACTGTATTCAGTCCCTCTACACTTCAATCTCACACCATTGTATTCAGTCCCTCTACACTTCAATCCCACACCACTGTATTCAGTCCCTCTACACTTCAATCCCACACCACTGTATTCAGTCCCTCGACACTTCAATCTCACACCACTGTATTCAGTTCCTCTACACTTCAATCCCACACCACTGTATTCAGTCCCTCTACACTTCAATCCCACACCACTGTATTCAGTCCCTCCACACTTCAATCCCACACCACTGTATTCAGTCCCTCCACACTTCAATCTCACACCACTGTATTCAGTTCCTCTACACTTCAATCCCACACCACTGTATTCAGTCCCTCCACACTTCAATCTCTCACCACTGTATTCAGTCCCTCTGCACTTCAATCCCACACCACTGTATTCAGTCCCTCTATACTTCAATCCCACACCACTGTATTCAGTCCCTCTACACTTCAATCTCACCACTGTATTCAGTTCCTCTACACTTCAATCCCACACCACTGTATTCAGTCCCTCTACACTTCAATCCCACACCACTATATTCAGTCCCTCTACACTTCAATCTCACACCACTGTATTCAGTCCCTCTACACATCAATCTCACACCACTGTATTCAGTCCCTCTACACTTCAATCTCACCACTGTATTCAGTCCCTCTACACTTCAATCTCAAACCAGTGTATTCAGTCCCTCTACACTTCAATCCCTCACCACTGTATTCAGTCCCTCTACACTTCAATCCCACACCACTGTATTCAGTCCCTCTACACTTCAATCTCACCACTGTATTCAGTCCCTCGCACTTCAATCTCACACCACTGTATTCAGTCCCTCTACACATCAACCTCACCACAGATTCAGTCCCTCTACACTTCAATCTCACCACTGTATTCAGTCCTCTACACTTCAATCCACACCACTGAATTCAGTCCTCGACACTTCAATCTCACACCACTGTATTCAGTCCCTCTACACTTCATCCAACACCACTGTATTCAGTCCATCTACACTTCAATCTCACACACGTATCAGTCCCTCTACACTTCAATCCCACACCACTGTATTCAGTCCCTCTACACTTCAATCTCACACCACTGTATTCAGTCCCTCTACACTTCAATCTCTCACCACTGTATTCAGTCCCTCTACACTTCAATCCAACACCACTGTATTCAGTCCCTCTACACTTCAATCCCTCACCACTGTATTCAGTCCCTCTACACTTCAATCTCAACCCACTGTATTCAGTCCCTCTACACTTCATCCCACACCACTGTATTCAGTCCTCTACACTTCAATCTCACACCACTGTATTCAGTTCCTCTACACTTCAATCCACACCACTGTATTCAGTCCCTCTACACTTCAATCTCACACCACTGTATTCAGTCCCTCTGCACTTCAATCCCACACCACTGTATTCAGTCCCTCTACACTTCAATCCCACACTGGTATTCAGTCCCTCTACACTTCAATCCAACTCCACTGTATTCAGTCCCTCTACACTTCAATCCCACACCACTGTATTCAGTCCCTCTACACTTCAATCTCACACCACTGTATTCAGTCCCTCTACACATCAATCTCACCCACTGTATTCAGTCCCTCTACACTTCAATCTCACCACGTGTATTCAGTCCCCTCTACACTTCAATCCACACCACTGTATTCAGTCCCCTCTGCACATCAATCTCACACCACTGTAATTCAGTCCCTCGTACACTTCAATCTCACCACTGTATTCAGTCCCTCTACACATCAATCTCACACCACTGTATTCAGTCCCTCTACACTTCAATCTCACCACTGTATTCAGTCCCTGTACACTTCAATCCCACACCAGGTATTCAGTCCCTCTACACTTCAATCCCACACCACTGTATTCAGTCCCTCTACACTTCAATCCCACACCACTGTATTCAGTCCCTCTACACTTCAATCTCACACCACTGTATTCAGTCCCTCTACACTTCAATCCCACACCACTGTATTCAGTCCCTCTACACTTCAATCCCACACCAGGGTATTCAGTCCCTCTACACTTCAATCCCACACCACTGTATTCAGTCCCTCTACACTTCAATCTCACACCACTGTATTCAGTCCCTCTACACTTCAATCTCACACCACTGTATTCAGTCCCTCTGCACTTCAATCCCACACCACTGTATTCAGTCCCTCTACACTTCATTCCCACACCACTGTATTCAGTCCCTCTACACTTCAATCCCTCACCACTGTATTCAGTCCCTCGACACTTCAATCTCACACCACTGTATTCAGTCCCTCTACACTTCAATCCCACACCACTGTATTCAGTCCCTCTACACTTCAATCTCACACCACTGTATTCAGTCCCTCTACACTTCAATCTCACACCACTGTATTCAGTCCCTCTACACTTCAATCCCTCACCACTGTATTCAGTCCCCTCCACACTTCAATCTCAAACCAGTGTATTCAGTCCCTCTACACTTCAATCCCTCACCACTGTATTCAGTCCCTCTACACTTCAATCCCACACCACTGTATTCAGTCCCTCTACACTTCAATCTCACCACTGTATTCAGTCCCTCGACACTTCAATCTCACACCACTGTATTCAGTCCCTCTACACTTCAATCTCACCACTGTATTCAGTCCCTCTACACTTCAATCTCACCACTGTATTCAGTCCCTCTACACTTCAATCCCACACCACTGTATTCAGTCCCTCGACACTTCAATCTCACACCACTGTATTCAGTCCCTCTACACTTCAATCCCACACCACTGTATTCAGTCCATCTACACTTCAATCTCACACCACTGTATTCAGTCCCTCTACACTTCAATCTCACACCACTGTATTCAGTCCCTCTACACTTCAATCTCACACCACTGTATTCAGTCCCTCTACACTTCAATCTCTCACCACTGTATTCAGTCCCTCTACACTTCAATCCAACACCACTGTATTCAGTCCCTCTACACTTCAATCCCTCACCACTGTATTCAGTCCCTCTACACTTCAATCTCACACCACTGTATTCAGTCCCTCTACACTTCAATCTCACACCACTGTATTCAGTCCCTCTACACTTCAATCCACACCACTGTATTCAGTCCCTCTACACTTCAATCCACACCACTGTATTCAGTCCCTCTACACTTCAATCTCACACCACTGTATTCAGTCCCTCTACCTTCAATCCACACCACTGTATTCAGTCCCTCTACACTTCAATCTCACACCACTGTATCAGTCCCTCTACACTTCAATCCCACACCACTGTATTCAGTCCTCTACACTTCAATCCCACACCACTGTATTCAGTCCCTCTACACTTCAATCCCACACCACTGTATTCAGTCCCTCTACACTTCAATCTCACACCACTGTATTCAGTCCCTCGACACTTCAATCCCACACCACTGTATTCAGTCCCTCTACACTTCAATCTCACACCACTGTATTCAGTCCCTCGACACTTCAATCCCACACCACTGTATTCAGTCCCTCTACACTTCAATCCACACCACGGTATTCAGTCCCTCTACACTTCAATCCCTCACCACTGTATTCAGTCCCTCTACACTTCAATCCACACCACTGTATTCAGTCCCTCTACACTTCAATCCACACCACTGTATTCAGTCCCTCGACACTTCAATCCCACCCACTGTATTCAGTCCCTCTACACTTCAATCTCACACCACTGTATTCAGTCCCTCTACACTTCAATCTCACACCACTGGTATTCAGTCCCTCTACACTTCAATCTCACACCACTGTATTCAGTCCCTCTACACTTCAATCCCACACCACTGTATTCAGTCCCTCTACACTTCAATCCCACACCACTGTATTCAGTCCCTCTACACTCAATCTCACACACTGTATTCAGTCCCTCTACACTTCAATCTCCACACCATGTATTCAGTCCTCTACACTTCAATCCCTCACCACTGTATTCAGTCCCTCTACACTTCAATCTCAAACCAGTGTATTCAGTCCCTCTACACTTCAATCCCTCACCACTGTATTCAGTCCCTCTACACTTCAATCCCACACCACTGTATTCAGTCCCTCTACACTTCAATCTCACCACTGTATTCAGTCCCTCGACACTTCAATCTCACACCACTGTATTCAGTCCCTCTACACTTCAATCTCACCACTGTATTCAGTCCCTCTACACTTCAATCTCACCACTGTATTCAGTCCCTCTACACTTCAATCCCACACCACTGTATTCAGTCCCTCGACACTTCAATCTCACACCACTGTATTCAGTCCCTCTACACTTCAATCCCACACCACTGTATTCAGTCCATCTACACTTCAATCTCACACCACTGTATTCAGTCCCTCTACACTTCAATCCACACCACTGTATTCAGTCCCTCTACACTTCAATCTCACACCACTGTATTCAGTCCCTCTACACTTCAATCTCTCACCACTGTATTCAGTCCCTCTACACTTCAATCCAACACCACTGTATTCAGTCCCTCTACACTTCAATCCCTCACCACTGTATTCAGTCCCTCTACACTTCAATCTCACACCACTGTATTCAGTCCCTCTACACTTCAATCCCACACCACTGTATTCAGTCCCTCTACACTTCAATCCCACACCACTGTATTCAGTCCCTCTACACTTCAATCCCACACCACTGTATTCAGTCCCTCTACACTTCAATCTCACACCACTGTATTCAGTCCCTCTACACTTCAATCCCACACCACTGTATTCAGTCCCTCTACACTTCAATCTCACACCACTGTATTCAGTCCCTCTACACTTCAATCCCACACCACTGTATTCAGTCCCTCTACACTTCAATCCCACACCACTGTATTCAGTCCCTCTACACTTCAATCCCACACCACTGTATTCAGTCCCTCTGCACTTCAATCTCACACCACTGTATTCAGTCCCTCGACACTTCAATCCCACACCACTGTATTCAGTCCCTCTACACTTCAATCCCACACCACTGTATTCAGTCCCTCGACACTTCAATCCCACACCACTGTATTCAGTTCCTCTACACTTCAATCCCACACCAGGGTATTCAGTCCCTCTACAGTTCAATCCCTCACCACTGTATTCAGTCCCTCTACACTTCAATCCCACACCACTGTATTCAGTCCCTCTACACTTCAATCCCACACCACTGTATTCAGTCCCTCGACACTTCAATCCCACACCACTGTATTCAGTCGCTCTACACTTCAATCCCACACCAGGGTATTCAGTCCCTCTACACTTCAATCTCACATCAGGGTATTCAGTCCCTCTACACTTCAATCTCACACCACTGTATTCAGTCCCTCTACACTTCAATCCCACACCACTGTATTCAGTCCCTCTACACTTCAATCCCACACCACTGTATTCAGTCCCTCTACACTTCAATCTCACCACTGTATTCAGTCCCTCTACACTTCAATCTCACACCATTGTATTCAGTCCCTCTACACTTCAATCCCACACCACTGTATTCAGTCCCTCTACACTTCAATCCCACACCACTGTATTCAGTCCCTCGACACTTCAATCTCACACCACTGTATTCAGTTCCTCTACACTTCAATCCCACACCACTGTATTCAGTCCCTCTACACTTCAATCCCACACCACTGTATTCAGTCCCTCCACACTTCAATCCCACACCACTGTATTCAGTCCCTCCACACTTCAATCTCACACCACTGTATTCAGTTCCTCTACACTTCAATCCCACACCACTGTATTCAGTCCCTCCACACTTCAATCTCTCACCACTGTATTCAGTCGCTCTGCACTTCAATCCCACACCACTGTATTCAGTCCCTCTATACTTCAATCCCACACCACTGTATTCAGTCCCTCTACACTTCAATCTCACCACTGTATTCAGTTCCTCTACACTTCAATCCCACACCACTGTATTCAGTCCCTCTAGACTTCAATCCCACACCACTGTATTCAGTCCCTCTACACCTCAATCCCACACCACTGTATTCAGTCCCTCTACACTTCAATCTCACCACTGTATTCAGTCCCTCGACACTTCAATCTCTCACCACTGTATTCAGTCCCTCTACACTTCAATCCCACACCACTGTATTCAGTCCCTCGACACTTCAATCTCTCACCACTGTATTCAGTTCCTCTACACTTCAATCCCACACCACTGTATTCAGTCCCTCTACACTTCAATCTCACACCACTGTATTCAGTCCCTCTACACTTCAATCCCACACCACTGTATTCAGTCCCTCTACACTTCAATCCCACACCACTGTATTCAGTCCCTCTACACTTCAATCTCACACCACTGTATTCAGTCCCTCTACACTTCAATCTCACACCACTGTACTCAGTCCCTCTACACTTCAATCCCACACCACTATATTCAGTCCCTCGACACTTCAATCTCACACCACTGTATTCAGTCCCTCTACACTTCAATCTCACACCACTGTATTCAGTTCCTCTACACTTCAATCCCACACCACTGTATTCAGTCCCTCTACACTTCAATCTCACCACTGTATTCAGTCCCTCTACACTTCAATCTCACACCACTGTATTCAGTCCCTCTGCACTTCAATCCCACACCACTGTATTCAGTCCCTCTACACTTCAATCTCACACCACTGTATTCAGTCCCTCTACACTTCAATCTCACACCACTGTATTCAGTCCCTCTGCACTTCAATCCCACACCACTGTATTCAGTCCCTCTACACTTCAATCCCACACCAGGGTATTCAGTCCCTCTACACTTCAATCCCACACCACTGTATTCAGTCCCTCTACAGTTCAATCCCACACCACTGTATTCAGTCCCTCTACACTTCATTCCCACACCACTGTATTCAGTCCCTCTACACTTCAATCCCACACCACTGTATTCAGTCCCTCTACACTTCAATCTCACACCACTGTATTCAGTCCCTCTACACTTCAATCCCACACCACTGTATTCAGTCCCTCTACACTTCAATCCCACACCACTGTATTCAGTCCCTCTACACTTCAATCCCTCACCACTGTACTCAGTCCCTCGACACTTCAATCTCACACCACTGTATTCAGTCCCTCTACACTTCAATCCCTCACCACTGTATTCAGTCCCTCTGCACTTCAATCCCACACCACTGTATTCAGTCCCTCTACACTTCAATCTCACACCACCGTATTCAGTCCCTCGACACTTCAATCCCTCACCAGGGTATTCAGTCCCTCTACACTTCAATCTCACACCACTGTATTCAGTCCCTCTACACTTCAATCTCACATCAGGGTATTCAGTCCCTCTACACTTCAATCCAACACCACTGTATTCAGTCCCTCTACACTTCAATCCCACACCACTATATTCAGTCCCTCTACACTTCAATCTCACACCACTGTATTCAGTCCCTCTACACATCAATCTCACACCACTGTATTCAGTCCCTCTACACTTCAATCTCACCACTGTATTCAGTCCCTCTACACTTCAATCCCACACCACTGTATTCAGTCCCTCTACACATCAATCTCACACCACTGTATTCAGTCCCTCTACACTTCAATCTCACCACTGTATTCAGTCCCTCTACACATCAATCTCACACCACTGTATTCAGTCCCTCTACACTTCAATCTCACCACTGTATTCAGTCCCTGTACACTTCAATCCCACACCAGGGTATTCAGTCCCTCTACACTTCAATCCCACACCAGGGTATTCAGTCCCTCTACAGTTCAATCCCACACCACTGTATTCAGTCCCTCTACACTTCAATCTCACACCACTGTATTCAGTCCCTCTACACTTCAATCCCTCACCACTGTATTCAGTCCCTCTACACTTCAATCCCACACCAGGGTATTCAGTCCCTCTACACTTCAATCCCACACCACTGTATTCAGTCCCTCTACACTTCAATCTCACCACTGTATTCAGTCCCTCTACACTTCAATCTCACACCACTGTATTCAGTCCCTCTACACTTCAATCTCACCACTGTATTCAGTCCCTCTACACTTCAATCTCACCACTGTATTCAGTCCCTCTACACTTCAATCCCACACCACTGTATTCAGTCCCTCGACACTTCAATCTCACACCACTGTATTCAGTCCCTCTACACTTCAATCCCACACCACTGTATTCAGTCCATCGACACTTCAATCCAACACCACTGTATTCAGTCCCTCTACACTTCAATCCCTCACCACTGTATTCAGTCCATCTACACTTCAATCCAACACCACTGTATTCAGTCCCTCTACACTTCAATCCCTCACCACTGTATTCAGTCCCTCTACACTTCAATCCCTCACCACTGTATTCAGTCCCTCTACACTTCAATCTCACACCACTGTATTCAGTCCCTCTACACTTCAATCCCACACCACTGTATTCAGTCCCTCCACACTTCAATCTCACATCACTGTATTCAGTCCCTCTACACTACAATCTCACACCACTGTATTCAGTCCCTCTACACTTCAATCCCACACCACTGTATTCAGTCCCTCTACACTTCAATCTCACATCAGGGTATTCAGTCCCTCGACACTTCAATCCCACACCAGGGTATTCAGTCCCTCTACACTTCAATCTCACACCACTATATTCAGTCCCTCTACACTTCAATCCCACACCACTGTATTCAGTCCCTCTACACTTCAATCCCACACCACTGTATTCAGTCCCTCTACACTTCAATCTCACACCACTGTTTTCAGTCCCTCTACACTTCAATCTCACACCACTGTTTTCAGTCCCTCTGCACTTCAATCTCACACCACTATATTCAGTCCCTCTACACTTCAATCCCACACCACTGTATTCAGTCCCTCTACACTTCAATCCCACACCACTGTATTCAGTCCCTCTCCACTTCAATCCCACACCACTGTATTCAGTCCCTCTACACTTCAATCCCACACCACTGTATTCAGTCCCTCTACACTTCAATCCCACACCACTGTATTCAGTCCCTCTACACTTCAATCTCACACCACTGTATTCAGTCCCTCTACACTTCAATCTCACACCACTGTATTCAGTCCCTCTGCACTTCAATCCCACACCACTGTATTCAGTCCCTCTACACTTCAATCCCACACCAGGGTATTCAGTCCCTCTACACTTCAATCTCACCACTGTATTCAGTCCCTCTACACTTCAATCCAACGCCACTGTATTCAGTCCCTCTGCACTTCAATCTCACACCACTGTATTCAGTCCCTCGACACTTCAATCTCACCACTGTATTCAGTCCCTCTACACTTCAATCTCACACCACTGTATTCAGTCCCTCTACACTTCAATCTCACATCAGGGTATTCAGTCCCTCTACACTTCAATCTCACCACTGTATTCAGTCCCTCTACACTTCAATCCCTCACCACTGTATTCAGTCCCTCTACACTTCAATCTCACACCACTGTATTCAGTCCCTCTACACTTCAATCCCTCACCAGGGTATTCAGTCCCTCTACACTTCAATCCCACACCACTGTATTCAGTCCCTCTACATTTCAATCTCACACCACTGTATTCAGTCCCTCTACACTTCAATCCCACACCACTGTATTCAGTCCCTCTACACTTCAATCTCACACCACTGTATTCAGTCCCTCTACACTTCAATCTCACACCACTGTATTCAGTCCCTCTACACTTCAATCCCACACCACTGTATTCAGTCCCTCCGCACTTCAATCCCACACCACTGTATTCAGTCCCTCGACACTTCAATCCCACACCACTGTATTCAGTCCCTCGACACTTCAATCCCACACCACTGTATTCAGTCCCTCTACACTTCAATCTCACACCACTGTATTCAGTCCCTCTACACTTCAATCCCACACCACTGTATTCAGTCCCTCTTCACTTCAATCCCACAACACTGTACTCAGTCCCTCGACACTTCAATCCAACACCACTGTATTCAGTCCCTCTGCACTTCAATCTCACACCACTGTATTCAGTCCCTCTACACTTCAATCCCTCACCAGGTATTCAGTCCCTCAACACTTCAATCCCACACCACTGTATTCAGTCCCTCTACACTTCAATCCCACACCACTGTATTCAGTCCCTCTACACTTCAATCTCACACCACTGTATTCAGTCCCTCGACACTTCAATCTCACACCACACATTCAGTCCCTCTACACTTCAATCTCACACCACTGTATTCAGTCCCTCTACACTTCAATCCAACACCACTGTATTCAGTCCCTCTACACTTCAATCTCACACCACTGTATTCAGTCCCTCTACACTTCAATCTCACACCACTGTATTCAGTCCCTCTACACTTCAATCTCACATCAGGGTATTCAGTCCCTCAACACTTCAATCCACACCACTGTATTCAGTCCCTCTACACTTCAATCCCACACCACACATTCAGTCCCTCTACACTTCAATCTCACACCACTGTATTCAGTCCCTCTACACTTCAATCCCTCACCAGGGTATTCAGTCCCTCAACACTTCAATCCCACACCACTGTATTCAGTCCCTCGACACTTCAATCCCACACCACACATTCAGTCCCTCTACACTTCAATCTCACACCACTGTATTCAGTCCCTCCACACTTCAATCCCACACCACTGTATTCAGTCCCTCTACACTTCAATCTCACACCACTGTATTCAGTCCCTCGACACTTCAATCTCACACCACACATTCAGTCCCTCTACACTTCAATCCCACACCACTGTATTCAGTCCCTCTACACTTCAATCCCTCACCACTGTATTCAGTCCCTCTACACTTCAATCCCACACCACTGTATTCAGTCCCTCTTCACTTCAATCCCACACCACTGTATTCAGTCCCTCGACACTTCAATCTCCCCACTGTATTCAGTCCCTCTACACTTCAATCTCACACCACTGTATACAGTCCCTCTACACTTCAATCTCACACCACTGTATACAGTCCCTCTACACTTCAATCTCACACCACTGTATTCAGTCCCTCTACACTTCAATCTCACCACTGTATTCAGTCCCTCTACACTTCAATCCCTCACCACTGTATTCAGTCCCTCTACACTTCAATCTCACACCACTGTATTCAGTCCCTCTACACTTCAATCCCTCACCAGGGTATTCAGTCCCTCTACACTTCAATCCCACACCACTGTATTCAGTCCCTCTACATTTCAATCTCACACCACTGTATTCAGTCCCTCTACACTTCAATCTCACACCACTGTATTCAGTCCCTCTACACTTCAATCCCACACCACTGTATTCAGTCCCTCCGCACTTCAATCCCACACCACTGTATTCAGTCCCTCGACACTTCAATCCCACACCACTGTATTCAGTCCCTCGACACTTCAATCCCACACCACTGTATTCAGTCCCTCTACACTTCAATCTCACACCACTGTATTCAGTCCCTCTACACTTCAATCCCACACCACTGTATTCAGTCCCTCTTCACTTCAATCCCACAACACTGTACTCAGTCCCTCGACACTTCAATCCAACACCACTGTATTCAGTCCCTCTGCACTTCAATCTCACACCACTGTATTCAGTCCCTCTACACTTCAATCCCTCACCAGGGTATTCAGTCCCTCAACACTTCAATCCCACACCACTGTATTCAGTCCCTCTACACTTCAATCCCACACCACTGTATTCAGTCCCTCTACACTTCAATCTCACACCACTGTATTCAGTCCCTCGACACTTCAATCCCACACCACACATTCAGTCCCTCTACACTTCAATCTCACACCACTGTATTCAGTCCCTCTACACTTCAATCCAACACCACTGTATTCAGTCCCTCTACACTTCAATCTCACACCACTGTATTCAGTCCCTCTACACTTCAATCTCACACCACTGTATTCAGTCCCTCTACACTTCAATCTCACATCAGGGTATTCAGTCCCTCAACACTTCAATCCCACACCACTGTATTCAGTCCCTCTACACTTCAATCCCACACCACACATTCAGTCCCTCTACACTTCAATCTCACACCACTGTATTCAGTCCCTCTACACTTCAATCCCTCACCAGGGTATTCAGTCCCTCAACACTTCAATCCCACACCACTGTATTCAGTCCCTCGACACTTCAATCCCACACCACACATTCAGTCCCTCTACACTTCAATCTCACACCACTGTATTCAGTCCCTCTACACTTCAATCCCACACCACTGTATTCAGTCCCTCTACACTTCAATCTCACACCACTGTATTCAGTCCCTCGACACTTCAATCTCACACCACACATTCAGTCCCTCTACACTTCAATCCCACACCACTGTATTCAGTCCCTCTACACTTCAATCCCTCACCACTGTATTCAGTCCCTCTACACTTCAATCCCACACCACTGTATTCAGTCCCTCTTCACTTCAATCCCACACCACTGTATTCAGTCCCTCGACACTTCAATCTCCCCACTGTATTCAGTCCCTCTACACTTCAATCTCACACCACTGTATACAGTCCCTCTACACTTCAATCTCACACCACTGTATACAGTCCCTCTACACTTCAATCTCACACCACTGTATTCAGTCCCTCTACACTTCAATCTCACACCACTGTATTCAGTCCCTCTACACTTCAATCTCACACCACTGTATTCAGTCCCTCTACACTTCAATCTCACACCACTGTATTCAGTCCCTCTACACTTCAATCTCACACCACTGTATTCAGTCCCTCTACACTTCAATCTCACACCACTGTATTCAGTCCCTCTGCACTTCAATCCCACACCACTGTATTCAGTCCCTCGACACTTCAATCTCACCACTGTATTCAGTCCCTCTACAGTTCAATCCCTCACCACTGTACTCAGTCCCTCGACACTTCAATCTCACCACTGTATTCAGTCCCTCTACACTTCAATCCCTCACCACTGTATTCAGTCCCTCTACACTTCAATCCCACACCACTGTATTCACTCCCTCTACACTTCAATCTCACACCACTGTATTCAGTCCCTCTACACTTCAATCCCACACCACTGTATTCAGTCCCTCTACACTTCAATCCCACACCACTGTATTCAGTCCCTCTACACTTCAATCCCACACCACTGTACTCAGTCCCTCGACACTTCAATCCCACACCACTGTATTCAGTCCCTCTACACTTCAATCCCACACCACTGTATTCAGTCCCTCTACACTTCAATCTCACCACCGTATTCAGTCCCTCGACACTTCAATCCCTCACCAGGGTATTCAGTCCCTCTACACTTCAATCTCACATCAGGGTATTCAGTCCCTCTACACTTCAATCTCACACCACTGTATTCAGTCCCTCTACACTTCAATCCCACACCACTGTATTCAGTCCCTCTACACTTCAATCCCATACCACTGTATTCATTCCCTCTACACTTCAATCTCACCACTGTATTCAGTCCCTCTACACTTCAATCTCACACCATTGTATTCAGTCCCTCTACACTTCAATCCCACACCACTGTATTCAGTCCCTCTACACTTCAATCCCACACCACTGTATTCAGTCCCTCGACACTTCAATCTCACACCACTGTATTCAGTTCCTCTACACTTCAATCCCACACCACTGTATTCAGTCCCTCCACACTTCAATCCCACACCACTGTATTCAGTCCCTCCACACTTCAATCTCACACCACTGTATTCAGTTCCTCTACACTTCAATCCCACACCACTGTATTCAGTCCCTCCACACTTCAATCTCTCACCACTGTATTCAGTCGCTCTGCACTTCAATCCCACACCACTGTATTCAGTCCCTCTATACTTCAATCCCACACCACTGTATTCAGTCCCTCTACACTTCAATCTCACCACTGTATTCAGTTCCTCTACACTTCAATCCCACACCACTGTATTCAGTCCCTCTAGACTTCAATCCCACACCACTGTATTCAGTCCCTCTACACTTCAATCCCACACCACTGTATTCAGTCCCTCTACACTTCAATCTCACCACTGTATTCAGTCCCTCGACACTTCAATCTCTCACCACTGTATTCAGTCCCTCTACACTTCAATCCCACACCACTGTATTCAGTCCCTCGACACTTCAATCTCTCACCACTGTATTCAGTTCCTCTACACTTCAATCCCACACCACTGTATTCAGTCCCTCTACACTTCAATCTCACACCACTGTATTCAGTCCCTCTACACTTCAATCCCACACCACTGTATTCAGTCCCTCTACACTTCAATCCCACACCACTGTATTCAGTCCCTCTACACTTCAATCTCACACCACTGTATTCAGTCCCTCTACACTTCAATCTCACACCACTGTACTCAGTCCCTCTACACTTCAATCCCACACCACTATATTCAGTCCCTCGACACTTCAATCTCACACCACTGTATTCAGTCCCTCTACACTTCAATCTCACACCACTGTATTCAGTTCCTCTACACTTCAATCCCACACCACTGTATTCAGTCCCTCTACACTTCAATCTCACCACTGTATTCAGTCCCTCTACACTTCAATCTCACACCACTGTATTCAGTCCCTCTGCACTTCAATCCCACACCACTGTATTCAGTCCCTCTACACTTCAATCTCACACCACTGTATTCAGTCCCTCTACACTTCAATCTCACACCACTGTATTCAGTCCCTCTGCACTTCAATCCCACACCACTGTATTCAGTCCCTCTACACTTCAATCCCACACCAGGGTATTCAGTCCCTCTACACTTCAATCCCACACCACTGTATTCAGTCCCTCTGCACTTCAATCTCACACCACTGTATTCAGTCCCTCTACACTTCAATCCCACACCACTGTATTCAGTCCCTCTACACTTCAATCCCACACCACTGTATTCAGTCCCTCTGCACTTCAATCCCTCACCACTGTACTCAGTCCCTCGACACTTCAATCTCACACCACTGTATTCAGTCCCTCTACACTTCAATCCCTCACCACTGTATTCAGTCCCTCTGCACTTCAATCCCACACCACTGTATTCAGTCCCTCTACACTTCAATCTCACACCACCGTATTCAGTCCCTCGACACTTCAATCCCTCACCAGGGTATTCAGTCCCTCTACACTTCAATCTCACACCACTGTATTCAGTCCCTCTACACTTCAATCTCACATCAGGGTATTCAGTCCCTCTACACTTCAATCCAACACCACTGTATTCAGTCCCTCTACACTTCAATCCCACACCACTATATTCAGTCCCTCTACACTTCAATCTCACACCACTGTATTCAGTCCCTCTACACATCAATCTCACACCACTGTATTCAGTCCCTCTACACTTCAATCTCACCACTGTATTCAGTCCCTCTACACTTCAATCCCACACCACTGTATTCAGTCCCTCTACACATCAATCTCACACCACTGTATTCAGTCCCTCTACACTTCAATCTCACCACTGTATTCAGTCCCTCTACACATCAATCTCACACCACTGTATTCAGTCCCTCTACACTTCAATCTCACCACTGTATTCAGTCCCTGTACACTTCAATCCCACACCAGGGTATTCAGTCCCTCTACACTTCAATCCCACACCAGGGTATTCAGTCCCTCTACAGTTCAATCCCACACCACTGTATTCAGTCCCTCTACACTTCAATCTCACACCACTGTATTCAGTCCCTCTACACTTCAATCCCACACCACTGTATTCAGTCCCTCTACACTTCAATCCCACACCAGGGTATTCAGTCCCTCTACACTTCAATCCCACACCACTGTATTCAGTCCCTCTACACTTCAATCTCACACCACTGTATTCAGTCCCTCTACACTTCAATCTCACACCACTGTATTCAGTCCCTCTACACTTCAATCCCACACCACTGTCTTCAGTCCCTCTACACTTCATTCCCACACCACTGTATTCAGTCCCTCTACACTTCAATCCCTCACCACTGTATTCAGTCCCTCGACACTTCAATCTCACACCACTGTATTCAGTCCCTCTACACTTCAATCCCACACCACTGTATTCAGTCCCTCTACACTTCAATCCCTCACCACTGTACTCAGTCCCTCGACACTTCAATCTCACATCACTGTATTCAGTCCCTCTACACTTCAATCCCTCACCACTGTACTCAGTCCCTCGACACTTCAATCTCACACCACTGTATTCAGTCCCTCTACACTTCAATCTCACACCACTGTATTCAGTCCCTCTACACTTCAATCCCACACCACTGTATTCAGTCCCTCGACACTTCAATCCCTCACCACTGTACTCAGTCCCTCGACACTTCAATCTCACACCACTGTACTCAGTCCCTCTACACTTCAATCTCACACCACCGTATTCAGTCCCTCTACACTTCAATCTCACACCACTGTATTCAGTCCCTCTACACTTCAATCCCACACCACTGTATTCAGTCCCTCTACACTTCAATCCCACACCACTGTATTCAGTCCCTCTACACTTCAATCCCTCACCACTGTACTCAGTCCCTCGACACTTCAATCTCACACCACTGTACTCAGTCCCTCTACACTTCAATCTCACACCACCGTATTCAGTCCCTCTACACTTCAATCTCACACCACTGTATTCAGTCCCTCTACACTTCAATCCCACACCACTGTATTCAGTCCCTCTACACTTTAATCCCTCACCACTGTATTCAGTCCCTCTACACTTCAATCCCACACCACTGTATTCAGTCCCTCTGCACTTCAATCCCTCACCACTGTATTCAGTCCCTCTACACTTCAATCTCATACCACCGTATTCAGTCCCTCGACACTTCAATCCCTCACCAGGGTATTCAGTCCCTCTACACTTCAATCCCTCACCACTGTATTCAGTCCCTCTACACCTCAATCTCACCACTATATTCAGTCCCTCGACACTTCAATCTCACACCACTGTATTCAGTCCCTCTGCACTTCAATCTCACACCACTGTACTCAGTCCCTCTACACTTCAATCCCACACCACTATATTCAGTCCCTCGACACTTCAATCTCACACCACTGTATTCAGTCCCTCTACACTTCAATCTCACCACTGTATTCAGTCCCTCGACACTTCAATCTCACACCACTGTATTCAGTCCCTCTACACTTCAATCTCACCACTGTATTCAGTCCCTCTACACTTCAATCTCACACCACTGTATTCAGTCCCTCTACACTTCAATCCCACACCACTGTATTCAGTCCCTCTACACTTCAATCTCACCACTGTATTCAGTCCCTCTACACTTCAATCTCACACCACTGTATTCAGTCCCTCTACACTTCAATCTCACACCACTGTACTCAGTCCCTCTACACTTCAATCCCTCACCAGGGTATTCAGTCAGAAGAACAGAAGAACATAAGAAATAGGAGCAGGAGTAGGCCAATTGGCCCCTCGAGCCTGCTCCACCATTCAATAAGATCATGGCTGATCTGATCCTAACCGCCAATCTACTATCACAGAACCATCTCCTGAACCTAACAGAATTGGACACACGAAATAGGAGCAGGATCAGGCTACACGGCCCCTGGGCCCGCTACGCTACCCACAGGGCCATGACCGATCCGAACCTGGACTCATGTCCAAATTCCTGCCCGCTCCCCGTAACCCTTAATTCCCCATAGAACACAGCACAGTACAGGCCCTTCGGCCCTCGATGTTGTGCCAAGCATTGTCCGAAACCAAGATCAAGCTATCCCACTCCCTATCATTCTGGTGTGCTCCATGTGCTTATCCAATAACCGCTTGAAAGTTCCTAAAGTGTCCGACTCCACTATCACAGCAGGCAGTCCATTCCACACCCCAACCACTCTCTGAGTAAAGAATCTAACTCGGACATCCCTTCTTTCTCTCCCCCCATGCACCTTATAGTTATGCCCCCTTGTAACAGCTACATCCACCCGAGGAAATAGTCTCTGAACATCCACTCTATCTATCCCCCTCATCATCTTATAAACCTCTATTAAGTCACCTCGCATCCTCCTCCGCTCTAAAGAGAAAAGCCCCAACTCCCTCAATCTTTCCTCATAAGACCTCCCCCCCAAACCAGGCAGCATCCTGGTAAATCTCCTTTGCACCCTCTCCAATGCTTCCACGTCCTTCCTATAGTGAGGTGACCAGAACTGCACACAATATTCCAAATGTGGTCTCACCAAGGTCCTGTACAGTTGCAGCATAACCTCACGGTTCTTAAACTCAAACCCTTTGTTGATAAACGCTAACACACTATAGGCCTTCTTTACTGCTCTATCCACTTGAGTGGCAACCTTCAGATCTGTGGATATGAACCCCCAGATCCCTCTGTTCCTCCACGTTCCTCAGAACCCTGCCGTTGACCCTGTAATCCTTATTCAAATTTGCCCTACCAAAATGAATCACCTCGCACTTATCAGGGTTAAATTCCATCTGCCATTTTTCGGCCCAGCTCTGCATCCTATCAATGTCTCTTTGCAGCCTACAACAGCCCTCCACCTCATCCACTACTCCACCAATCTTGGTGTCATCAGCAAATTTACTGATCCACCCTTCAGTCCCCTCCTCCAAGTCATTGATAAAAGTCACAAACAGCAGAGGACCCAGCACCGACCCCTGTGGCACACCGCTGGTAACTGGTCTCCAGTCCGAAAATTTTCCATCCACCACCCCACACTGGAGTAAAGCTCCCTCTATACTGTCCCATCAAACACTCCCAGGGCACGTACAGCACGGGTTAGATACAGAGTAAAGCCCCCTCTGCACTGTCCCATCAAACACTCCCAGGGGAGGTACAGTACGGGTTAGATACAGAGTAAAGCTCCCTCTACACTGTCCCACCAAACTCTCCCAGGGCAGGTACAGCACAGATTAAATACAGAGTAAACCTCCCTCTACAATGTCCCATCAAACACTCACAGGGCAGGTACAACAAGGGTTAGATACAGATTAAAGCTCCCTCTACACTGTCCCATCAAACCCTCCCAGGGCAGGTACAGCACAGGTTACAGACAGAGTAAAGCTCCCTTTACACTATCCCATCATACACTCCCAGGGCTGGTACAGCACAGATTAAATACAGAGTAAAGCTCCTACCACACTGTCCCATCAAACACTCACAGGGAAGGAACAGCACGGGTTAGATACAGTGTAAAGCTCCCTCTACATTGTCCCACCAAACAGTCCAAGGGCAGGTACAGCACAGGTTAGATACAGAGTAAAACTCGCTCGACACTGTCCCACCAAACACTCCCTAAGAATTTACAGCACGGGTTAGATACAGAATAAAGCTCCCTCTTCACTGTCCCATCAAACACTCCCAGGGCAGGTACAGCACGGGTTAGATACAGAGTAAAGCTTCCTCTACACTACCCCATCAAACACTCCCAGGACAGGTGCAGCACGGGTTAGATACAGAGTAAAGCTCCCTCTATACTGTCCCATCAAACACTCCCAGGGAAGGGACAGCACGGGTTAAATACAAAGTAAAGCTCCCTCTGCACTGTCCCATCAAACACTCCCATGGCAGGTACAGCATGGGTTAGATACAGAGTAAAGCTCCCTCTACACTGTCCCATCAACACTCCCAGGGCAGGTACACGGACATGTTACCGAAACCGTCGCTTGATACCAAGGCTAAGAGAGGCACTCTGGAAGGTTTGGGGAGCTGCGGCTGGAGCACGAGAGTAACTAAAGGTGTGAGAACTGAAATAATCTTGAGTTAGAAAAGAGAAAAGGCCCAAAAATGGAGCAGTCATTAACAGGACATCAATTAGTCTCCTCTTATCTTGGAGAAATCAAGGATTCGACCCACGGTGTGTTCGAAACAAAGTTAATCTGTCTGACAGGTATCAAAATATTAAACTCCAACCCAGTTAGAGGGGTTATTATCAGCAGAAACAAACTCCAACTGTCAGAATGAACATGGTTTAGTCTTGGATGTGATTAACAGCAGCAAAAACAGCAGAATCTAAGCCCTGCAGTCACTTGTGAACTCGCTGGTGTCTCAGCAGGTGGGATGACTGAACGATCCCTTCCCACATTCGGAGCAGGTGAACGGCCTCTCCCCAGTGTGAACTCGCTGGTGTGTCAGCAGCTGGGATGGCTGAGTGAATCCCTTCCCACACAGGGAGCAGGTGAACGGCCACTCCCCAATGTGAACTCGCTGGTGTGGCAGAAGATCCCTTGTGCTTTTAAAGCTCTTCTCACACTCAGAACATTTAAAAGATCTCTTATCAGTGTGAATGCATTGGTGTGAAGTGAGGCTGGAGGAGTTAGTGAATCCCTTCCCGCACACAGAGCACGTGAACAGTCTCTCCCCAGTGTGACTGCGTTGATGAGCTTCCAGCTGGGATGGGTAATTGAATCCCTTCCAACAGTCCCCACATTTCCACAGTTTCTCCGTGGTGCGGGTGTCCTTGTGTCTCTCCAGGTTGGACGATCAGTTGAAGCCTCGTCACACACAGAACACGTGTACGGTTTCTCCCCGCTGTGAACGGTGCGATGTTTTTTCAGTCTGTGTAACTGGTTAAAGCTCTTTCCACAGTCACTCTCACTCTCACTCGGGTGTGTGTGTCTCGGTGCTTTTCCAGTCACACTGATGTTTGAAATCTTTTCCCACAGACAGAACAGACAAACATTTCTCCTTCCACATTCAAAGGCCGATGATACTCAGGTCCTGATGAATGGAGTGAGTCCGTCAGATCTTGAAATTATGTTTGGTTTGAGTTTCCGGTCTGTAAATCCTCCCCTTCTCACAGCCTGTAAAAGGAGTTTATAAAATTCATTACTAAGTAGAGGACAGAAATTCAGAACAGACAATTCTAGTTTCTATGGAACATACTTTCCTCTCTTGTTCCTCCAAAGCTGTAAATCTCCGTCCCACACACTCTCCCTCCTCCCTGTGCTGAAATCCAAACCCATCGCACCATCTCCAACACATTTTCCTTCTTGCTGAAGGTGCTGACTCTGGCTGGGTTCAGTTCGACACTCACTGGTTCCCCTCCCTCTCCTCCCCTGAAGGTGCTAACTCTGGCTGGGTTCAGTTCTACACTCACTGGTTCTCCTCCCCTGAAGGTGCTGACTGTGGCTGGGTTCAGTTCCACACTCACTGGTTCCCCTCCCTCTCCTCCCCTGAAGGTGCTGACTCTGGCTGGGTTCAGTTCTACACTCACTGGTTCCCCTCCCTCTCCTCCCCTGAAGGTGCTGACTCTGGCTGGGTTCAGTTCTACATTCACTGGTTCCCCTCCCTCTCCACCCCTGAAGGTGCTGACTCTGGCTGGGTTCAGTTCTACATTCACTGGTTCCCCTCTCTCTCCTCCCCTGAAGGTGCTGACTCTGGCTGGGTTCAGTTCTACACTCACTGGTTCCCCTCTCTCTCCTCCCCTGAAGGTGCTGACTCTGGCTGGGTTCAGTTCACTCACTGGGACCCTGAAGCCACGCCCCCTAGTGGCTCCTTTACAAAGATGGCCACGCATGCGCCCTACCATCGAAGAAGCAAGATGGCGACGCAAAAACCCGAGGAGCTGCTTTACAAAGATGGCCGCCGTTAACACGGGCCTAGTTTCTGGGAAAAAGCCTCCAAGCTGCAAACACGGAACCTGTAGGTTCTCATTCCGGGCTTGCGGCCTACACCAGGTGCTTCCGAAGCTCACGCGCCGGGTGCGTTACCTCCCTGCGCCCCGCTGATTCGTAATCGGCGCAAAAACCGCGTCTCCCAAATCGTCCCGCTCCCTGCACTCGCATGGCTCTGATCACAGTAACACTGCGCATGCTCCAGCTACGGGCGGGCACTGCGCCTGCGCACTGGGCTCCTGCAGTGGAATATTTTTATTCAAAAACAATAATACCTGTTCAACTCATCAATTACATGGTAAATCCATTACATAGTAAATCCATTACATAGTAAATCCATTACATTCATCCATCACATTCATCCATCACAGTAAAAAATAAAGCCTTAAAAACAGCCTTATAGTTAATATAAATGCAATGATTAATTTTACAAATAATCTATAATCTTTACAGTACAAATACCCTTAAACAATACCACACAACCTTTTAGATTTAAAATAATAAATCTCAAAGTTAACTCCACATAAAACAAAAACCATTTCAACACCAGTGTACAAACACATAGCACCATCATAATCCAATTAAATGCTACAGATAACATTTATTCCAATAAACCAAGAAAAAACCCGTTTTACGCCAGTCCTACTGGCATTGTTCATTCGATCATTCATTCAATTGTTCGTTCATTCATTCAAGCGTTCGTTCGTTTGATCGAGTGTAAGTTCCAATACGTATGTCTGAATGCGTGCGTGCGTATCATTTGTCTCAGTGCGCGCCTGCGTGCATTCGCTCGAATCGTTCGTTCTATCACTGCACAAGTGATCATTCGTTCGATCGAGTGTAAGTTCCAAAATGCATGAATGCGTTCGTTCGAATCGTTCGTCCGTTCGTTCACTCGAGCGTCCGTTCGTTCAATAAATTAACAATATTAATTTACTTTATCTTTTCAAACCCACCAACACTAGACAATAACCTCAAAATAAGTTCCTACATAACCACCAATACATCACCATGTGCAAATTCCCACAGTCCTTATCAGAAAATCAATTGAGCTTCAAGTAAACTGCTTTCAAACAGAAAACCTGAAACCTTCCCAACAAAACAATTAAATACCAGTTCTACGCCAGTCCTATTGGCAATCCATTAACGAATATCATTTGATGTTGTCGAACCATGTAAAGTCATAGTCCTTGTCCACAGTTTTCAGCCCTTCCACGGAGAAAGCCATCCATCCACTTCCTGAAATCCCGTAAAAAAGACCGAACACTCAAATCTTCTTCTGCTTGCTGTTATCGCTCACAGGACCCAACCATCAAAGAATACTCATCATTCCTTACCGATATCACTTTGCTTTGTCTTTTAATTTCCTTTTATTTTCCGTCTTCTAACCATTCACATTTTCCACACTGAACGGAAGGCACGGAACAGAATGCTCCTTTACACCTGTGTTTAGAGTCAGGAAGAACAACGGTGAATGCTGGAAACGTGCTGTCAAATCAGAGATTGGTGTCAAACTGCGATCTGTTCCTGACTGAAAGTGAAACGGCAGGGTTAAGTTTCCAGTCTAAAAATGACTGGTAATTGTTCCACGAAGATTTAATATGTGTGTGTGAGACAGTCCTGAGTCTACCATTTTAAGGCAGGTGTTAGCTCATTTAAAATAAACCTGTTTAACATAAATTGGTTGAAGTCTGCATTAAAATAGCAGAGGGAGGAGTTGACAGGAGCCTGTTAACTGCTGGTACAATTATACAACAGACATTTGATCTCCAGATAAAGAAGGACCTGCAGCGTGTTTCCAGGAATTCCCTGTTTTATTGATGTGTGCGTGTTAGACACCAGGATAACTCAAAATACACGACCCGGAACATCCACGGGGTGCAATCCCGACAGTTACTCTGGGATCACTCTCGCTGTGGAACTCCAGCACTGACCCTGCTGAAGGTTGTAGGCTCAGGGAGTGGGGCCTCCAGGAGTGGACTGAGAAAGCTGGGTTTCAGTATCCTGACACATATATGGTGAGGAACCAGAGCAATCCTTACTGAGGAACCGTCTGGGGTTTAACCTGTCAGTATAGGTCTAGGGGTGAATGATGCCTGACTCCCCGAACTGTCTCACATTGAACCCAGTTCAGATCAAGATGGATTCAGTTTACAGGAGAATAGGGAGAAATATCACCCATAATGGAGGGAGAGGAAAGCAGCCATTAGAGAAGCTCAGAGATCTTTGGAAAAGCTGATGGTGCCCAATTGTGGTAATAATAGCAAAAGCTTTTCCAGCTACGTCAGGAGTCAGTAGACCATTAAAGATGGTTTCACATCAGTCTACACTCCTGTGGGTGATGCTCAGATTCCAGCTGTGGGATGTGTTGTCGACAATATCATAAATATTAAAATAGAAAGAGATTGTCATACAATCATCGAATAGTACCGCACAGAAGGAGGCTATTCTGCCCATCGAGTCTGTGCCGGCTCTTTCGAAGAGCAATCCAGTTAGTCCCACTCCCCTGCTCATTCCCCAAACCCCTGCAATGTTTTCTCCTTCAAGTATTTCTCCAATTCCCTTTTGAAGGCTCCTATTCAATCTGTATCCACCACCCTATCAGGCAGTGCATTCCAGATCCTAACCACTCGTTGTGTAAAAAGGTTTTTCCTCGTGTCGCCTCTGGTTCTTTTGCCAATCACCTTCAATCAGTGCCCTCTGGTTATCGACACTTCAGTCACTGGAAACAGTTTCTCTTTATTTACTCTATCTAAACCCTTCGTGATTTTAAACTCCTCTCTCAAATCCCCTCTTGGGCTTCTCTGCTCGAAGGAGAACAACCTTAGGGGAGTCAAACTCATTTTACAAGGTGGGCCTGACCCGATATCCTGGCACTAGACCCTGTCTCTGTTTATATTACACTAGACCCTGTCTCTGTTTATATTACACTAGACCCTGTCTCTGTTTATATTACACTAGACCCTGTCTCTGTTTATATCACACTAGACCCTGTCTCTGTTTATATTACACTAGACCCTGTCTCTGTTTATATTACACTAGACCCTGTCTCTGTTTATATTACACTAGACCCTGTCTCTGTTTATATTACACTAGACCCTGTCTCTGTTTATATTACACTAGACCCTGTCTCTGTTTATATTACACTAGACCCTGTCTCTGTTTATATTACACTAGACCCTGTCTCTGTTTATATTACACTAGGCCCTGTCTCTGTTTATATCACACTAGACCCTGTCTCTGTTTATATTACACTAGACCCTGTCTCTGTTTATATTACACTAGGCCCTGTCTCGGTTTATATTATACTAGGCCCTGTCTCTGTTTATATTACACGAGACTCTGTCTCTGTTTATATCACACTAGACCCTGTCACTGTTTATATTACACTAGGCCCTGTCTCTGTTTATATTACACTAGACCCTGTCTCTATTTATATTACACTAGACCCTGTCTCTGTTTATATCACACTAGGCCCTGTCTCTGTTTATATTACACTAGACCCTGTCTCTGTTTATATTACACTAGACCCTGTCTCTGTTTATATCACACTAGGCCCTGTCTCGGTTTATATTACACTAGACCCTGTCTCTGTTTATATTACACTAGACCCTGTCTCTGTTTATTTTACACGAGACCCTGTCTCTGTTTATATCACACGAGACCCTGTCTCGGTTTATATCGCACGAGACCCTGTCTCGGTTTATATCGCACGAGACCCTGTCTCGGTTTATATCACACTAGGCCCTGTCTCGGTTTATATCGCACGAGACCCTGTCTCGGTTTATATTACACGAGACCCTGTCTCGGTTTATATCACACTAGGCCCTGTCTCGGTTTATATCGCACTGGGCCCTGTCTCTGTTTATATTGCACTGGGCCCTGTCTCGGTTTATTTTGCGCTAGACCCTGTCTCGGTTTATATCGCACGAGACCCTGTCTCGGTTTATATTACACGAGACCCTGTCTCTGTTTATATTACACTAGACCCTGTCACTGTTTATATTACACTAGACCCTGTCACTGTTTATATTGCACTAGACCCAGTCTCTGTTTATATTACACTAGACCCTGTCTCTGTTTGTATTACACTCGGCCCGGTCTCTGTTTACTAGACTATGTCTGAGTTATTACTGCACTCACTCCCACACACACAAAGACAGACAGACAGAAATTAATTAATATAAATAAAGACATTATATTTGAGTGGGTGGGAGGATGCAATCATTTTTTGCTTTGAAGCATCGGTCTAGTCTTGTTAATAACTGTCAGAAGCTGTGTGCAATGTCTAATTGATGTGGGATTATGTGGGTAATATCTGTGTTGAAAGGACGGGGTGAACCTTGTAACAATCCCCCAGAGATGAGCTGGGATTGAGGGACAGGACTGAAGGTGAGCAACAGTGCCCTGCACTTTGTACTAATTAGTGACAGACTCTGTGTGTTAAAGTTTACTAATTCACACTTGTGTTGTGCTGTGCCGATTGCTCCCAGTTGTGAATGTTCAGGATTGTTTTTGCTGCAGTATTTTCTATTGAGCTTTGGCGGGACCCACTGATTGGGTGAGACAGAGCCTGGAACCATGACCTCACAGCACCGCCGGATGGGCGGCCGCAGGGTCCTAATGCCGACTGGGATATGGGGAGATAGCAGGGACAGGGCACTGAATTTGGATGATCAGCCATGATCTCATCGAATGGCGGAGCAGGCTAGAGGGGCCGAATGGCCTACTCCTGCTCCTATCTTCTATGTTGCATGTCGGACCATCCAAATTCAGTACCCTGTCCCTGCTTTCTCCCCATATCCCTTTAGCCTTAAGAAATATATCTAACTTCTTCTTGAATATATTTAATGAATTGGCCTCAACTGCCTTCTGTGGTAGAGAATTCCACAGGTTCACCACTCTCTGGGTGAAGAAATTCCTCCTTATCTCAGTCCAAAATGGCTTACCCCTTATCCTTAGACTGTGAGCTCTGGTTCTGGACTCCCCGGCCATCGGGAACATTCTTCCTGCATCTAGTCTGTCGATTCCTGTTAGAATTTTATAAGTTTCAATGAGATCCCCTCTCATTCTTCTAAACTCTAGCAAATACAAGCCGAATCGACCCAATCTCTCCTCATACGTCATTCCTGCCATCCCAGGTATCAGTCTGGTGAATCTTCGCTGCACTCCCTCCATGGCAAGAACATCCTTCC
Organism: Squalus acanthias; assembly: GCA_030390025.1. Lineage (NCBI taxonomy): Eukaryota > Metazoa > Chordata > Chondrichthyes > Squaliformes > Squalidae > Squalus > Squalus acanthias. The sequence goes on along the minus strand of JASTWF010000033.1, from coordinate 2,150,410 downwards.
TCAGATAAGGCGACCAAAACTGCACACAATACTCAAGGTATGGTCTCACCAAGGCCCTGTACAACTGCAGCAAGACATCCTTGCTCCTGCACTCGAATCCTCTCGCTATGAAGGCCAACATACCATTTGCCTTTGAATCCCTTTAACATTTATTGAGAACCCATTGTCTTGTGGGCTCTTGTTTAGAAAGTGATGTCACACTGACCATTCCGTTCCCAAGGTGGTCCTGTCTGTCCGCAGTATTCAGTGGGAAAGGGGATTAAATCACACCGAGGATAATGAGCAGCCACCCACCAGTCTCTGCACTTTATTGTCCAGTGATCACCTCACCATCACACAGAAGCTCCTGATATAAACCTCCAGTGTGTGATACTTGGTGCAAGTGATGGTAAAAATGAAATTGTACCTGGACCTGACATCCCTCTCCACAGTCCCAGGACAGGTACAGCACGGGTTAGATACAGAGTAAAGCTCCCTCTACACAGCCCATCAAACACTCCCAGGGCAGGTACAGCACGGGTTAGATACAGAGTAAAGCTCCCTCTACAATGTCCCATCAAACACTCCCAGGGCAGGTACAGCACGGGTTAGATACAGAGGAAAGCTCCCACTACACTGTCCCATCAAACACTCCCAGGGCAGGTACAGCACGGGTTAGATACAGAGTAAAGCTCCCTCGACACTGTCCCATCAAACACTCCCAGGGCAGGTAAAGCATGGGTTAGATACAGAGTAAAGCTCCCTCAACACAGGCCCATCAAACACTCCCAGGGCAGGTACAGCACAGGTTAGATACCGAGTAAAGCTCCCTCTACACTGTCCCCATCAAACACTCCCAGGGCAGGTACAGCATGGGTTAGATAGAGTAAAGCTCCCTCTGCACTGTCCCCATCAAACACTCCCAGGGCAGGTACAGCACGGGTTAGATACAAAGTAAAACTCCCTCAACACAGGCCCATCAAACACTCCCAGGGCAGGTACAGCATGGGTTAGATACAGAGTAAAGCTCCCTCTACACTGACACAACAAATACTCCCAGGGCAGGTACAGCATGGGTTAGAAGCACAGTAAAGCTCCCTCTACACTGTCCCATCAAACACTCCCAGGGCAGGTACAGCACGGGTTAGATACAGAGTAAAGCTCCCTCTGCACTGTCCCATCAAACACTCCCAGGGCAGGTACAGCACGGGTTAGATACAGAGTAAAGCTCCCTCTACACTGTCCCCATCAAGCACTCCCAGGGCAGGTACAGCACGGGTTAGATACAGAGTAAAGCTCCCTCTACACTGTCCCCATCAAACACTCCCAGGGCAGGTACAGCACGGGTTAGATACAGATTAAAGCTCCCTCTACACTGTCACATCAAACACTCACAGGGCAGGTACAGCACGGGTTAGATACAGAGTAAAGCTCCCTCTACACTGTCCCATCAAACACTCCCAGGGCAGGTACAGCACAGGTTAGATACAGAGTAAAGCTCCCTCGACACAGGCCCATCAAACACTCCCAGGGCAGGTACAGCACGGGTTAGATACAGAGTAAAGCTCCCTCCACATTGTCCCATCAAACACTGCCAGGGCAGGTACAGCACGGGTTAGATACAGAGTAAAACTCCCTCGACACTGTCCCATCAAACATTCCCAGGGCAGGTACCGCACGGGTTAGAGACAGAGTAAAGCTCCCTCTACACAGGCCAATCAAACACTCCCAGGCCAGGTACAGCATAGGTTAGATACAGAGTAAAGCTCCCTCCACACAGGCCAATCAAACACTCCCAGGGTAGGTACAGCATGGGTCAGATACAGAGTAAAGCTCCCTCTACACTGACCCCATCAAACACTCCCAGGGCAGGTACAGCATGCGTTAGAAACAGAGTAAAGCTCCCTCTGCACTGTCCCATCAAACACACCCAGGGCAGGTGCAGCATGGGTTAGATACAGAGTAAAGCTCCCTCTACACTGTCCCCATCAAACACGCCCAGGGCAGGTACAGCATGGGTTAGATACAGAGTAAAGCTCCCTCTACATTGTCCCATCAAACACTCCCAGGGCAGGTACAGCATGGGTTAGATACAGAGTAAAGCTCCCTCTACATTGTCCCATTAAACACTCCCAGGGCAGGCACAGCACAGGTTAGATACAGAGTAAAGCTCCCTCTACATTGTCCCATCAAACACTCCCAGGATAGGTACAGCACGGGTTAGATACAGAGTAAAGCTCCCTCGACACTGTCCCCTTCAAATACTCCCAGGGCAGGTACATCACGGGTTAGATACAGAGTAAATCTCCCTCCACACTGTCCTATCAAAGACTGAGGAGGAACGCGATGGACACCTACGGACGCTGAAAAACGCCCTCGTAAGAACGGGATATGACGCTCGACTCATCGATCGACAGTTCCGACGGGCCACAGCGAAAAATCGCATAGACCTCCTCAAAAGACAAACACGGGACACAACCAACAGGGTACCCTACGTCGTCCAGTACTTCCCCGGAGCGGAGAAACTACGCCATGTTCTTCGCAGCCTTCAACATGTCATCGATGACGACAAACACCTCACGAAGGCCATCCCCACGCCTCCACTACTTGCCTTCAAACAGCCGCCTAACCTCAGAAGTACCATCGTTCGCAGCAAATTACCCAGCTTTCAGGATAACAGCGACCACGACACCACACAACCCTGCCACGGCAAACTCTGCAAGACATGCCAGATCATCAACACAGATACCACCATCACACGTGAGGACACTACCCACCAGGTACATGGTACATACTCATGTGACTCGGCCAACGTTGTCTACCTCATACGTTGCAGGAAAGAATGCACCGCGGCATGGTACATCGGCGAGACCATGCAGACACTGAGACAACGTATGAACAAGCACCGCGCAACAATCGCCAGGTAGGATTGTTACCTCCCAGTCGGGGAACACTTCAGCAGTCAAGGACATTCAGCCTCGGATCTGCGGGTAAGCGTTCTCCAAGGCAACCTTAGAAACACACGACAACGCAAAATCATTGAGCAGAAACTGATAGCCAAGTTGCGCACTCATGAAGACGGTCTCAACCGGGATCTTGGGTTCATGTCACGATACATGACGTGATCCAGACTCGAGTCGTCGTTGGCTTGTTCACAGATGTGATTCCCAGTAAAAAAGTAAAAATTTTCCCAGTAAAAAAGTAAAAATTTTAAAGCTTTTCGTTTTACATACAGACGGCAGCTTTTGACACGTTAGAACCCCTGCGACTACACCTCATTGTCTCAGTTGTATCTTGCTATGTCTTTGATGTGGTACCTTCCTGGCTGACCTGATTAACTTTATCACACCTCGGCAGACAGTCAGCATGATTTAATTTAGTTGTCTGCAATTGTAAGGTACACATGCTTTGTTGTCTATCTATATATGCTTTGGCCATTCTGTATCTATTTACTTCACCTGAGGAAGGGGCAATCGATAGCTCCGAAAGCTTGTGATTTCAAATAAAACTGTTGGACTATAACCTGGTGTTGTGCGGCCTCTCAATTCTATCAAAGACTGCCAGGGCAGGTACAGCACGGGGAAGATACCGAGTAAAGCTCCCTCTGCACTGTCCCCATCAAACACTACCAGGGCAGGTACAGCACGGGTTAGATACCGAGTAAAGCTCCCTCTGCACTGTCCCCATCAAACACTACCAGGGCAGGTACAGCACGGGTTAGATACCGAGTAAAGCTCCCTCTGCACTGTCCCCATCAAACAATACCAGGGCAGGTGCAGCATGGGTTAGACACTGAGCAAAGCTCCCTCTACACTGTCCCATCAAACACTCCCAGGGCAGGTACAGCACGGGTTAGATACCGAGTAAAGCTCCCTCTACACTGTCCCATCAAACACTCCCAGGGCAGGTACAGCACGGGTTAGATACCGAGTGAAGCTCCCTCTACAATGTCCCAGCAAACACTCCCAGGGCAGGTACAGCAGGGGTTTAGATACAGAGTAAAGCTCCCTCTACACTGTCCCCATCAAACACTCCCAGGGCAGGTGCAGCACAGGTTAGATACAGAGTAAAGCTCCCTCTACACTGTCCCCATCAAACACTCCCAGGGCAGGTACAGCACGGGTTAGATACCGAGTAAAGGTCCCTCTACACAGGCCCATCATACACACCCACGCCAGGTACAGCATGGGTTAGAAACAGAGTAAAGCTCCCTCTACACAGGGCCATGAAAAACTCCCAGGGCAGCTACAGCATGGGTTAGATACAGAGTAAAGCTCCCTCTAAATTGTCCCATCAAACACTCCCAGGACAGGTACAGCACGGGTTAGATACAGAGTAAAGCTACCTCTACATTGTCCCATCAAACACTCCCAAGGCAGGTACAGCACGGGTGAGATACAGAGTAAAGCTCCCTCTGCACTGTCCCCTTCAAACACTCCCAGGGCAGGTACATCAAGGGTGAGATACAGAGCAAATCTCCCTCCACACTGTCCCATCAAACACTGCCAGGGCAGGTACCGCACGGATTAGATACAGAGTAAAGCTCCCTCTACACAGGCCCATCAAACACTCCCAGGCCAGGTACAGCATGGGTTAGATACAGAGTAAAGCTCCCTCTACACAGGCCCATCAAACACTGCCAGGGCAGGTACAGCACGGGTTAGATACAGAGTAAAGCTCCCTCTACACTGTCCCATCAAACACTCCCAGGGCAGGAACAGCATGGGTTCGATACAGAGTAAAGCTCCCTCTACATTGTCCCATCAAACACTCCCAGGGCAGGTACAACACGGGTTAGATACAGAGTAAAGCTCCCTCTACATTGTCCCATCAAACACTCCCAGGATAGGTACAGCACGGGTTAGATACAGAGTAAAGCTCCCTCTACACTGTCCCCTTCAAACACTCCCAGGGCAGGTACATCACGGGTTAGATACAGAGTAAAGCTCCCTCCACACTGTCCTATCAAAGACTCCCAGGGCAGGTACAGCACGGGTGAGATACCGAGTAAAGCTCCCTCTGCACTGTCACTATCAAACACTACCAGGGCAGGTGCAGCACGGGTTAGATACCGAGTAAAGCTCCCTCTGCACTGTTCCCATCAAACACTACCAGGGTAGGTGCAGCATGGGTTAGATACTGAGCAAAGCTCCCTCTGCACAGGGCCATGAAAAACTCCCAGGGTAGGTACAGCACGGGTTAGATACAGAGTAAAGCTACCTCTACACTGTCCCATCAAACACTGCCAGGACAGGTACAGCACGGGTTAGATACAGAGTAAAGCTCCCTCTACACTGTCCCATCAAACACTCCCAGGGCAGGTACCGCACGGGTTAGATACAGAGTAAAACTCCCTCTACACTGTCCCATCAAACACTCCCAGGGCAGGTACAGCATGGGTCAGATACAGAGTAAAGCTCCCTCTACACTGTCCCATCAAACACTCCCAGGGCAGGTACAGCACGGGTTAGATACAGAGTAAAGCTCCCTCTACACAGGCCCATCAAACACACCCACGCCAGGTACAGCATGGGTTAGAAACAGAGTAAAGCTCCCTCTACAGAGGGCCATGAAAAACTCCCAGGGCAGCTACAGCATGGGTTAGATACAGAGTAAAGCTCCCTCTAAATTGTCCCATCAAACACTCCCAGGACAGGTACAGCACGGGTTAGATACAGAGTAAAGCTACCTCTACATTGTCCCATCAAACACTCCCAAGGCAGGTACAGCACGGGTGAGATACAGAGTAAAGCTCCCTCTGCACTGTCCCCTTCAAACACTCCCAGGGCAGGTACATCACGGGTTAGATACAGAGCAAATCTCCCTCCACACTGTCCCATCAAACACTGCCAGGGCAGATACAGCACGGGTTAGATACAGAGCAAATCTCCCTCTGCACTGTCACATCAAACACTACCAGTTCAGGTGCAGCATGGGTTAGATGCCGAGTAAAGCTCCCTCTGCACTGTCCCCATCAAGCACGACCAGGGCAGGTGCAGCACGGGTTAGATACAGAGTAAAGCACCATCTACACTGTCCCATCAAACACTGCCAGGGCAGGTACAGCACGGGTTAGATACAGAGTAAAGCTCCCTCTACACTGTCCCATCAAACACTCCCAGGGCAGGTACCGCACGGGTTCGATACAAAGTAAAGCTCCCTCTACACTGTCCCACCAAACACTCCCAGGGTAGGTACAGCACGGGTTAGATACAGAGTAAAGCTCCCTCGACACTGTCCCATCAAACACTCCCAGGGCAGGTACAGCACGGGTTAGATACAGAGTAAAGCTCACTCGAAACCGTCCCATCAAACACTCCCAGGGCAGGGACAGCACGGGTTAGATACAGAGTAAATCTCACTCGACACTCTCCCATCAAACACCCCCAGGGCAGGTACAGCACAGGTTAGATACAGAGCAAAGCTCCCTCGACACTGTCTCATCAAACACTCCCAGGGCAGGTACAGCATAGGTTAGATACAATGTAAAGTTCCCTCTACACTGTCCCATCAAACACTTCCAGGGCAGGTGCAGCACGGGTCAAATAGAGAGTAAAGCTCCCTCTACACTGTCCCATCAAACACTCCCAGGGCAGGTACAGCACGGGTTAGATACAGAGTAAAGCTCACTCGAAACCGTCCCATCAAACACTCCCAGGGCAGGTACAGCACGGGTTAGATACAGAGTAAAGCTCCCTCTACACTGTTCCATCAAACACTCCCAGGGCAGGTACAGCACGGGTTAGAAACAGAGTAAAGTTCCCTCCACACTGTCCCAACAAACACTCCCAGGGCAGGTACAGCACGGGTCAGATATAGAGTAAAGCTCCCTCTACACTGTCCCATCAAACACTCCCAGGGCAGGTACCGCACGGGTTAGATGCAGAGTAAAGCTCCCTCTACACAGGCCCATCAAACACACCCAGGCCAGGTACAGCATGGGTTAGATACAGAGTAAAGCTCCCTCTACATTGTCCATTCAAACACTCCCAAGGCAGTGCAGCACGGGTTAGATACAGAGTAAAGCTCCCTCTACACTGTCCCCTTCAAACACTCCCAGGGCAGGTACATCACGGGTTAGATACAGAGTAAATCTCCCTCCACACTGTCCTATCAAACACTGCCAGGGCAGATACAGCACGGGTTAGATACCGAGTAAAGCTCCCTCTACACTGTCACATCAAACACTACCAGTTCAGGTACAGCATGGGTTTGATACAGAGTAAAGCTCCCTCTGCACTGTCCCCATCAAACACTACCAGGGCAGGTGCAGCACGGGTTAGATACAGAGTAAAGCTCCATCTACACTGTCCCATCAAACACAGCCAGGGCAGGTACAGCACGGGTTAGATACAGAGTAAAGCTCCCTCTACGCTGTCCCCATCAAACACTCCCAGGGCAGGTACAGCACGGGTTAGATACAAAGTAAAGCTCCCTCTACACAGGCCCATCACACACTCACAGGTCAGGTACAGCACGGGTTAGATACAGAGTAAAGCTCCCTCTGCACTGTCCCCATCAAACACTACCAGGGCAGGTGCAGCACGGGTAAGATACCGAGTAAAGCTCCCTCTACACTGTCCCATCAAACACTCCCAGGGAAGGTACAGCACGGGTTAGATACAGAGTAAAGCTCCCTCTACACTGTCCCCATCAAGCACTCCCAGGGCAGGTACAGCACGGGTTAGATACAGAGTAAAGCTCCCTCCACACTGACACAACAAACACTCCCAGGGCAGGTACAGCACAGGTTAGATACAGAGTAAAGCTCCCTCTGCACTGTCTCATCAAATACTCCCAGGGCAGGAGCAGCACGGGTTAGATACAGAGAAAAGCTCCCTCTACACTGTCCCATCAAACACTCCCAGGGCAGGTACAGCATGGGTTTGATACCAAGTAAAGCTCCCTCTGCACTGTCCCGTCAAACACTCCCAGGATAGGTACAGCACGGGTTAGATACAGAGTAAAGCTCCCTCTACACTGTCCCCATCAAACACTCCCAGGGCAGGTCCAGCATGGGTTTGATACCAAGTAAAGCTCCCTCTGCATTGTCCCATCAAACACTCCCAGGGCAGGTACAGCACGGGTTAGATACAGAGTAAAGCTCCCTCTGCACTGTCCCCTTCAAACACTCCCAGGGCAGGTACAGCACGGGTTAGATACAGAGTAAAGCTCCCTCCACACTGGCCCATCAAACACTCCCAGGGCAGGTACCGCACGGGTTAGATACAGAGTAAAGCTCCCTCAACACAGGCCCAACAAACACTTCCAGGGCAGGTACAGCACGGGTAAGATATAGAGTTAGCTCCCTCTACTCTGTCCCATCAAACACTCCCAGGGCAGGTACAGCATGGGTAAGATACAGAGTAAAGCTCCCTCTACACTGTCCCCATCAAACACTCCCAGGGCAGGTCCAGCATGGGTTGGATACCAAGTAAAGCTCCCTCTGCACTGTCCCATCAAACACTCCCAGGGCAGGTACAGCACGGGTTAGATACATAGTAAAGCTCCCTCCGCACTGTCCCATCAAACACTGCTAGTGCAGCAACAGCACGGGCTGGATACCGAGTAAAGCTCCCTCGACACTGTCCCCATCAAACACGACCAGGGCAGGTGCACCACGGGTTAGATATGAAGTAAAGCTCCCTCTACACTGTCCCATCAAACACTCCCAGGGCAGGTACAGCACAGCTGAGATACCGAGCAAAGCTCCCTCTACAATGTCCCATCAAACACTCCCAGGGCAGGTACAGCACGGGTTAGATACAGAGTAAAGCTCCCTCCACACTGTCCCCATCAAACACTCCCAGGATAGGTACAGCACGGGTTAGATACAGAGTAAAGCTCCCTCTACACTGTCCCATCAAACTGTCCAGGGCAGGTACAGCACGGGTTAGATACAGAGTAAAGCTCCCTCTACACTGTCCCCTCAAACACTCCCAGGGCAGGTACAGCACGGTTAGAAACAGAGTAAAGCTCCCTCTGCACAGGGGCCATGAAAAAATCAGGGCAGCTACAGCATGGGTTAGATACAGAGTAAAGCCTCACTCTACTTGGTCCCATCAACACTCCCAGGCAGGGTACAGCACGGGTAAGATACAGAGTAAAGCTCCCTCTACACTGTCCCATCAAACACTCCCAGGGCAGGTACAGCACGGGTTAGATACAGAGTAAAGCTCCCTCTACACTGTCCCATCAAACACTCCCAGGGCAGGTACAGCACGGGTTAGATACAGAGTAAAGCTCCCTCTACACTGTCCCATCAAACACTCCCAGGGCAGGTACAGCACGGGTTAGATACAGAGTAAAGCTCCCTCTACACTGTCCCATCAAACACTCCCAGGGCAGGTACAGCACGGGTTAGATACAGAGTAAAGCTCCCTCTACACTGTCCCATCAAACACTCCCAGGGCAGGTACAGCACGGGTTAGATACAGAGTAAAGCTCCCTCTACACTGTCCCATCAAACACTCCCAGGGCAGGTACAGCACGGGTTAGATACAGAGTAAAGCTCCCTCTACACTGTCCCATCAAACACTCCCAGGGCAGGTACAGCACGGGTTAGATACAGAGTAAAGCTCCCTCTACACTGTCCCATCAAACACTCCCAGGGCAGGTACAGCACGGGTTAGATACAGAGTAAAGCTCCCTCTACACTGTCCCATCAAACACTCCCAGGGCAGGTACAGCACGGGTTAGATACAGAGTAAAGCTCCCTCTACACTGTCCCATCAAACACTCCCAGGGCAGGTACAGCACGGGTTAGATACAGAGTAAAGCTCCCTCTACACTGTCCCATCAAACACTCCCAGGGCAGGTACAGCACGGGTTAGATACAGAGTAAAGCTCCCTCTACACTGTCCCATCAAACACTCCCAGGGCAGGTACAGCACGGGTTAGATACAGAGTAAAGCTCCCTCTACACTGTCCCATCAAACACTCCCAGGGCAGGTACAGCACGGGTTAGATACAGAGTAAAGCTCCCTCTACACTGTCCCATCAAACACTCCCAGGGCAGGTACAGCACGGGTTAGATACAGAGTAAAGCTCCCTCTACACTGTCCCATCAAACACTCCCAGGGCAGGTACAGCACGGGTTAGATACAGAGTAAAGCTCCCTCTACACTGTCCCATCAAACACTCCCAGGGCAGGTACAGCACGGGTTAGATACAGAGTAAAGCTCCCTCTACACTGTCCCATCAAACACTCCCAGGGCAGGTACAGCACGGGTTAGATACAGAGTAAAGCTCCCTCTACACTGTCCCATCAAACACTCCCAGGGCAGGTACAGCACGGGTTAGATACAGAGTAAAGCTCCCTCTACACTGTCCCATCAAACACTCCCAGGGCAGGTACAGCACGGGTTAGATACAGAGTAAAGCTCCCTCTACACTGTCCCATCAAACACTCCCAGGGCAGGTACAGCACGGGTTAGATACAGAGTAAAGCTCCCTCTACACTGTCCCATCAAACACTCCCAGGGCAGGTACAGCACGGGTTAGATACAGAGTAAAGCTCCCTCTACACTGTCCCATCAAACACTCCCAGGGCAGGTACAGCACGGGTTAGATACAGAGTAAAGCTCCCTCTACACTGTCCCATCAAACACTCCCAGGGCAGGTACAGCACGGGTTAGATACAGAGTAAAGCTCCCTCTACACTGTCCCATCAAACACTCCCAGGGCAGGTACAGCACGGGTTAGATACAGAGTAAAGCTCCCTCTACACTGTCCCATCAAACACTCCCAGGGCAGGTACAGCACGGGTTAGATACAGAGTAAAGCTCCCTCTACACTGTCCCATCAAACACTCCCAGGGCAGGTACAGCACGGGTTAGATACAGAGTAAAGCTCCCTCTACACTGTCCCATCAAACACTCCCAGGGCAGGTACAGCACGGGTTAGATACAGAGTAAAGCTCCCTCTACACTGTCCCATCAAACACTCCCAGGGCAGGTACAGCACGGGTTAGATACAGAGTAAAGCTCCCTCTACACTGTCCCATCAAACACTCCCAGGGCAGGTACAGCACGGGTTAGATACAGAGTAAAGCTCCCTCTACACTGTCCCATCAAACACTCCCAGGGCAGGTACAGCACGGGTTAGATACAGAGTAAAGCTCCCTCTACACTGTCCCATCAAACACTCCCAGGGCAGGTACAGCACGGGTTAGATACAGAGTAAAGCTCCCTCTACACTGTCCCATCAAACACTCCCAGGGCAGGTACAGCACGGGTTAGATACAGAGTAAAGCTCCCTCTACACTGTCCCATCAAACACTCCCAGGGCAGGTACAGCACGGGTTAGATACAGAGTAAAGCTCCCTCTACACTGTCCCATCAAACACTCCCAGGGCAGGTACAGCACGGGTTAGATACAGAGTAAAGCTCCCTCTACACTGTCCCATCAAACACTCCCAGGGCAGGTACAGCACGGGTTAGATACAGAGTAAAGCTCCCTCTACACTGTCCCATCAAACACTCCCAGGGCAGGTACAGCACGGGTTAGATACAGAGTAAAGCTCCCTCTACACTGTCCCATCAAACACTCCCAGGGCAGGTACAGCACGGGTTAGATACAGAGTAAAGCTCCCTCTACACTGTCCCATCAAACACTCCCAGGGCAGGTACAGCACGGGTTAGATACAGAGTAAAGCTCCCTCTACACTGTCCCATCAAACACTCCCAGGGCAGGTACAGCACGGGTTAGATACAGAGTAAAGCTCCCTCTACACTGTCCCATCAAACACTCCCAGGGCAGGTACAGCACGGGTTAGATACAGAGTAAAGCTCCCTCTACACTGTCCCATCAAACACTCCCAGGGCAGGTACAGCACGGGTTAGATACAGAGTAAAGCTCCCTCTACACTGTCCCATCAAACACTCCCAGGGCAGGTACAGCACGGGTTAGATACAGAGTAAAGCTCCCTCTACACTGTCCCATCAAACACTCCCAGGGCAGGTACAGCACGGGTTAGATACAGAGTAAAGCTCCCTCTACACTGTCCCATCAAACACTCCCAGGGCAGGTACAGCACGGGTTAGATACAGAGTAAAGCTCCCTCTACACTGTCCCATCAAACACTCCCAGGGCAGGTACAGCACGGGTTAGATACAGAGTAAAGCTCCCTCTACACTGTCCCATCAAACACTCCCAGGGCAGGTACAGCACGGGTTAGATACAGAGTAAAGCTCCCTCTACACTGTCCCATCAAACACTCCCAGGGCAGGTACAGCACGGGTTAGATACAGAGTAAAGCTCCCTCTACACTGTCCCATCAAACACTCCCAGGGCAGGTACAGCACGGGTTAGATACAGAGTAAAGCTCCCTCTACACTGTCCCATCAAACACTCCCAGGGCAGGTACAGCACGGGTTAGATACAGAGTAAAGCTCCCTCTACACTGTCCCATCAAACACTCCCAGGGCAGGTACAGCACGGGTTAGATACAGAGTAAAGCTCCCTCTACACTGTCCCATCAAACACTCCCAGGGCAGGTACAGCACGGGTTAGATACAGAGTAAAGCTCCCTCTACACTGTCCCATCAAACACTCCCAGGGCAGGTACAGCACGGGTTAGATACAGAGTAAAGCTCCCTCTACACTGTCCCATCAAACACTCCCAGGGCAGGTACAGCACGGGTTAGATACAGAGTAAAGCTCCCTCTACACTGTCCCATCAAACACTCCCAGGGCAGGTACAGCACGGGTTAGATACAGAGTAAAGCTCCCTCTACACTGTCCCATCAAACACTCCCAGGGCAGGTACAGCACGGGTTAGATACAGAGTAAAGCTCCCTCTACACTGTCCCATCAAACACTCCCAGGGCAGGTACAGCACGGGTTAGATACAGAGTAAAGCTCCCTCTACACTGTCCCATCAAACACTCCCAGGGCAGGTACAGCACGGGTTAGATACAGAGTAAAGCTCCCTCTACACTGTCCCATCAAACACTCCCAGGGCAGGTACAGCACGGGTTAGATACAGAGTAAAGCTCCCTCTACACTGTCCCATCAAACACTCCCAGGGCAGGTACAGCACGGGTTAGATACAGAGTAAAGCTCCCTCTACACTGTCCCATCAAACACTCCCAGGGCAGGTACAGCACGGGTTAGATACAGAGTAAAGCTCCCTCTACACTGTCCCATCAAACACTCCCAGGGCAGGTACAGCACGGGTTAGATACAGAGTAAAGCTCCCTCTACACTGTCCCATCAAACACTCCCAGGGCAGGTACAGCACGGGTTAGATACAGAGTAAAGCTCCCTCTACACTGTCCCATCAAACACTCCCAGGGCAGGTACAGCACGGGTTAGATACAGAGTAAAGCTCCCTCTACACTGTCCCATCAAACACTCCCAGGGCAGGTACAGCACGGGTTAGATACAGAGTAAAGCTCCCTCTACACTGTCCCATCAAACACTCCCAGGGCAGGTACAGCACGGGTTAGATACAGAGTAAAGCTCCCTCTACACTGTCCCATCAAACACTCCCAGGGCAGGTACAGCACGGGTTAGATACAGAGTAAAGCTCCCTCTACACTGTCCCATCAAACACTCCCAGGGCAGGTACAGCACGGGTTAGATACAGAGTAAAGCTCCCTCTACACTGTCCCATCAAACACTCCCAGGGCAGGTACAGCACGGGTTAGATACAGAGTAAAGCTCCCTCTACACTGTCCCATCAAACACTCCCAGGGCAGGTACAGCACGGGTTAGATACAGAGTAAAGCTCCCTCTACACTGTCCCATCAAACACTCCCAGGGCAGGTACAGCACGGGTTAGATACAGAGTAAAGCTCCCTCTACACTGTCCCATCAAACACTCCCAGGGCAGGTACAGCACGGGTTAGATACAGAGTAAAGCTCCCTCTACACTGTCCCATCAAACACTCCCAGGGCAGGTACAGCACGGGTTAGATACAGAGTAAAGCTCCCTCTACACTGTCCCATCAAACACTCCCAGGGCAGGTACAGCACGGGTTAGATACAGAGTAAAGCTCCCTCTACACTGTCCCATCAAACACTCCCAGGGCAGGTACAGCACGGGTTAGATACAGAGTAAAGCTCCCTCTACACTGTCCCATCAAACACTCCCAGGGCAGGTACAGCACGGGTTAGATACAGAGTAAAGCTCCCTCTACACTGTCCCATCAAACACTCCCAGGGCAGGTACAGCACGGGTTAGATACAGAGTAAAGCTCCCTCTACACTGTCCCATCAAACACTCCCAGGGCAGGTACAGCACGGGTTAGATACAGAGTAAAGCTCCCTCTACACTGTCCCATCAAACACTCCCAGGGCAGGTACAGCACGGGTTAGATACAGAGTAAAGCTCCCTCTACACTGTCCCATCAAACACTCCCAGGGCAGGTACAGCACGGGTTAGATACAGAGTAAAGCTCCCTCTACACTGTCCCATCAAACACTCCCAGGGCAGGTACAGCACGGGTTAGATACAGAGTAAAGCTCCCTCTACACTGTCCCATCAAACACTCCCAGGGCAGGTACAGCACGGGTTAGATACAGAGTAAAGCTCCCTCTACACTGTCCCATCAAACACTCCCAGGGCAGGTACAGCACGGGTTAGATACAGAGTAAAGCTCCCTCTACACTGTCCCATCAAACACTCCCAGGGCAGGTACAGCACGGGTTAGATACAGAGTAAAGCTCCCTCTACACTGTCCCATCAAACACTCCCAGGGCAGGTACAGCACGGGTTAGATACAGAGTAAAGCTCCCTCTACACTGTCCCATCAAACACTCCCAGGGCAGGTACAGCACGGGTTAGATACAGAGTAAAGCTCCCTCTACACTGTCCCATCAAACACTCCCAGGGCAGGTACAGCACGGGTTAGATACAGAGTAAAGCTCCCTCTACACTGTCCCATCAAACACTCCCAGGGCAGGTACAGCACGGGTTAGATACAGAGTAAAGCTCCCTCTACACTGTCCCATCAAACACTCCCAGGGCAGGTACAGCACGGGTTAGATACAGAGTAAAGCTCCCTCTACACTGTCCCATCAAACACTCCCAGGGCAGGTACAGCACGGGTTAGATACAGAGTAAAGCTCCCTCTACACTGTCCCATCAAACACTCCCAGGGCAGGTACAGCACGGGTTAGATACAGAGTAAAGCTCCCTCTACACTGTCCCATCAAACACTCCCAGGGCAGGTACAGCACGGGTTAGATACAGAGTAAAGCTCCCTCTACACTGTCCCATCAAACACTCCCAGGGCAGGTACAGCACGGGTTAGATACAGAGTAAAGCTCCCTCTACACTGTCCCATCAAACACTCCCAGGGCAGGTACAGCACGGGTTAGATACAGAGTAAAGCTCCCTCTACACTGTCCCATCAAACACTCCCAGGGCAGGTACAGCACGGGTTAGATACAGAGTAAAGCTCCCTCTACACTGTCCCATCAAACACTCCCAGGGCAGGTACAGCACGGGTTAGATACAGAGTAAAGCTCCCTCTACACTGTCCCATCAAACACTCCCAGGGCAGGTACAGCACGGGTTAGATACAGAGTAAAGCTCCCTCTACACTGTCCCATCAAACACTCCCAGGGCAGGTACAGCACGGGTTAGATACAGAGTAAAGCTCCCTCTACACTGTCCCATCAAACACTCCCAGGGCAGGTACAGCACGGGTTAGATACAGAGTAAAGCTCCCTCTACACTGTCCCATCAAACACTCCCAGGGCAGGTACAGCACGGGTTAGATACAGAGTAAAGCTCCCTCTACACTGTCCCATCAAACACTCCCAGGGCAGGTACAGCACGGGTTAGATACAGAGTAAAGCTCCCTCTACACTGTCCCATCAAACACTCCCAGGGCAGGTACAGCACGGGTTAGATACAGAGTAAAGCTCCCTCTACACTGTCCCATCAAACACTCCCAGGGCAGGTACAGCACGGGTTAGATACAGAGTAAAGCTCCCTCTACACTGTCCCATCAAACACTCCCAGGGCAGGTACAGCACGGGTTAGATACAGAGTAAAGCTCCCTCTACACTGTCCCATCAAACACTCCCAGGGCAGGTACAGCACGGGTTAGATACAGAGTAAAGCTCCCTCTACACTGTCCCATCAAACACTCCCAGGGCAGGTACAGCACGGGTTAGATACAGAGTAAAGCTCCCTCTACACTGTCCCATCAAACACTCCCAGGGCAGGTACAGCACGGGTTAGATACAGAGTAAAGCTCCCTCTACACTGTCCCATCAAACACTCCCAGGGCAGGTACAGCACGGGTTAGATACAGAGTAAAGCTCCCTCTACACTGTCCCATCAAACACTCCCAGGGCAGGTACAGCACGGGTTAGATACAGAGTAAAGCTCCCTCTACACTGTCCCATCAAACACTCCCAGGGCAGGTACAGCACGGGTTAGATACAGAGTAAAGCTCCCTCTACACTGTCCCATCAAACACTCCCAGGGCAGGTACAGCACGGGTTAGATACAGAGTAAAGCTCCCTCTACACTGTCCCATCAAACACTCCCAGGGCAGGTACAGCACGGGTTAGATACAGAGTAAAGCTCCCTCTACACTGTCCCATCAAACACTCCCAGGGCAGGTACAGCACGGGTTAGATACAGAGTAAAGCTCCCTCTACACTGTCCCATCAAACACTCCCAGGGCAGGTACAGCACGGGTTAGATACAGAGTAAAGCTCCCTCTACACTGTCCCATCAAACACTCCCAGGGCAGGTACAGCACGGGTTAGATACAGAGTAAAGCTCCCTCTACACTGTCCCATCAAACACTCCCAGGGCAGGTACAGCACGGGTTAGATACAGAGTAAAGCTCCCTCTACACTGTCCCATCAAACACTCCCAGGGCAGGTACAGCACGGGTTAGATACAGAGTAAAGCTCCCTCTACACTGTCCCATCAAACACTCCCAGGGCAGGTACAGCACGGGTTAGATACAGAGTAAAGCTCCCTCTACACTGTCCCATCAAACACTCCCAGGGCAGGTACAGCACGGGTTAGATACAGAGTAAAGCTCCCTCTACACTGTCCCATCAAACACTCCCAGGGCAGGTACAGCACGGGTTAGATACAGAGTAAAGCTCCCTCTACACTGTCCCATCAAACACTCCCAGGGCAGGTACAGCACGGGTTAGATACAGAGTAAAGCTCCCTCTACACTGTCCCATCAAACACTCCCAGGGCAGGTACAGCACGGGTTAGATACAGAGTAAAGCTCCCTCTACACTGTCCCATCAAACACTCCCAGGGCAGGTACAGCACGGGTTAGATACAGAGTAAAGCTCCCTCTACACTGTCCCATCAAACACTCCCAGGGCAGGTACAGCACGGGTTAGATACAGAGTAAAGCTCCCTCTACACTGTCCCATCAAACACTCCCAGGGCAGGTACAGCACGGGTTAGATACAGAGTAAAGCTCCCTCTACACTGTCCCATCAAACACTCCCAGGGCAGGTACAGCACGGGTTAGATACAGAGTAAAGCTCCCTCTACACTGTCCCATCAAACACTCCCAGGGCAGGTACAGCACGGGTTAGATACAGAGTAAAGCTCCCTCTACACTGTCCCATCAAACACTCCCAGGGCAGGTACAGCACGGGTTAGATACAGAGTAAAGCTCCCTCTACACTGTCCCATCAAACACTCCCAGGGCAGGTACAGCACGGGTTAGATACAGAGTAAAGCTCCCTCTACACTGTCCCATCAAACACTCCCAGGGCAGGTACAGCACGGGTTAGATACAGAGTAAAGCTCCCTCTACACTGTCCCATCAAACACTCCCAGGGCAGGTACAGCACGGGTTAGATACAGAGTAAAGCTCCCTCTACACTGTCCCATCAAACACTCCCAGGGCAGGTACAGCACGGGTTAGATACAGAGTAAAGCTCCCTCTACACTGTCCCATCAAACACTCCCAGGGCAGGTACAGCACGGGTTAGATACAGAGTAAAGCTCCCTCTACACTGTCCCATCAAACACTCCCAGGGCAGGTACAGCACGGGTTAGATACAGAGTAAAGCTCCCTCTACACTGTCCCATCAAACACTCCCAGGGCAGGTACAGCACGGGTTAGATACAGAGTAAAGCTCCCTCTACACTGTCCCATCAAACACTCCCAGGGCAGGTACAGCACGGGTTAGATACAGAGTAAAGCTCCCTCTACACTGTCCCATCAAACACTCCCAGGGCAGGTACAGCACGGGTTAGATACAGAGTAAAGCTCCCTCTACACTGTCCCATCAAACACTCCCAGGGCAGGTACAGCACGGGTTAGATACAGAGTAAAGCTCCCTCTACACTGTCCCATCAAACACTCCCAGGGCAGGTACAGCACGGGTTAGATACAGAGTAAAGCTCCCTCTACACTGTCCCATCAAACACTCCCAGGGCAGGTACAGCACGGGTTAGATACAGAGTAAAGCTCCCTCTACACTGTCCCATCAAACACTCCCAGGGCAGGTACAGCACGGGTTAGATACAGAGTAAAGCTCCCTCTACACTGTCCCATCAAACACTCCCAGGGCAGGTACAGCACGGGTTAGATACAGAGTAAAGCTCCCTCTACACTGTCCCATCAAACACTCCCAGGGCAGGTACAGCACGGGTTAGATACAGAGTAAAGCTCCCTCTACACTGTCCCATCAAACACTCCCAGGGCAGGTACAGCACGGGTTAGATACAGAGTAAAGCTCCCTCTACACTGTCCCATCAAACACTCCCAGGGCAGGTACAGCACGGGTTAGATACAGAGTAAAGCTCCCTCTACACTGTCCCATCAAACACTCCCAGGGCAGGTACAGCACGGGTTAGATACAGAGTAAAGCTCCCTCTACACTGTCCCATCAAACACTCCCAGGGCAGGTACAGCACGGGTTAGATACAGAGTAAAGCTCCCTCTACACTGTCCCATCAAACACTCCCAGGGCAGGTACAGCACGGGTTAGATACAGAGTAAAGCTCCCTCTACACTGTCCCATCAAACACTCCCAGGGCAGGTACAGCACGGGTTAGATACAGAGTAAAGCTCCCTCTACACTGTCCCATCAAACACTCCCAGGGCAGGTACAGCACGGGTTAGATACAGAGTAAAGCTCCCTCTACACTGTCCCATCAAACACTCCCAGGGCAGGTACAGCACGGGTTAGATACAGAGTAAAGCTCCCTCTACACTGTCCCATCAAACACTCCCAGGGCAGGTACAGCACGGGTTAGATACAGAGTAAAGCTCCCTCTACACTGTCCCATCAAACACTCCCAGGGCAGGTACAGCACGGGTTAGATACAGAGTAAAGCTCCCTCTACACTGTCCCATCAAACACTCCCAGGGCAGGTACAGCACGGGTTAGATACAGAGTAAAGCTCCCTCTACACTGTCCCATCAAACACTCCCAGGGCAGGTACAGCACGGGTTAGATACAGAGTAAAGCTCCCTCTACACTGTCCCATCAAACACTCCCAGGGCAGGTACAGCACGGGTTAGATACAGAGTAAAGCTCCCTCTACACTGTCCCATCAAACACTCCCAGGGCAGGTACAGCACGGGTTAGATACAGAGTAAAGCTCCCTCTACACTGTCCCATCAAACACTCCCAGGGCAGGTACAGCACGGGTTAGATACAGAGTAAAGCTCCCTCTACACTGTCCCATCAAACACTCCCAGGGCAGGTACAGCACGGGTTAGATACAGAGTAAAGCTCCCTCTACACTGTCCCATCAAACACTCCCAGGGCAGGTACAGCACGGGTTAGATACAGAGTAAAGCTCCCTCTACACTGTCCCATCAAACACTCCCAGGGCAGGTACAGCACGGGTTAGATACAGAGTAAAGCTCCCTCTACACTGTCCCATCAAACACTCCCAGGGCAGGTACAGCACGGGTTAGATACAGAGTAAAGCTCCCTCTACACTGTCCCATCAAACACTCCCAGGGCAGGTACAGCACGGGTTAGATACAGAGTAAAGCTCCCTCTACACTGTCCCATCAAACACTCCCAGGGCAGGTACAGCACGGGTTAGATACAGAGTAAAGCTCCCTCTACACTGTCCCATCAAACACTCCCAGGGCAGGTACAGCACGGGTTAGATACAGAGTAAAGCTCCCTCTACACTGTCCCATCAAACACTCCCAGGGCAGGTACAGCACGGGTTAGATACAGAGTAAAGCTCCCTCTACACTGTCCCATCAAACACTCCCAGGGCAGGTACAGCACGGGTTAGATACAGAGTAAAGCTCCCTCTACACTGTCCCATCAAACACTCCCAGGGCAGGTACAGCACGGGTTAGATACAGAGTAAAGCTCCCTCTACACTGTCCCATCAAACACTCCCAGGGCAGGTACAGCACGGGTTAGATACAGAGTAAAGCTCCCTCTACACTGTCCCATCAAACACTCCCAGGGCAGGTACAGCACGGGTTAGATACAGAGTAAAGCTCCCTCTACACTGTCCCATCAAACACTCCCAGGGCAGGTACAGCACGGGTTAGATACAGAGTAAAGCTCCCTCTACACTGTCCCATCAAACACTCCCAGGGCAGGTACAGCACGGGTTAGATACAGAGTAAAGCTCCCTCTACACTGTCCCATCAAACACTCCCAGGGCAGGTACAGCACGGGTTAGATACAGAGTAAAGCTCCCTCTACACTGTCCCATCAAACACTCCCAGGGCAGGTACAGCACGGGTTAGATACAGAGTAAAGCTCCCTCTACACTGTCCCATCAAACACTCCCAGGGCAGGTACAGCACGGGTTAGATACAGAGTAAAGCTCCCTCTACACTGTCCCATCAAACACTCCCAGGGCAGGTACAGCACGGGTTAGATACAGAGTAAAGCTCCCTCTACACTGTCCCATCAAACACTCCCAGGGCAGGTACAGCACGGGTTAGATACAGAGTAAAGCTCCCTCTACACTGTCCCATCAAACACTCCCAGGGCAGGTACAGCACGGGTTAGATACAGAGTAAAGCTCCCTCTACACTGTCCCATCAAACACTCCCAGGGCAGGTACAGCACGGGTTAGATACAGAGTAAAGCTCCCTCTACACTGTCCCATCAAACACTCCCAGGGCAGGTACAGCACGGGTTAGATACAGAGTAAAGCTCCCTCTACACTGTCCCATCAAACACTCCCAGGGCAGGTACAGCACGGGTTAGATACAGAGTAAAGCTCCCTCTACACTGTCCCATCAAACACTCCCAGGGCAGGTACAGCACGGGTTAGATACAGAGTAAAGCTCCCTCTACACTGTCCCATCAAACACTCCCAGGGCAGGTACAGCACGGGTTAGATACAGAGTAAAGCTCCCTCTACACTGTCCCATCAAACACTCCCAGGGCAGGTACAGCACGGGTTAGATACAGAGTAAAGCTCCCTCTACACTGTCCCATCAAACACTCCCAGGGCAGGTACAGCACGGGTTAGATACAGAGTAAAGCTCCCTCTACACTGTCCCATCAAACACTCCCAGGGCAGGTACAGCACGGGTTAGATACAGAGTAAAGCTCCCTCTACACTGTCCCATCAAACACTCCCAGGGCAGGTACAGCACGGGTTAGATACAGAGTAAAGCTCCCTCTACACTGTCCCATCAAACACTCCCAGGGCAGGTACAGCACGGGTTAGATACAGAGTAAAGCTCCCTCTACACTGTCCCATCAAACACTCCCAGGGCAGGTACAGCACGGGTTAGATACAGAGTAAAGCTCCCTCTACACTGTCCCATCAAACACTCCCAGGGCAGGTACAGCACGGGTTAGATACAGAGTAAAGCTCCCTCTACACTGTCCCATCAAACACTCCCAGGGCAGGTACAGCACGGGTTAGATACAGAGTAAAGCTCCCTCTACACTGTCCCATCAAACACTCCCAGGGCAGGTACAGCACGGGTTAGATACAGAGTAAAGCTCCCTCTACACTGTCCCATCAAACACTCCCAGGGCAGGTACAGCACGGGTTAGATACAGAGTAAAGCTCCCTCTACACTGTCCCATCAAACACTCCCAGGGCAGGTACAGCACGGGTTAGATACAGAGTAAAGCTCCCTCTACACTGTCCCATCAAACACTCCCAGGGCAGGTACAGCACGGGTTAGATACAGAGTAAAGCTCCCTCTACACTGTCCCATCAAACACTCCCAGGGCAGGTACAGCACGGGTTAGATACAGAGTAAAGCTCCCTCTACACTGTCCCATCAAACACTCCCAGGGCAGGTACAGCACGGGTTAGATACAGAGTAAAGCTCCCTCTACACTGTCCCATCAAACACTCCCAGGGCAGGTACAGCACGGGTTAGATACAGAGTAAAGCTCCCTCTACACTGTCCCATCAAACACTCCCAGGGCAGGTACAGCACGGGTTAGATACAGAGTAAAGCTCCCTCTACACTGTCCCATCAAACACTCCCAGGGCAGGTACAGCACGGGTTAGATACAGAGTAAAGCTCCCTCTACACTGTCCCATCAAACACTCCCAGGGCAGGTACAGCACGGGTTAGATACAGAGTAAAGCTCCCTCTACACTGTCCCATCAAACACTCCCAGGGCAGGTACAGCACGGGTTAGATACAGAGTAAAGCTCCCTCTACACTGTCCCATCAAACACTCCCAGGGCAGGTACAGCACGGGTTAGATACAGAGTAAAGCTCCCTCTACACTGTCCCATCAAACACTCCCAGGGCAGGTACAGCACGGGTTAGATACAGAGTAAAGCTCCCTCTACACTGTCCCATCAAACACTCCCAGGGCAGGTACAGCACGGGTTAGATACAGAGTAAAGCTCCCTCTACACTGTCCCATCAAACACTCCCAGGGCAGGTACAGCACGGGTTAGATACAGAGTAAAGCTCCCTCTACACTGTCCCATCAAACACTCCCAGGGCAGGTACAGCACGGGTTAGATACAGAGTAAAGCTCCCTCTACACTGTCCCATCAAACACTCCCAGGGCAGGTACAGCACGGGTTAGATACAGAGTAAAGCTCCCTCTACACTGTCCCATCAAACACTCCCAGGGCAGGTACAGCACGGGTTAGATACAGAGTAAAGCTCCCTCTACACTGTCCCATCAAACACTCCCAGGGCAGGTACAGCACGGGTTAGATACAGAGTAAAGCTCCCTCTACACTGTCCCATCAAACACTCCCAGGGCAGGTACAGCACGGGTTAGATACAGAGTAAAGCTCCCTCTACACTGTCCCATCAAACACTCCCAGGGCAGGTACAGCACGGGTTAGATACAGAGTAAAGCTCCCTCTACACTGTCCCATCAAACACTCCCAGGGCAGGTACAGCACGGGTTAGATACAGAGTAAAGCTCCCTCTACACTGTCCCATCAAACACTCCCAGGGCAGGTACAGCACGGGTTAGATACAGAGTAAAGCTCCCTCTACACTGTCCCATCAAACACTCCCAGGGCAGGTACAGCACGGGTTAGATACAGAGTAAAGCTCCCTCTACACTGTCCCATCAAACACTCCCAGGGCAGGTACAGCACGGGTTAGATACAGAGTAAAGCTCCCTCTACACTGTCCCATCAAACACTCCCAGGGCAGGTACAGCACGGGTTAGATACAGAGTAAAGCTCCCTCTACACTGTCCCATCAAACACTCCCAGGGCAGGTACAGCACGGGTTAGATACAGAGTAAAGCTCCCTCTACACTGTCCCATCAAACACTCCCAGGGCAGGTACAGCACGGGTTAGATACAGAGTAAAGCTCCCTCTACACTGTCCCATCAAACACTCCCAGGGCAGGTACAGCACGGGTTAGATACAGAGTAAAGCTCCCTCTACACTGTCCCATCAAACACTCCCAGGGCAGGTACAGCACGGGTTAGATACAGAGTAAAGCTCCCTCTACACTGTCCCATCAAACACTCCCAGGGCAGGTACAGCACGGGTTAGATACAGAGTAAAGCTCCCTCTACACTGTCCCATCAAACACTCCCAGGGCAGGTACAGCACGGGTTAGATACAGAGTAAAGCTCCCTCTACACTGTCCCATCAAACACTCCCAGGGCAGGTACAGCACGGGTTAGATACAGAGTAAAGCTCCCTCTACACTGTCCCATCAAACACTCCCAGGGCAGGTACAGCACGGGTTAGATACAGAGTAAAGCTCCCTCTACACTGTCCCATCAAACACTCCCAGGGCAGGTACAGCACGGGTTAGATACAGAGTAAAGCTCCCTCTACACTGTCCCATCAAACACTCCCAGGGCAGGTACAGCACGGGTTAGATACAGAGTAAAGCTCCCTCTACACTGTCCCATCAAACACTCCCAGGGCAGGTACAGCACGGGTTAGATACAGAGTAAAGCTCCCTCTACACTGTCCCATCAAACACTCCCAGGGCAGGTACAGCACGGGTTAGATACAGAGTAAAGCTCCCTCTACACTGTCCCATCAAACACTCCCAGGGCAGGTACAGCACGGGTTAGATACAGAGTAAAGCTCCCTCTACACTGTCCCATCAAACACTCCCAGGGCAGGTACAGCACGGGTTAGATACAGAGTAAAGCTCCCTCTACACTGTCCCATCAAACACTCCCAGGGCAGGTACAGCACGGGTTAGATACAGAGTAAAGCTCCCTCTACACTGTCCCATCAAACACTCCCAGGGCAGGTACAGCACGGGTTAGATACAGAGTAAAGCTCCCTCTACACTGTCCCATCAAACACTCCCAGGGCAGGTACAGCACGGGTTAGATACAGAGTAAAGCTCCCTCTACACTGTCCCATCAAACACTCCCAGGGCAGGTACAGCACGGGTTAGATACAGAGTAAAGCTCCCTCTACACTGTCCCATCAAACACTCCCAGGGCAGGTACAGCACGGGTTAGATACAGAGTAAAGCTCCCTCTACACTGTCCCATCAAACACTCCCAGGGCAGGTACAGCACGGGTTAGATACAGAGTAAAGCTCCCTCTACACTGTCCCATCAAACACTCCCAGGGCAGGTACAGCACGGGTTAGATACAGAGTAAAGCTCCCTCTACACTGTCCCATCAAACACTCCCAGGGCAGGTACAGCACGGGTTAGATACAGAGTAAAGCTCCCTCTACACTGTCCCATCAAACACTCCCAGGGCAGGTACAGCACGGGTTAGATACAGAGTAAAGCTCCCTCTACACTGTCCCATCAAACACTCCCAGGGCAGGTACAGCACGGGTTAGATACAGAGTAAAGCTCCCTCTACACTGTCCCATCAAACACTCCCAGGGCAGGTACAGCACGGGTTAGATACAGAGTAAAGCTCCCTCTACACTGTCCCATCAAACACTCCCAGGGCAGGTACAGCACGGGTTAGATACAGAGTAAAGCTCCCTCTACACTGTCCCATCAAACACTCCCAGGGCAGGTACAGCACGGGTTAGATACAGAGTAAAGCTCCCTCTACACTGTCCCATCAAACACTCCCAGGGCAGGTACAGCACGGGTTAGATACAGAGTAAAGCTCCCTCTACACTGTCCCATCAAACACTCCCAGGGCAGGTACAGCACGGGTTAGATACAGAGTAAAGCTCCCTCTACACTGTCCCATCAAACACTCCCAGGGCAGGTACAGCACGGGTTAGATACAGAGTAAAGCTCCCTCTACACTGTCCCATCAAACACTCCCAGGGCAGGTACAGCACGGGTTAGATACAGAGTAAAGCTCCCTCTACACTGTCCCATCAAACACTCCCAGGGCAGGTACAGCACGGGTTAGATACAGAGTAAAGCTCCCTCTACACTGTCCCATCAAACACTCCCAGGGCAGGTACAGCACGGGTTAGATACAGAGTAAAGCTCCCTCTACACTGTCCCATCAAACACTCCCAGGGCAGGTACAGCACGGGTTAGATACAGAGTAAAGCTCCCTCTACACTGTCCCATCAAACACTCCCAGGGCAGGTACAGCACGGGTTAGATACAGAGTAAAGCTCCCTCTACACTGTCCCATCAAACACTCCCAGGGCAGGTACAGCACGGGTTAGATACAGAGTAAAGCTCCCTCTACACTGTCCCATCAAACACTCCCAGGGCAGGTACAGCACGGGTTAGATACAGAGTAAAGCTCCCTCTACACTGTCCCATCAAACACTCCCAGGGCAGGTACAGCACGGGTTAGATACAGAGTAAAGCTCCCTCTACACTGTCCCATCAAACACTCCCAGGGCAGGTACAGCACGGGTTAGATACAGAGTAAAGCTCCCTCTACACTGTCCCATCAAACACTCCCAGGGCAGGTACAGCACGGGTTAGATACAGAGTAAAGCTCCCTCTACACTGTCCCATCAAACACTCCCAGGGCAGGTACAGCACGGGTTAGATACAGAGTAAAGCTCCCTCTACACTGTCCCATCAAACACTCCCAGGGCAGGTACAGCACGGGTTAGATACAGAGTAAAGCTCCCTCTACACTGTCCCATCAAACACTCCCAGGGCAGGTACAGCACGGGTTAGATACAGAGTAAAGCTCCCTCTACACTGTCCCATCAAACACTCCCAGGGCAGGTACAGCACGGGTTAGATACAGAGTAAAGCTCCCTCTACACTGTCCCATCAAACACTCCCAGGGCAGGTACAGCACGGGTTAGATACAGAGTAAAGCTCCCTCTACACTGTCCCCATCCAAACACTCACGGGCAGGTACAGCACGAGTTAGATACAGAGTAAAGCTCCCTCTACACTGTCCCCATCAAACACTCCCAGGGCAGGTACAGCACGGGTTAGATACAGAGTAAAGCTCCCTCTACACTGTCCCATCAATACTCCAAGGGCAGGTACAGCACGGCTTAGATACAGAGTAAAGCTCCCTCTACACTGTCATCCAGACACTCCCAGGGCAGTACAGCACGGGTTAGATACGAGTAAAGCTCCCTCTACACTGTCTCATCAAACACTCCCCAGGGCAGGCTACAGCACAGGGTAAGATACAGAGTAAAGCTTCCCTCTACACTGTCCCATCAAACACTCCAGGGCAGGTACAGCACGGCTTAGATAGAAGAGTAAAGCTCCCTCTACACTGTCCCATCAAACACTCCCAGGGCAGGTACAGCACGGGTAAGATACGAGAGAAAGCTCCCTCTAGTACTGTCCCATCAAACACTCCAGGCAGGTACAGCACGGGTTAGATACAGAGTAAAGCTCCCTCTACACTGTCCCATCAAACACTCCCAGGGCAGGTACAGCACGGGTTAGATACAGAGTAAAGCTCCCTCTACACTGTCCCATCAAACACTCCCAGGGCAGGTACAGCACGGGTTAGATACAGAGTAAAGCTCCCTCTACACTGTCCCATCAAACACTCCCAGGGCAGGTACAGCACGGGTTAGATACAGAGTAAAGCTCCCTCTACACTGTCCCATCAAACACTCCCAGGGCAGGTACAGCACGGGTTAGATACAGAGTAAAGCTCCCTCTACACTGTCCCATCAAACACTCCCAGGGCAGGTACAGCACGGGTTAGATACAGAGTAAAGCTCCCTCTACACTGTCCCATCAAACACTCCCAGGGCAGGTACAGCACGGGTTAGATACAGAGTAAAGCTCCCTCTACACTGTCCCATCAAACACTCCCAGGGCAGGTACAGCACGGGTTAGATACAGAGTAAAGCTCCCTCTACACTGTCCCATCAAACACTCCCAGGGCAGGTACAGCACGGGTTAGATACAGAGTAAAGCTCCCTCTACACTGTCCCATCAAACACTCCCAGGGCAGGTACAGCACGGGTTAGATACAGAGTAAAGCTCCCTCTACACTGTCCCATCAAACACTCCCAGGGCAGGTACAGCACGGGTTAGATACAGAGTAAAGCTCCCTCTACACTGTCCCATCAAACACTCCCAGGGCAGGTACAGCACGGGTTAGATACAGAGTAAAGCTCCCTCTACACTGTCCCATCAAACACTCCCAGGGCAGGTACAGCACGGGTTAGATACAGAGTAAAGCTCCCTCTACACTGTCCCATCAAACACTCCCAGGGCAGGTACAGCACGGGTTAGATACAGAGTAAAGCTCCCTCTACACTGTCCCATCAAACACTCCCAGGGCAGGTACAGCACGGGTTAGATACAGAGTAAAGCTCCCTCTACACTGTCCCATCAAACACTCCCAGGGCAGGTACAGCACGGGTTAGATACAGAGTAAAGCTCCCTCTACACTGTCCCATCAAACACTCCCAGGGCAGGTACAGCACGGGTTAGATACAGAGTAAAGCTCCCTCTACACTGTCCCATCAAACACTCCCAGGGCAGGTACAGCACGGGTTAGATACAGAGTAAAGCTCCCTCTACACTGTCCCATCAAACACTCCCAGGGCAGGTACAGCACGGTTAGATACAGAGTAAAGCTCCCTCTACACTGTCCCATCAAACACTCCCAGGGCAGGTACAGCACGGGTTAGATACAGAGTAAAGCTCCCTCTACACTGTCCCATCAAACACTCCCAGGGCAGGTACAGCACGGGTTAGATACAGAGTAAAGCTCCCTCTACACTGTCCCATCAAACACTCCCAGGGCAGGTACAGCACGGGTTAGATACAGAGTAAAGCTCCCTCTACACTGTCCCATCAAACACTCCCAGGGCAGGTACAGCACGGGTTAGATACAGAGTAAAGCTCCCTCTACACTGTCCCATCAAACACTCCCAGGGCAGGTACAGCACGGGTTAGATACAGAGTAAAGCTCCCTCTACACTGTCCCATCAAACACTCCCAGGGCAGGTACAGCACGGGTTAGATACAGAGTAAAGCTCCCTCTACACTGTCCCATCAAACACTCCCAGGGCAGGTACAGCACGGGTTAGATACAGAGTAAAGCTCCCTCTACACTGTCCCATCAAACACTCCCAGGGCAGGTACAGCACGGGTTAGATACAGAGTAAAGCTCCCTCTACACTGTCCCATCAAACACTCCCAGGGCAGGTACAGCACGGGTTAGATACAGAGTAAAGCTCCCTCTACACTGTCCCATCAAACACTCCCAGGGCAGGTACAGCACGGTTAGATACAGAGTAAAGCTCCCTCTACACTGTCCCATCAAACACTCCCAGGGCAGGTACAGCACGGGTTAGATACAGAGTAAAGCTCCCTCTACACTGTCCCATCAAACACTCCCGGGCAGATACAAACGAGGTCTAGATGCAGAGTAAAGCTCCCTCTACACTGTCCCATCAAACACTCCCAGGGCAGTACAGCACGGTTAGATACAGAGTAAAGCTCCCTCTACACTGTCCCATTCAAACACTCCCCAGGGCAGATACAGCACGGGTTAGATACAGAGTAAAGCTCCCTCTACACTGTCCCATCAAACACTCCCAGGGCAGGTACAGCACAGGTTGATACAGAGTAAAGCTCCCTCTACACTGTCCCATCAAACACTCCCAGGGCAGGTACAGCAACGGGTTAGATACAGAGTAAAGCTCCCTCTACACTGTCCCATCCAAACACTCCCAGGGCAGGTACAGCACGGCTTAGATACAGAGTAAAGCTCCCTCTACACTGTCCATCAAACACTCCCAGGGCAGGTACAGCCACAGGTAAGATACAGAGTAAAGCTCCCTCTACACTGTCCCATCAAACACTCCAGGGCAGGTACAGCACGGGTTAAGATACAGAGTAAAGCTCCCTCTACACTGTCCCATCAAACACTCCAAGGGCAGGTCAGCACAGTTAGATACAGAGTAAGCTCCATCTACACTGTCCCATCAAACACTCCAGGGCAGGTACAGCACGGGTTAGATACCAGAGTAAAGCTCCCTCTACACTGTCCCATCAAACACTCCAGGGATATGGTACTGCACAGGTTAGATACAGAGTAAAGCTCCCTCTACACTGTCCCATCAAACACTGCCAGGGCAGGTACAGCACGGTTAGATACAGAGTAAAGCTCCCTCTACACTGTCCCATCAAACACTCCAGGGCAGGTACAGCACGGGTTAGATACAGAGTAAAGCCTACCTCTACACTGTCCATAACCACTCCAGGGTAGGTATAGCACAGGGTTAGATACAGAGTAAAAGCTCCCTCTACACTGTCCCATCAAACACTCCAGGGCAGGTACAGCACGGTTTGATACAGAGTAAAGCTCCCTCTACACTGTCCCATCAAACACTCCCAGGGCAGGTACAGCATCGGGTTAGATACAGAGTAAAGCTCCCTCTACACTGTCCATCAAACACTCCCAGGGTCAGGTACAGCACGGGTTAGATAACAGAGTAAAGCTCCCTCTACACTGTCCCAAACACCTCCCAGGGCAGGTACAGCACGGGTAAGATACAGAGTAAAGCTCCCTCTACACTGTCCATCAAACACTCCCGGTCAGTACAGCACTGGGTTAGATAGAGGTAAAGCTCCCTCTACACTGACCCATCAAACACTCCAAGGGCAGGTACAGCACGGGTTAGATACAAAGTAAAGCTCCCTCTACAATGTCCCATCAAACACTCCTAGGGCAGGTACAGCATGGGATTAGATACAGAGTAAAGCTCCCTCTACAATGTCCCATCAAAACACTCCTAGAGCAGGTACAGCACGGATAGGATACAGAGTTAAAGCTCCCTCTACACTGTCCCATCAAACACTCCTCGGATATGTATAGCACAGGTTAGATACAGAGTAAAGCTACCTCTACACTGTCCCATCAAACACTTCCAGGGCAGGTACAGCACGTGTTAGATACAGAGTAAAGCTCCCTGTACACTGTCCCATCAAACACTCCCAGGGTAGGTACAGCACGGGTTAGCTATAGAGTAAAGCTCCCTCTACACTGTCCCATCCAACACTTCCCAGGGCAGGTACAGCACGGGTTAGATACAGAGTAAAGCTCCCTCTACACTGTCCCATCAAACACTCCCAGAGCAGGCTACAGCATGGGTTAGATACAGAGTAAAGCTCCCTCTACACTGTCCCCATCAAAACTGCCCAGGGCAGGTACAGCACTGGGTTAGATACAGAGTAAAGCTCCCTCTAGCACTGTCCATCAAACACTCCCAGGGCAGGTACAGCACAGGCTAAGATACAGAGTAAAGCTCCCTCTACACTGTCCCATCAAACACTCCCAGGGCAGGTACAGCACAGGTTAGATACAGAGTAAAGCTCCCTCGACACTGTCCCATCAAACACTCCAAGGCAGGTACAGCACGGGTAGATACAGAGTAAATCTCCCTCTACACTGTCCATCAAACACTCCAAGGGCAGGTACAGCATGGGTTAGATACAGAGTAAAGCTCCCTCTACACTGTCCCATAAAACTCCCAGTGGCAGGTACAGCACAGGCTTAGATACAGAGTAAAGCTCCCTCTACACTGTCCATCAAACCACTCCAGGTCAGTACAGCACGGGTAAGATACAGAGTTAAAGCTCCCTCTGCACTGTACCATCAAACACTCCCAGGGCAGGTACCAGCACGGGTTAGATACAGAGTAAAGTCCCTCGTACACTGTCCCATCAAACACTCCAGGGCAGGATACAGCACGGGTTAGATACAGAGTAAAGCTCCCTCTTCACTGTCCATCAAACACTCCCAGGGCAGGTACAGCACGGGTTAGATACAGAGTAAAGCTCCCTCTACACTGTCCCATCAAACACTCCCAGGGCAGGTACAGCACGGGTTAGATACAGAGTAAAGCTCCTCTACACTGTCCCATCAAACACTCCCAGGGCAGGTACAGCACGGGTTAGATACAGAGTAAAGCTCCCTCTACACTGTCCATCAAACACTCCCAGGGCAGGTACAGCACGGGTTAGATACAGAGTAAAGCTCCTCTACACTGTCCCATCAAACACTCCCAGGGCAGATACAGCACGGGTTAGATACAGAGTAAAGCTCCCTCTACACTGTCCCATCAAACACTCCCAGGGCAGGTACAGCACGGGTTAGATACGAGTAAAGCTCCCTCTACACTGTCCCATCAAACACTCCCAGGGCAGGTACAGCACGGGTTAGATACAGAGTAAAGCTCCTCTACACTGTCCCATCAAACACTCCCAGGGCAGATACAGCACGGGTTAGATACAGAGTAAAGCTCCCTCTACACTGTCCCATCAAACACTCCCAGGGCAGGTACAGCACGGGTTAGATACAGAGTAAAGCTCCCTCTACACTGTCCCATCAAACACTCCAGGGCAGGTACAGCACGGGTTAGATACAGAGTAAAGCTCCCTCTACACTGTCCATCAAACACTCCCAGGGCGGTACAGCACGGTTAGATACAGAGTAAAGTCCCTCTACACTGTCCCATCAAACACTCCCAGGGCAGGTACAGCACGGGTTAGATACAGAGTAAAGCTCCCTCTGCACTGTCCCATCAAACACTCCAGGGCAGGTACAGCACGGGTTAGATACAGAGTAAAGCTCCCCTTCACTGTCCCATCAAACATCCAGGGCAGGTACAGCACGGGTTAGATACAGAGTAAAGCTCCCTCTGCACTGTCCATCAAACACTCCCAGGGCAGGTACAGCACGGTTCAGATAAAGAGTAAAACTCCCTCTGCACTGTCCCATCAAACACTCCAGGGCAGGTACAGCACGGGTTAGATACAGAGTAAGCTCCCTCTACACTGTCCCATCAAACATCCCAGGGCAGGTACAGCACGGGTTAGATACAGGAGTAAAGATCCCTCTACACTGTCCATCAAACACTCCCTCAGGGCAGGTACAGCACGGGTTAGATACAGAGTAAAGCTCCCTCTACACTGTCCATCAAACACTCCAGGGCAGGTACAGCACGGGTTAGATACAGAGTAAAGCTCCTCTACACTGTCCCCATCAAACACTCCCAGGGCAGTACAGCACGGGTTAGATACAGAGTAAAGCTCCCTCGACACTGTCCCACCCCAACACCAGGGCAGGTACAGCAGGGTTAATACAGAGTAAAGCTCCCTCTACACTGTCCCATCAAACACTCCCAGGGCAGATACAGCACGGGTTAGATACGAGTAAAGCTCCCTCTACACTGTCCATCAAACCAGACCAGGGCAGATACAGCACGGGTTAGATACACCC